>CM066328.1:280600781-281200781 GCA_033807585.1 Hydrophis major
ACCCAAAGAATGCTGTAAAGCACTATGGGGCAGCATGTAAGTCTAAATGCTGTTGCTGTTTCGATAATAGATAATGCCTCTCTCTTATACTGCAGGATGTTACTTATCACTGGGAAATTTTATTTGACACAGTCCAATGGCCGCTATACTCAGGATTTCACAATTCATACTGAAAAAGTACATATTCAAACTGATACCTGTTTGCTGTAGTTTGTTATGATTGTGGCCACTACCCCTGTCATTTAATAATCACATCAAACTTTTCCTAATGTATACATTGTAATAGAAAAAATTTTTAATGAGCATAGCAATATAGACAACTTAAATAACCTTTTTTTCTGGGTAGTAAAAGTGATCTGGAAACACCAGTGTACAAAAATGCCTCACTATTGATTCTGCACCACTGCAGAATCTATCCTCACTGCAAATGGCTGCCAACTTACTATTTTCCATTGCTGCATCTTAGAACAGCAGGAGGCAAATCAAACAAAATACAAGAGCTTGTTAATTTGCTAGAGTGAATGGGAATGGCTATTTTACATTTTTGATTGTAGGCATGCTTCCAGACCTCAGTAGGATAGCATGATATACCAGTTCATTTTACCTTTGGTAGACATTGCTTTCTTGATCTATTTTGTGTATGATGCTATACTTAGTCTCTTAATTCATATGTTTGTCTGTTCACCATATAGCGGGGTATGAAACTGCACCTATACAACTAGTGTTGCACATCCAAATCTTGGCCAAAACCAGAAATCAAGGTTGCACTGATAATATTATTTAGTAAGTGGGCTAATATTCATTTAAGAGATAAGATGAGAGCACACATTTATTCTTATAGTTCTGCAATTAGCAGCCAGTACTATTCCAAATAAACAATCACAGCTATATCCCTATCACCAGTCCCTTAGCTAACAAATTTTCCAGAAGTATGATGAGAGCCCAGGTTTCATTGCCCAAGCACAGCTTGTAACATGCACTAGCATGGCCCATTCTAGAAATCAAAATCAATATTTTGAATTCTAGAAATCCAACTCAATAAGACAGTTCCAGCAAAAAATATATTGTGTAAGAATCATATACATTAGTTCATTCCTCAACATTTTTTATATTCCAAAAATGTTAAAAGATATTCGTGTGTGTGTGTGTGTGTGTGTATTCACAAAATTCTTAAATAACTTCTATAACTTCTGAGCAAAGAAAATACCTTGGGATTAATTTTAAAAATCACTATAAATTATATCCCATTTTATGCAACATAAATGTCTTTTTTGGCAAACAAAATCTTAAAAACAACCTCTTTTCTTTTAGTTTATATATTTGAGTCCTCTGAAGATCAGTTGCCTTGCTGACCGAACACCACAAATTGGCTTCTGCCTATTTATTTTAAACAGGGAGACTCCAGGTAATGCAAATTTCTGGGTTTTCTGCAGTGGAAAAAAAAATAGAACATGGTTCAGATTTTTTTCTGACCTATCAATCCCTTAAGTAATAATTATAAGCAAACAACCAATGCCTATAAATGATAGATGAATATTGCAGTGTGAAAAATGCTTTAGTTGAATATTTTATGAAAATGGCTTTCAACAGGGTCGTCCTAGAATGAAAGGGCTTCCTGGCTTATGGTAAGACATTGCTACTCAAAACAAATTCTGAATAATTCTGGAAAAATGTCTTATTTATTTATTTTGCATTTTCCTCCATGCACAGTTTTATTTATTCCAATATAGCATAATCAATGTGGAAATGGAAAAACTGATTATATATACATTCATAGCAGAAGTCTAATCAGATTCAAGCAGGAATGAACTTTGAAAAGATTTTGCATCTCTTACATTCTTTTCAGTGTGAAATATTTAGAAATAATTTCAGTAAAATTATGCAGTGAAACTAACACTTTAATTATATATAGATGCATTAATTTAATTTAGAGATTTAATATTTTCAGATATTTATATCCTACTTCTATCATATGGAACTTAACTTCCCAAGAAATTGGACTTACATACAATGAAAAGACTTACTGTTTGGCATCGGAAACAAAAATATAACGCTACAATTACTCAGTGTTTTGCTGAATTGATTAATATAGTTCAAGTTTATTGTAATGAATCAAGGCTTCAATTTATTGAACCATGCCTGTAAATATACATCTTGTAGAGTCTTGTTCCTTTTTTCAGCTAACCCCACCCTTTTTTTTCTATATAATTTTGTGGATTTTGTTTATCTGCTTAATAAAAAACAAAAAAAGTTAAAGTCATAATATAAACTGAGTGTGAAAAACAAATAGAAAGCAGAGTAAGATTTAAGTTTATGAGTCACATGATTCTGAGACCATTTACCTTTTAGCAACTTATTAACAGCATTCTGCTCCTCTTAAAGTTTCTTAGAACATCACACCAGACTAATGTGATGTAACCATATGACAGTTATTTGTTGCCAGCTCAGGAAATGCTAACTGTAACTGTGCAAAGCACTCTGAATTAACAAAAGTCATGGATATCACACATCTTTCAGGATTGTGCAAATACCAGTCCTCCATCAAAACGTTGTACTGGTCAAGAATTCTTCATTGTGCCTATAATTTCTCACAGCTCCATCATCAATATCAAATGGAAGTATCAGAGGACAAAAATAAAAATAGCAATAGCACTTAGACTTATATATCGCTTCACAGTGCTTTACAGCCTTCTCTAAGTGGTTTACAGAGTCAACATATTGCCCCCAACAATTTGGCTCCTCATTTTACCCACCTTGGAAGGATGGAAGGCTGAGTTAACCTTGAGTCGACAATAATCGAAGTGCCAAACTGTTGGCAGATGGCAACCAGCAGAAGTAGCCTGCAGTATTGCATTCTAACCACTGTGCCACTGTTATGTTCTGAGTATGGGTGCAAGGATGGAGACGAGCCAGTGAAATAGTGAACTTCAAACTCTTTATTTACATGTAAAACAGCTCAACCGATGGCCACGATGAGCCCCTTTATATAGGCAACTCTTAACTTATTTAACCAATGAAAACACAGGGAGCGCTAGCTCCATTAACCAATAGAAGAGGCTCGTTAATAGCCAATCAGATTCTCCTGAATGGACCAATCTGATGTTGCTATTATCGGCCAATCAGAAGTGCCAATCAGAAGTACTTCAAGCTCTTAATGATCTTTATTAAGCATTTATTGATTCATAACACCCCTTCCCCCCGGGTTCCATTTAAGGGGTGCGGTCACGTAGTCTTTGAGGTAGGCCAGTTGTTTCGATTGTCTATTAGATTTCCGTTGTCCTCCCGGTATTTGGTTACAGTCTTGTTGGGGTAGGACATTATCTGGAGAAAAAGGTGCCTCCCGTTCCGCATTTGAATTTTTGTTGTCGCTATTGCTTTCGACATCTCCATGAGGCGAGGCCACCCCCATTCCAGTTCCATCACGTGCTGCCTCTGAGTGGTCATTACTACCGCTTAAACTTTCTGCCGCTTCGAATTCAGCTTCCTCGCTATCTCCTCCCCCCTCGGTTTGGAAATCAGGGGGCTCGGCGATGCCCGACTGGAGCCTTGATGGCAGCTGATCAATGTGGTGTTTCCAAATTCTATTGTCGCGGCATTTTACATGGTATGATCTAGGGCCAGTTACTTGTACTATAGTTGCCTCGACCCACAATGGATCGCCTGAAAAGTTCCTAGCGAAAACCAAATCGCCTACCTGGAAATTGCAACATTTCCTGCTAGACCCATGTGATTTTTCAGGTTCATATGCTGGATGTAGGCGGTCGTGGTGGGAGTGGAGCTTCCGTCCCATTAATAACTCGGCGGGAGTTTTATTGGTGACGCTGTGCGGAGTGATATGCTGTAAAAGAAGTATCCGATTGATCTTGTCTTCTATGTCACCATAGTCCATCTTATGCAAAGTTTTCTTGATGAATTGTACCATGCGCTCAGCCCTTCCATTAGCTGCAGGGTGCACTGGCAAACTCAGCGCATGTCGGATACCACGGTCCACCAGGTATTGTTCGAAGGACAACAAAGTAAATTGAGGCCCGTTGTCGGATACCAGAATGTCTGGTAATCCGTGTGTCACAAAGAGTCTGTTCAGTTTTCTGATGATTGCTTCGGTCGTTGTATTCCTCATTTCATGAATTTCAAGCCAGTTCAAGTAGGCATCCACCGTCAGTAAGAATGTGTGTCCCTTAGTAGGACCCGCAAAGTCCAGATGAATGCGGGACCATGGTCCCCTCAGCGTTTCCCATTCAGTTGGGGTTGCTTTCGGTGGGGCATTGCTGACTTCTTGGCATTTGCGACAGGCTTTTACCCATGTCTCTATCTGCTTGTCAATACCAGGCCACCATGCATAGCTTTGTGCGACGGCTTTCATATGCACGATGCCGGGTTGGCCATCGTGCAAGGTCCTTAGTATTGCTGGTCGCAACCGCTCTGGGATGACAACTCTATCACCCCAGATAATGCAGCCCTTTTGAGAAAATAGTTCCGTTTGCCGATTTTTGAATGGGGCGTAGTTGTCAGATATTTGGTCTAATGGCCATCCCCGCTCGACCCAACTGAGGACTTGTGCTAAAATGGGGTCGTCTTTCATTTCTATCGCGATATCCCGGGCCGTTAATGGCGGCATTTGAAGTGTCTCAATCTGCAGCATTATGACCGTTGGAGCAGGGTCATCCATAGTCTCTGGAAGAGGTGCACGGCTCAGTGCATCAGCATGGGGAATGGCCTTCCCTGGGCGATGTTGTAATTTGTAATTGTATGCCACCAAAAATTCTGACCAGCGGGTCATTCTGGGAGATAATATATATGGTATTGGCCTATCTCCCGCGATTATTCCCAGCAAAGGTTTGTGGTCAGTCACTATGGTAAATGCTTGGCCATACACATATTCATGAAATCTCTTAACCGCAGACACTATAGCAAGGGCCTCCTTGTCAAGTTGACTATAGTTGCATTCTGTTTTTGATAACTTCTTTGAGAAATAAGCAACAGGGGCTTCATTACCGTTTGACAAAACGTGCTTAAAATGGCGCCCATCCCGAATGGAGATGCATCACACATGATCGTTAAAGGCAAAATCTCGTTATACTGCATCAGGACAAAGTCAGAAGTCAATAAATCTTTTACATGTTGAAACGCCTGTTCTTCTCTACGTCCCCATTACCAGGTTGCTTTTTTGTCCAGTAAACAATGTAATGGCTCAGCTACAGTTGCTTTGTGAGGCAGGAAAACGTTATAAAAATTGATAAGGCCCAGAAAAGCCTGGAGGTCAGCCTTGTTCCGGGGTTTGGGGGCATTCTTGATCACCCTGAGTTTGTTATCGGTGGGGTGAATACCCTGACTATCAATCAAATATCCCAAAAATTCTACGCGATCTGTACATAGATAACACTTGTTCTTTTTAACCTTGAGACTGGAGTCTTTAAATCTCTGGACAACCAACCTCAGGCGTTCCTTCAGTATTTTCTGGGTTGGGGTTGCGATTAACACATCATCAAAATATGGAATACCACCTTTTATCCCTTGTAAAAGCCTCTCCATTAAGCTTTGAAAGATTCCCGGGGCTACGCTCACTCCGAACTGGAGCCGGTTACATTTAAACATGACTCTGTGCGTAACAATTGTTTGGGCCTCTGCCGTTTTTTTGTCCACAGGCAGTTGTTGGTATGCCTGGACTAAGTCTAGTTTAGTGAAAACTTTTCCGCCCCCCAGGGAATGGAGGAGGTGTTGCACCACCGGTACCGGGTAAGTGTTTTGTTGAAGGGCGTGGTTCAGGGTGGCTCGGTAGTCCCCACAAATTCTTATTGATCCATCCGGCTTGATGGGCGTTACGATTGGGGTTTCCCAGGGAGAGTGGTCGGTTGGCTCTAGCACTACCTGGGCTATTAATTTATCAAGCTGCTCGTCAATCTTTGGTTTAAGGGCAAAGGGAACTCAGCGAGGCTTAAGGCAGATGGGAGTTATTTCGGGATTGAGGTTAAACGATATCGGGGTCCCCTTGTACTCGCCTAATTTTTCCGCGAAGACGTCCTGGAATTCGTGGACGAGGTCTTCTTCCCAATCACTGCTGTAGGTTCGGTGAATGCCGGCCACTTCAATTCCAAGTGGAGCAAACCATTGGAGGCCTAGCAAACTAGGCCGATCCTTGTCGATTACAGTCAGGGGTAAAAATGCTGTATGGTTCTTAAACGATACCCGTACTCGGCTGGATCCAACAACCGGGATGCGATTTCCTTGATAGTCCTTAAGTATAAGTCTTTGGAACTGGAGGTCTTGCCTACAGATAGTGGAGATGAGCTGCTTGAGGGTCTTCCAGGAAACCATCGAGAGGGATGATCCTGAATCGACTTCCATCAGGCAGGGCTGGTTTTTGATGGCCACTTTCACTCGGCTCTTTTTGGTGTCCAGTGACGAGGCGTGACCGATCGTGATCATTTGGTGAGCCTTTTCTCGCTTCGTTGGATGGTTTAGGGTTTTGTTTCTGTAGGAGTGGTTGTTCCATTGGTGGTTCATGGGTTCTTGCTTCATGGGATGACTTGCTGTTGGTTGGCGATAGTTAGCCCCTCTTGAGGGCTGGCTGGGTCCTGGCTTGCTTCTACAGACCCGTCCTATATGGCCTCTTTTCCTGCACACATGGCAGAGCACGTCGAGGAATTTGCATTCTGACCGGGGGTGGCTTGCTCCATACCCGGCGCATTGTACTGTGATTTCTCGCGTTGGTCCCATTTGGACTGAAGTCGATGGACCTCTTCCTCATCACTGTCTGACGACAAGTCGAGATCCTCGTGGTGGGCCATTTCCAGCTGTCCCTCTGACTGAGGTGAAATGTCGCTGGCTCCTTGGCGAACCATGGTGTGTGTGCGGCGCATTTAGGCAGCCGACTTCCTGGTTGCTTCTGCTGCAGTAGCTTCAGCTATGGCATCTTTAAGGGTGATGTCGCCCTTTGCCATTAATTTACTCTGAGTGCCTGGTGCATCTAATGCCAGAACGATTTGGTCTCTTAGGGCTTCTTCTAAGTCGGTAAACTCGCATAAGCCTCCCAGATTCCGGAGATCTGCGATGAAATCAACAACGCTTTCACCCTTCCGCTGACTTCTCTGATAGAATTCATGCCTTCTCACGAGTGTTGGCACGGTCGGTGCGTAGTGAGCCCTTAGTAGCGGTTCGAGGATGTCCATAGGTTTTACTTCTGCCGGTTTTGCTAGTGTCTTGGCCATCTTGAATACGGTTGGCCCGCAATGAGTTAGGAATACCGCTCGTTTCTTTCTGGTAGTGGCATCCTTTAAATTGTTGGTTTCCAGAAACATCTAGAAGCGATCCATATATGAGTCCCAGTCTTCTTGTGCCGGGTCGAATGGAGCGGGTGGTATGATGCTGCCGGACATGGTTCCACCATTGGTGCGTTCAGCCACGTGCTCGGTTATGGTTCTTCATCATTCAGCAAGCTCTGATGTCTCCACATCCCATCCTCGTCACCAGTGTTATGTTCTGAGCATGGGTGCAAGGATGGAGACGAGCCAGTGAAACAGTGAACTTCAAACTCTTTATTTACATGTTAAACAGCTCAACCGATGGCCACGATGGGCCCCTTTATACAGGCAACTCTTAACTTATTTAACCAATGAAAACACAGGGAGCGCTAGCTCCATTAACCAATGGAAGAGGCTCGTTAATAGCCAAAAAGATTCTCCTGAATGGACCAATCTGATGTTGCTATTATCGGCCAATCAGAAGTGCAGGGCCTGAACCCTGCACTTTACTTCAAGCTCTTAATGATCTTTATTAACCATTTATTGATTCACAACAGCCACCATATAGGCTCTTCAATACTAATAAATAATAACAATAATAATAAAGTTTTGTCAGATAAAATACACTTTATCCCCAAGCTCAAGATGATCCCTCACTGTAGTTTAAAGTTACTTCTAGCAACATAGGTGAAAAGTGTGTGTGTGGGGGGGGCATGGATAATATAGATGTAGATTATACTCTCAACAGAATAACAGAACAATAGAGTTGGAAGGAACCTTGGAGGTCTTCTAGTCCAACCCCATGCTCAGGCAGGAAACCCTATACCATTTCAGATAAATAGTTTCCAATCTCTTCTTAAAAACTTCCAGTGTTGTTAGGAACTTCCGGTTTGCGTGGCTTCGGGGCAGCAGGAATTCGCGACAGCTCGTGATTCCTGCTGTGCTAGCCGTCGAGGTACCCCCGATCCAGATGGGTCAGGGGGATATGGCTGCCCTGTAGGGACAGCTGAAGAGAGAGGGGAGTCGGATAGGGAGGTGGGGGTGTCGCAGACCCCCCCCTTCTCCGGGAAAACCCCTTTTTCCCAAGGCGGTGGAGCGGCGGTCAGCAATGGCCGCCATGAAGAAGCCAGCAACCGGGTAAGAACTGTGCTGGAGGAAGTGTGAAGAGTGAAAGTTCTGTCTGAGCCGGGTCAAGTAACACCTTTTAAACTGCCTGGAATTGAGCTGCTTGAATTGCTGGAGGATACATTGTATCCCTAAGAAGAGCGAAAAGCGGCGGAGAAGCTGTTAAAGGGAACTCTTTTTTTTTTTTTACTCTCCCACCCCACGGAAAAAGCAGAAATATTTGGATATATTAGACATTGAAAGTGGATTGCTTTGAAAGCTGAAGCTAAGAGACAAAGGGATTTTTGGACATTGAAAAATTTAAGAAATTGGAAAATCTCTGCTGGAGGTATGGATTTTTGATTATTTAAAATTGTCATTGCAAGTGGGAAGGGAGAAAAAAAAATTGGAGCAGAAGCTGAAAAAGGAGGAGATTGTCTAGAACGTCTTTGTGGATCCCAAAAGAAGATATATGGTAATTGGACCTCTTTGATTAAAAATTAATCCAGAAAGAGAAAGAGAAGAAGGAAGAAAAGTATTAACTTTTGGAATTTTTTTTTTTTAATTGCTTTTGATTATCTTTGATTAAAAATACTTGTGGTTGTTTTGGAAAAAGTTTCCCTTTTTATAATGGCATTGTTTGTGGATGAACTAGAGATTGAATATCAAAAATATAAAAAAGAAGATACTTTGGGCGCTTTGTTTCAATTCTTAGAAATGGCGTTATGTTCTGTTGAAAAGTTGATTACGCAGCAGAAGGACTGGGACAAGGAAGAAGAGGAAGAAGAAGCCATCTTTGATGAACAATGGGTCCCTTCCGGAGAGGAGGAGAAAAAGGATAAGAAAAAGGGGATTTTAAGAATTATAAAAACAACCAAAAGAGAGAAAAATGAGCGAAAAGGTGGAGGCAAGGTTAGAAAGCAAAGGAAAAGGAGTAAGAAAAGCGATGGGAAAAAGCAAAGGGGTAGAAAGGGCAAGGAGAAGAATAAGCAAGAGAGAAAGGGGGGGAGGAGAAGCCTTAATGGGGGGAAGCAAGACCTAAAGAAAAAAAGTTTATTTAGAGACAATGGGTGAATTTAATTTAGATTAAAAGAGGGATTCTGGAGGGTATATAAGATTGTGTTTTTATATGTGTATTTAGAATATAAAATTTATTATGTAATTTTAGAATCTTTTAAACAGAATCCCAAGAAAGATTGTAATATGTAGTATTTCTAAGTTAGGGTAATGAGTTATAGATGTTACTCCAATTGGTGTACAGGAGAAGTATAGTAAAAGAAAAAAAAAAGATGAATGGATAATTGGAAATAAAACAGACAAAGAATGTTGTTGAAAATGGTAATAAGATATGGAAGGATATATATGCTTTTTTTTTTTTTTTTTTTTGGATTTTGTATATTGATAAAAGGCAATAAAATTTTAATTAATAAATAATTTGGATGGAAAAGAGAAGTAGGGACAAGATATGAAGTTAATATTATATGAAATATTGATATTATAATCTGGAAATGTTATGCCTTATTGGTCTTTTATTATTATTTTTTCTTAGAAAAGAATTTATAAGCTGTTATGCCTTGATTCTTTGTGCATTGTTCTTATAAAACTGATAAAAATGGTTTTTATATATATATATAAAAAAGAAAATGATAATAAGATATGGAAGGAGATATGGGTTGAATATGATGTTTGAATTTGTGTCTGTGTAAAGAGTTTTAACCCGGGAACAGACAACCTTCAGAAAAGATCTTTTAGTTTTGTTTATGTTTTGTGTTTGTATGTTTGTGTATTGTGTTTATGGTAAAACTAACAAAATTTGTTTTTTATAAAAAAAAAAAAGGAAAAAAGAATCAATAAAACCTTGGAGGAATGTTAGACGAGAATAATTTAAACAAGCCAGAAAGAAAAGAATATGATGACTATAAAATGGATAAATATGGAAGAGAAATGAAATTGAATAGGAGTAAAGAGAAATAATGAGAAATTTGCTGGAAGATATTTGTGTGTCCATATGGAGATGGGATAAATTGGAATTATGCTGTATAAAAATAATGTTTTGTTTGACTTGTAAGGATTTACAATGTTAAGAGGTTTTATGTGTTTATGTATTTAATGGTTAATGATGTGTTGTTTTATCTTTAAAATTAATAAAAATTTGTTTCAAAAAAAAAAAAAAAACTTCCAGTGTTGGAGAATTCACAACTTTTGGATGCAAGTTGTTCCATTGATTAATTGTTCTAACTATCAGGAAATTTCTTCTTAGTTCTAGGTTGCTTCTCTCCTTGTTTTGTTTCCACTGATTGCTTCTTGTCTTGCCCTCAGGTGCTTGGAGAATAGCCTGACTGCCTCTTCTTTGTGGTAGCGCCTGAGATATTGGAACACCACTATTATGTCAGTCCTAGTTCTTATTTTCATTAAACTAGATATACTCAATTCCAGCAACCAATCTTTATGTTTTAGCCTCCAGTCCCATAAGGAAGTGTCTAAGGACTGTCAAAAGACAGTCCCGTCTGAATCACCCCCCTGACGCAAGCAGATATTACAGTGCATTATCCCCAGAATTAATCCTGTCTAATATTTGATAGCATATCATGACCAATATAGTTTTAAAAGCTACAACAGAATGGCAGCCTGAAACCACATGATAGATGCATTCTAAATTCTTTTTTTAGAAGAAAGGGGGAACGTTCCAATCATTATATTTATTGAATATACATGGCACAATTTTGAAGATGAAATAATTTTAATACTGGAAGCCATAACACAGCTTTAAAGTTATTTATTTAACACAATTCTAGCAAATTCAGAAGAGCAAACCCAGAAGGTCTTGACCAAGTTTGCAATATTTTTTAAAAATTTATCTCCAAAGTAAAAATACAGAATAAAGGGGGGGGAAGTATGAACCCTTAATTAAAATGTTGCACGTGATCCCTAACACTGAAACTTCAATTCCCTGAAGTAGAAATTACATTTGTATCTACTGAAGCACTGCCTTAAAAATTAGTTGTGAATGAATTGATTAATTCTTTATTGGCCAAGTGTGATTAGTCATACAAGGAATTTGTCTTGGTGCATATGCTCTCAGTGTACATAAAAAGGACAGACACATTCATCAAGAATCATAAGGTACAACACTGTTGCTCACAGTGACCATGTGGGACATGCTGAAGATTGGGGATTGACTTTGGTTGTTTTGGCACACTCTCGAGAAGAGAGGGGTCCCTATGACCAAAGTTGTTCTGACCAAGGCTTCCTGAGACAGTAACAATCACACACTTAGTCACAAAAACCCTCTTTTTATTTAAATGACTTGAATTATATTCATTCAAAGCCCGTAATGAGTCCCAAACAGTTTGTGAATAGTCTTTTTGGGATAAGGCTGATAAGCACCCACTTTTATCTCCTTGAAATGCTGCCAATTAGCTGCACAAGGCCAAACAGAGCACAAAGTCAACACAGAGTTTCAGAGTTTAAACCGATCAGAACGAACAAAGTTGCTTCCTGCAAAGGTCCATGTCCCTTTGCTCCTCCTTTATGTCTTATGGGAGGGGCCAATCATCTCCAAGCCTTACTCCCAAGTTGCCCCTTTTGTCTTAACTGTTCTTGCCTTCTGGCAGCTGAGCGCAAGTGCGGACTGGGAACAGGCTCTCCCTGTTCCTTTGCCTCACTGATGTCAGATTCTGGAGACTCCGGAGTCAACACATAGCTCTCAGATAGCCCTGGCCCCATCTCTGTCAGACAAAGATCCCTCATTCAAGTCCTCCCCAGACTCCAGGACTGGCCCATGTTTCTCCCCACTGTCCGACTCTGCTGCCAGTTCCACAGGCCACCAGTGGATCACAACAAATGTTAGACTGGGGGTATCTCCACATGTTGCTTTGTGATAAGATCACAAACCAAGGGAAGAGCATGGCTGGCAAGCATGCCTGTGAATGAAATATAGGAGAAATAAAAACCTCCTAAGTGAGGTTGCTCATGGGATCCTGCCAGATAATAAGCAGTGACTTGAATATGTGAGTGATATGCTCTGCAACAGTTATAGGGTTTTGTCTGATAGGCATCATTGCATTAGTATGTAATACCTTTTATTAATGTACTTTTGCATTCTTTTTGGGGTAACAAGAGGACGACTATCTAAAATCCAAAGTTACCATATATACTCGAGTATAAGCCGAGTTTTTCAGCACATTTTTTGTGCTGAAAAAAAACCCCTTGGCTTATACTCGAGTCAGATTCCCCTCTGAAAAAAAAATGGTGTGGAGCTCCGAAGCTGGGCAGCCGCTTCCCTGCTTCCGTGTTTCCTTTGCAACTTTTAAGCATGGGGGTAATCGGAAGCAGAAAAGTTCTTGCTTGAGGATATATTGTTTTTTCTTTTTTTAACTGTTTTTAGGGGGGGGAGACCCACCGCCATGTGAGAATGCTCAGACACGAAATCTATCCAACCGAAAATAAGTGTGTGTGTGTGGGGGGATTTTAACAGAGGGAAGATGTAGGGAGAAGGCAAAAGCGACGGAAGATCCTTCAGGGGAAACTGAGGGGGAGACTCACCCTTGGTCCAGATGAGCCCCCTTCCCCTTTTTCTAGGCTGAGAAAACAACACAAGCCAAGATTGCTTCGGCTCCACTCAGCTTCATTTCCTCAGCTCCAGCTGCTTTCAGTCCACTCGGGAGGAGGGGGAGGAGGTGGTGGTGGCAGCTCGCGTTGTTTTCTGAGCTCTGGGCTGAGAAAACAACGCGAGCCGAGGTCGCTCCACTCAGCTTCATTTCCTCAGCTCCAGCTGCTTTCAGTCCACTCGGGAGGAGGGGGAGGAGGAGGTGGTGGTGGCAGCTCGCGTTGTTTTCTGATAGTGAGATCATTTCCCAAATTAATTGATTCACTAACCCAAAAGAAGAAGATGTTGATGACAGTGGGAGGCAGGAGTCACTCTCTCCTTTGCAAGAAAAAAGCAAGAGCCGTTCTTATGATCTCTCCCTCTCTCTCTTTCTCCCCGTAATACAGTCAAGCCCTTTCCAGCACGCGCGCGCGATCCGCCCCCGCCACTTTGCACCTTGCAAATGCAAAAACCCTGGGGTTTTGCATTTGCAAGGTGCAAAGGGGCGGTGGCGGATTGCGCACGCGTGCTGGAAAGGGCTTGACTTTATTCGGGGGGGGGAGAGAGAGAGAGAGAGAGAGATATCATAAGAACGGCTCTTGGTTTTTTCTTGCAAGGGAGAGAGTGACTCCTGCCTACCACTGTCATCATCATCATCTTTTGGGTTAGTGAATCAATTAAACCTTTCATGATAGTGAGATCGTTTCCCAAATTTCCCTTAAATCAGGGAAGAAATCAGAAACAAACCTTTGGGCTGAGAATAAGCCTGTTCCTATGATGCCCTTTTTGTTCAATGCAGTGTGAAAAGTGTGAAAAAACACACTTCTTTTTCTTCATCTTCTTGTTCCCTATTTACTGGTCTCTTTCAAAGAGGAAATTGTGAACATCAAACTTATTCTCAACTGTCCTAGTGAAAGTTTTTATTGGTATCTATTTTTATTTTTGAAATTTACCAGTAGCTGCTGCATTTCCCACCCTCGGCTTATACTCGAGTCAATAAGTTTTCCCAGTTTTTGTGGTTAAATTAGGTGCCTCGGCTTATATTCGGGTTGACTTATACTCGAGTATATACGGTAATCTAGTTTGGCATTCAGTTTCCAACAATAGTCAACCAAATCCATATGGAAAATGTACAAGTACAGCATTCTTATTTATCATGATAGCTCTACAATCTTTGGTCCTTGTCTCTCTAATCATTCTTATATTTATATTATATAAATAATATTTTTGGCAGTGTTGGTTGTAGTTACAAGGGGGGGGGGGGGAAACCCGACACTCATTAAACTGATATGATGATGAAAGTGAATGTTTATGCTCTTTCCAAATGCTAAGAGAAATAATCAAGAACAAAATGTCCATAGCAATCCATTTTGAGTGGCTTAAAATGAAAAGTCACTGTAGCTGACAAAAAAGGGCCTGTAAGGGCTCAGTTTGAAAAAGTCATATAGTCAAATTATAAAAGCAAATTTAAGAAGGTAGAAGTTCCAAGTGGAGAGATTAAAAATTAAGGAAGCAAGAAGCAGTGTGGGTGAAGAATTGAAAGGACTGAACCTGGATTGATCTGGGGGAAGAAAAGCAAATGAAGAAAAAAGGCAAAAAGAGCAAAAGTTTGGAAGAGAAGAAATTTGGACCATGGAACAGCTCTGGTGTACAGTACAAATAGCCATCATCCCCATTCTAAGATCTAATGTTTCCGTAATATTGGTGTAGTTGTCTCTTTCTGTGTTCTTGATATTCTGGATTTCTGTTCCCAGAATTCCTAGCACTATATTTGGTCCAACTTCTGGGAACTAAGAAACATTTAAATTGGTCGGGAAAATTTGGGATACTCTTCATCAGGTATGGTCTCTTTCACTTCTTCTTGGAATAGAGGTGTGCTCCCTTTTGTCTGTTGGTTTTACTATTGTTCTTTGTGCTACCAACAATCCAATATGTGATTGTGATGGCATATATGATAAATAACTAAATTTTGGTCATTTTAATTTTACTAATCAAGAACTGATATCATCTCTGTACAGATGAATCCAGACTAACTGCAAATCTTTGAAAACAAAAGACATTTAAAATGCAAAAAACTAAGAATACTTGGGTTCTGCAATCTTTTTGAAATAAAAAAGTTTTTAAATGCAACAGCAAATTCTAAATGTACATACTGAAAGACAAAAATGGGAAGAACAGAAAGTGTATCATTATGGTGATCCCATTTAAAATTCAGTGTGATTTCATTTGCATGAGAACTCAAACAAGTGTTGCCAACTTTTAAAGAAGCAGTCTGTTTAAACAGCTTTGACACGAGTAATGCTAAAATAATTGCTTCTGGGGAGAGATAAATTTCCAGAGAAATACATACAGGCACATATGACACTATTGTCTACCCAAAATAATATTTATTGTTTTACGAAAGATGGATATTCTCGTAAAATGGAAAGTGAAAACAATAATCAGGGACAGGAGAGAATGAAGCACTTGCTGTTTTCTCTGATGCCTGATAGCCAATATATTAGAATTTCTGTTCTTTATACATTAATAGATTGCAGGAAAAGCTTGAAATGAATAACACAGGTGACCTGGCACATGAAGACAATGTTACAGATTTGATCTCATGTCAATTTTCCAATGTTTCTATGTACTTAGGAGTACATTGCTGCAAAACATGATTGATCTGTAAGCTAACATATTGTCCTAATCAACATTTGATACAATGCTAATTCATAGCACTGAATTAGTATATTAATATGAAACAACCTTGTTGTCTCTTATCCTTCCTTTCATAAGCAGTCTAACCCTAGTTTCCTTAAACCTGATTAATAAAGTGACAATAAAACACTATTTTTTTTCCATTTTGGATGTAATGGCAATGTTGCTTGAGATCATCAGGATGGTGTCAGAACCAGGGTTTTATTGTCAAGGAAGACAGAAGAGGAAAAGTAGTAGTATGCAATTCAAGGGCAATGAAAGAAACAGGTAGTCCTTGCTTAAACACTGCCTTGTTCAGCAGTCATGTGCAGTTATGATGGGGATGAAAAAGTAACTACAATGAATTGTTGTATTTCCAACCTTCGCAGGTCTGTAAATCAAAAGACAGCAGGAGTAAGATCATAAACACAGGAGCAGTGTCACCTAGCTACTGCTTCATTTAATGAGTGAATTGCCAGTCCCAATTGTGGTCACTAAATGAGGACTACTTCTATTCAGTCCTTGAGTAGCTGCCAGTCTATGCAACTTTGTGCCAATGAAAGTTGTTCATTGCTGTCCTCAGGCAGTGCTCATTAACTTTCATATCCACATTACATAATGTGAATCTTAAAATCAGGTGGTTTTAATTATTGAAAAAGTTTTTTTCTCTTTTTCTTTTCTTTTCCATCTTTTCTAACACATTTATGTCCTCAGATTACTAAAATTCTATCTGTAGTCTAACATTACTTGCTGAACAAACTTGTACAGTTCATGAAGAAAGAAATTAAAAGGATTCAGTATTTTTCTCAGGTTTTGTAGAAGTGAGCCAAACTCACAGAAGAGAGTTTTAGTGGGAAATTTTATTCATTATACTTCAGGTTGATTAATGACCAGTCAACATTTTGCAAAATATGAATAATATCAGAGGAAAAAGGTGGGTTTTTCTTAAAAAAAATCTTAATATAAAGATGATTTGGGTGCATTTAGAAAATGAACAGGAAACAGTGCCCTCTATATTATATTATTCTTCTCTATAGAACTGTTCTTTAGTCAATAAGGGACAGATTTAAGGCCACGTCATCCATCTACTGAGTGTAAACTTTCCAGCTTCTGATAGCAGCTCAGAACTCAGAGAAGGAGACTGAGTTTTCTATATAATGTATTGTATTGAATGGATTGAAAATTTATTTTCTGGCATTTTAATACAATAGGTCAGGAAGGAAGGAAGGAAGGAAGGAAGGAAGGAAGGAAGGAAGGAAGGAAGGAAGGAAGGAAGGAAGGTCAAGGAGTTATTCTGAAAATGCACCCCGAGTGCTAGAAATGATTGATTGTGGAATAGGTAATATAATTGCATTTCATTCATTGATTAGTTGATCTTACTGAACAACCTCCAAACGAAACATGTTCAACAGTATAACCCCAGTGTCCAAAGAAAGCAAAAGTCACTTGAAAGAAGAAAATAAAAAAGCAATTGCTCTGTATTTCCTTTAAACATCCTAATCTATTTCAATACTGAATTCTGAAACTTATTTAAAGAGTATTATTCTCTCATCTAGAAAAAGGTCAAAATATAGCAAAATTAGAAAGTATTTCAATTTGTGTTTTGTGTACCACATAGTGCTATTGCAAGTAGTACTGCAGTATTGTATAGTGCCCTGTTTCTATGTATTCATTTTCATTACTCAATCTCAGTTTTGTTTAATTAAGATCATAATAAAATTAAAAAAAATATGAAATACCAAAAAAGGTGTTAACATAAAAGCAACACATGGAAGTAATTCTTGCAAATCCATAGTAAAGTTTATATACAAATTCCTAATTGTTTTATTTATTGCATGATTTTTTCCTTCTTTCCACCAAGACATCACAGTGGGTCTTAACAACAAATACAGACAAAGTCATAAAAATGCAATTGAAACATCAAATAAAATTATATCAGTCCCACACTGAAATCTGCTTTAGCAACAATTACAGTAGTTTAAATGACAGAATCCATGGCAAAAAATTCCAGTCTAGAAATTTTGAAGTGGCCATCAATAAAGACTGTTTCTCAATGACCAGATAAGGAATTTAAATCTCAACAAGCTCACATAGAAAAGTGATGTTGAAATAGCCTATTCGCAATCTTTGAAGACATTTTACTTTTCATCCAAGAAGTGAAATGTTTTCAAAGAAAAACCAGTAAGTCCAGGTGCCTCTTGAAAAAAAAGCATCTTTGGGATAACCATGACCTGGATGACTAAGAATCTCCATAGACAGCCTATTCTCAAGTTAAGCAGGGTTTTATAAGTCATTTTAGTTTTATTGTGATATGTTCCTAATACATTGAATACAACATCTTATTAAATTTTATAGCATTTCAAAATCCCATTTTAGTGATGAAGACAAATGACAGATTCCATTTTTTTTCCTTTGGACCTTTTTTCCATTGTCAGACATTTATATATCTGGCCATTGGTTGCACATTCAACTTAAAAAAGTATGCTGCTGGAGCAGGAGACTAAATAAGATATAGCTGAAAAATTTTCAAGGATGAAACATGTTATAAAAAAGAAGCAATCTCATTAGAATTAAGTTATTATTTCTCATACAATTTATAAATTCAATAATTGCAACATTTGTAGTAAAATAAATGTGAAAATGTTGTGCTTGAGTTTTAGAAGGGAGGAGGCGGGGGAGGAGGAGGAAAGGGCATAAATAAGATTTTTGAAGCATGAAACTTTTCCAGGCCTAAAAGCTAAGGAAGTTTTTAATGATTTAATCTCCCGGTTTGCTAGTACTCATTACTGCAATAAAATCAACAAGGATTATTTTTCTTAAAAATGAGTGGGAAAGTATTTAGTTTTCCATTTAACAGCAAGAACATTTAAAAAAAATATTTTAAAGTATTTCAGTATTT
Organism: Hydrophis major; assembly: GCA_033807585.1. Taxonomy (NCBI): domain Eukaryota; kingdom Metazoa; phylum Chordata; class Lepidosauria; order Squamata; family Elapidae; genus Hydrophis; species Hydrophis major. Next base: position 280,619,290 of record CM066328.1, read on the forward strand.
CCTATCACTTTCAATATGAAAGAAAAATATGTTTAGTTTTCTTTCACTGAAAACTTTTTAAACCTAAACATTTTTCTTGAAGTATTATTTTATACTGATTTCAATCCTTTTTCCTGTTTTTGACAACCAAGATAAATCAAGATTGTAATGTGAAATTATGTCATTTGCCCTTCAGTGAATTTCTCCAAGAAACATCACACCAAAAGAATGTGTGGTAGAGAGTGCTCATAATGTCTCAGAACATAAATACTATGTTGGGCACAATAAACAAATACTATGCAGCAAGAAGGGAAGTTGCTAGCTCATTCTAATCACTCCCAAAAACAAACGGCTACTTTCAGTGTGTATATTGCAAGATCTGGTCCAAGAAATTTTTCTACCTGAAGTAAAGCAGCAGGTGAGACACCTCCCTCAAGTGAAGGAGCTTGAAACATAGGTCAGCCAAATTATTTTGTTATTTTTTTTAAATAAAAAGATTTTATTAATTTTCTACAAACAAACAAGACAAACAAAACATAAAAACATCATATGTACATCCAGTGTGTCAGTTGGTTCATCATTTTTGTGCATTTATTCTGTAGTCTCAATTACAATTATGTTACATAACAACTCATATTGTCAATCCAAACTTATATATCCTAATATCACTAAAAAAAAAAAGTTTTTGACTATATTTTTAATCATTCATGCTTTATGAGCTAACAATACTTTAAACCAGTTTACTCTATAACAAATCATATAATCATATCAAATCAATCCTAAAAAACCCTTTATAAATATGTCAAATAACAAAATAATAGCATAATAAAGATATTCCTGTCTAGCATTCTAAATATTCTATTATCCTATTTTATCATCTAGCCATTGATAAAAAAGATCCCAAATTTCATAAAATTGTTTATCCTCTTGCTCTCTAATTTCAAATGTCAATCTACTCATCTCAGCACATTCCAATATTTTCTTAATAATTTCTTCCTGTAATGGTATTTTCTCATTCTTCCAATTTTTAGCAAATACAATCCTAGCCGCTGTTAATACATTTACAATCAGGTACTTCAAATCTTTACTATATATATCAGGTAAAAATTCCCAATAAGAAGATCTCTGGTTTCAAGTCTATGTGTTTCTTTGTCATTTTTTCCAACCACATGCGAATTATAGTCCAATATTTTCTAGCATCCTCACAAGTCCACCACATATGGTAATACGAGCCGGGTATCTGATGACATTTCCAGCATTTTTCAGATTTGTTCTTAAACATTCTTGCTATTCTTGTCGGGGGAAAGTGCCACCTGTAAAACATCTTATACAAGTTTTCTTTACATGCTGTTGACATTGTCATTTTATAATTTTGAGATCACAATTTCTGCCATTTCTCTAGATCAATCCCATATCCAAAATTCTTCCCCCAAACAATCATAGTTTCTTTGACTTGTTCTTCCTCTAATTTCATTCCCAGTAAATAACCATATAATTTTTTAATCACCTTCTCATCAGTACCCATCAAGATCTTATCTAAATCAATCTGCTTATCATAGAATCCCTCCGTTTTAGAATCTTCATCATACCTTGAATGTATTTGCGCATATGAAAACCAATTCATCCTTATACCTTGTTCCTCTAAGTTTTGGATCGTTTTAAGTTCACCCTTTTCATCCAATAGTTCCCCATATCTAACTGTTCGTTCCTTCTTATAAATTATAGGATAGGAAAATGCTTCAACAGTCGATAACCAAACTGGAATTTTCAAATAACATTGTCTTTTTATCTTCTCCCAGTTTAACCACAAAGACTCCCGCCCAAATTATTTTGTTATTTTGTTACCTGATAAGAAAATCTTAAAAATACCTGACCTTCTCTGGTTATTAAAATTTTATTTTTAAAATTTTTTAAATGATGCCTTTATATAATCTCACAAGAGCTGCTTGAGGCTCTTGTCCCATTCTGCCCAAATCAGGGTCTATACTAAATATTTAGCATTCAATTGGGTTTTTACATTAAACTAGAAAAATAAATATTTTTCCTCTCTTCCATTATGTTCAAATCTTAGAGACTGCCTCGATAAGTCCCTGCAGTTTTCTTGGCAAGGTTTTTCAGAAGTGGTTTGCCATTGCCTCCTTCATAAGGCTGAGAGAAAATGACTGGCCCAAGGTCACCAAATTAGCTTTGTGCCTAAGGTGGGATAAGAACTCAAGGGTTTCCTGGTTCCTGCCATAAATAATCACTACACCAAACCAGCTCTGTGTCAGAAATGCTTACTTAGTTCCTTTTCTCCTCTCTTTCCTATTCCATTAAAAAAAAAAAATCTTTATTTTAAAGAGGATGGAGAAAGGCTCACTATCAGTTCCTACCCAGGATTTGGAGATTTGTCTTGAATTACCCTTTTGAATGCATGCTTTTTCTTTGCAGGGAAGAAAGATCTACCATAAATTATGGCAATGAAATCCTAACATCACTGTATTCACACATTCTTTCTGCAAACTGTGATGTTGCTTTCAACATACCGCATGAACAGTTAAAAGCCCCTTTATTCTGAGTAGTACAATTAAGTCATTACTTCTGTATGCTCAGTTGCAGGGATTGGGTTCCAGAATATAGCAGAAAGAAAATGTATGCCTTAAAGGTCAGATTTTATTTGCATTTTATTTGTTTGTATCCTACCTTTCTTCCTAAAAGGTCAGGACAGGGTTCATGATTATCCAGTATAATTCTTGTAACAGCCTTGGAAATAACATAAAGTGAAAGATAATCTAGTAAGCCTGATGACATGTCTTCCCTCCTGATTTTAATTCCAAAAGTTACTCCCTCCACCAGAGATATGAGCTTTTAATAAATTACTGAATTATAACTCCCAGCATTCCTCACCATTGTCTATTGGACTGCTAAAAGTTGCAATTCAGCAGAATCTGAAGACCTCCAGTTCTCTTCTGCAATACAATATATTGGATAAATCTGATCCTATGCAACTCAGGATTAAGGCCCGCTAAATCATTGAGACTTACTTGAACCATTTTAAGTCTCAACTCAATGTGTCTGTCTGTCTGTCTGTCTGTCTGTCTACGTATGTGTGTGTGTGCAGTATGATATATTTGTATGGAGGATAGGAGGGAGGGAGAGAGAGACTTCAAATTAGTATTGACTTCTGGTGACTCTATAGAAAAGTCCCTGACAAGAGTCTTGACAAGAGTTTTGGAAATGTTTTGTACCTGCCTGTTTTTTAGGGTTGAGAGTGAGTGACTGGCTTTTGCATTAAAGGCAGCAAGAGAACTTTCAGCCTTTTGAATGCTAACTTGGTGCTTTAAACCATATCCCCACCTGATTTCTATTGATTGTACTGTTCTAGAAAAGCACATGCCAAGTTCCTCATCACATACCAAGTTGCTCCATCACTGGAGGCTTTTAAGAAGAGACTGGACAACCACTTGTTTGGAATGGTATAAAGTCTGCTGCTTGAGTAGGCTGTTGGACTAGAAGACCTCCAAAGTCCCTTCTGTTATTCTTTTTTGCTCTGTTACCTGAAATCTAGGATTGATTCCAATTACCAACAAAAAGGTATTTGTTAGACATCCACGTACAGAACTGTAGTGACCAGCTTTCTCCCCACAAGGTTGATTAAATTCTTTGTAATAGATGTAGAGAGCGCATATGGTTGCAGTGAGCAGAATTATCCCCTCTCTATTTCACTTACCCTTCAATGAAAGGGTGAAAGAATACTACCTGACTCTCCCCAGGGAGATTTGAGGAACACGCTTACCCAAAGTTCCTTCTAATAGATAGGTACTCATTTGTGTTTAAAATCGTGTAACTTTAAATAGATTATGTGCATTGCTTTTGTGCTGATGTTATATCAAAGCCTAGGGGTAACAAGATTTTTCTTAGTTCTCTATTTAGCATCTTCTTAGATATCTATTTAGTGGTGTCTTACATTCACACTTTTCTAGAAGTGAAAACCTAAATACTATAACAGCAGAGCAATGTGTGGTTGTTTAATGAAATGGCACTGTTTCTGTAGAAAAGCAAAGTTGCCAAGGCAAAAAGCATCACAAGTATGTAAAACATCCAGAAAAGCTCAGTATGGAGCACTTTTCTTACCTGGGAAAGAACAGAACAAACAGGCAAAAATAACTTTAAATACAACCCTGCAAATCTGGCAAAGAAATGGCTACTTTAATGATTGAAAAATAATTTACTTTATTTTCACTCTTGGATGCTATGCTTTTTCGAATACTTTGTACAGCCCAAGAAAGTATTCTAATCACTTATTTTTCAAATTTATATATCTTACGTCTTAAAACTGGGTTTTCCAGCGTTATATGAAAATCACCCATTTCATTTCATGTGGAAAAAATAAATACCAAATTTCAAATATTGGTACCATATAAATGATGCATGGATGGATCCAGAAATTTAGTGTTGCAACACAGTTCAGCAAAAATCTATTTTAATGTGCAATCATTTCAAAGCAAGAATATATAATAATCATGGGACTCAGGGATACTTCCCTATTACCCTTTTTTATTCCTCAGTCTCTTGAAGCAGTTTTAAAAAGATCCATGCTCATCTTTTGCTCTGTCAGTCTAAGTAGCAACAAACAAAAACAAGAATTGCTTTGTCCTGAGCTTCTATAGGATTTGGCGAAACAAAAATTCTCTCCAATTTAATGCAAAATAATATACACAGGTGTGTGTGTGTGTGTGTTTGTATAGTATACATTCTCCATATTATATTTTTTTATTTTATGGGCATTAGTTTGGATTTATTCCAAACCAAATGTTAAAATCTTAACAGATCCTTTGGAGAGATGGGCTGGAACTGAAAACTGTCAAACCCTCTTTCCTATTGAAATATTTAAATCTGCTGAAATCCAGAAAGCAGGATTGAAATAAATATTTCTACAAATGGGAAAACAGAATACTTATAAACCTGAAGGAGTTCCATTGCTTTAAAGAAAATGATAGTTTTTGTGCGTTTAAATATTCTGTGGCTGAATCAGATATATTACTTGCCTTTATAACATTGTTGGACACAGACATTCAGAGATGGATTTGAACTGTCATACAATCCTTGTATGGAAATGCTTGTCCAGATAAGAATTCCCATGTATTTTTTTTAAAACAAGTTTTGTTCAATTTTTCACATACAAAAACAAAAGGCTCTTTTTAGTGGACAACATATTTCCAGATCATCACTTTTACATACAAATATGACAATAATTATATGAATACTTAATTCTATTATTACCTTTTCCATTCCAAATTTTCAGAAAAGAGAAAAACAAACAAATTAATCCAAAGCTTTTAGATTAATCTCAATCCAAACATCCTTTCATTTCATTTCAATTATTTCAAATATAATCCTTTAATATTTTTTAAGAGTAAAAATAACAATATATTTTTGCCTAATAAAAAAGAAAAGAAAAAGGTTACCAATGTCTCTCCTTCCTTTTAATAGTCTGTATTATCTTATTACAATTTAAATAGTTCTTTAATCTGTCATATTTTCTTTTCATCATACATTCTTTCTATGAATTCTAGATTAATACAAGTTTTAACACAAGAGAAAAAGAAACAAACTTAGGTTTCCCCCTTTTACTGCTTTGAGTGTGACACCTCAGTGGTTAAAATATACCTTTATTCCTTCATCTTAATTCCCAATAAACCTTTATTTTTAAGTAGTTGCAATAATAATCATTACATCTTTTCATTTGGATTCTGCAATATATTTTCCCCCTTAATTTTATTTCTAATTTCAAAAAGGTAAAAGGGAAAAATTGACTATTTCGTTCCTGGTTACTGATATTGACCTCATTTTTAAACATCTCCACATTTATTTCAATTATTACAATTTCTTCAATAAACCTTAAATTTTCTTTTAAAGATAAAAATAAAAATGTTTCTTCATCTAATAAGAGTTACCAGTATCTATCCCTCCTTTAATAATCTATATTACCCTATTTTCTAAGTATTTTTTAATTGCAAATATATTCTTGTTACCCCTTGTCACCCTGCAGAATCCCCTTTTTAATTCATCAACCATTATCCCTAAAAAAACAATTTCTTTTCATCATTTTACTATTTCCATGTTTATTTATTTCCTGCACCTATTTCTTACTGCCTCTCCGCCCCCACTTTTTCCCATATCTTTTCTCATTCCAGTTTATATCCCTCTCTTTCTTGATATTTTCCTTTCCCCTTTTCTGCTGGGTCTTTCTGCCTTTCCCAACTTCACAGGTATTCCCTCTTTTGATTGATGTCTTTTCCTTGAGTCAACTCCTCCTCCTCTGAAGCTCTTTCTTCTTTTTTTTTTTTTAAACAAATTTTATTAATTTTATAGAGAACACAATAAAACATAAACAAAACTAAAAGATCTTTTCTGAAGGTTGTCTAATCCCGGGTTGAAACTCTTCACACAGACACAAATTCAAGCATCATATTCACTTTATATATCCTTCCATATCTTATTATCATTTTCTTTTTTATATATATATATAAACCATTTTTATCAATTTTATATAAACAATGCAAAAGGCATAACAGCTCATTTCTTTTCTAAGAAAAAATAATAAAAGAAGAAAACCAATAGAACATAACAATTCCAAATTATAGTATCAATACTTTGTCTATTTAACTTCATATCTTATCCCAACTTCTCCTTTTCATCCAAATTATTTCTTATTAATTAAATTTTTTTTTGCCTTTTTTCAATATACATCCAAAAAAAAAAAAATAACAAAACCTTTATATATCCTTTCATATCTTATTACCATTTTCAATAATATTCTTTGTCTGTTCTATTTCCAACTATCCATTCATCTTTTTTCTTTTATTATACTTCTCCTATACACCAATTGGAGTAACGTCTATAACTCGTTACCCTAACTTAAAAGTACTTCATATAACAATTTTTCTTGGGATTCTATTTAATAGGTTCTAAAATTACACAATGAATTTTATACTCTAAATACACATATAAAAAACACAATCTTATGTACCCTCCAGAATCCCTCTTTTATCCTAAATTAAATTCACCCATTGTCTCTGAATAAACTTTTTTTTCTTTAGATCTTGCTTCCCCCCATTGAGGCTTCTCCTCCCCCCCTTTCTCTCTTGCTTATTCTTCTCCTTGCCCTTTTTACCCCTTTGTCTTTCCTCCTCCCTTTTCTTACTCCCTTTCCTTTGCTTTCTAACCTTGCCTCCACCTTTCCGCTCATTTTTCTCTTCTTTGGTTGTTTTTATAATTCTTAAAATCCCCTTTTTCTTATCCTTTTTCTCCTCCTCCCCGGAAAGAACCCATTGTTCATCAAAGATGGCTTCTTCTTCCTCTTCTTCTTTGTCCCAGTCCTTCTGCTGCGTAGTCAACTTTTCATAAGTACATAACGCCATTTCTAAGAATTGAAACAAAGTGCCCAAAGTATCTTCTTTTTTATATTTTTGATATTCAGTCTTTAGTTCATCCACAAGTGATGCCATTATGAAAAGAGAAACTTTTCCCAAAACAACCACAAATATTTTTAATCAAAAATAATTCAAAAAAAAAATTCCAAAAATTAATACTTTTCTTCCTTCTTCTCTTTCTCTTTCTGGGGTTAATGTTTAATCAAAGAGGTCCAATTACCATATACCTTTCTTTGGGATTCTAGGCAATCTCCTCCTTTTTCAGCTTCTGCTCCAATTTTTTTTCCTCTCCCTTCCCACTTGCAATATCAATTTTAAATAATCAGAAATCCATACCTCCAACAAGGGTTTTCCAATTTCTTAAGTTTTTCAATGTCCAAAAACCCTCGTGTCCCTTAGCTTCAACTCTCAAAACAATTCACTTTCAATGTCCAATATGTCCAAACATATCTGCTGTTTCCATGGGGTGGGAGAGTGAAGAAAAAAAAAAGTTCCCTTTAACAGCTTCTCTGCCGCTTTCGATCTTCTTAGGGATACAATGTATCCTCCAGCAATTCAAACAGCTCAGTTCCAACAAATCTGAAAGATGTTACTTGACCCGGCTCAGACAGCACTTTCACTCTTCTTACTTCCTCCAGCGCAATCTTACCCGGTTGCTGGCTTCTTCGTGGCGGCCATTGCTGACCACCGCTCCACCGCCTTGGGAAAAAGGGGTTTTTCCGGAGGAGGAGGGGGTCTGCGACACCCCCAACCCCCTGTCTGACTCCCCTCTCTCTTCAGCTGTCCCTACAGGGCAGCCATATCCCCCTGACCCATCTGGATCGGGGGTACCTCGGCGGCTAGCACAGCAGGAATCGCGAGCTGTTGCGAATTCCTGCTGCCCCGAAACCACGCGAAACCGGAAAACCTGAAGCTCTTTCTTCTTGTTCTTCAATCGCCATTTCCATTTTTTCTAACACAGAGCAAAGTGATTTGCCTCTTTCCTGTAGTAATTGTCTCATATTTTTAAGTTCCATTTTTAATTCCCAAAGAGATATCATCATTATTACATCATTACACACTCTTATACTTTATAATTGTTAAAGTCCACAAAAAACACTTCTACTTTCCTTCTTTCTTCTTCAAGTTTTCTAAAGTTCTCAATTGTTCAACCCACGGTCTATACCAAAAACATCAATCAATTCCACAGTCAGTCTTTCCTTGCTTCTTTCTTTATTCCGGTTCAGCTTTCACTTTCTAAGATTCTTACTTTGTTTCAATATTTCTTTAACATTATATTGACACAAGTTCATGCAGAAACAGGATAATTTCCCTTTTATTTGAGTTTAAGTTTTTATCCAGAAGATAGCACTCTCCGTTATACAAAGCTTCGCCTTTCCCCCCTATTTTATTATTTAGGGTTTTTTGAACCTCAATATTCCAGAGCAATCCAGTCTCCAATTTGTACATATTTTTATTATTATTTTTTGACAATCTTAAGTCCAGCTTTATTTTATGCCTATTTGTTGTCAATATATTTTAATCCAATTTAATTATGCCTTTAATTCTAGTTTCTTCCTTTCCTGGTTCGAAGCCCCACTTAGCTGTCAAAATTATTTTCTTGTTTTTTGTTTTTGTTTTCCCTGTCCCTTTGTATTTTCACCATTCACTTTTCTTTTCTTAAAAATTCAATGTTACCTTAATTCCGGGGTACTTTTTGTTTAGTTGTTTCGCCCAATTGTCCCGGCTCAGATGTTATCCATCTCTTTCTTCACTAGTCTTAATCCAGCTGAGTCCTCCTCTTCATGGTGGCCATCTTGGACCACTGCTTCAGTCATCTTCGGGGGAAAAAGATCAAGCCCAGTAGGGGAGATGCAGCTCCTCTCAACCTGGCTGCCAGCTTCCCCTTACTGCACCGACCCTCCAAGGCAGCTTCAGCCCCAATCGCAATGATCAGGGCTCTCCAACAAAAGAGCACAGACAATAGCTGTAGACAGCCATGATCTATGGTCCATCAGCAAAGAGGGTTTAACCCAGAATCCTCCCATGTATTTTTTTAAAGTAGATAATTACTTAATTATTCTATAACAGCAAATTCACTTCAGAGAGCCTTCATCCAACTATTGTGCTGCAGTAGTGGTCATGAGAGCCAACTTCATATTTCCATAGGGATGGCCGAATTGTGCCAGAAGATATAATAAATTGCTTAGGAGGAAATGGCCTCTAGTGGAGAGGCTTACAGGACTGAGGCTAAAATTAAGGCAATAAAAATAAATACAGAACAAACCTATGTCCCCAGGAAAATTGGAGCTTAACACAGCTTTAAATAAAAAAGCATCTATGAATGATCCTCTCCCACTTCTCAAAAAAACAGTTTGGAACTAAATGGCCAGGATGCTATATTAACACAATAAAGAGTTGGAATGGACCTCGGAGGTCTTTTAGTCCAACTTCCTGCTCAAGCAGGAGATTCTGTACTGTTCTGGACAAATGACTAACCAATCTCTTCTTAAAAACCTCCCATGATGGAGCACCCAAACCTTCTGGAAGCAAGTTGTTCCACTGATTGATTATTGTCACTCTCAAGAAATTTCTCCTTAGTACTAGGTTGCTTCTTTCCTTGATTAGTTTCCATCCATTGTCCTGCCTTCAAGTGCTTTGGATTATAAATTGACCCCCTCTTCTTTGTGGCAACTTAGATATTGGAAGACTGCTATCATATCACCTGTTTATTAGACAGTAAAGTTGGGCGTAAGTCACTTAACAATTGCTTTGCTCAGCTATGGAAATGCTGATCCTAATTGGGGGTCATAATTTGAGGACTACCTATACAAGCTTTTTTTAAAAGTGATAGGAGAATTGATTTCTCCCATAGTACCAGTTTCCCTGAATGAAGGCATAAAATGCAGCAACTTTCAAGAGGAAAATCAGGAATGTGGTTTACAAGGGCTTGCCTTCCACCCCAGCCTTTTCTCTTTCTACCCCCTTGCTCTCAGCCTCCACTTCTGCTTCTGGGGCAACATGACAGCCTTGCAAGGTAGCCAGACAGATAGGAAGCACACCCCGATGAACTAATTTTACTTTATTATAAAGTTACATTAATAGAATCTTACAGGTCTGAAAATACATTTCTCCACCACCTTTGCAGCCAAGGAAAATAGGGAGGGTCCCTTCTGAAATGTTTCTCACACCCTCATTCCTGCTGCAAGTTAAAAGCCTCTTATCTGACTATTCCCCTAGCTGTAGCTCTTTCTCCAATCTGCCAAGGTCGTTCCACATAACCATCACGAAATGTCAGTGGGAGAAGAAAACCAAAAATTCATGGCAAGAGAGAAAATGCCCTGCTTAATCTCCTTATAGCTCATAATATGCTAGAGATGTTATGACATTTTGTTGCAGATTCCCATCATCATTATCATCATCATCAGGCTCTGCCATTTAATCATTAATCATTAATTGATTTCTGCTGAAGAGCCCCTTGGAAATGCAGAGAAGCTTTCAAAGCCAACCTCTTAATGAAACTTACAAGGTTGTAATATAGTTTTTATATATTGCCAGGAGCTGCAATTGCGAAGGACGGCTCTAGGTTGTTACTGGTTTGTAGGCTGAATTAAATAGGTCATTTCAGATACAACTTATCATATTTCACTGATACAAAATTTAGCTAGAATGAAAAAAAAGAGCCCGCAATTAATTTAAAATTGTGGCAAATTAACCTGTCACAAACTGGTAGCAGATTACTAAGAAACATTGTAATTGATTCAAACTATGTATAAGGCTACTTACCTATCAGTATATTCAAAAAAGTGGAAGAAGCTAATGTGAAGCACCTACATTTTTTAACATAATAGCCATGAAAGAGTTACTACAATGAAGCATATATAAAATATTTGGATGTTTTCATTTTTCATAGTTTACTATTAAGGTTTCTTTTTCTACATACTCTTTGGAACATCTACCATGTAAAGTATTTATCTCAGGACTATTATTTCTTGTTCAGCATTCAAAGAGGCATTCATCTGTGTGTTACTTTATCTAAGATTTCACTATATATACAGTGCATTTATTTTTCCAGCAGTTCTTAAAAAGTTGCAGTGAAAGGATAGGTGGAGAAGCTGTCCATCCATGTATAATAAAAGCAATGCAGTAAGTACCCCTAATCAAAGTAGGGTGTCTGATGGTGTTTTAAATAAAAACTAATGTGATATCATCAACTGTACCATGGTGTCAGAGTAAGTTATGATGGCTGAGGAAGACATTATTAATTGTTTTGTTGATACATCAATATTCAGGCATTTGAAGATATCCTGACTTTTTTTTTACCAGGATTACAAAGTGCCATACATAATGCTCCCTCCCCCTATTTTTCCCCATATCTCTGTGAGATAAGTTGGGCTGAAAGAAAAAGTGATTGATCAAAAGTCCCCCAATGAGTTTCCATGGTTAAGGTACACTACTAGTCTTATAACTTCATTAAACCCATATCGGTTACTCATGTGATCTAATAACAGCTTTGATGGTGCACTCCCATCCCAGTTTTAGTCCACTTCAATTATGGAGATAAAATATTATTTGGAAATAGTGATTACTTTTCAGGCCAACCTCTATTGTTCAGATCAAATACCGTTTCCCTTCAATTTTTGGTGGAAAAGTGCAGTACAAAAGTGATGACTGGTGGAAAAGTGCAGTACAAAAGTGATGATGATAGCAAATTAAGAAATGCATCCTACAGTTATTCTACTGCTATGCAATCAGGCAATGCAAATGTTCTCAAGTATTTGCATCGGACAACCTAAATATTGCCAATGATGGTGTGTTGTTTTAATAATTTTGGGGGAAACAAGATAATTCTAAAGACAAAGAATTTTGTGGCAACTGATCGGAGATATAGTGAATGTGACTCTGCAAAATATCTGTACAATAAATTATATGTTACACATAAGTAACACTTTGAATGGAATCTGTTCATCAATGAAATTCCTAGTAATAAAATTTCATTGTTCACTTATTATCAGCAAATGCAGTCTACAACTGTTACATCTTCAAAATTATAACTACTGAGGAACAGTGAAAACATTATTCTCTTTGGTACCCTATGTGAAAAGTAATTACTCAGTGTGTGTAACTGCAACAATATCTTTAAAAACATATAATAGATAATATATAATAGAATCCCTTAGTTTCTAAAATAATTGACTTGTACATTCTGCAATATATTAATGTAGCTTTTCCTGATATTTTCTCTTCCCCTACCACCACCAAATAAAGTGAATTCAGTAGCTAGCCAATTAAATTTAAAGTGGTGACACTCCTAGATTTAGCAAAGCCCCCTTTAAATATTAGGTTATGTGTAAAATTTAGCAAAATGAAAAAGTAACAAGCAACAAAACAACTCTTATTCTAAGTTACTGATGAACATTTCAACTCATGGCAGCTGATGGAAAAATAACAAGAAAGAAGAAAAAATTGAAACAACTAGGGAACATATTAGAAATCTAGTATGTTCATGCTGACAGTTATTACTTTCCTTCCTTCACTCCTGCCTATATTGTTTTCTTCCAATGCTTAAATTCAGCCAATCTGAATTACATACATTTAAAACAGAGTTCCCCAACCTTTCTGGCTTTGCCAATTTGGAGGGGGGGGTGTCTGCATGAGTGGCAGGCAAGTACAGGCAAATGGTGCATGTGTTTACAAGCTCACCCACTGCTCAAGGAGGATGCACATGCACTTACCTGCCACTTTAGGTGGGCTGATTTTGAACAGCTCACAGCCTGCTAATGGGCCATGGCCCTGGGGTTGGGGACCCCTGATTTAAAAGAACCCAATGGTCCTATCCTAGTGGTCTATTCAAATGTGAAGGCTGATAGAAAAATGCTCTGCAAGGTGGAAAGTCAAACATAGAAAACAATGGAATGATGCAGACCCTTGATTCACAATTAAGACTAAGCTTTGACTCATTCAATTAAATTCTGGATTGGCATTATGTATCAATTTGCACAAAATAGCATGAAATTATGTTTTCATAAAAAAATAGTCACTATGAAGAATATTGAAATGTTGGCTCCCAAAGAAAAATGCCTTATGTAAAAAATAACAGAAAAATAAAAGAAAAACAATCAGGGGTTTATGACATACTCTTTATTTCTTTATAAAGTGCATTTGTTTACACAACAACAAACAGAATCCTGAATAAAATGATGCAAATTTGGACTGAAGCACATGAACCAATCACTATCTCTTGGCCAACATATCTCATTGAACTGTTATGATGACAACATGTTAAGGAGAATATTATGATATGTCCTGAAATTCTGAAGGAAGGCAAAGATACTCATTAAAATTAATAAATTCTAATACTTTAATAAATAATTTGTGATTTTGCAAATCAGATATTTGTTCTCTATTTTATGTTCTTCTGTATTCTATAGATTGTTATGCTTAGAAGTTTTGTTCGTATTACAGATCTTTTTTGTCAGATGAACAAGAGCAAATGTTGCACCATTTATGCAAGATAGTACTAATGCTGACTTGTGCATTAACTTTTGTTCACCAATCTGTGTTAGTGTGTTCAGACTGCATTTTTTTTATTTGACTTTCCACGGTACCTCCCATCAGAGGTGTTGAAATAACTTTAATTGGAACACATGAAGGAAATTCTTAGAATTGTCCCAATGTATCTGAGAAGTACCAAGGGAGGAAGGACTTGTCTTTTATCTTTCACGAAATCTACATTGATTATCAGGAAATCAGTGATAATCATAATGGCTTATTTATGCCTTTTGAAGCTCTGGATGACATATACAATTTCCTTATACATTTCTTTTTACAAAATATCCATCAATTCTACCTTCTCTCACACACATATGTACACTTTCCATGAGTTTAATTTTGTTTCTCCCACTGAGATCTATCTTTTCTGTCAAATGTTATCTTCTCATCAGTCTACCAATTTATGTCCAATGTATTTTTATTACTTTGTCATGTCTTTATAAGCCCATTGAATAATTCTATCAATTCCTTATAGTGCATTTTTCATTCTATCATGTCCTTGACATCAATACTTTCTAAAAGACTTACATTTCCCATTAGTCATTAAAATGATGATTAGTCTTTTTTAGCACCCCATAGTATTTCATTCATTCCCAGTAACATTTATTTAGAAGAAAACTCCTTTAACTCCATGATGCATTTATAAGATTGTCCTATTAATTTGTTCCTCAGGCATTTTAATCAATCCCTCCAATTCCTAAATTTCTTCTCAAAGGCCTGGGGCCAACCTATGTTCAGTGATCTCCATCCTACCAAGCATCCCAATTCTTACTTCCAATTGCTATTATTTTCTTAATATCAACCTACTTCTTCCCAGCTTTTGATTCCAAGGGATTCCTTGACATTCAGTGCATTCTCTCCCATTTGTCATTTGGTGCTGTCAGTAATCTCCACTTTCTCTTTCAACTCTCCTTAGTCCACTGCTTGGAGTCATTCACTCTTTTCCTAGAGCTGCCTCTGAGGAATTGGGTTAATGCCATACCTGCTATTTGTCATTAAGCCTTATTCTTCCGCCATTTTGCTCAGCAATCATAACACTGTACTAGGCTCTAGGCCCAGAACTCATTAAACCTCCATGGTGACTGTCATCCCATTATCAATGCTCTGTCATTCCCAGGTGTCTCATGGCCACAAACCATGCCTATTGTCACCTACCATTTGGAATATCCATTTTGTTGTGTCACATTGGGAAACAACGCCTATCTAAATCTAAATACTATTATATCACTATCTAATTACTGCCCATTTTTTCCCCTATAACTTGTTACTTTGTCATACATTGACTCTCCATTCTGGACAAGATCCCTTCTTACTATCAAGTGTTTTCATCATTCATTTGCCATTCCTCTCAAACTTACTCATTGACAGCCTATTTTACCTTTCAAGGGGCTCCATTTCAGATCATAGAATTTTGATATGGAGACTGCATTCTTGATATCCCCATCACATTCTTCCGACTACATCATACCCAGCCTTAGCGCAGTCCTTGGTATTTATTCTTTGAAGTTCTCCACTTTTCTGGTTATGCATGGGGGGGGGGGAAATTTGGCACTGTCCTGGGTTCCTTGAATTCAATCAACAAATCTCAAGGTTCAATAACACGGCTGACCTGCATTCCCTTTCTTCTGCAGTGCAGTTCTGATTTTTTTTTTTTTTAAAAAGAAAGTAAGTCCGTTTGTGCCTGTTGTCATTCAGCTGTGTCCCTCTTTCTTTCAACAATTATTCCGCTAATCTTACTTTCAAATGGCCATTCAGTTTTCTGTCATTGGTGTTAAAATATCCCGGGGGGGGGGGGGAGAATAGTAAATGTTAAAAAAAAAGCAACCAGACAAATCGAACACCTGGCTACATCTTTTACGCCACCAGGCATTCCCCCATCGCGACAAAGAGACGAAAGCAGGCAAGTTCCTATCCCCGCGAACAAACTGATAAAACCAGTGCGACAAATAAAGAAATAAAATACCCGGTCCCGTCCCCCTCTGCCTTCCCACAGACGTTAAATGTAAGGGAAAGAAAAAGAGAGGTTAAAAAGAGGAGAGGAAGCCGGAATCGCTGGAGTCCAGAAGCGCTTGCTTGTTGCAGGCTGATTGCATCTCTCTCTTCCGCCGTGAGAAAGAAAAAAACCTCGATTGTAAGCCCTAGAATTGGGGCAAAGAACAAAGTGTTTAATTTACAGCCCAGGCGGAAAAAATGGCCATTGTTCCCGTTTGTGGAAAGGCGGCACTTTAAAAGCGGAGACCTGTGATGGTTTTTTTGTTTTGTTTTGTCCACGGAGCGTCAGATCACTGAAACCTGCTTCGCGGTGGCGAACCGATCGCTCTCGGGGCTGCGACAGAAGGCTGTACTCAAAACAGCCAAGACCAAAGGCGGGAGGGTTTGTTTTTCGCCCCTCTATTTTTTTGGACGGGGAGGTGGTTTGAGGAAGAAGGGAAGGTGGGGGAGAGAAAGAGATCGACGCCAGCGCTGCCTCACTCCTCGTCTCGTCTCCCCCCCTCATCCCACCCCACCACCATTCAGTCCCCGCGCGCGCTCTCTCCCCTTGTCTTGGCCAGCCTCCGAGGTACGCTCGCACCCGCCCACACAGCGGTGTGGGAACTGACTCTGGAAAAACCTCCCAGACGCAGAACGGGGGGGAGAGAGAGAGAGAGAGAGAAATAGCGGCTTGCTGTGGGGAAGGAAAACGTGCGGAGGGTTGAGTAACTGTGACGTGTAAAATCACACCGCGGCGGGCTCCACTTGCCGGAGCCTGAGAGGGAGAAGCTTTACCTCAAGCGCTCGCACGAGGCGCGCGCGACAGCAGACCCTCCCCCCCCCGCAGCGACTTCTTTCCTGCGCGCGCGCCTAGGCAAAAGGCGCGGGGGAGAAGACCCCGAAGAGAGAGCGCGGGAGGCGGAGGGCGGTTGTTGCGCTTAAAGCCCGGCTGCTGTAAAGGGGAGAGGCGGGAGGTTTGGCAAAGATTCCTGGCGAACGCGCAAAGGCGCGCCCGCGTTCCGGAGAGCGCGGGGTTCACTCATTCCGTTGGGACGCGTACACACACACACACTACACACACACAGATCCAGACACGGACACACACACACACACACGGAGAGCCACTGGAGAGGAAGCCGAGCGCCAGGGCGCACGCTAAAGCGCACTCACACATTCCCATCAGTTCTATTTTCTCTCAGGCACGCGAGTACACACACACACACACTCACATACAAACTCGGGCACGCATGCACTCACTCGCACGCATAAAGATCCAGTAACACACACTCTCTCTCTTTCTTTCTCTCTCCCTCTCTTCCCGCGCTTCATCCAGACCTTCGTCACTCTCTTTTCTTTCGACGGAGTCCTGCTTCTTCCCTTGGAAACAGCTATTCGCCATCCTTGGCCAAGGAGAAAGAAAGAAAGAAAGAAAGAGCGGGCGAGAGATTCATTTCCCCCAATTCCTCAGTCGCGGCTCTTCGCTCAGGTATTTGAGAGCCGGAGGAGGAGGAAGAAGAAAAAGAAGAAGAGGAGAGAAGGCAGGCGAAGAGAGGAAAGGGAGTAAATGATCTTACCACAGCCAAGAGCCAAAGCCCGCCAACAAATCTGCAGTAGGGCAGGTGGATCTCTTTTGAGTTTGCCTTCTGGTTCGCCCCTTTCGCCTGGTTTCTCCGCTGTAGGATTTAGACTGTTTTCAAGTAAAACAAAACAAGTGAGCTGCTGTTTCAAAAAACAACAACCAAGTCCGTTTTATCCTTTTTCCCCTCTCTGCAGTGTCCGTCCCCCATCTTAATCCGGTTTGGGATTCCCCTCCCCACTTTAGCTTTGGTTCGATTTTATAGATCTGGAAGAAACGCTTTGGCCGAAACCGAGTGCCTCTAAACCCCCCTTCCCCCTCCCCCCCCACCATTTTAATTTTTATCCCGCCCCCACCTCTCTCTTCTGCTTTTGATTTTGAATGCCAGCTGAGGAAAATGGGCAACGATGCTTCCGCCAGAAGGGGAATGTCTCCGTGCCTCTTTTTGGGACATGTGGTGCTAGGATCTTCTTAGAGACATAGCTGCCTGCTTTCGGAGTGGAAGGTAAGGGTCGTGCGGGAAAATGGGAAGGCTAAGGGGGTGCGGTGGGAAGCTTAGCTTGCCATTTTGCTTGGGGAAATAAGGCGAGGCGAGGTAATCGGACTTGACACGCAAACCTTAACCTGCAAAAACCTCTTCATCCAGGCTATCAAAAGTTAGAAAACTCTCCTTGGCATGTGGACAAGTAATCGGGATCGATAGCCCAGCTGCGAGAGGAATCTTGCCTCCGTGGAAGGGGCTGTGAACGAGCATGGTGATTTCACCAAGAAAGAAGAGGAAGAAGGAGACTGCTTAGGTTAATGGGAAGTTTCAGGGAGGTCTTGGTGGAGCCAATCTGTGGAGTGATGGCGCCGTCTAGGTTTGATTAAACTAGTATCACCTGGGGTGGGGGCAAGAGAGAGAGAGAGAAAAGCAGTGGAAGAAACCGAGTTCCCATGGATCTTAGGTCCTCCAGAATCAGGCGTTTTTTAAACACTTTTCTCTTTCCCCATTTCATGGTATGAATCATATGAAACTCTTGCTTCTGAAATGACTGGCATTTGCTGCATCGTTTCCCCAAATATTATGTTCTGCTGTATTTGGTATGTTTAAAAGATTGCCCTTGTGGAGAATTGGAGAATTGTCTTTTTCCTGATCAAACAGGAAAGCCAAAATGATATCCAATGATATCTTTAACAGAACACAAACCAGCCAGTGGAAGCTCTGGCGTTTTTGAGAAATCATTTTCCTGAGGTCTCTTCCTGCAGTTCCTCAGATTTTGTTATCAAATGTCTAAATAAGGCCAACATACTGACTACACATTCTGAAATAGAAGTGCTTTATACTAATGGAATTTCCAAAGTTATGCTTTTAATCCCACATTGTCTTTCAGTGCAGAAACCTTTGCAAAAAAAATAACGGCTGCAGTGCTCATAAAGTGCTCCAGCAACATTTGCAGAATAGAGGTATCATATCCAGGGTTTGCTCATAAGCAAACTCCTTCTCATCCTTGCTCCTTCTCATCCTTTCAGCCTCATTTTGCAAAGAAGCCATTTGTTGCTTATAATGTTCAGCAAAGAGGAAAGAGTTTGTCATTTCTTGGGGAAGCTTATTTTTCCACAATGCACACTGCTCCCTACCCTATTATTTTTCTTCAGTAACCTAGAGATTTAAAGAAAATTAAGCCATTTGCTTTCCTCCTGTTCGTGTTTAGAACTTGTGGTTTATAATCTGGGAAGCTCAAAATCTCTTGATTTGTTCAGCATTACGCAATTGGGGAAGGGAGATGCCTGCCTGGTCATTCAAAGTGGAGATAAAAAAGCTGGAAAGAATAAGGAATTAATATAAAACATTCATTAACTGTTGCCTCTACATAAATAATAGAAAAAGTGTCAATTAATTCATTTAAAAATATTAACTTGACCTCACAGAGAACTGGTCACCATTAACTAAAGAAATAAGCAACTTCACAAATATGACTGCTGGAAATATCTTCTATCGCACACGGTTTCTCTCAAATGTTCTATAAGTAAATATATTTGCAATTCACTTCCTTTAGAAAGAGATACATAGAAATTACAGCTGCTGTGAAAATTAAAATACATATGCTATTTCCAGGACAGAATTGATAGGAGTAGAGATGGCACTATTACCCAACACACATATTTGAAAAAAAGCATTGACATGGGTCTATTTAAGTGGGAAGTTGTATCTCAAGAAATCAAGTAGCCCTTTTAATTTCTATTGGAAATTCATTCCTTTGAAATTCACACCACATGGAGTGAATTTCAGAGACATTTCAGTGTTTAAAATACTGTAACTTGCTCCTACTGATAGATGAAAGAAAGTTTTTTCCCAGAATTAAATGATTTATTCATATTTTTTAAAAATAGTAATATACTTAATCTACTATTCTAGTGACAACCATATAGAAGATAATGCCCAAGTATAGGAAAAATTGTGCATTTTTAAAATTATGACAGTGATTCATAATTGTTCAAAGTGACAATAACAGTAGAAAAGATGTTGAATAATAATAGTTGGTCCCAATTTTTCTCCTTATTCCATGAAAATATTATATAGTAGAGCTATATAAAAATAATTTCTATTGTAATCTGTCTGATAAAATTTGTCATAAAAATAATCAACCTGAACATGTGCAAAACAAAAAGACACATTTGTGATAATAGTATAACAAACATTACTTTTAAAAATCTGGAAAAGCAGATTAGTCAGCCAAATTGACCGCATGGTGGCACTATTCACACAGCATCCAACAATTTCTTGAATTAAAATAACATATTTAAAACTATTTTTAAGGGGGAAATTACATATATATTCTAAATGGAATCCTGAAAATAGCTGGCTGCAATTTTAGAAGACATTTGAGTTTCATGAAGCATTTGACCTGCATTCTTGATTTCCTCTCCTCTTCTGCAGGCCAAATGACATAGGATGAAGGCTGTTCGTAATTTGCTGATTTATATATTTTCCACCTATCTCCTGGTTATGTTTGGATTTAATGCCGCCCAAGACTTCTGGTGTTCAACACTGGTGAAGGGGGTCATTTATGGATCGTATTCTCTGAGTGAAATGTTTCCCAAAAACTTTACCAACTGCACATGGACGCTGGAAAACCCAGATCCAACCAAATATAGTATTTACCTGAAATTTTCCAAAAAGGACTTTACTTGCTCTAATTTTTCCTTGCTGGCTTATCAATTTGATCATTTTTCTCATGAAAAAATTAAGGATCTCTTAAAGAATAATCATTCTATAATGCCGCTGTGTGATTCCAAAAATGCTTTTGTATTTCTGCAATATGATAAGAATTTCATTCAGATACGTCGGGTCTACCCTTTTGATTTCATAGGATTATACAAAAAGGAAGATGATAAAAAGTCTTTCTTTGAATTTTTGGTTTTGAACAAGGCGAGCCCAAGCCAGTTTGGTTGCCATGTATTATGCACTTGGCTGGAGAGCTGCTTGAAATCTGAGAATGGGAGAACCGAGTCCTGTGGGATCATGTATACAAAATGCACCTGCCCTCAGCATTTAGGAGAAGAAGGGGGAAATGACCATTCCATGGTGTTGCTCAATAATGTCGTATTGCCACTGAATGAGCAAACAGAAGGCTGTCTCACCCAGGAATTGCAGACCACCCAGGTCTGCAATCTCACACGAGAAGCCAAGCGGCCACCAAAGGAAGGTAGGTGCTCTTCTAAAGGGTTCCATTGTCCTACTGCCTCTTTGTGTAATAAATATAAATGATCTATAAGTCAAACTGAGTTGCACTCCACACCAGTTGCTGCATTAAAAGGATTCCTGAAGGTCTGCAATTGGTCATTCTCTTGATTCCGTCCAAGAGGGAGGATCTAATTTTGTTCATTTAATGTAATATGTAAATATTCTTTAAAAAAAAAAATCTAGCTAAGGCTTTTCCTTCTTATTCCTTAAATTAGGACTTATGATTTTATTCTCCAGTAAACATAGAACTATGCTGCTGACCGGTTGGTTATCAAGTTACTTTTCTCTCTTTCTTATTGCAAGAGTCTTTCTGCACATGGTTATTCACCTGCGACTTTTGCTGTGGGTTTGCAGGGAAGGTATTTTGAAACACATGTGGCCAATCTGAATAATAAATACTATTGAAAGTTTTTAAAAAATCCAAATAGACTAGAATCTCAGAAGTTAAGGGAATAGGTAACCTTGATGCCCAATTTGTTAGCCATCATTGACCTAAGATTAAGTGTGCAAAATGTGTTAAAAGAGGATGACTTCTGAAACCTCCCTTGTACACTGACATTAGGGAGCATCTATTTAGGGCCTTTAATGGTACTGTATAAATATCAGGTAATCCTAGGTTATCTTGGCTAGCGACCACATTGAACCTTATTTAACATCTCTAGTGTGTAAAACCGGAAGCTCGTTTGCTCCTAGCCCAGACAGGAAAAGTTCCAGAAGAAACATGTTTTCAATATGGCAAAGGATATGGCAAAATGGAGACTGTCTTCTATAACTTAGATCATAGCCTACTTGTTTAATAAAGTGGATGGTGGAAGCTTTGGGGATGATGATGATTTCGATGACAACAACAACAATAACAACAACAACAATAATGCAGCTTTCTAGATTCTGTCCATATAAAAATTCATTCGATCACCTTTCTCCTTTAACATGTTCTCCTGGCTCCTCATGAACAGGTACAAAGAAGAAGATCTGGGGAATTTCTCAGAAAAATGAAAGAGTGAAATATTAGGGATGTCCAGTGGAAGCACTTAAATGTGGAAATAAGTGCAGAGATAAGTGATTTCAATAATGTCACCATTCTAAATGACTGAGTACATGGGTTTATGAATATAGATTTATTGAATAAATGAGAAAATTATTTTTTTTGGGGGGGGTGTAAAAGAATACATGGGTGCCTGGAACCAAGGAAAGAGGAAAAACAAAAACAATTCCTTATCCAGCCCACCTAGCTCCCTGTGCTAAAGAAGGTTGCATTTTCATGCAGAAAATATTTTCCTTTCCCCTGGTTTCTACATGGTCACAAAGCTCTCTGTCTCTGGGGAAGCAGAGCCAAGCTACTGGTCTCTGTAATAGAAGTTGCCTTTGTAAAGGAATGCAAAATTGACACGTTGTTCTGTGAGGATTTTCTTTAAGGGCAGCCAAGGCTGAGTGGTGTGGGAGAAAAAAAAAGTGAAGCTGCTCATATTGCAGAGGTGCCAAAGATACTTTTCAGGTTGGACACAGGGAGAGAGTAACTTGGTTATGGTCAAGCTAAAGGACAATGCAGGTTGATGGCTTCAAATAATGGGTGGAGCTGAACAAAGTGGGTTCACAGAGTCAATTTATCAATGAGGAAAAGATCAATATTTTATATAGTGGGGGGGAGACTAGAATGTGATTTTAAAGTATTCATTTATTTTTCTTTAAACACCCCTTGGAAGCCCTTTTAAGAGCAGGGGTGGTACTTAATATCATTCCAAATTAATCTCCCTTATAACAGGAAAAAATATGTCCCATATTGTGAAGCTTGAAGATAACTTTTAAGACAATTAAGCCACAGAAACTGAGATGTGAGAATATATTGGCATCTGAAGGCTTTAATTGTTTTGGGGAACCCATTCCTGATGGCAACAGGAAAAGCAGTCTTCTTTTTACCTGCTTCACTCCCCAAAGATCACTTTTTTTTAATAGAATAGCAGTAGCAGGCACATCAGTTGTCTGTTTACCACAACTGGAGATAGGTGGGTGGATGGATGGATGGATTTATAGTTACTTTTCTGATTATGCTTGTGATAGATAAGTTAGTTGGAGATTGTGACTAATATGCTGCTTTGATTGGTTTTAGCTCATAATTGGTTTTATTTGGAAATAGCCACAATTGAAGCTTTAATAATTTATTTATTTGATTTGTCAATCGCTTACAAGATAATAGGTATAAATATAAACATGAGTAAGAATACAGGAAATAGGTAGAAATAAATGGGGACAAAAGGAGAGGGATGGTAGGCACGATTGTGCACTTATGCATGCTCCTTACAAACCTCTTAGGAATGGAGTGAAGTCAATAGTGGATAGTTTGATGTTAAAGGAGTGGGGGTTAGAGGATGTAACAACAGAGTTAGGTAGTGCATTTCAGGCATTGACTGTTGTAACTATGTATCATTGCAACTATGTATCATTCATGTGTTTGCAACATTGTATCATTCATGTATAATCATTAACTTCTGTCTCTTCAGTGACCTTTGCAAGGCACGTACAAGGGACAAGGAGCTAGACGGTTGTTAATAAGCTTATCCACATTGTAAGTGATCTGTCTGGTATGCAGCTTTGTAAACATGCACATCCTGATGAGATTATCATGTTTGACTTGAGCTTTGATTAAATCATTTTCTTGTAAAAAAGCACAATAAAAGAGCGTGTGCCAAGACATTCGGGGCGCGCTCATCCCGAGGAACTTCGCCTCCTGTCGTTTCTCTCTCCTTTGCTCCCTATCATGAGCTGCCCATCTGATGCGGGATAGCAGATACCGCATTCTGGTGACCCCGACGTGATTCCCTAAGGGGGATACATTGCGACGCGCCCATATCTTATCAGCTCGATGGGAGCTGTGCATCGCCAGGCCTGAAGCAAATTGCACATCATCGGATCTGAAACACGGTCTCGACTTTCGTAAGTATGGGTGGAAACTTTTCTCAACAACAGACGCAGCATCTGAAGGAATTGAGGGAGTTAGTCGCTTCTTCTTCTAAATATTCTGCTAATTTAAAGGGCTCGCCTGTAAAAATGAAACCTATTGCTACATTATTGGCTTATGTGTGGCAACATTGTCCCAATTATTCAGAGGAAGGGTCCTTAAAAATTTCCACTTGGCAAAAAATTGGTGAACATCTCCATAGTCCTCCTCGTGCACCTATTGGCATTTTGGTCACTTGGAGGAAAATTATGGAGGCTTTAATGGTCCATGTTAAGCCTGGGTTCCCCAACCAGGGTTAGGGAGACAAGCTAAACAGAATGTGCAGCGTTAGTCAGATAGGCACACAGATAAACGAGTGAGCTAAGTTTGTATGTTTATTAACATACAGTAAAAATAACAGATACGCTTGTGCTATCAAAAATATAGTTTATTCCATTATGAGTTCATAGCATAGTCAAAATAACAGTCCAATAGTCATGTATCATTTAGTCAGTCCATTTAGGGATATTCAGTTAGCAAAGTCCATGTAGAATATCCTATGTCAGTTCACTTACAAATCAGTCCTTTGTTTTTTCTCCCATTCGAGCAATGCAGTCTTGATTCCAAGCAGTAATCAGGGATCATCAAAGCCAGAGAGAGAGCAAGCTGCAGTCTTGCTTCTTTTAAAGTGCTTTCACAACCACTCCCTTAATTACATTTCCCATAGTTAAAGTTGCAGACACTTTAACTAACAAACTATGATTACTTAGTTATTATTTTACCTAAACCAGTTAGGGTAAACAATGTTATCCCTAACATTCTCCCCTTTTAGGAAATAATAATAAATATAACTATTTATATCTTTAAATCATATTTGTTACAACTCTCTTTAAACTTGCTTACTCCTTAAGCTTTTGTAAATTGGTCTGCAATGTTTTCTTCTGTCATGCAGTATTCCAATTTAATTAGCCCATTCTTTACAGATTCTCTAACATTTAAGTATCTTAAATCAGTATGTTTTGATCTAGTTTTAACAGCAATACTAGTAGCTAATTTTATGGCTGCCTGGTTATCCTCGTACACAATAATGGAATCTTTAACAGTTATACCCATGTCTAATAATAACTGTTTGTACAAAATCAGGTCTGTGCATAATAATGACAGACATGAAAATTCCGCTTCCATCGTGGACAAGCTAATATGCTGTTGTCTGATTGACCTCCACCCTATTAGTGTCTTACCAAATAATATAGCCATCCCAGATGTTGATTTTCTAGTGTTTATATCAGTTGCAAAACTTGCATCTGCATAGGCACTAAGACTCAAATCACCCTTTGGTTCTATATACAATGCATGGTTCATTGTTCCTTTAAGATATCTCAAAATTCTCTTTAATGATTGCCAATGACATTGATGTGGATCTGAATTAAAACGTGCCAGCTGATTTACACTATAAGCTATATCTGGCCTAGACCAATTGCTTTTATATGATAAGCTGCCAATCAAAGATTGATATATGGACTTATCAAATTTGGGACTTTGATCATCAGTTTGGCAAACTTCCTGACTCATTGGAGTCTTTGCCGGTTTACAAAGTTCCATTTTAAACATTTTAATTAATTGGCAAATTTTATCTTCTTGAGATATCTTAAAACCATTATTTGTTTTGTTAATTGTCAATCCTAGATACTTTTTAATTTCACCTAAATGCTTTAATTTTATCTTTTTGGCTAATAATGATATAATCTCATTAGTTTCATTATTAGTCTTAGTTATCAAAGCAATATCATCTGTAAATAATAACAATAATGACACTGTTCCATTATTTTCTCTTTTAAACACACATGGATCTGCTAAACCAGATTTAAAACCTATATTGTTTAACTCTTTCACAATATATTGGTTCCACTCAAAACCAGATTGTTTCAACCCGTAAAGACTCTTTTTGAGTTTCCAACAATCATTACTATTTAATTTAATATCTTTTATACCTACTGGCTTTTTCAAATATATAGTGTGCTGCAATGGTGCATGCAAATAAGCAGTTTCTACATCTAAATGGTTAATGACATAGTTTTTCTTAGCTGCCCACACTAAAGCTGCTCTTAAAGATGTTGCTTTAAGACTTGGTGCAAAAACTTTATCATAATCAGGTGCAGTTTGATTAAATCCTTGAGCTACTAATCTAGCTTTATGGGTAACAGTCCCATCATTTCCAGTTTTTACTTTAAATATCCATTTGCACCCAATGGATTTTTCTCCTGGAGGTAATTTAGCATCTTCATATACTTTCATTACCTTTAATGAATTTAGTTCTTTTTCCATTGCCTTTTGCCAATTCTCCTGATCCTTAGCAGGATACATCTTAAGTTCATCTACACTACTTGGAACTTTAGTTACTTGGCAAACTATACTTGCTTGATACCTATCAGGTGGTCTAGTTAAACGTGTAGTACGTCCAGGTATTACAGGACTTACAGGTGGACTTTCATTTATTTACTGTTCTTGATTATCTAACTCTTCCTGATCAACTGTTTCCTCTTGTTCTGGTCCTATTTGTTCTTCATGGACTTCTTCTTTAATTGGACTCTTCTTATAACTAGTCTGTTCTTTCTGCCTTTTGTAGGGTTCAATAATTACTTCATTATTTAAATCTTGCTCTAATCTATTCCATCCTACATGTTCTAGGAATTTTGCACTAGCACTGGTGTAAACTCTAGATGTACCTGATTCCCAGAATCTATAAGATCTATGATTAGATGTATATCCTACAAAATATAATCTTTTAGCTCTATGCTGTCCTTTGTGTCTAAGTTGTGTAGGGATATGCACCCATGCTGGTGCTCCAAATGTGTGCATGTAACTTAAATCAGGTTTTGTACCATGCCACAATGTGAATGGTAATTCATCTGTTGTTGAATTAACAACATTATTTAATATATGATTACCACACATTATTGCTTCTCCCCATAAATTGTCAGGTAATCCTGAATCAGACATCATAGTTCGTGTCATTGATTGTAATGTTTGGCCTCTTCTCTCTATAAAGGCATTATGTTGTGGCCTATATGGTGCAGACATTTTATGTTGAATACCTAACATTCTTAGTCTGTTCTAGAATTTATTATTTGTAAATTCCATACCATTATCTGTCATAAGAGTTACTAATTTCTTTTTAGTTTTCCTTTCTGCAAATTTAATCCAATTAAATAGATTTTGATACGTTTCAGTTTTGCTCTTCATTAAATAGAAAAACCCATATCTAGAATAGTGGTCCATTATACTTAGTATGTAACGAGCTCCCCCTACACTTGGTTTTTTCGGACCTATTAAATCTGCAAATACTACTTCTAAAGGCTCTTTAGTAGTAAATCCATCAACTCTATTAGCCGGTGTGACCCTGGCTTTGCTTTGATTACAGGCATTACATTGCAAATACTTATTACAAGGTTTCAAACTTATTCCCTTAGATAATTCAACAGTTTTCTTAAGCATTTTAAAATTTAAATGCCCTAGCCGTCAGTGTAACAAGTGAATACATTCATCATGAGGTTTCTTATTTTCATAAACTGTGTTAGCCACCTTTAAACCATCATCATTTAACACATATCATTCACCTCTTAAAGATGCAGTAATTTTCTTATCTTCTTTCTCAATTATGCAGTTATCTCCTTTAAAAGTAACTACATATCCTAGTTTAACCAAAATTCTAACTGAAATTAAATTAAACTTAAGTTGTGGTACATATAACACTTTTATATTCTCTTTCATAAAAGAACAATATGCTATACCTTGACCTTTAGCTTTCAGTTTCCAGCCATTGGCTAACGATATCTGCTGTGTACTCTTGGACATTTTAATAAAATTTTTGTTATCATTTGTTATACAGTGAGATGCTCCACTGTCAACCACCCATAAATTATTTTTTACAGCTCCGTTAGTATACATGGCTAACTCTAAATTTTTATTTATCTTTTGATGACTTTCAGTATTCTGGCCAGCGTTCTGGTGCTTTACTTTACAAAATCTTGCCAAATGTCCTCTTCCTCCACAATTAAAACACTTTTTAATTGCATATGCAGTAGGAGATTCATTATCTTCTTTTTGAGGTTGTTCCCTCCTTAATTCATCTCTTTCAAGCCTTCTTCTGGCCTCTTCAATCAATCTGCCAGTTATATCAGTTAAAGTTAGGCTTTCCTTTGGAAATATTTCAAGGGAAGTTACGTAATTGTCATAACTTTCATCAAGGGAAGATAGAATTATGTAGACTTGGTGTTGTTCAGAGAAAATAAGCTCTTTCTCGTGCAGTTCTTGAAAAATGCTTTGCATAGTTTTCAAATGACTCAGCATATCACCATTCTTCTGGAGATGCGTACTGAAAAGCTTCCATGTTAGATTTATGTGAGCACCAACATTATCTCGAACATAAATCCTCTTCAGCTTCTGCCAACACCCAACAGCCGTTTTCTCTCCGTGGATATAAACAAGCTGTTGGTCAGTTAAGGTTAAAGCAATTATGCAAATAGCGTGTTCATTTTTATGCATAAATTCTTCTATCTTTAGTCTGTCTTCATCATCCTCTGGATCCCATTCTTCTACGTTTGGTGGATTTTCAATTATGTTCCACAAACCTTCTCTTCGTAGAAGCAGACTACATTTCATAGACCGTGATACATAGTTTGTTCCATCCAACTTGGATATCAGGGACAAACTTTGTAGATTGACTTGTGCCATGTTTTCTTATATGGATATAAAACTATAATTAATAAAAAACAGCTGTCTGTTTACTGTAATGTATAACAACACAAACTCTCACTTTTACATAAATCTGTTTTATCCTAGTTAAACTGACTTTGCAGCCTCTGGGCCCATAACCAGTGTTAAGCCTGGTTTCCCCAACCAGGGTTAGGGAGACAAGCTAAACAGAATGTGCAGCGTTAGTCAGATAGGCACACAGATAAATGAGTGAGCTAAGTTTGTATGTTTATTAACATACAGTAAAAATAACAGATACGCTTGTGCTATCAAAAATATAGTTTATTCCATTATGAGTTCATAGCATAGTCAAAATAACAGTCCAATAGTCATGTATCATTTAGTCAGTCCATTCAGGGATATTCAGTTAGCAAAGTCCGTGTAGAATATCCTATGTCAGTTCACTTACAAATCAGTCCTTTGTTTTCTCTCCCGTTCGAGCAATGCAGTCTTGATTCCAAGCAGTAATCAGGGATCATCAAAGCCAGAGAGAGAGCAAGCTGCAGTCTTGCTTCTTTTAAAGTGCTTTCACAACCACTCCCTTAATTACATTTCCCATAGTTAAAGTTGCAGACACTTCAACTAACAAACTATGATTACTTAGTTATTATTTTACCTAAACCAGTTAGGGTAAACAATGTTATCCCTAACAGTCCATTATAAAATAGAAGCAGGGAGTGTGTTTGAATCTCCCCCGCCAAGTTATGATAACTTTTCAATTTGCTCTAACTCAAGCAGAAGCTGCTGCCATTATTCAACAATGCCCCACATGTAGTAAGCAAGGACATTCCATTCCCATAGGAGTAAATCCTAGAGGATTAAAAGCTTGTGAAATTTGGCAAATGGATGTAACTCAGTATCCACCTTTTGCCCCTTGGAAATATTTGCACGTTTCCATCGATACATATTCAGGGTTTATTCTGGCCACCCCTCAAAGGGGAGAAACTGTAAAACATGTCATCAATCATTCAATTCGTACCTTTGCCTCACTGGGACGTCCAAAAGAAATCAAAACTGACAATGAACCTGCATATACAAGTTCTGCGTTCCAGGACTTCTGTAACAGATGGGATGTAACCCACAAGTTTGGGATTCCCTACAACAGCCAGGGGCAGGCTATTGTGGAACGAGCGAACTTATCTCTGAAACGTGCTCTTGATCGATATTCGTTGCGGGAAAACCCCCTGAACCTCCCAGCATTGCAAAATTCTCTTAACATTTGTCTTTACACTTTAAACTTTCTTAATCTGACTGGCATTCCTCCCACTTCTGCTGCTTCGCGTCATTTTTCCTCCCCCTCACCCCCGCCTAACAGACCTCTGGTATATTATCGCAGATTGCCAGATCCCGCCTGGCAGGGTCCCGCTGAGCTTCTCACTTGGGGACGAGGCTACGCTGCGATTTTACTATCAGACAAAACCACTTGCTGGATCCCTGGTAGGGCGGTTAGACCCTATCATGGGAATTCCTCCGCTACATCTGTATCTTAAAACTCTTCCTGATATTCTTGCCTATATCTTCTTTGCAATTTCTACCTTACTTCAACAAAACCTATGCTTCCTGTCAAAAGACTATTCGTGTTAAAACCATTTCATTAACAGAAGGCTATTATACTTGTTCCATGTGGGTACGTCATGAAAATGCTACCCGTAGTTTTCACTCTGTCACTTCTGTTTTGTTTAAAGAACACTCTACCACTCGCTCTTTTGTTCCTTCTTTACTCTTCCTATGGAAAGGAACCTTAAAATCTTTTCCTCTATTCAATCTAAACATAGGGGGACCTAGATGTCCTTCTATTGTATTATGGGTTCCCCCACCCCAACTAACATCCTTGATGAATTACCAAATTAATCATTATTGTAATTATTATCCTTTTTCTACTAATTGCATTTCCTCCTCATTTCGCAAATGTTCTACAACTAACTTGTCCATAGCCCTCTCTCCTGCTTGTGATGTTTTTATATACCCAAACTCTGATCCTGTCAACAAACAACGCTTCAAAAGAACTGTCCATGACGATCCGCAGAAGCCTCATAGAAGAGATAATATTGCTTCGACTATAACTGACTTTCAAGGAGTTCATTTAAGTTATACAACCAATTTTTCTCGCATAGAAGACTTCTACCCACCACTTCAATTCGATTTGGCAGATGCACCCACACAACCAGGGGATATTCTGCAATCTACACCACTTCAGGAGGAACTTTAACATCACGCCTGAAAGGAATGTATTTTATCCCTGGCAATAATTTTGTTTGGACTTGTTCCACTGGTCTCACGGCATGTGTCCACAGGGATGAAATTGTTAAATCCAAATCATTTTGCATTCAAGTATAGCTTGTGTGTTTATCTCTGATGATTTTATATCCCTACAGGTACCCATGGAATACCCCCTCTTGCAAAATCGTAAAGATTTAGATCTGTTATTTTTTTAAAAAACAAGGGGGATTGTGTGCTATGCTTAAAGAAGAATGTTGTCTTTATGCTGATAGCAGGGGGGGGGGGTTGTTTTCAATTTTGCCATGGTTTACAACCTTTTTAACTGCATTGGCAGGATCATTAATAATCATTATATTGATATGTATTATAGGACCTTGTTGTTTTAATAGAATATTGCAATTTTTGAAAAATCAATTATCCTCTGCTGATGTTAATGTGCTATTGCAAGCTCATGTTATATCCTCAACACCGGATGAAAAAATGTCATTGCTGAGTTACCGCTCCTTGGACAACCCTGACGCTGACGGGTCGCACTCTTGCCCAGATGACGGGGACGGCAAACATTCCATAAAAATGGTTCCTGTCTTCTCGGACGAGGAAGAAGACTCGTCATAAATAATAAAAACAGAGGAGATGTTGTAACTATGTATCATTGCAACTATGTATCATTCATCTGTTTGCAACATTGTATCATTCATGTGTAATCATTAACTTCTGTCTCTTCAGTCACCTTTGCAAGGCACGTACAAGGGACAAGGAGCTAGACGGTTGTTAATAAGCTTATCCACATTGTAAATGATCTGTCTGGCATGCAGCTTTGTAAACATGCACATCCTGATGAGATTATCATGTTTGACTTGAGCTTTGATTAAATCATTTTCTTGTAAAAAAGCACAATAAAAGAGCGTGTGCCAAGACATTCGGGGCGCGCTCATCCCGAGGAACTTCGCCTCCTGTCGTTTCTCTCTCCTTTGCTCCCTATCATGAGCCGCCCATCTGATGTGGGATAGCAGATACCGCAATTGACCATTCAGTTGCTGAAGTCGTACTTTCTGCAATCAAGTTTGGAGCGGTTTACATTGAGGTTGTATCTGTTGTGTGCTCTTGTATTGTTGCAGTTGAAGCTGAAGTAGTCATTGACTGTAGGACATTGTAGCAGATAATTTTGTGTACTAAACAAGAAAATAGTGGCTTTATTTAGTTCCCAGTTTTATAACATACACAAACAACTGGCATTGAATTCCTAAGGCAATTGCATATATTAAATGACATTACAGTAATCTTTTTTTGAAAAAAATATATTGAATTTTTGAATTACTTATATATTCTCCTGTGTTATTTTTAATATTATCAGCTGAAAATATCAGCATAGCAGTGCTCGGTTTTCAGTATTAATTTGTACCAGAATGATCTGTTTAACATTTCAATATAAAGAACGTAATTTATTCAGGAAAGAGTTCTTTCTTCCAGAGGAATTAATTTTTATTAATATTATTCAGTCATATTCCATGTGCTCAATCAAAGTACCCAAATTCTAAGCTGTTGTGGCTCTTTAAATCTCAAGTTGAAGTTTAACTGTTCCTCTATAAGTCTATATTAATTGCAATAAAATAAAGGTCATAATATTCTACTGAACATTATTTATATTTATTTAATTTAAAACAAGGTGTAGAGAGTGGAATGTACAATAGGGATACTGCAAAATTACAAAACATGCATCACTGCATATATATTGCAGTATACTGCAATTCATTAGTAATGTACATCACCGATATATATTAAAAATATATTTACAATTAATTTTTAATTTATAGGTATGTATTTAATCACATGTGATTCCCATCTCACATAGCAACTGAGTGGCATCATAATAATAATAATAAAAATATTAAAAACAAAACAGTTTAAAATCAAAACAGGATAAAAATCGCAAGAAATCGAAAAAAAATCGCAAGAAAATGTATCATTTAGTCAGTCCATTCAGGGATATTCAGTTAGCAAAGTCCGTGTAGAATATCCTATGTCAGTTCACTTACAAATCAGTCCTTTGTTTTCTCTCCCGTTCGAGCAATGCAGTCTTGATTCCATATACAAGTTCTGCGTTCCAACTGTAGGCGGCATAGTTCAAGGTTATCCAAGGCCAAAATCTCAAGCTTGGTGATATAGGTTTTCTGTTGGGAGCAGAGGAGTGTAGAACTCTTCTCATGAAATACTTCTGGACTCGCTCAGTTGTATTAATGTCAGATATGCAGTGCGGATTCCAGACTGACCGTATTTGAGTATTGGTCTAGCAAAAGTTTTGTATGCTCTAGTTAGCAATTCAATATTTCCAGAGGAGAAGCTTCATAAGATTAGATTTACAACTCTTAATGCCTTTTTGGCATTGCTATTACAGTGAGCTCTGGTACTTAGCACATTTGATATGAGTACACCAAGGTCCTTGACAAGAGTGAGGATCATCAACAAGGTTATACCCACCTAGTTTGTATTTGGTGTACTGACTTTTTTTGCAATGTGTAGGGCAGAACATTTGCTGGTTGAGATTTAGAGTTGCCAATTATTTGACCATTCAGACACATAATCAAGGTCACTTTGAAGGACAGCAGCATTGTTGGTGGGTTTGAATAGTTTTACGTCATCTGTGAAGGGGACGCAGTTGCTTATAAGGTGATTGCAAAGGTCATTTATATAGAGTATAAAGAGTGTGGGTCCTAGAACGCTACCTTGGGGGACACCATTGTTAACTGGAGCAGGGTTTGATATAGTGCTCCCTATATTTACTATTTGTTGCCTGTTTGACAGGAACGCAGTAATCCACTTATGAAGGGATCCAGAAATGCCATAAGAGTTTAATTTTAATAGTAGCTTGTCATGTACCACTGAATCAAAGGCTTTGCAGAAGTCTATGTAAATTGCGTCTATAACTTTACCCTGGTCAAGTAGAGTAGTCCATGTTTTTGCAATGTAGGAGTTGAAGATTGCAGAATAATTTTTTCCTGAAACCAAATTGTTTTTTTGGAGAGTAGGTTATTTGACTCTAAGTGGAGAGTGATGAATTGGTTTATGATTGATGCCATAACTTTGCATGTGGCACAACACAATGAGATTGGTCTGTAGTTTTCAACCAGGCTGGGGTCACCTTTTTTGACGATAGGGATGACCCTAGCTAAGGACCATAGGTTTGGTAAGGAGCTGGTTCTGAATGATTATCCAGATTGTAAAAAGCACCCAAATACTGAAAAAAGGATGTACTGGAACCTGGAATCTCACCCAGTAGAGGCAGACCTAAAGGACTGCACCTTCCATGTTGTGGTTTCAAGTGTTCTAAAGTCACATCAACAATTTGATATCTGTTTTGCATATTGCATAATATTTGCATAATATATCCATGGTAAATAAATGAGCTTTCATGTTTGAGAATAAGGCAGTAGGGTTTCCTTCAAAGAAAAATAGGTTTTAAAATAATGTGTGTGGCAGTCTTAAGTATTTGTACACAGAAGATAGTTGACTTGGTGTTTCCATAGAAATGTTTTAGATTAGACTTATCATTATCACACTTTGGCAAATTGCATTTGATTTCTCTCAGAGAGCTTTACTATATGTAGAGGAATCATTCCTTAACTGTGAAGGCCACACAAGATTATGTATGTGCCTTTTAGATTGGTTAGTTTGGGGAAGAATTACATTTTAATTGTACAAGTGAAATAAGCAAAGTTTCATAATTCTGTGCTTCATATGCTCAAATAGTTTATCAATATCATTGCAATATATGTAAATTAAATATTTTAAGTAATAAAAAAGTTAATGCCATGAACATTCATTATATACCATTTATTGCATAAAGTTTTTACTAGAATAAGAGAACCATAAAATGATACTTTTGCTTAGAAATAATAATACTGACATATGATTAGATTTGTGAAAGAATATATATATATAGATAATATTCCACTTTTCAATCATGCTGTGTATTTTGAAAACTGTGCCGGAAGGTCCCACTGTATTTTGAAAACTGTGCCAGAAGTTCCAGATTTTGGAGGTTTGCAGGGGTGATTGTTCATTCTTCATTTTTCTGATCAGATATTCTATTTATGAAAAGATTTAAATGGATACTACTACTACTGTTTATTTATTCACTAATACAATGCTCAAAACATGATGAAACTTTCTTGTAAGAGCTGGTAATTGTATTCCTCAGTGATCTTAGATACCTTATAAAGAAACTTCTGCATTTAAAAAGGGTGCAAAATAAGAAAGACTAAGTTATGAAGCTCTGACAGAAAACTCCCATAATAACTAAGGGGATTGTAGCTCAGCAAAAAAAAAATGCAAAATCAAATGAATAATTGGTGCATGTAACGAGGGACAATGAAGAGAATTGAGCAGAATTTTTGTTTCTTCTCCTGAAGTGATGGAACAGATGAAAATAAAGTGATTCGGTATTCTGTGCTTCATTTGCTTGAATAATTATAACTGATTCAGTATATAGCTAAACTATGATTTGATTTTCAAAACACGTGGACACAATGGGCACCAACCTGAATCATTTTAAAAAGAGATTAGTATCTTGATGGAGATGAAGGATGACAGTGATTGTTATATTCTCAAGGCCAACTTCTGGGGAACTGAGTAGTAGTAACTAGGGTTACTGTTGCACATATCCTGCTTACTGACACCCCATCAGCATCTGGTCTCAATGGAGATATAACATTGACTAGATACGATTTTGATTCTTATCTGTTAAGGTGACATATTCACTGGATTAACTGTGCAAGTGTGTATTGCCTGAAAAGTTGTCTGGAATGCAGTTCATGAATGTTTTGATCAGTCAGTTTTATCAGTGAGTTGGGTTTTTAAAATTAAACCATGCATTAAGGAGCTAACTTTATAAGAATTCTGGCATGTAGGCTTTGGCTGATAAAACTTAAGAATTGATTGTTCTTTTCAAGTTCGATAACATGCTCTTCAGTGCCTGTGTTTGTTTTTTTAAGAGTATCTTTAAGAGGAAATGTACAAGTTGCTTATCAATTCATAAAAAAAAAAATCACAGCTGTTTTGAATAGAAAAGAGGTATAAATCAAATAAATAACAGATAAATAATAGACCATCAACACCCAATAAACAACTTAATAACTAATAAAATTCCAAATAGTAGGATTGTAACCAACTAAATAAAATTAAATCAATCATACATTTAATCAGTCCATCAAGAAGCCCTATAGGTTTCTTGGGGCTCAGAAGCATTAGCCTTATGTGTCTCAGGTGGTTAATAAATTCCATAATGCTGATACCATCATTAAAATATTCATATAATTTATAGTCTTTTCATATGAGCTTGGTTGAATACTTCAGTAACTATTCAGTTTTTGCTTCTGCTGTTCTTACATTTTGTCTATACTTAAAAAAAAAACCAGGATGAATGCTTTCTTTGGCTGACTAGAAGTATTAACTGTAGAGTAATTCAGGACATATTATTTTACATGGTAAACAAATCTAAAGTTACTTCCTTGAGAGAATGCAAAAATGTTGCAAAAACTAAACAAGAAAATAGTGGCTTTATTTAGTTCCCAGTTTTATAACATACACAAACAACTGGCATTGAATTCCTAAGGCAATTGCATATATTAAATGACATTACAGTAATCTTTTTCTGAAAAAAATATATTGAATTTTTGAATTACTTATATATTCTCCTGTGTTATTTTTAATATTATCAGCTGAAAATATCAGCATAGCAGTGCTCGGTTTTCAGTATTAATTTGTACCAGAATGATCTGTTTAACATTTCAATATAAAGAACGTAATTTATTCAGGAAAGAGTTCTTTCTTCCAGGGGAATTAATTTTTATTAATATTATTCAGTCATATTCCATGTGCTCAATCAAAGTACCCAAATTCTAAGCTGTTGTGGCTCTTTAAATCTCAAGTTGAAGTTTAACTGTTCCTCTATAAGTCTATATTAATTGCAATAAAATAAAGGTCATAATATTCTACTGAACATTATTTATATTTATTTAATTTAAAACAAGGTGTAGAGAGTGGAATGTACAATAGGGATACTGCAAAATTACAAAACATGCATCACTGCATATATATTGCAGTATACTGCAATTCATTAGTAATGTACATCACCGATATATATTAAAAATATATTTACAATTAATTTTTAATTTATAGGTATGTATTTAATCACATGTGATTCCCATCTCACATAGCAACTGAGTGGCATCATAATAATAATAATAAAAATATTAAAAACAAAACAGTTTAAAATCAAAACAGGATAAAAATCGCAAGAAAACATTACAATACAGATAGTGTATTCTATCACTCTTTGTTTCTAATTTTTACTTTTTATAATAAATACAATATGAGTAACACTCAAAAATAATTTCTTTATGATATAAGCTTTATTATTTATAGTTTTTGTTCAGTGTATAGTAGAAACTTTTTAAGGCACAATATAGGATAAATATAAATGGTTCTATCACATGTCAGTGTGATTCTTTTAATTTTAATTAATTGCACTTCAGTATGATAGAGTTGGAGCTTTTATCACAAGATAATCACTTTTCATCTATAGTCTTCTCATGGAACAAGAGGAAAAATATTTGCAGCTATTTATTAGAAGTTTTATTCATTCATAAGATTTATCTACAGTCAATCTGCACGGACTCTGGGCTGTGTACAGATGTAAACAATTTCATAGACAGCCAATTCAGAGATGGTATTCAGCAGGTTCTGAACAGTTCTGGAAAACTGGTAGTGGAAATTTTGAGTAGTTCAGAGAACCGGCAAATACTACCTCTGACTGGAGTTTTACAGTATCCTACCCCTGCCATGCCCATCAAGCCACGCCCACAGAACCGGTAATAAATTTTTTTGAATCCCACCACTGAACCAGTTGATTTACAACAATGCATAAAGAATGAAGAATCTTGTATCCCCAAATAAATGATTGTGCATAAGCCTTCATGGCCCAGAACACTCTGTATTTTAATGTGATATATTTTATATTTTAGTGGCTGTTGAAAATAAATGGTAAAGAGCTTGTCTTTGTTTCATTCATGGTAACTTGGAGGAGAGATTCATCATCTTTAAAGTTATGTGACATTCAGACTTGACCTTGGTGATCCCATAAATATGCCCAGGTTGTTTTCTTTAAAATATAGGTAGTCCTTGACTTACAACAGCTCATTTAATGACCATTCAAAGATATAGCGGGATTAAAATGTGATTTATCACCTTTTTTATAGTTATGACCTTTGCAGCATCCCCATGGTCATGTGTCCAGAACTCAGTTGCTTGGCAACTGGTTCATATTTATGTCTTTTGCTATGTCCAAAGCTCACACAATCCCCTTTTGTGACTTTCTGACAAGCAAAGTAAATGGGGCTGCCAGATTCACTTAACAACCGGGTTACTAAATTATCAGCTGCAGTGATTCACTTAACAACTGTGGCAAGAAAGGTCATAAAATGGGGCAAAACTCACTTAACAAATGTCTCAGTTAAATTTTGGGTTTAATTGTGATGCAGGATTACCTGTAATGTCTTCTTCCAAGACCTTTTTTTAACTTCCTAGCCCAGGGATTTTGTGGTGCTTCCCCATTCTAATGCTAAGAAGACCTAAGCTTGCTTATATTCTCAAGATGTCTAGGTGCTGCTACTGGATATGTTTGGCATGGTTATGGTTGCATTCAAAAAAAGGATGTGAGACGGAGAGAAAATGTAATGCCTGAGAGGAATAATGACGCAATCTGGGTCATTCACCCGGATCTGAGGTTTATTATCTTCCGAGCTTTCGCACTCGTGCTGGAGCCCTTCCTCAGGGAACTTCTCTCCCTCATGAGAGAGATAATCTTTGGGATCAAAACGATAAAAAATAAAAGTAGGGTTTGTGTGTACTTAAATATTTAATAAACTAAACAGGATATATTTTATCTGCTGCCAGATGCCTCCAAAATGTCAGGGTTATTTGAAGGCTAAACAGACAGATGACACAATTTGTGCTTTTTCACAACAACCCACTATTCTTAAATATTACATTTGAAAAAAGAAAAACAGAACCAAGCATGTGGCAGAAGAAGCTAGCAAAAAGAAGCAGTGATTTAAGAAAGTGAAAGACACTTTGGGTTCTGGGGTGCGGGGAGCGGGAAGCATCCTGAAAAATCCCCTCAGGGCTTCACAATTGGATGAAGCAGTGGCTCAGAATATCAGCAGATCCTCCCTTCTAACAGACCTGCCTTTTCCCCTTCTGATCATGTGACTCAAAGCAGCCTATCCAAATGCATCCCAATCCACAGAAACATGTCTTATGGCCAGCGCTGGTAAAGGTTTTGGAAAGAATTCCAGAAGCCATGCTTTGTATCTTGTTAATTCTCATTCATGATAAAAAAGATAACATGTTGATAAGTATTAGTGCAGATATAGAGATATATGCATAGTTGGATGCAAGGTTCTTTTTATAGGGAACATCCAAACATAAATACAATTACATACTGAATTCTTCCTCATTTCCCTGCCTAAGCAAATACAAGAGTTAATGAAGGTGAGAGATACAAGTAGCAATTCAAAGTGTAATGCAATAAATATAGAGAGTAATTCATTTTAAAAAAGTAGATGGTGCAGGTAAAATAATGGGTGATTGCTCTTTGGAATTTTTTCTTGATGCTACAGCATCATCTAGAGAAGAGCAATAGGAGAATAGCTAAAATAAAGAAAAAAACTTCAAACTTTCTGTGTTCCACTCCTTAATCAAATTTCTTTCTGAACAAAAAGTGAATC
Source organism: Hydrophis major (assembly GCA_033807585.1). Classification (NCBI taxonomy): domain Eukaryota; kingdom Metazoa; phylum Chordata; class Lepidosauria; order Squamata; family Elapidae; genus Hydrophis; species Hydrophis major. The sequence goes on from CM066328.1 coordinate 280,659,185, forward strand.
AAGGAAAGATTGCTGAAAAAAATTGTTATTGTTTCCTTGACTTTTTTTATTGTTCAAACTCTAGTGTTCAATCATTGAGAGGAATCACTTTTCCCCCAAATTTGACTACTTTTGGTGAAGGAGTTATTTGAAACTGCAGTTGTTAGAATTTCTCAGAATATTCAGGCAATAGGTAAATAAAGTGCTGCTATATGGTGTGTGGTCTATATGGGTTTTGGGCAATATAATTTCAGGGTTATTTTTACTTCTCTTACAATATGCCAATAAAAATCTATTAACCGTAATAGATTATAAAACAACAATAAAATGAACAATCATCCAAGAAAACTGCTTCATTAAATAATATTAAATTGCTGAATGTCCAGATCCAATCAATTATCAATTGGGATTATAATCTGTAGCTCTTCAAAAATTTATAATTTGGGATTATAATCTGTAGCTCTTCAAAAATTTCCAGATATATATGGAATATAAATATAACAAAAATCCGTATACATATCCCATATATATTTATAAAAATTGGATTATAAAAATTCCTTCCATTTTGTAAAGTGCTATGTCCTAATATATAAGGGAAGAGCAAGATTGCTGGCACTTATCTCTGATCAAATAATAAGAGACAAACATCAAGAAATGTTTCATTCCCTAGCCACTCCCCCGAGTTCCTAAAGCAAAGAGACAAGCTGCATGTTTAAAGGATTCATTGACATAAATGGGTCCAAATTTATTGCTACAAAGTGAGGCAACTAAGCAAGTGTGGTAGTAAGGGTTGGAAGAAGGGAGGGAAAGATATAATATGCTTCAGAATGGGAATGGTTTTTGGACAAAAAATTCTGTCTTCTATAACGGTTTCAATTTGAACTTCTTTAGTTTATTATTAGATGTCTTAAACATATAGAGGTTTACCCTACACATGGATTTTGAATATGTTACATTCATTGTACAGAGTGGAGGCTATTTGTAGAAGAAAATTCCTATTTCCATATTAGTGCAGCTTTTGGAGAACACCCAGGTAATGACATTGGCATTGATTCCATTCAAAAGGAGGCACGCTCAAATCCATTGATTTTCTAAGTTTGCTTTGGACCAGGTCCACTTTGCTGACAGAGGAATCATTGCACGTTATTTCAAACCTTGTTTTCTTGAACAGTCAATCATGACATTGGGCTATTAGGTTGTCATCAGTCAAAACTGTGTGGCCCTCACTAGGAAAAAAATTGCCAGAGGTTTTAAGGCAATGTAATGATGTGCTTATGTGCCCTAAATAAAACAAACATTTCTTGGAAATGCAATTGTTTTCAGAATGAACAGTCCTTGATGTTTTATTATTCCAAATTACTTCTTTTTTGCCCTTGTTACTTCAACAAATGTTAAGTGTATTAAACAAACATCAGAGATACCTTGTATCATTATAGATGACTTTGTTATTTCTGTGAAGGCCAAATGTGCATGCCAGAAAGCAAAGTTTGGCTCTGAGTTATAATTGCAGATCATGCATTTAGAGTTGTTCCTTTTAATGTACAGTATAGTAGTATACACCCTCTCCCAATTGACACACACACACACACACACACACACACACACACAAAGAATGGGTAAGGGTACAAAACAGGACAATGATAATCTTTGTAAATTATAAAGTACTCTGAATAAAAATTCATGGCATGAATCTTTGGTGCAATTTAATTTTCTCTGAAAACATGTTACTCAACAGTAAAATAACAAATTCAATAAATGTTGCACAAAAAGTCTTTTTGGGAGATAAAAGGATTATATAAGATTCAAGTGAAAATAAAAGAAGACTAGCATGTATAAATTTCAGCCATTACAATAATTTGCTTACATTTAGATTGCAAAAAAACCCTCCTAATGTATAACATTGATTTCTTTGCCTTCTATTTATAATTTTGTTACAGAGATGGTAATCCTCTATCTGTCTATATTATGTCAGATTATAGGTACCAAATCCTCTATAGAAATGGCGGGGCAGGGAAAGGGAAAGAGAGTGAGTTGTATTTGTAACCAGACAGATGCTATCAACCTTCCTTCTGCTGCATTTGAATCCAGCAGAAGGAAAAGTAGGAATTAATTTTATTGTGTACCCATTTATTTTGTTTCCAGGGCTGCCCCTGAAATGAATAATCTGGATTCAATTTTGCTGTATAAAACCCAATATTAAAAACCAAATTCTGTCAGAATCCTTCATTGCTGGATGTCTGCAGAGATGATTTCCCCATTTTGTTGGTATTTTATCATATGAAATTCTGCCATGTCATATTAAGTATTTGTCACCAAAAACATACTTAAAAAATATTTAGTTTTCCAGGTAAATGATTTGGATCATAATTACCACATTTGTCTGAACTAATTAATATTGCCTTTATAGAATTTTAATGCTGTGATTTCATTGTGCTATGTATTAAATATAAAAATGTTACTTTTCTCTATATGCGCAAACTTCTTACATATTTTTGCTGTATTGCCAATCATATTTTTAAAAGCATGCTGCCAAAGTAAAAAGATAAAACATGTATTTTGAAAGAATAATGTAACTAAAAGACAGGTTTTTTTTACAGTAACAGCTTTCTAGTAAACTCAAATTTAAACTTAATCTTGCCTTTGCCAAACACCTTAATTAACCATAACTGTAGCTTTTTTTAAAAAAGGCTGTTCATTTATGGGTGGGGGGCGGACGGGAAACTTGATCCCCAACCATTATTCAAATAAATGCAAATACATGGCACTTAACAAAAATCACAAACAAACATGCTGGAAGCCAATTAAACTTTGGAAAAATAAAACAAAATAGGGAAAACATTAAAGCAACCTACAAACTTAGACATTCTAAGCAAACTGCTAAGCCTGGCCATTTGTTGTGCAAATTGCACTGTTTCCAGTTTCTTTCCAGGTACAATTCAATGTGCACATCATCATCTTTAAAGTCCTCTATGGCACAAGGTGGGGCCATCTTTCCCTAAGGACATCTACCATACAGGTCAGATAGTGTGGTCGTACTCCTAGACCAGGGCTATCAAACTCCCAGCTTGTGGGCCAGATGCATCACGCGCTGGCCATGCTCACGTCCGGTTTAGCAAAGGGAGAAAAAGTCCCAATACATCATGTGATGCTGCCTTGACAATGTGAGTTTAACATCCCTGTCCTAGACCCAGGGATGGGATGCCCCCATGTATCAACCGGTTTGGTAATTGCGCATTCGCGGCAAACGTGTGCTCTGCATGCAAGCTACCTATTTTAAAAAGGCAAGCCCATACTTACCTTCAACTGCAGCCTCTGAAGAAAACAGCTGAGGCACGGCAAACCTCTCTGCCATGTAAATCAGCTGTGCTCTAAACAAAGGCATAAAACCCAGGAAAGAGCAGGAGCAGGTGGGCCCACTTCCTTGTTGCAGCGAACTGGTTTGGAGTAAGCTGAACATGGGAACAAGGGGTTCTCCCAATCAAGTCCGAACTGGTAGAATCCCACCCCTGCCTAGTTCCTTCCCCAAATGTTGTAATGGGAACTAGGGAGTGTGCCTCTTCTGTGGCAAACTCTACCCTATTATTCTGTCCCCGAACTCCAGCAGACCTCAACCACCCCAATCATCTGAAAAGCTTTGAAGATGTGGGTTTTCCCCAAAGCAGTGGAGGAAGATTGGATAACTGCACATTTGATTTGGCAATTGGTTTTTGTTGTCCTTAACATGTTTAATTTTATATGTTGATTTAACTTTTGATTGGAAGCTGTCCAGAGTTGGTTAGAAGATGGGCACTTTATATAAATGTTTTAAACAAATACAGGTAATCCTTGACTTACAACAATTCACCGAGTGACCTTTTCAAAGTTACAAAAAGTGAAAAAAGTGACTTATGATCAATTTTCCCTTATTACTGTACTAGCATCTCCATGGTCACATGATCAAAATTCAGATGATTGACAATTGACTCAAATTTATGACGGTTGTAAAATCCTGGGGTCAGGTGATCCACTTTTGCGACCTTCTGACAAGCAAAGTCAATGGGGAAGCCAGATTCACTTAACAGCTGGGTTATTAACTTTTCAACTGCAGTGATTCATTTAACAACTGTGGCAAGGAAGATCGTAAAATGATGCAAAACTCATTTAATAAATATCTCACTTAGCAACAAAATGTTTGGGCTCCATTGTAGTTGTAAGTTGAGGACTACTTGTATTGGGAACTATCTACCATACCAAACAAATGCCAAATGGTATATTTCAAAGTTCCCTGAAGGTTTCCTGAAATTTGTTCTGTTTCACTTTTAACAGTCTTGAGTTCTTTCAGTGTCAAGGTGTACTGATCATTTTTTGCTACTTGACTATTAGCTTCTTTGTAGCATCCCACCCTCACTTTGCTGCCTGCGCTTACTGATCTGAAAAACCTTGTGCAAGAAGTTCCTTGCTGAGTCTTTCCTTGAGATTAAATTGAGGCCTGAGAAATTAGGATGCAGATTGCTGCAGAGATGACTGATGATAGGATAGCAATAGCACTTAGACTTATATACTGCTTTATAGTGCTTTTATAGCCCACTTGAGGGGTGGGATGCTACTGGTTCTGCCTGGCTCTATAGAACCGGTAGCTCTGAAGAGCAGCAAAGACCAAACTGGTTCTGTGTTTGCTGCTGTTTGGCCCACCTGCCCGCCTGGGCTCTTACCTGTCCTTTATTTCCTGCTTTTTCAACCTCAGCTGCTTTGCGTGGCACAGCTGAGGTTGAAAAAGCAGGAAATGAGGATTTTCAAATACTGCGCACCCACACGCAGTGCTTTTCAGCTGTCCGGGCAGCACAGTTTAAGGGTTTTTACACGCACGCATAGCATGCATCAGGCATGTGTGCACGTGAAGCGCATATCCGCGGGCAAAATGTAGTCACTGAACCAGTAGCATCCCACCCCTGGAGGTTGAATCCCACCCTTGGCCCTCTCTAAGTGGTCTAGAGAGTCAGTATATTGTGGCCCCCAACAATCTGGCTCCTCATTTTACCCACCTTGGAAGAATGGAAGGCTGAGTCAACTTGAGCCTGGTGAGATTCGAACTGCCAAATTGCAGGATGCTTTCATTCACCAAAGTAAATGCAAAAATACCCTGCATCCCATCTATAAAATGGTCCCGAAAGTTGTTGTTTCCTTTAAATAATAAAAACAGTTTTGTTGCTATCAGAAGAAAAGTAAGGTTGGAAAAATGCAGCTTAAACTGTAAAGCACCTTCCAAAGCTTTTGTCTCTGGTTGAAAGGAACATTGCTGTTTTCTTTCTCTCTGTGATGTCTGCTCTTATATTTAAGGCAGACTAAATGGGAAGATAGATCCATTGGCGACAAATAAGGCGGCTTTCTCTTCCTGTTATCTTTATCTTGCTGACATCAGAAAACTCTTAAGACTTCTTTCCAGGTGAATTTTTAGAGCTTTAGATGATTGTTCTCTGGTTTCTCTCTTTTAGATAATCAGCATTGCTAAACTATAATCTTAATTGAGATACTCTATTTAATTGGGAACACCTTTTATCTTGTTAATAGGAATTGTAGATTAACAAAAGATAATATTATTGTGAGTAACATGTAAAGAATGGTAGTTTATTGATGCTTCTTGATTTGGGAGAAGTAACCACAACTCTTAGGGCTGCTTGCTTCAAAAAATTATAATATATAATAATAAACATAATCTTCAGAGCATTGAAGTGCCCTATCTATTTTAAAAAAATAAATCCAGGTTTGGATTTGGGTTTGTTTGCTTTTAGGGACATAAGTAAACTGAACTTCAAACATGTGTCATGGAATAAAAATATTTGGTTTTTAGAAGAATGATTTCCAAGAATGTAATAATTAAATATCACAGATTTTTCACCTATTAGCTCATTTATTTTACTGTATTTTTCTCATTGCTTGTACCCATTACATTTGGAAGTTAACTTTATTTAAAAGTAAACTAATTTTTAAAACCTCACTTTAAGTTTACTTTAAATTAATTGTTCTACCTGAAATATAATAAAAGCTACAGTTTAAATTGTTAAAAAATGGTTTGTCATCCTGTTTTAAAATTCTTCAAACCAGACTTTTGAAATTGTTTACTCATTATGTAATTTATTTGCCTTCATTAAATTATCTGTAATTAAGCTGTAATTACAAACATTGTTGGTCTAATTTCTTTCAGGTTTTTTAGACTGTTTAGGTTTTTTTTAATCATCCCAGTTAAATAAATTTTAATAAGTTTTTCTGTTGTAACAGAGAAATAGAAATGAAGACAATAATTATTAATGCATCTATACTTATGAAGAAATCTAAGGTATTATGGTACTTAAAGTGTTGGATTGAGAATTAGAGCGAAGCCCAGTATCAGCAATGGAGCTCCTAAATGAATATGAACATATTCTTACCCCTATTTATCCTATACATGTACTATTTTATGCTCTGGAAGAAAGGAAGGATTAATTCTAACAAAAACTAAACTAATATCAACAAAATGCGTCTACTGAGAATTTCAAGGAAATAAAACTTATTACAGTTAGTCCTTTATTTCTGACCATAATGGAGGCTTCTCTTTATGGTCATAAGTTCTGAAAGTCATAAAATGTATTAGGCATGTGACTGACTTGATTTTGCTACCTTTTTTTGCAGTGGTTTAATGTGGGTGCCACAGTCATAAAGCAGCCACCATTGTCATTAACTGAACACCATGGCCATTAAGTGAACCAATGGTTCACTATGGGCGCAGTTTTGCCCAAACTTGAAAGTAATCACCAGTTTTCTGCTAAATCATGGTAAATTGCAACCACGTGTTTGTTGAACACTACAAATAGCTGTAAATATGGTCTGGTTGTTGAGTACCTGAAATTTGGTCAATTAACCATGGGAGAGTGACCACTGGAACTTTGAATCCAGGTTATAAATAGCAGCTGACAAGGTCCACTGTAAGTCCAAATGGGCACTAAGCAAGTAGTCATAAATTGAAGACTATCTATATATTATGTTATATTAAAAACATATGGAAAATTTTAACACTGTGATGTTTCTCTGGAAGTTAGTTAATGAAACTGCTTCAAGTATAAAAATAAATTCTGTAGCAATGAAAAGATTTACAGTTATGAATTTAGCCCAAATATCTGGTGAGAAAGGGGGTCGGGGGAGGGAGAGAGAGAAACATACTTGTATACATACCCATACATCTTTCTTTCACATAGTAACCTTCTGGGATCAAACAAGAAATGGTCTAACATATAGGTTGTTTCCCACAATTTATACAATTATGAATCAAAGGTAATGAATTGGAAAGAAAACAACATAATGGAAGAAGATAATGGCAAACCATTTCTATACTCTTGCCTGACAAACTCCATTGACATCTCCATGAACTTACCAGGAATCAAGTTTGAATCAAAAGAGACTATTTTTTAAAGCAGGTGACACGTGTTAGCCAGAGATCACCGAGGCGGCTGGCTGTCTTTGTGAAAGGGATTTTTTCAGGCATTGTTATGTTTATCTGCAGGACGCCTGAATGCTGGTAGACAATTGGGAGAGGTTCCTTTCTTGTCCCAACATGGTGTATTCGCTCACGGAAATTGAGCTGCTGACCTCAGCAGTGCGCAGGCACAGCATTTTACCACAAGAGCCACCATGGCTCCCCAGAAAAAGACATTTTTTTTCCACAGATGCAGCACCTGGATGACTTTGTGCCAGATCATGCCTGGATAGAATTTTGATGGAAGATCTACTAGGATGGTAAACTAACCCATAAAGTGGTAACTTTCTGAAAAAGGCAGAGTGCTCAGGAGGTCACCAGAAACGAAAGATAATTTACTGGACAGTAGCTGTTTCATGTCTGCCAAAGTAAAAATTATCTCCTGTAATCACAAATGACTCCATTTAATTTCAGATTAAAATTCCTCTAGTATTGCTGTTTAAAATCCATTAATGTGAATTGCCAAGAATTCAATAAATTACCTAGTGCATTCAAAGCCTATGATTTTCTCTATTATTTAGGAAAGTCCACTAAATTTTGTAATCACATATTTTTTTGTTTTTACTGAGCTCATAAAGACCGAATCTTTATGTACTGTTTTGTCTTTGACTTGACAGTTAAGTTGAGTTTTATCATCTGTAAACAAGCAAAGCTGGCTTTGGTCCATAAATGAAATTTAAGCTAGAATTAATATTTTAAAATGAATTGGTTCTGAGTTCAGCAAAGCTATTTGCAGAAGACAAAAGGGCTGGCTTGCTTCCATCTTAAAATAAGCTCTTGGTGATTGAATGCAAAGGCGTGTAATAAAATAGCTTAATAAAACTATGTTTTTACTACAACATTTTGCCATTTATCTATTGCTTTTTCAAGTCACTGAATGAGATGTATATCAATATATCCAATGGGCATAATATTAGAGAAAATCCTTTATCTATGAAGGATTTGAATGCCTTCATTATCATTGTAGGCTAAATTACAATGTTGTTACTCTATCAAGCAGTTTTACTTTTGTTAAGTTTGAGCATGGGCGAGAAAGAATGGAGACAAGTTTCTGAACGGTGAACTTCAGCTCTTTATTTACATCGTGACTTGCTCATTTAATATCAGTAAAACCTGCCTTATATAGGCAAACCTTGTAACGTTTAACCAATAACAAGCTAGGAACGCTAGCTTTTATAATCAATAAGAACTCTCTGTTAAGGGCCAATCGGATTCCCCGGAACGGGCCAATCCGGTCCGGCCACTTAACAGCCAATCAGAAGTACAGGGCCAGAACCCTGCACTTACTCCAAGCTCATACTTTATTAACTATATTGCATACACAACACCCCTTCCCCCTGGTTCCTTAGTTCAGGGCGCAGTTACATAGTCCCTTAAATAGGACGGTTGTCTTTTTAGTCTCTTTGATTTTCGTTGTATCGGCTGGTTGCAATCTCGCTGAGGTAGATCGTTGTCTGGCAGTGGGGCTGTCTCTGGTTCAGAGTTCACTTCTACATCGTTGCCCACATTTTCCTTGATTCCCTGAGGTGCAGACGTTTCTCCCTCTGGCTCCACTTCCTGAGTTTCAATTAAATCGTCGTTTTCTTCGAACGGGTTTCCTAGGGCTTCATCTTTTTCCGTACCTCCCTCCCCTCAGTTTGGTCATAGGGAAGTTGCGAATTGGCAGCTGCAAGCCACGACTGTAATTGGTCGATATGTCGTTTCCAAAGGTTATCGTCAAGGCATTGCACGAGGTAGGATCTAGGGCCAGTTACATGTACTACTGTCACTTCCACCCACAACGGGTCGCTCGATAGGTTTTTTGCATAAACCAGGTCTCCTACCTGGACAGTGGCCACTGGATCCTAGTGGTTTCTCTGGTTCATACGCAGGGTGCAACCGGTCAAGGTGGGAGCGGAGCTTTCGTCCCATTAGCAGTTCAGTGGGAGTTTTGTTGGTGACGCTATGTGGGGTGATGTGTTGCAAGAAGAGGATTTGATTGACCTTGTCATCAATGTTGTCGTAATCTACCTTTTGCAAGGTTTTCTTCACAAATTGAACCATGCGATCTGCTCGGCCATTGCTCGCAGGGTGTGCAGGCGAGGTGAGCGCATGGCGGATGCCGCGGTCAGTGAGGTACTGCTCGAACGCTAGTGCAGTAAATTGTGGGCCGTTATCTGATACCAGGACGTCTGGTAATCCATGGGTTGCAAAGAGTCTGTTTAGAATCTTGATGACCGCCTCGGAGGTCGTAGTCATCATACGATGAATTTCGAGCCAATTGGAGTAGGCATCGACGGTAAGCAGGAAGGTGTGTCCCTTGGTTGGCCCCGCGAAGTCCAGGTGAATTCAGGACCAGGGTCCACATGATGTCTTCCATTCAGTAGGCATGGCTTTTGGTGGGGCGTTGCTGACTTCTTGGCATTTGGGACAAGATTTAACCCACTGTTTGATTTGCTTGTCAATGCCCGGACACCATGCGTAACTTTGTGCAAGGGCTTTCATTCGCACAATGCTGGGGTGGCCATCGTGCAAAGTTCTCAGCAGCGCTTTTCGGAGCCGTTCTGGAATAACGACTCTATCACCCCAGATGACACAGCCTTTCTGGGAGAAGAGTTCGGTTTGTCGAGTTTTGAATGGTGTGAAGTCATCTGATAACTGGTCCAATGGCCATCCGCGTTCTACCCAGCCTAGGACTCGTGCTAGGGTGTGGTCGCGTTTGGTTTCTCTCGCGATATCTTGGGCGGTCAGTGGCGGCGAGTTGAGTGCTTTGATTTGCAACGTGGTTACCGTTGGTGCCGGATCGTTGAGAGTCTCTGGAAGCGGTGCTCGGCTCAATGCGTCGGTGTGGGGAATGGCTTTCCCTGGGCGGTATTGCAGCCGATAGTTATAAGCAGCTAAGAATTCTGACCATCGGGTCATCCTAGGGGATAATATGTAGGGAGTCGGCTTATCTCCGGCTGTTATCCCCAACAAAGGCTTGTGGTCAATCACAATAGTAAAAACTCTACCATACACATATTCGTGAAATCTTTTCACAGCTGAGACAATTGCGAGGGCTTCTTTATCAATTTGTCCACAGTTCCGCTTCGTTTTTGAAAGAGTCTTTGAAAAATATGCAACAGGGGCTTCGTTCCCATTAGGCAGTACGTGGCTCAAAATGGTGCCCACCCCGAAAGGCGATGCATCACAGGTTATAACTAACGGCAAAGTCTCGTTATACTGCATGAGTACAGAGTCAGAAGTGAGCAGTTTTTTAACATTTCAGAACGCCTGTTCTTCACGGTAACCCCAAAACCAATTTGCTCTTTTATCTAACAATCGGTGTAATGGTTCAGCGACAGTTACTTTGTGCGGTAAAAATACATTATAAAAATTGATGAGGCCTAGGAACGCCTGGAGATCGGCCTTGTTTCGTGGCCTGGGAGCGTTTTTGATCGCTTTTAATTTACTTTCGGTAGGGTGAATGCCCTGGCTATCAATCAGGTACCCTAAAAGCTCAACACTGTCAGTACACAATTTACATTTGTTTTTTTTAACCTTAAGATCAGCCTCTTGGAATTTTTTTAGGACTAATTTTAACCGGTCCTATAAGATTCTTTTTGTAGGGGCTGCAATTAATACATCGTCAAAATAGGAGACCACACCCTTAATCCCTTGCAATAACCTTTCCATAAGGCTCTGAAAAATCCCCGGGGCTACACTTACTCCGAATTGCAGCCGGGTACACTTAAAGGCATCTCGGTGCGTCACAATAGTTTGGGCCTGTGCCATTTTTTCATCTACTGGTGATTGCTGATATGCCTGAGCTAAATCCAATTTAGCGAAAACGTTCCCGCACCCCAGGGAATGGAGGAGGTGCTGCACCACCAGAACTGGATACGCGTTCTGCTGCAGGGCGTGGTTCAAAGTGGCCCGGTAGTCCCCACAAATTCGGATTGACCCGTCTGGCTTAATGGGTGTTACAATAGGGGTTTCCCACGGGGAGTGATCGATGGGCTCCAACACCCCCTGAGCTATCAGTTTGTTGAGTTGTTCGTCGATTTTTGATTTTAAGGCAAACGGAATTCGACGGGGCTTTAGGCGAATGGGAGCTATTTTTGGATCTAAGCTGAATGAGATCAGGGTCCGCTTGTACTCGCCTAAGCTGTCCGTGAAGACGTCCCTGAACTCAGAAATAAGGTCTTCTTCCCAGTCACAGCCACTGACTCGGTTTACGCCGGCCACTTCAATGCCGAGTGGCGCAAATCATTGGAGGCCCAGTAGGCTAGGCCTATCTCTATCGATGACCGTTAAAGGTAAGTATGCTGTGTGCTTCTTGAAAGAGACTCGGACTCGGCAGGACCCGATGACAGGGATTTGATTCCCCTGGTAGTCCTTGAGGATGAGGCGTTGGAACCGTAGATCTTGACGTTGAATTGTGGGGATGAGTTGCTTGAGTGTCTTCCAAGACACCATCGAGAGGGACGATCCTGAGTCGACCTCCATGTGGCAAGGCTGGTTCTCGATGGCTACCGTGACTTGGATTTTCTTAGTGTCCAATGCTGAGGCGTGACCGATAGTAATAGTATGGTGAGCCTCTTCTCTTTGCAAAGTTCGATTTCTGTCGGAGTGGTTTACTGGCTTTCACCTTACAGGACAGTTTCCTGTCGATTGGTGATAGTTAGCCCCTTTTGAGGCCTGGCTGGGTCTTGGCAAGCTGCGGCAGACCCGTCCGATGTGGCCTCGTTTCCCGCACTCATGGCAGAGTGCGTTGCGGAATTTGCATTCGGATCTGGCATGGTTGGCTCCACAGCCAGCGCAAGGGCGTAAGGGCTTTGGGTGAGGGTCCCGGTCGGACCGCAGTCGATGGACCCCTTCTTCGTCGCTGTCTGACGACGAAGAGAGGTCCTCATGGTGCGTTGTCGCAAGCTGCCCTTCTGAAATAGGTGAGATTTCGCTGGCCGGTGGTGGTACCGGAGTGCGGTTTCGGTGTAGTTGTGCAGCCGACTTCTTGGTTGCTTCCGCTGTGGTAGCATCGGCGATGGCGTCGGCAAGGCTGATGTCGCCTTTCACCATCAGCTTGCTATGGACGCCTGGCGCATCTAATCCCAGAACTATGCGATCTTTTAGTGCTTCTTCTAGATCGGTGAATCCGCAGAGGCTCCCAAATTTCAGAGGTCTGCTATGAAGTCGGCCACGCTTTCTCCTTTTCACTGGCTTCTTTGATAAAACTCGTGGCATCTCACGAGCGTAGGCACAGTCGGAGAGTAGTGGTCTCGCAGGATAGGTTCGAGGTCATCCCAATCCATGGCCTTCACTTCTCGGGGTTTGGCTAGTGCTTTAGCCATCTTAAATATGGTTGGACCGCAATGCGTTAGGAACACCGCCCGTTTCTTTCCTGGTGTAGCATCCTTTAAATTGTTCGTCTCTAGGAACATTTGGAAGCGATCCATGTAGGACTCCCAGTCCTCTTGGGTTGGATCGAATGGAGCAGGTGGTACGATGCCGCCGGACATGGTTCCGTTATTGGCATTGTCTGTCACGTGATCAGTGTTCTTCGAAGTTTCATTGGTTCAGATGTCTCCAAATCCCATCCTCGTTGCCAGTGTTAAGTCTGAGCATTGGCGAGAAAGAATGGAGACAAGTTTCTGAACAATGAACTTCAGCTCTTTATTTACATCGTGACTTGCTCATTTAATATCAGTAAAACCCACCTTATATAGGCAAACCTTGTAACGTTTAACCAATAACAAGCTAGGAACGCTAGCTTTTATAACCAATAAGTACTCTCTGTTAAGGGCCAATCGGATTCCCCGGAACGGGCCAATCTGGTCCGGCCACTTAACAGCCAATCAGAAGTGTAGGGCCAGAACCCTGCACTTACTCCAAGCTCACACTTTATTAATTATATTGCATACACAACAACTTTCTTTCAAGTTCATATAGAATGGTGATACAGTAAAAAAAGTATCAATAATAACACATTGTCAAATGTAAAATGTACTTCAAACCAGAAAATTTTTAAAAAGACCAATCTGTAAAATTCCAGTTGAAAGAACTAAATACTAATTTTTATTAGCTAGTAAAAAAAAAAAAAAAGGATGGACAGATCCCATTATGATTAGTTGCTAGAAAACAACAGAAACTGTCATATCTTTCATTAAAAAGAAGATTCATCTACCATAAAAGACAAGAGGTGAAACAATGCCTCACCCAGTGAGCTAAAATTATGACTGAGAAAGATCTCAACTTGAAGCACCAGTGCTATATCCAGAGTAAGGTAAATGAGTATCTCTCCATTTTAAAAAGTATCTGATTTACTTATTGGTAAAAATGTAATAATTAATCTCCTTCCACTCTTACATTTATTTAGGGAACATTTCTGTGTTACAAATCTTAAATCCCATTATTGGCACCAGTAAATAGGTGTTGCCATCTGTCACATATGTTCCAAAAACATTCAGTGGCTGATAGTATTGCATGCCAATGAGAATTCTAGATGAAAAAAAATACAGAACTTTAGAGTATATTTGTTCAGCTCTAGCATTATATTGTGCAACCAAGTCCCTAAATCCTGTACTGTTCAAAATGGGTTCAGAAAATGTCTTCTCCAAGACCACATAGTGCTGTTGGATTATCTTGCTCACAAAATGGCAGTTTGTAAAAACAGCCAAGCAGTTGTTTCCTTCTGCCTGTTTCAAGATGATTTGTTTCCCAGAAGGACTAAATTACCTAGCTCGCTTTAAACTGTCAAAAATCATGTCACCTTTCTCCAACATTCTCTCTCCTCTTCTTTCTCTTCTAAACCAAACAAACATTAAAGCAAATTGCAGAAGCTGTGGAAGGCAATCAAGGAAAGTGGCGGTAGGCCTCAATGCACTGATTTGTTCTATGAACTGAGCTTATGAAATGGGTTCATCAAAAATGGGGAAAAACTGCTTGGTTGTAAGCAATTTTATCTTCAAAATATTTAGAAAGTATTTAGAAAACTGGTTATAATACAGGTAGTCCTCAGCTTACAATAGTCCACTTAGTAACCATTCAAAGTTACAATGGCACTGAAAAAAATGACTTATGACCATTGCATCATCGCGAAGGTGATATGATTAAAATTCAGATGCTTGTCAACTGATCCATATTTATGATGGTTGCAGTGGTACCCAGGGTCATTGATCTCCTTTTGCAACCTTTTGATAAGCAAAGTCAAAATGTGTCAATGTTGTACATTGTACAAATGTCAGTCATATGTGCGTTTTTATTATTAGAAATGAAAGGATTTTGACTCTCAAAAGCTTAGTGCTAGTTCTTCCCCCCCCCCCCCCAAAAAATTATTCAACCTGTTCAAAACAGACAAAAAAAAAATAACGTCTCAAGCAGCACCCTTCCAGGAACATCCTTTTCAGCCTTCTAGCTAGTTGGGGGAACAAGTTGCCCTGGGGAATGATTGGCAGTTTGGTGCCTGTAGACACTTTGTATTTCTACTCTTATGTGTCTCAATTGCCTCCGGCAAATGATCTGTATATGATAGTGGCATCATATCATTCCTGAAGAGTTGTATATCCTGGCTGAAAAAGATCAGATCAAGTATGTGTGGTATTTTGTGCAGCTCATGATAAGGGGATTCTAAAGAAGAGCCCACAATAGGATTGCATTGGCTTAGTTAAGGTTGCTATTTTGAACTGTTTTTGAAAACTGTGGGTGCTTTTTATTAGAATCAGCTGCCTTGCATCTTGACATTAAGATTGCTTCTTAATTATCCATAAGTACTGGAGCTCAAGTTGTGAAGTTGCACTAACAATAATCATTTTGCCATTTGAGCTAAAGGAGATTAACTGAGACAGATGTTTTGAAGCAAATTACATCATATCAGGTAGGTGCTTCTCCAGTGGAAATTTGAGCACAGCACTTACTATTGCAGATGGCGTAAATCAAATATACACAGCACAGATTAAATACAAGTTAAAAGTTTATGACATAGTCAAGGATGTAGAAGTCAAATTCATATTGCAGATGTGATAATTCTGTGTACATCATAAACATGTTTGTTATGCTGTGCAGCAATAAAATATCATTGATTAAATTTAGTTTTAATGGTAATTGAGTAATTTTATATTATACCCAAATATCTTTGGTCATTGTCACAGAATTTCTGCAGCTGATTTAACGTCCCACTATAGGGACACAATTCACAGTTCAGAGAAAGCATTCATCAGATAATATGCACATATTTTCCTTTCAGTCCCAAGGACTTTTGACTTCTGTCCTTTGGATAAAGTATGGGAGCACAGGCCTCTACAGGGCAATGTTTTAATGTTCCCCTGTACACTTACAAAAGAGGCACTATAACACTCATGCTTCAACCCTATTAGTAAAGGGACTGCAGGGTCACATGCTGATATAATGATGTCAGTCATTAGAGAATAACATCCTTTCAAATATGAACAGAAACCACTATTGTATATCTCAGAGAGAAATAAGTTGTGTAAGATGTAAGAAAAGGCTGAACATTTTGCAAAATTAGAAGAAAACACTTCTAGTAAGCTTATGAGCCTTTCACAGTCTTATATAGAAAAGTTCCAGTCTGTTAACACAGATCAGGCCAAACAGCTATCTTTCAGCATCCACAGTCACAAAATAACAAAAATGTGGACTCATCCAAAATGTGTCATAAAATATATTCCCTGTTGTACTTGTTTTATTTATTATTTGTTTGTTTAGATATACAGCTGTTTGCTTTAATTATATTTTATATTATGTCTTCTTTCAATTAATTATTGGTATATGTCAAGCAATGACCATTATTTAATAGTGGAAACTCATATCTATATACATAATCTGCAATATTCTATACAAACCCCTCTCTTCCTCCCTCTTCTGTATTGCTACAGTCATGTTGGGAGTGCTGTAGCTCTTCCAGGTTGAAAAGATTAGCTGGTGACATCACCAGCTGGGGATGTCCATTTGGAAGCTCCTTTCATGTCCCCATTAAGCTGCCTACCAAAGTTGTACCCATCTATCTATTCATCGTTGTCCACTTTCAAACAGTGGGGTCAGCAGGAGTTGGACTGAGTTATAGGAACTCACCCCATCTCTTGGCAGCAACTGGAGTCTCAAACATGAGCCTGTTAATCATTAGACCAGCATCCTAACCACGTGAGCCACCGTGCTCCACCCTCTTCTGTATATGCTAGTAATTTATGCAGCTTTGGCAGTTCGTTTTCTGCTGCAGATTTCTTTCTGCTTTCTCTTGAAGAAATCAAAAGTAAAACAAGAAACATCTCTCTTGTTACTCTGATATGGGTTTCTGATGGGTAAAGGATGCAAGCAATATGTGAGCAACTTTTGTGTTGCATCTGAAACAATTTCTAAGTTGTGTCATACAAGTCAGGTGATGAAGTTGAGTGATGTATTTTGCATCTGTATTTTCAATAAATAGGAAACATAGTCCATCACAAAGGGGAAAAGCCGAGGCCAGAAAACAATTCTGTAATGGTTAGCAATTTGAAAGTTGTCAGTAAGCAGGTAATTGACCTGTAGCTGTCTGGTGCTGTCCCTTTTGCAAGAACTTTCATTATCAAGTACATTTTATCAGAAGTTAACCAATCTTCAATTTCCCATCCTTGCAATATGTTATTAAAATCCCTGCAATGAGCGGGTGTTGACCAATCAGGTGTTTCAATAAAAACCCATGCAATTCATCTCTTTCCAATTCTTGATCTCTTTTTCTCTAATTTTTTGTTACTATTCCAAGTTCCATTATTTCAGGTTCTTCCCCCCGTCCCACTTCTCCATCTCCTTTATCCAAGCTGTTATCTTTTTGTATTTCTCTGTATTGTCCCACCCAGAAGTGCACTGTTTCTTCTTTGTCAAGTGTTGGCTGATTCATTACAATTTTTCTGTTGATGGATTAATAGAAACATCTCTGATTCGACTGAAATGGGAGATTCTGTCTGTAGTATGTAATTCCAGTTTAATATCTGCTGATTGTCTTGTTTATGGCTGTTGTCTACTGCTTTTTAAAAATGTCCATTGCTTCCTTGATCTTTCTTGTCTCTAGGTGTTATTTCTTGATCAGATATTCTTTTGTCTTCTTGTACTTCAGTTTTTTTTTCTTTCATCTGTTCTAGCTTGCTTGCCTCTCATCTTAACATATGCTGATCTTATTTTCCAAAATGATCTTCCATTTTGGAGATGGTATTTTATCCCACCTTTTTATATATAACTCAAGGCAGTGAACATATCTGATACCCTTACCTCCTATTTCCCCCCAAAATACCAACCCTGTGAGATGAATTAGCTGAGAGTGACTGGCCGGAAGTTACCCAGCCAGCTTTCATATCTAAGAGAGATTAGCTAGAAAGCAAAAAATCCAATGATTTCCTGCTTTCTAGCAAATCTAAATTTCCCAGCACAGCAGAACAGCTAATGGTCGGGAGAAAAAAAGGAAAAATAGCAACTTAGCAGGCAAGTTTGCCAGGTCAGGAATGAGTGGGCGGAGAGGGTTCCTGGGGGCCATGTGGGGCAGCCACAGCCTTGTGTTCCCGCGCAGCCTGGATTAATTGCTTGGGGGGGGTCACATTTCTCTGTGGACCACCAAAATTTTCTCACTGACCACCAGTGGGCCGCGGTCCACTGGTTGGCGACCACTGATTTATGATATATATGATATCCTATATGATGTCATATGTGTGATATCATAGATATATATACAGTATGATACTTATCACATGATATATGATCGACTTAGATCTAGGAAGATCTTCAAATATTTTTGAACGCATCCAGGAGCAAAACCGAATTGGAAGAGAGAATTTATGGATCAAGAAATAATCCTAGAAATGAATAGGGCTGAGGGATCTGATCTCCCTATGTTACTTTGGGGAGATTGAATGGGTTGAGAGTGGGAGTGCCTAACTGTAAGACCAATATGCATAAATTGGAATTGCCGGCGGATAACAACATGCAGTGTGAATGTGGGAAGACACAGAGCTTGGTCCATTTGTTGTTCTGTTGATTACTACCAGTAGAATATACTGAAAATGATTTATTGCTGGCCAAGGTGGCCTCATATTGGTAGCTTAAGGTTTGATCTGGACACAAAATAAATAAATACAAATAAAATATCTAAGGGTGGCCCAGAACTCACAGTCTCTTGCTACTTAGGTCAGAATTTTAATCATTGCACCATTACCAGATTGGAAGCAGGCAATCTGCAGTATTCTTAAATTTATTCTCAAGAGTTTGAGGATTTGGATCTATAATGTAGAAGGAAAAAATTCATT
The DNA here is from genome assembly GCA_033807585.1 of Hydrophis major. NCBI lineage: Eukaryota > Metazoa > Chordata > Lepidosauria > Squamata > Elapidae > Hydrophis > Hydrophis major. Next base: position 280,677,893 of record CM066328.1, read on the forward strand.
CACATATGTATGCTAATATACTTGTAGTATTCAACTTTAAAATGTTTCCTATAAGAATGAACTGTATTTTTTTGCGACTTTATTACTCAATAATAGGAAAATATACCTAGAGTCAGTTTTCAAACTGCAATAGATATACTATGCTTTTTAAATTACGAACCATTTATTGGTCCTTCATAATTCTTTTTTTTTTCATTAAATTTTATTTAGTTTTCAAAATTTAAAAAACATAAAATAAAACTTTATACATCATTATATCAACATCAAGACATCTTTTACATTTCCTTTTCATCTTTCTATATACACATTTCTTTCATTATATAATTTTAACTTAATATTTAAATAAATATAGATAGATATGAATATAGATATATTTATATAGTTTCTTACTCTTTACCTCATTGTAATCCTAATTTATTTGTCATTTGATAGAATATTTTTGGTAATGTTTTTCTTTTTTTAAAAAAAAAAATCCATACTCTTATAGTCTTTTTCTTGATTCACTATTATAATTCTTAATTAGTTAACTTTGAGAAAATATTGTCTTATCGTGCTTTGAAATGATCCAGAACTCTTTTAATTTTTTAAAATTATTTTTCAGAGCAGTAATACCTATGAGTATATAAAACAGAAATTATAATCACTCATATTTTCTTAAGATTGGGAAAAAAATACAATGCAAAAATAAAAACTGTAAAAATAGAAGGGGGGGGGATCATTTTTGACTCTGAAGTAATTGCTGCAGTGGTTGTGATTTGGCCAGAAATTTGAAGGATTTCTTAAGATTTTTACTGTTTATTGCTTATATTTCTTAATAAAATAACATTTAAGAAATGATATGGATTCTGAAATAAGAAAGTGCTTGTCTGTAATACTCCATTCTGTACTTCATACAGCTTTGAGAGGGTGATGGAAAATATGAGCAGAGACTTTAATTAAATATACATATATTAGACATGCTAATCTAGACTGAGTCAAAGGCTGAAGAAATATCTCTGACAGCAGAGCTAGAAGGGTAAACAATTTGGGGATTAATTTGGGATTAATTTAGAAACATGTAATGCCTATGTGACATTAGGCTGTTGAGAACTGAAGCAAATAAGATCTAATCTATGGGTCAAACTGAGAAAAATAATAGTTCTAAGTGAAAAAAGCTATTGACCTGCCTCAAGTGCTTTGGAATACAAATTCAAACTATATAAAAAGAGGGAAGAAAAGTTGTGAGAAAAGTAAGATGTTCTAAAAAAAATAAGGCAAAGTAAATCAGAAAGGCTACTTTACAGGTAGTCCTTAATTTACAACAGTCACTTAGTGATTGTTCAAAGTTACAACAGCACTGAAAAAAGTGATTTATGACCATTTTTTACACTTACGGCTGTTGCAGCATCCTCATGGTCACGTGATTTACATTCAGATGCTTGACAACTGACTCGCATTTATGATGGTTGCAGTGTCCCAGGATCATGTGATCCCCTTTTGCAACTTTCTGACAGGAAAGTCATCAGAAATGAAAAACCAGATTCACTTAACAACGATGTTACTAATTTAACAACTGCAATGATTCACTTAACAAATGTGGCAAGAATAGTTGTAAAATGGGACAAAGCTCACTTAGCAAATTTTTCACTTACCAACATAAATTTTGGGCTCAATTGTGGTTGTAAGTTGAAGATTACCTTTATTTTAATGAGTGGAGAAGGAACAGAAACCAGTTTGGTTTAGTGATTAAGGCAGCAGTTTAGATATTGGGAGACGGTGGGTTCTAGCCCTGCCTTAGGTGTGAAACTAGCTGGGTGTCTTTGGCCCTTTCATTCTGTCTCAGCCACATTTACCTCATAGGATTGTTGTGGGGAAAATAGGAGAAGAAAAGTGTAATAGGTAGGTTTTCCACCTAGAGCAGGGGTGTCAAACTGGCGTCTCATGGGCTATGTCACGTCCAGGCCATGCACACCCCAGCTTCACAAATGAGAAAAACATTGCAAAACATACTGCAACAGCAACGTGATGCAGCAAGTTTGACACCTATGACCTAGAGTTACTTATAAATATAATAAAAGTGGAATTTAAAAAATTGTACAGGTTTTTGTTGGAGGTGATAAAGGAAAGGAGGAAAGATATCTTGTGGAGCCTTGGAGTCATAATTGGTCCAGCTGTTGTTTTAGGCCCAGAAGAACTGGGATGCAAAAATACTTATAATCACTATAAGGCAGCAAGAATAGATAGAAAACTTTAGGCCATCTAAAGTTATGCAATATTTTGCAGCTTGAATCTGACAGTGTTATTTTTAGCTGAGTCATTGAGCTGTTTAAAAATATACTTGGAATACATAATTTATTCGGTGTCTATAGATTTTCGTCCAAGGAATTTGTATATTTTCATTTATGTCCCACCATAATCTAAAGTTACTCTGTGGTTTTTCAGTGACTGTCAACTGATTAATAAAGATTAATTCAAACTGAGAATGTCTAAAATACTATTAGATATATTTGGCCTTGTGTGTAACAGAAAAAGTCTCCCATCCTGATGTTTTACTTTGCTAATATTTGTAATTATATATGAACATATACATGCACACATTCTATACATGTATATGTTGTTGTAAATGTTTATCTTACTTTTCTTCCTGCAAACTTCACAGTTTCCATATGCTTTCTATTCTACTCTCCCATGAGCTGTTCAGAGCATCCAGTAGTGGGAGGTGCTTCAGTCTCTGCATGTGTAGGCTGGGCTTAATTTGTGGAACACTCCTCCTTCTCCACACGACTCCTCCCCAGCGTTCCCAAGTTTTTGCTCAGCCTCGTGAGAGATAGGCAGTGCTTGTGATTCTTCCTTGGCTGAAACAGGAGAAAAAATTCTTTCATTGCCAGCAGGTTTGACAGTTAATCAGCTTGTCTTTAGCCTTCTATTCCATTCCAATTTCTAAAGTTGGCTCGCATTGTAGATATCGCAGCCAGACAGGTCCCACTTAGGGAAGCGCCAATTCCTGCCCCAAAGCGGCGGGAGGTTTTTTCGGTGCTGCTCCGTGCCCCCTCCCCACAGCCAGTATTTCTACCCCTGCCATTTCGACTGATTGCCGCAGCGTTTTCTTTTAATCAGCGGCATGACTTTTCGCTTCAAACTAAGTCGTATTGCTCTCCCCCCCCGAACGCCATTTGGAGTGGAGGATTTAAACACTTGGTACGTTCCACCCTTCCCCGCCACTCAGCTCCATCAAAAAAGCCATCAGAGGCTATTCATTTACAAGGCGGGAGTTTGCTGCTGAGGAGCATGCCAAAAGATTAACGGCCAGAGGCCATCTTTTCTGTCAAGACCTCATGATTGGGTGCCAGTATTCATTCTCATGCTGTGTGAGGTAGCTCTGCTCAGAGCAGAGGTTCCCTTCAGATATTCTGGGAACCATTATGCCCTTGTCTTGATTTGTTTTCATTTGAGGCTATCGTTACATTTAAATTGTTGGCTTAACCCTCACAGCCCAATTAACCCAGCGGCACAACAGCGAGCACCCAGGCCTTTGTCCATCTGTGCAGGGAAGCTGTTGAAGGCCTCTACCCTTATTAATCTGGGCCTTCAGGTATTCACAATTTGGCTTTTTGGCTTTGCTCTGCACGTAACATCATGCCATTTAATTAACATTCTTATACTTATTATCATAGATATATATATTAGTGCTAATAATAATAATAATAATAATAATAATAATAATAATAATAATAATAGTTTTTTCTCCAGTATATTTTAATTTCAATAAAATATTATTGCTGAGATACGACTCATGTTAGATAAGTATTATTCAAAAAAAAAAAAAAGAGGGGGGGGCAATAAAACCATTATTAGGGCAACCGGTCTATCCTCAGATCAGGCCCCTGGGCGTCCCAACCGCCTTCACAGTATTGCATTGTATAAAAAGCATAATGCAATTACAATTTGAATTGAAATGGCAGAAGGCACCAGCTCTCAGAGCTCATCCTTGAAGGCAAAAGCCAAATCTCAACACAAACCTAAGCAGGCTAAGGGGAATTCTAAAGCCCCAGAAAGGGACGTTATCAAGCGCCATAAAGCTTTACAAAAGCAGATAGATAAGTGCACTCAGGAGGCGCACAATGTCTCACAGGACTTCCCTTCCTCCAGCCCAGGTCCATCTACCTCTTCCCTCCCTCCTCCTCCCCTAGATCTCTCCCTCTCATCCAGGCGCAGCTTGGCTCCCCAAGGCCAACAGGCCCAAGTGCCTGGGACACCGACCATGTCAAGGGCTCCCGAAGCCACATTCACTCCAATGGTGCTGGTCTTCATCAGGACGATAGTCTTACTGAAGAGGTTCCAGAGAGGATGAAAGCCTGGATGGAGCTGGCAATCCACCAGGGAATTACAGCGAGGCTTCAACACGCAGTTATGACCAGGGAATATCCTGTGATCACCGATCATGATTCCCAATCGCTGAGGTCATTGACCAGGTCAGATCAGCACCATACCCAGGTACATTTACAGGGGGAGGTCCCCCTCCAAGGGCCAACGGAAGAAGAGGAGGAGGAAGAAGTGGATCAAATTGATCAAATGGATGAGACTGAACCAGGATCAATACATGATAGCAAGCCCCTGTCAGAAGCAGACCCCTTAGAAAGGGGAATGTCTGAGGATGAGGGCCTTATTCCTGACCAACCTGTTTTCACAGGCTTATTACACCCACAGTTTTTCAGATCTCTCTTGTTTAAGGCAAAAAATATTGCATGCCTAAACAAGTCGACCCCTTCCACCACACCAACTCCTTCGGAAGAGGGACCAGAGGATCTGATTTTCAACCAACCAGTAGTTGAACCAGAGGTGATCCCAGTTCCTCCAATGTTTTTGGACCTGGTACAGAAGCAGTGGGTCTCTGCAGCGGCATACACAGCCCCCACTGGATATGACAGGAAATATTTCAATTTGGCCCCTGACTTCTCAAAATTATTGCATACTCCTGAGGTAGATCAACCTATAGTAGGATTAGCGTCCTCTTCCATTCCCAGTGATGCACTAGAGCAATTAAAGCCGGAAGAAAAATGGGCCGAGCTAGGCCTATGCAGAGCCCATCAGTCTGACGCATGGGCCATCAGAGCAGTCATGTGCGCCTCTTTCTTCATGTGTTCATCTCTCAGATGGCTCCGCCTCTTACAGGAACATATCCCTAATTCTAACCTTAGAGCACACCAAGATATTGCTAAACTTATTGCTGCTGCTGAATTCTCAGCTGATGCAACTTATCATGCAGTCAAGTTTTCAGCCAGGGCCATTACTTCACATGTCACAGTGCAACACTTGCTATGGTTAAAACATTGGCAAGCCTACTTTAAGCACAAATACAAGCTGGCTTCATCCCCAATTGTGGGAGACAGACTGTTTGGTCCTTCCCGTGATCTGCTACTAATCAAAACCCGTAACAAAAAGAAAATTCTGCCTTCCCTTTTTCGGAAGTCAGATCCTAGAAACCCCCAGTCCTTTCGGAGGGGATCCTTTTGACCCTTTTACCAGGGATCCTTTTCACCCAGATATCAGAGACCCCCATCATTCAGACCAGGGCAGCAGTCAGATAGGTCCAACTTCGGGGATAGGGAAGAAGGGGTGGTCAATCCAAAAGATCCTTTCGGGGAGCAGGAAACAGGCCTTTTTAGCATCCAAGATAACTTCTGGGACCCAACCCCCATTGGCGGATGCCTTAAATTATTTGCTGACCAATGGGACTCCTCAACCTCTGATTCTTGGGTCAGAGATACGATCAGATTTGGCCTTGCACTGGAGTTTCAATCCACTCCCTCAGATTTTTTCATGTTATGCCCTCTCTCCAGAGGGCATAATCTCATGGAAACGGCTATCCAACACCTACTGGATATATGAGCCATCCAACCAGTAGCTACTACTCAATGAAGACAAGGTTTCTATTCACATCTCTTTGTTGTGCCCAAAAATTTGGGGGAGTGGAGAGCGATATTAGACACATTTCAGGTCTGTCAAATACACAGGCAGACTGGCTGATCAGGGCCACCATCGATCAATTGGAGTGGCGCCTCCACCCCTCCCTGTTTCATGAAGTGGTCAGAACATTTGGACAGCCGGTGGTGGACCTGTTCGCTTCCCCCCTCAACACTCAGTTCCTGAGATTTTTTTCCAGGTACTTTTTGCAAGGAGCAGAGAACTTCAACTCGCTCCGCTGTCGTTGGCCCCCGGGACTCCTGTATGCATTCTCGCCCCTTCCACTGATTTCCAAGGTCATCCAGAAATTGCTAGACGAGAGGGCAGAACTACTTTTAGTAGCTCCTTAACTGGCCCAGATGGCCATGGTTTGCAGACCTCTGCAGTCTCTCCATATCAGCTCCATGGAGAATCCTGCCAGCCAGGGTTTTGTTAACTCAGGGGCCCCTTCAACATCTGGACCCTCAATGGTTGCACCTGACCATCTGGAGGTTGAGCAGAGTTATCTGAAGAGCGAAAAGCTTTCCAACAGAGTTATTACCACTATCCTAGCCTCCAGACGCCCCTCAACAACTCCCATTTACAATGCCACATGGTCCAGCTTCTGCAAATGGTGTACCGAGTCTCAAATTGATCCACCTTTCCTTCTGTGGCTCAAATCCTAGAGTTCTTGCAAGAGGGCCTTGACAAGGGTTTATCACCTAATATGTTGAAAAGACAGGTGGCGGCCTTGGCATCAGTTCTCATTTGTGAAGGCCTATTTTCTCTTTCCCATCATCCATACATACAGTCTTTCTTTCGAGGAGCCACAAATTTACGACCTCCAGCAGTACATCACTATCACTAAGGGCCCTTTTGAACCCTTAAAATCATCAAGTCTACAATTTCTGACATATAAAGTAGTTTTCCTTGGAGCAATCACTTCTGCTCGTCGTATTTCGGAGATTGCAGCCTTGTCTATCAGACAAGATCTTTGTGTTTTCCATGCTGACTGGGTCAGCCCTGATCCTACATTTATACCCAAAATTAACTCGGCTTTTCATAGGGCACAAGAGCTGATACTTCCTAATTTTTGCCCCAGACCATCCCAAGGGATGGAACTGCAATGGCATAGACTTGATGTGAGGCGAGCATTGCGAATATATATCAACCGCACAGCGGCTTTCAGAAAAACGGAGGCCTTATTTATGTCCTTTCAGCCCAACACTCAGGGATGCAAGGTCTCACCTTCTATGATAGGCTATTGGCTACAGGCCGCAATAGCGAAAACATATCAGACTCAATCCCTGCAGGTGCTCAGGGGCATAACAGCTCATTCAACAAGGAGCACTGCAACATCGGCAGTGTGGGCCACACAGGCACCAATAACTGAAATTTGTCGAGCCGCAACTTGGGCTTCCCCATCGCCATTCATTAAACATAATAAAATAGATGTGTTTGCATCCGCTGAGGCTTCCTTTGGAAGAAGAGTTCTGCAACGGGTCCACAGGGCCCAGGAGGAGATTCCAGGCCAGACGGAGTCCCTCCCTTAGGACAGGCCAAGGTTTGGTATGTCCCACTACTGGATGCTCTGAACAGCTCATGGGATAAAGGGCGTTGGTACTTACCTGGCATACCCGTTCTCTTTGAGCTGTGAAGAGCATCCAGCCCCACCCTTTTTCCATCTGTTGGGGTCCTGTTTCAGCCAACGAATTGTTAGGGCATTGAGGACGAGGGCATTTATTTCTCTCATCTTCGCCAAAACTGGGGAACTCTGGGGAGGAGTCCTGTGGAGGAGGAGGAGCATTCCACAAATTAAGCCCAGCCTACACATGCAGAGACTGAAGCACCTCCCACTACTGGATGCTCTTCACCTCCAACTCGATGTGTGGCCAACTCGATGTCACTCACATCTAGGCGCGCCTTGTTGGCCTCTACTCATTCCTCCCCTCCCAGCCACTCCTCCCCTGCCTGTCCGGACTTCTCAGGGCCCCAACAGGAAACACTTGTTGGAGCTAAGCAGCCACCAAAAGAAAGAGTTGGCAAACAGCTGGGTAGTCTGCTTCCCCTATGACATACTTAATTCATCTCAAAGTACTGAACCATTGGAGGGCCTTTACTCTGACACCGTGTGGCCTCAATCACTCTTGAAAGCCAATATAAGATTTTTTATTTGGGGACAGTGTCCCTTTGACTCTGGCCACAAAGCATGCACTGTTCCAGTGCCTGTGTTGCAAATATTTGCACTACCCTCATCTCACAATTATTGCACAAATACCCAGGGTACAGAGGACAATGCTATTCCTCCCTGCTGCTTTCAGATGCTAACCTACTGCAGCATATAATATTGCCAGGTTCTGCACAGCAGCACTTAAAATTCTGTGCCATAAACTAGTTTTAATGAGCATCTAGTTTGTCATTCTACAGTGCTCTATATTGTGATAGATTTAGTCTGTCACATACTAACTTTGATGCTCCCCTATATCCATTTAATGGTTTTAGACTTTTGATGTTATATACAGTACATTTTTGTTTTATAACTTTTAGCTTTTTTAATTATAAGACTTTGATTATTTTCTATGCCTTTTAATTGACTGTGCCCTACCCTCCTTATACTGGTCTTTGGCTGTAAAAGATTTGATGATATGACGAAGCTAATATATCTTTAACAATTGCACAGAAAAGCAGATTTTTGTCAAATGCTGATTTTCATACTCTGGCATTAAGATATGATAAATTGCATGTACTGCTCTCTCTCTCTCTCTCTCTTCCCCCCTCCCTCTCCCTCTCTTTGATTTTTTTTTTGTTGGTGATAAGCTGTTCTTCTAGCTAGAAGCGTTATCTCACTTACAACATAGCTGTTTCCTTCTGTACTCTCTCCTGCATGTATCAGATAAATGCTTTTGTCTGCCAACCATAAGACTGTCAGCAACTGCATGAATGCTTTCCTGCCAGAAATTAGGGATTTTGGGGGTGGGTGGGTAGAAAGTAGTGTTTTTTGCTTGCTCATCTTGAAGCATAGCATGGATAGCAAGAAATATTCCATTTAAATTATCTTCAGCCAAAACACCACAGATTTAATCCATGGGCACTGAACAGAAGCTGTTCATTGTCATCGCTTTGCTTCTAGGAGTCTATCAAGATAGGCTTCCTGCTGTGGGTATCTCCCAGGTATGAGAGAAAGGAGGATGCAGGGATGATCAAAAGCCAAGATCAGGAATATTCACTTTAAACCTCTTTTAAAATAAAACATATGTTACAGAATGTTAGGATGTGTAATGCCGATAACATGTTAAAATCTAGCTGTTTACTTTTTAGGGAAAGGCACTCTTGGAAAATTATTTGGAAAGAAGTGTTTTACACCTTGTGTGACCACCTCTTTGCTATTTATTAAAGTAGGCTGTGATATAGTTTCAGGCATGGATGAAATGAATGGAGACAATCTTAGTTGATGAACTTTCAGCTCTTTATTACATAGTGACTTGAGAGTTTGAACAACAACAACTCTGCCTTATATAGGTAACTTTAATGTGAAATAACCAATAGGGAGCTGTAAGACGCTAGCTCCAGAACCAATAAGAGTCCTTCGTTAAGGGCCAATCGGATTCTCTGAACCCAACCAATCCGATCGAGCCGCTTAACACCCAATCAGAAGTGCAGGGCCAGAACCCTGCACTTTACCCCAAGCTTGCTTTTATTTAAACTATTTACATACATAACACCCCTTCCCCCTGGCTCCTCAATTATGGTGTGGTTATATAGTCCTTCAAATAGGGCGGTTATCTTTTGGGTCTATTAGATTTTCTTTGGACTGGCTGTGTGCAGTCCTGTTGAGGTAAAATGTTGTTTCGCAGTGGCTCAGCTTCTCGTTCTGGTGTGATTTGCCTTGGAGCGTACGATTCTTCCTCCTGCTCCATTTCCTGAGTTTCACTAGATTCATCGCTCTCTTGGAACAGGTTCCCTGGAATGTCATCTTCTTCCATTCCTCCCCCCCCCTCAGTTTGGTCGTAGGGGAGTTGCTGGCTGGCTGAAGGAAGTCGTGACCGTAATTGGTCAATATGTCGTTTCCACAGTCTTTCATCAATACATCTTACAATATAGGATTTGGGCCCAGTCTCGCGTATTATCGTTGCTTCAATCCAAACTGGGTTGCCCGATAAATTTCTTGCATAAACGGGGTCGCCTACCTTGAAGGTATGGTAGCGTCCGCAAGATCCTGCAGGCTTTTCTGGCTCGTAAGCAGGGTGCAGTCGGTTGAGGCGGGAACGGAGATTTCGCCCCATGAGAAGTTCTGCGGGAGTTCTGCCGGTTACGCTGTGCGGAGTGATGTGTTGTAGAAGTAGAATGCGGTTTATTTTTTCATCAATATTATCATAGTCCACTTTTTGCAAAGTCTTTTTTACAAATTGGACCATGCGTTCTGCTCGGCCGTTGGTAGCAGGATGCACAGGCGAGGTGAGCGCATGGCGGATGCCATTATCAGCAAGGTACTGTTCAAACATCAGCGCTGTAAACTGTGGTCCATTGTCGGACACCAGGACGTCCAGCAATCCATGAGTTGCAAAGAGTCTGTTGAAGACTTTAATGACTGCTTTGGAGGTTGAATGGGTCATTCAATGAATTTCCAACCAATTAGAGTATGCATCGACAGTCAATAGTAATGTATGTTCTTTAATCGGCCCTGCGAAATCCAGGTGGATTCTGGACCAGGGTCTGCGTGGCGTCTCCCATTCGGTCGGTGCAGCTTTTGGTGGTGCGTTGCTGTTTTGTTGGCACTTGGTGCAGGCCTTGACCCATTGCTCGATGTGTCGGTTCATGCCTGGCCACCAAGCGTAGCTCCGTGCGAGTGCTTTTATCCGCACGATCCTGGGATGTCCTTCGTGCAAAATTTGTAACAGCGAGTTTTGGAGTCGTTCTGGAACGACGACTCTATCACCCCAGATGACACAGCCTTTTTGTGAAAAAAGTTCAGTCTGTCTTGTTTTAAATGGCGCGAAGTCATCTGGGACCTGGTCCAATGGCCATCCACGTTCTACCCAGCCTAGGACTCGAGCCAGGGTGTGATCTCGTCTGGTCTCTCTTGCGATATCTCGGGCGGTCATAGGAGGCGAGTTGAGCGTCTCGATTTGTAACGCTGATACTGTTGGTGCCGGATCGTCGAGAGTCTCTGGTAGCGGTGCTCTGCTGAGTGCGTCGGCGTGGGGAATGGCTTTCCCCAGGCGATGTAACAATCGATAATTATAAGCAGCTAGGAACTCTGACCATTGAGTCATTCTTGGGGACAATATATAGGGGGTTGGTTTGTCCCCAGCGATTATCCCCAGTAAAGGTTTGTGGTCAGTTACAATGGTAAATGTCCTTCCATATACATACTCATGGAATTATTTTACGGCTGACACAATTGCAAGAGCTTCCTTATCTATTTGTCCATAGTTACGTTCTGCCTGAGAAAGAGTCTTCGAAAAGTATGCAATGGGGGCCTCGTTTCCATTAGGCAGCACATGGCTCAAAATAGCGCCGACCCCAAACGGTGAGGCATCACAAATTATAACCAATGGTAATGTTTCATTATATTTCATAAGTACAGAATCAGATGTAAGTAAATCTTTTACATTTCGAAACGCTTTTTCCTCCCGGTAACCTCAAACCCACAATGCTTTCTGATCTAATAACCGGTGTAACGGTTCAGCCACAGTCGCCTTATGCGGTAAAAACACATTATAGAAATTGATAAGGCCTAAAAATGCCTGGAGATCTGTTTTGTTACGGGGTCTGGGAGCATTTTTTATCGCCCTTAATTTACTCTCAGTAGGGTGGATACCTTGACTATCAATGCGATAACCTAGAAATTCAACACTGTCTGTATACAGATGACATTTATCCTTTTTTACTTTCAATCCCGCTTCTTGGAATTTCTTAAGAACACATTTTAAACGATTCTGTAGAATTTTTTTTACTGGGAGCTGCAATTTACACGTCATCAAAATACGGAACCACGCCCTTGATTCCCTGCAATAATCATTCCATTAAACTTTGGAATATTCCCGGGGCTACACTTACCCCGAATTGCAATCGGGTACATTTAAAAGCACCTCTGTGCGTTACTATCATTTGAGCTTGGGCTGTTTTATCGTCCATGGGCAATTGTTGATAGGCTTGAGCTAAATCTAACTTAGCAAAAACCTTTCTGCCTCCCAGGGAATGAAGGAGGTGCTGTACCACCGGCACTGGATACGCATTCTGCTGGAGGGCGTGGTTTAGAGTGGCCCGGTAGTCCCCACAGATTCGGATTGACCCATCTGGCTTAATGGGGGTTACAATAGGAGTTTCCCATGGAGAATGATCAATGGGTTGCAGTACCCCTTGTTTAATTAGTTTGTCAAGTTGTTCATCTATCTTGGCCTTAAGGGCGAACGGAACTCGACGGGGCTTTAAACGGATCGGGGCGACCTTAGGATCGAGGCTAAACAAAATTGGGGTCCCCTTATACTTGCCCAGATGATCTGCGAAGACATCGCTGAATTCAGTAATAAGGTCTTCCTCCCACTCGCAATCACCGACTCGGTTCACACCGGCTACTTCGATGCCGAGTGGTGCGAACCATTGGAGGCCCAACAAACTAGGCCTCTCCCTATCGATGATCGTTAGAGGTAAGTATGCCGTATGCTTTTTAAACGAGACGCGGACTTGACAAGACCCGACCACAGGGATCCGATTCCCTTGGTAGTCTTTAAGGATGAGATGTTGCATTCGAAGGTCTTGGCGTTGGAAGGTAGGAATGAGTCGCTTTAATGTCTTCCACGACACCATCGAGAGGGACGATCCGGAATCGACCTCCATGTGGCAAGGTTGGTTCTCTATGGCTACTGTGACTCGAATCTTCTTAGCGTCCATGGCTGAGGCGTGACCTATAGTGATAGTATGGTGGGCCTCTTCTTTCTGCAACGCTCGATATCTGTAGGAGTGGTTTGCTGGATCTCGCCTTACAGGACGGTTTCCTGCCGATTGGCGAGAGCTGGTTCCCCTTGAGGCCTGACTTGGTCCCGGTAAACTGCGACAGACTCGACTGATGTGGCCTCGTTTTCCGCACTCATGACAGATCGCATCACGGAATTTGCAGTCTGCCCTGGGGTGGTTTGCCCCGCAACCAGCGCAAGGGCGTGAGGGTTTAGAGCGAGGGTCCTGGTCGGACCGCAGTCGATGGACCCCTTCTTTGTCGCTGTCTGACGACGAAGAGAGGTCCTCGTAGTGCGTTGTCGCTAGCTGCCCTTCTGAGCTGGGTAAGATGTCGCCTGTCGGTGGGGTCGTTGGGTTTCGGCTTCGCTGTAGTTGCGCCGCGGACTTTTTGGTCACCTCAGCAGCAGTGGCTTTGGCGATGGCGTCAGCAAGGTCGATGTCGCCTTTCGCCATCAGCTTGCTTTGCACGCCTAGCGCATCTAATCCCAGAATTAAGTGGTCTCTCAGTGCTTCATCTAAGTCTGCGAACCTGCAGAGGCCTCCCAATTGTCGGAGGTCTGCCACGAAGTCAGCCACACTCTCTCCTTTTTGCTGGCTTCTTTGATAGAACTCGTGGCGTCTCACGAGTGTAGGTACGGTTGGCGCGTAATGGTCTCTCAGGAGAGGTTTGAGGTCATCCCAGCTCATTGCTTTCACTTTTTGAGGTTTCGCGAGTGCCTTTGCCATTTTAAAGACAGCCGGGCCGCAGTACATCAGGAACAGCGCGTCCTTCAGTGTGGCGTCCTTCAGGTTGTTTGTTTCAAGGAACATTTGGAAACGATCCATGTAGGATTCCCAATCCTCTTGGTTCAGATCGAACGGAGCGGGTGGTACAATGTCGCTGGACATGGTTTCCATTGGTGGCGTCATCTTGGCACGTGCTCTGTTTTTCTTCCCGGTTCCTTAAGACCAGATGTCTCCAAATCCCACCTTCATCGCCAGTGATATAGTTTCAGGCATGGGTGAAATGAATGGAGACAATCTTAGTTGGTGAACTTTCAGCTCTTTATTACAAAGTGACTTGAGAGCTTGAACAACAACAACTCTGCCTTATATAGGTAACCTTAATGTGAAATAACCAATAGGGAGCTGTAAAACGCTAGCTCCAGAACCAATAAGAGTCCTTCGTTAAGGGCCAATCGGATTCTCTGAACCCAACCAATCCGATCGAGCCGCTTAACACCCAATCAGAAGTGCAGGGCCAGAACCCTGCACTTTACCCCAAGCTTGCTTTTATTTAAACTATTTACATACATAACAGGCTGTTTCAATTTTGTCAGGGTTCCTGGCAAACCTGAAAAAAAAAAAGGCTAGTGTTTTAAAAGTTAACTCTCTTCTTTTTTTTCCCCAGTCTTGCCCAGAAGCTTGCAAGAAGACAAACTTTTTAATAGATAAGAAAGAAATGTCCTTATGCAAGGTTTGAAGCACTTATTCTAAATCACTCCAAGTCATTTAAAAAATATTCACAGCCTTATTCATTTTTGCCTCAAAAGACTGAAAAAGAAAGGCTCAATGCAATCTTTTAAAATGCCAGATATTTTCTTAATGCACCTAAAACTTGCTTGGTGGATGAAACCCTTGACAAGAAAAGTGTATCAACCGAATTCTTAAGTCTTTTAGCTTTAGTCAAATACATTTCTAAAATTGCTCAAGAACATTTCATATCTGTACTAATATGATCTCCATAAAACTGCCAAGGTCAACATGACCCGGAATGTTATTCAGTGTAAGAATCAACCATGCAAGCTAAAACTGCTTGCAGGCCTGTCATGTTTTATATTATGTTTATCTTTCTTTCTCTTTTTGAATACATTCAAATCCCTACTAAACTCAGTAGAAAAAAATATTCACATTATGTTTTAGGAAATGTTCTGTTTCTTCTCGGTGTAGAATAAAGAATAATTTGTATTAAATATTCACATTTTCATACAAGAATTTTGTAAGGATTTTGAGATTAATTCTGAACTCTATATAACACAGACTAATGTTCAACTTTAAAGCACAGGGTTCAAAGTATCACTAAAAATACTGATGTGAACTTTGTCTAGTCTATATTAGTATAGTATAAAGCTTGTGCAATCCCATAATTAAGTTCTTTCAGCACATATGCACTGCAGTATTAGTACAAATAACTTTCCAGCCCAGTCAGTGGTGTCAATTCATTGTTATCTTAGAGCAAATTGAAACCATTTCCTAGCTCACTTGACATGATTTGAGATGCAGGAGAAAAGAAACCATCACATCCTTGGCTGCTGATTTGTTTCTGGGTACAATTCAAAGCATTGATTGTCACCTTTAAAGCCCTTCATGACTTGGGACTGGATTATTTGAGGTACGATGTCTTGCCGGTTACATCTACCCAACCCTGGGGACGCAAGGAATGTTGCAGGTCCTGTTGTGAATGAATAATAACAAATAAAGTTATCTTGAGCTTGAAGTCAGGTGCAGGGTTCTGGCCCTGCATTTCTGATTGGCTGTTAATGGCAAGATCGGATTGGTCCATTCAGGAGCATCTGATTGGCCATTAACAGGCCATTCTCATTGGTTAACGGAGCTAGCGCTTCCGGATTGCTATTGGTTGAATAGTTAATAAGTTGCCTAAATAAGGAAGGCGATAGCAGCCATCCAGTTTGAGCTGTCACACCATGTAAATAAAGAGTTTGAAGTTCACTGTTTCTACCGGCTCATCTCCATTATTTGCACCCATGCTCCAGACTTAACACTGGCGACGAGGGTGGGATTGGATGAAATCAGAGCCAACTAAAACAACGACGAAGACAACCAAGCACATGGCTGAAACGCACAACGGCGGAACCATGTCCGGCGGCGTAATACCACCCGCTCCATTCGACCCAGCTCAAGAGGACTGGGAGTCCTACATGGACCATTTTCAAATGTTTTTGGAAACGAATAATCTGAAGGATGCCACAACCGGGAAGAAACGGGCGGTATTCCTAGCGCACTGCGGGCTGACAGTATTCAAAATGGCTTAGACATTAGCGAAACCGGCTGAAGTGAAGGCCATGGACTGGGACGTCCTCGAACCGCTACTAAGGGCCCACTATGCACCGACCATTCCAAAGCTTGTAAGACGACATGAGTTCTATCAAAGAAACCAGCGGAAAGGAGAAAGCATTGCCGATTTCGTTGCAGACCTCTGGAACTCAGGAGGCCTTTGTGATTTCGCCGACCTAGAGGAGGCCTTGAGAGACTGAGTAGTTCTCGGGTTAGATGCTTTAAACGTACAGAGCAAAATAATGGCTAAGGGCAACATTAGCCTTGCTGATGCCATCGCTGAGGCTACGGCAGTGGAGGCAACCAAGAAGTCGGCTGCCCAACTATGCCGGAATCGTGCTCCAGCACACCAACCAGCCAGCGAAGTTTCACCTAAGTCAGAAGGACAGCTTTCGACGGCCCACCATGAGGACCTCTCTTCGTCGTCAGACAGTGACGAAGAAGAGGTCTATTGCCTGCGGATTGACCGGGACCGTTACCCGAAATCCCAGCAACCATGCGCTGGCTGCGGGGCCAACCATTACCGTTCCGATTGCAAATTCCGCAACGCGCTCTGCCACGAGTGCGGGAAACGAGGCCATATCGGACGGGTCTGCAGAAGTCTCCTTGGACCCAGCCAGACCTCGAAGGGTACCAATCTCCGCCAATCGACAGGAAATCATCCTGTAAGGCGAGAACCAGCAAACCACTCCTAAAGAAAATGACCCGTGAATCACCTTACGAGATGGGAAGAGGCTCACCAAACACTCACTATCGGCCATGCCTCTTCACTGAATGCCAAGAAAATTCAAGTCAAAGTGGACATCGAAAATCAGTCTTGCAAAAGGAAGTTGACTCGGGATCGTCTCTTTCAATGGTCTCCTGGAAGACCCTCAAGCAACTCATCCCCACTATCCGGCGCCAAGACCTTCAATTCCAACGGCTCGTGTTAAAGGACTGCCAGGGGAACTGGATTCCAGTCATAGGATCCAGTCAAGTCCGGGTCGCGTTCAAGAACCGCACAGTGTACTTACCCCTGATGGTGATCGACAAGGACTGGCCTAGCCTGTTAGGCCTGCAATGGTTCGCACCACTCGGCATTGAAGTGGCAGGCATTAACCGAATCGGCGGCAGTGACTGGGAGGAGGACCTTGCCCACAAATTCAGGGCCGTCTTCGCGGAAAAGCTAGGTGAGTGCAAGGGGACCTGGATATCCTTTAGCCTTCATCCCAAGATAGCTCCAATCTGCCTTAAGCCTCATAGAGTTCCGTTCGCACTGAAGCCGAAAATTGATGAACAGCTTGATAAGTTGATAGCCCAGGGAGTTTTAAAGCCAACCAACCACTTTCCATGGGAAACCCCAATCGTGACACCAATTAAGCCGGATGGCTCCATAAGAATTTGTGGGGACTACCCAGCCACCCTAAACCATGCCCTGCAACAAAATCCATATCCGGTGCCGGTAGTGCAACACCTCCTCCATTTCCTGGGGGGTGGAAAAGTCTTCGCTAAACTAGACTTAGCTCAGGCTTATCAGCAACTGCCGGTCGACGAAAAAACGGCACAGGCACAGACTATCGTAACACACCGAGGTGCCTTTAAGTGTACACGGCTCCAATTCAGAGTCAGTGTAGCCCCAGGGATTTTTCAGAGCCTAATGGTGAGACCATTGCAGTGAATCAAAGGCGTTGTCCCCTATTTTGACGATATGCTCATTGCCGCCCCCACTCCAAAAATTTTACGGGATCGTTTAAGACTGGTTTTACAAAAATTCCAAGAAGCAGGCCTGAAAGTGAAGAAAAATAAGTGCAAGCTGTGTACAGATGGTGTTGAATTCTTAGGGTACTTGATTGACAGTCAGGGTATTCACCCTACCGATAGCAAATTGAGAGCAATAAAAAATGCTCCCAGACCCCGGAACAAGGCCGACCTCCAGGCGTTCTTAGGCCTCATCAATTTCTATAATGTATTCTTGCCGCATAAGGCGACTGTCGCTGAACCTTTACATCACCTATTAGATAAAAAAGCAATTTGGGTATGGGGTCACAGAGAAGAGCAGGCGTTCCGTAATGAAAAAAAATACTGACTTCTGACACTGTACTAATGCAGTACAATGAAACTTTACCATTAAATATCACATGTGATGCATCGCCTTTTGGAATGGGCGCTATTTTGAGCCATGTATTGCCTAATGGTAGCGAAGCCCCTGTTGCTTACTTTTCAAAAATGCTCTCGAGAACCGAGTGAAATTATAACCAGATTGATAAAGAAGCCCTGGCAATAGTATCGGCTGTTAAAAGATTCCATGAGTACGTGTACGGCCGGGCTTTTACTATGGTAACTGACCACAAACCGTTGCTGGGGATAATCGCTGGGGATAAGCCAACTCCCTTCATACTTTCTCCCAGGATGACCCGCTGGTCAGAATTCTTGGCTGCCTACAATTATCAGCTACAATATCGCCCCGGTAAAGCCATTCCCCATGCCGACGCGTAGAGCTGTGCACCGCTCCCAGAAACCATCAACGATCCTGCACCAACGATGACAACGTTGCAGATTGAGACATTCCATTCGTCGCCATTAACTGCCCGTGACATCGCGAGAGAAACAAAACATGACCCCATCTTAGCACGAGTCCTCACATGGGTGGAACGCGGATGGCCATTGGACCAAGTACCAGACGACTTTGCACCATTCAAAAGTCGTCAAACAGAGTTGTTTTCACAAAAGGGCTGTATCATCTGGGGTGATAGAGCCGTTATCCCAGAATGACTCCAACAGGCACTGCTAAGAACCTTGCACGATGGCCACCCTGGCATCATGCGCATGAAGGGCCTCGCACGTAGCTATGTGTGGTGGCCAGGTATAGACAGACAAATCGAATAATGGATTAAAACTTGCCAGAGATCCCAAGAAGTAAGCAATGCTCCACCAAAGACAACCCCAACTGAATGGGAGACGCCGCGGGGACCCTGGTCCCGCATCCATCTGGATTTTGCTGGGCCAACCAAAGGCCACACATTCTTGTTAACCGTCAATGCCTACTTGAATTGGCTCGAGATTCACCGAATGAGGAACACGATCACCGAAGCGGTCATCAAAAGACTGGAAAGACTGTTTGCAACCCACGGATTACCAGACGTTCTGGTATCTGACAACGGGCCCCAATTTACCGCGTTGTCTTTTGAACAGTACCTAGCTGACCGCGGTATCCAACATGCGCTCACTTCGCCTGGGCACCCTGCGGCCAACGGTAGGGCTGAGCGCATAGTACAATTTGTCAAGAGACCGCTACAAAAAATAGACTACGACAACATCGACGAGAAAATCAACCGAATCCTTTTCCTGCAGCACATCAAACCTCATAGCGTAACCAACAAAACTCCCGCCGAGCTGCTAATGGGACGAAAGCTCCGCTCCCACCTCAATTGGTTACACCCAGCCTACAAACCAGAAAAACCACTCGGATCCAGCGGCCGATGCCATACCTTCCAGGTAGGTGATTTAGTATTCACTAAAAACTTATCGGGCGATCCGCTGTGGGTAGAAGCGACCGTAATCCACGTAACCAGCCCAAGATCATACCTTGTACAGTACCCTGACCATAGACTTTGGAAGCGCCACATAGATCAACTACGATCAGGGCTGCAGTCACGCAATTCCGAACTCCCTTATGACCAAGCTGAGGGGGGGGGAGATACAGAGGAAGATGAATTTCAACTAGAGGAAAATCTTTTCGAAGGGATTGATAACGGAACTGAAACGCAGGAACAGGAACCAGGGATGGGAGTAAGCTCACCTCAGGGAGTTGCCAAAGATATTGGTGAGGACGGAAACACGAACTCTGAACCAGAGGCACTCCTGTTGTTAAACAACGATCTACCTCAGCAAAAGTGCAGCCAATTGCCAGCCTCTCTGCAAAAATAAAAAAGACTGATTAAACAACCGTCCTACCTCAAGGACTATGTGACCGCGCCCCGTAAGCAGAAGCCGGGGGAAAGGGGTTTTGTGTGTTAGGGATAACATGGTTTACCCTAACTGGTTTAGGTAAAATAATAAATATGTTATCATGGTTTGTTAGTTAAAGTGTCTGTAACTTTAACTGTAAGACTGTAATTAAGGGAGTGGTTGTGAAAGTACCATAAAAGAAGCAAGGAACGTCAGCTTGCTCTCTCTGGCTTTATGATCCCTAATTACTGGATGAAGACTGCATTTTTCCCTACTGGAAAGGGAGAGAGAAAGGACTGATTTATTTGTAAGTGAACTGACATTGGATATTCTACACGGACGTTGCTAATTGAATATCCTTGAATAGACTGACTAAAACGATACATGACTAATGGACTGTTATTTTGACTATGCTATAATCTCTAAATGGAATAAACTATATTTTTATAGCACAAGCATATCTGTTATTTTTACTGTATGTTAACAAACACACAAACTTATCTCACTCATTTATCTGTATGCCTATCTGACTAACGCTGCACATTCTGTTTAGCTTGTCTCCTTAACCCTGGTTGGAGAACACAGGCTTAACACTGGTTATGGGCCCAGGCTTAACACTGGTTATGGGCCCAGAGGCTGCAAAGTCAGTTTAACTAGGATAAAACAGATTTATGTAAAAAGTGAGCTTGTGTTGTTAAACGTTACAGTAAACAGACAGCTGTGTTTTATTAATAATAGTTTTATATCCATATAAGAAAATATGGCACAAGTCAATCTACAAAGTTTGTCCTTATATCCAAGCTGGATGGAACAAACTATGTATCTTGGTCTATGAAATGTAGTCTACTTCTACGAAGGGAAGGTTTGTGGAACATAATTGAAAACCCACCAAACGTAGAGGAATGGGATCCAGAGATAGAGGAAGATAGACAAAAAATAAAAGACTTTAAACTGAAGAATGAACAAGCTTTTTGCATAATAGGACTAACACAGTCTGACCATCAACTTGTTCATATCCGCGGGGAGCAAATGGCTGTTGGGTGTTGGCAGAAGCTGAAGAGGATTTATGTCTGAGATAACGTTGGAGATCACATAAATCTAACACGGAAGCTTTTCAGGACGCATCTCCAGACGAATGGTGATATGCTGAGTCATTTGAATTCTATATAAAGCATTTTTCAAGAACTGCACGAGAAAGAGCTTATTTTCTCTGAACTACACCAAGTCTACATAATTCTATTATCACTAAACGAAAGTTATGATAACTACGTCACTTCCCTTGAAATTTTGCCTAAGGAAACTTTAACTTTAACTGATATAACTGGCGGATTGATTGAAGAGGCAAGAAGAAGACTTGAAAGAGATCAGTTAAGGAGGGAGCAACCTCAAAAAGAAGATAATGTATCTCCTACTGCATACGCAATTAAAAAGTGTTTTAATTGTGGAGGAAGAGGACATTTGGCAAGATTTTGTAAAAAAGCAAAGCGCCAGAACGCTGGCCAGAATACTAAAAGTAACCAAAAGATAAATACAAATTTAGAGTTAGTCATGTATAGTAACGGAGCTGTAAAAAATAATTTATGGGTGGTTGACAGTGGAGCATCCCACTGTATAACAAATGATAACAAAAATTTTGTTAAAATGTCCAAGAGTACATAGCAGATATCGTTAGCCAATGGCTGGAAACTGAAAGCTAAAGGTCAAGGTATAGCATATTGTTCTTTCATAAAAGAGAATGTAAAAATGTTATATGTACCACAACTTAAGTTTAATTTAATTTCAGTTAGAATTTTAGTTAAACTAGGATATGTAGTTACCTTTAAAGGAGATAACTGCATAATTGAGAAAGAAGATAAGAAAATTACTGCATCTTTAAGAGGTGAATTATATGTGTTAAATGATAATGGTTTAGAGGTGGCTAACACGGTTTATGATAATAAGAAACCTCATGATGAATGTATTCACTTGTTACACTGACGGCTAGGGCATTTAAATTTTAAAATGCTTAAGAGAGCTGTTCAATTATCTAAAGGAATATGTTTAAAACCTTGTAATAAATATTTGCAATGTTCTATTTGTAATCAAAGCAAAAGCAGGGTCAAACCAGCTAATAGAGTTGATGCATTTACTATCAAAGAGCCTTTAGAAGTAGTATTTGCAGATTTAATAGGTCCGAAAAAACCAAGTATAGGAGGAGCTCGATACATACTAAGTATAATGGACCACTATTCTAGACATGGGTTTTGCTATTTAATGAAGAGCAAAACTGAAACGTATCTAAATCTCTTTAATTGGATAACATTTGCAGAAAGAAAAACTAAAAAGAAATTAGTAACTCTTATAACAGATAATGGTGCGGAATTTACAAATAATACATTCCAGAATAGACTTAGAATGTTAGGTATTCAACATAAAAAGTCTGAACCATATAGGCCACAACATAATGCCTTTATAGAGAGACGAGGCCAAACACTACAATCAATGGCACGTACTATGTTGTCTGATTCAGAATTATCTGACAATTTGTGGGGAGAAGCAATAATGTGTGGTAATCATATATTAAATAATGTTGTTAATTCAACAACAGGTGAATTACCATTCACATTGTGGCATGGTACAAAATCTGATTTAAGTTACATGCACACATTTGGAGCACCAGCATGGGTGCATATCCCTACACAACTCAGACAAAAAGGACAGCATAGAGCTAAAAGATTATTTTTTGTAGGATATGAATCTAATCACAGATCTTATAGATTCTGGGAACTAGGTACATCTAGAATTTACACCAGTGCTAGTGCAAAATTCCTAGAACATGTAGGATGGAATAGATTAGAGCAAGATTTAAATAATGAAGTAATTATTGAACCCTACAAAAGGCAGAAAGATCAGACTAGTTATAAGAAGAGTCCAATTAAAGAAGAAGTCCATGAAGAACAAATAGGACCAGAACAAGAGGAAACAGTTGATCAGGAAGAGTTAGATAATCAAGAAGTGTTAATAAATGAAAGTCCACCTGTAAGTCCTGTAATACCTAGACGTACTACATGTGTAACTAAGACCACCTAATAGGTATCAAGCAAGTATAGTTTGCCAAGTAACTAAAGTTCCAACTAGTGTAGATGAACTTAGGATGTATCCTGCTAAGGATCAGGAGAATTGGCAAAAGGCAATGGAAAAAGAACTAAATTCATTAAAAGTAATGAAAGTATATGAAGATGCTAAATTACCTCCAGGAGAAAAATCCATTGGGTGCAAATGGATATTTAAAATAAAAACTGGAAATGATGGGACTGTTACCCATAAGGCTAGGTTGGTAGCTCAAGGATTTAATCAAACTGCATCTGATTACGATGAAGTTTTTGCACCAAGTCTTAAGGCAACATCTTTGAGAGCAGCTTTAGTGTGGGCAGCTGAGAAAAACTGTGTCATTAACCATTTAGATGTAGAAACTGCTTATTTGCATGCACCATTGCAGCACACTATATATTTGAAAAAGCCAGTTATTATAAAAGACAATAAAGTAAATAGTAATGATTGTTGGAAACTCAAAAAGAGTCTTTACGGGTTGAAACAATCTGGCTTTGAGTGGAACCAATATATTGTGAAAGAGTTAAACAATATAGGATTTAAATCTGGTTTAGCAGATCCATGTGTGCTTAAAAGAGAAAATAATGGAACGGTGTCATTATTGTTATTATTTACAGATGATATTGCTTTGATAACTAAGACTAATAATGAAGCTAATGAGATTATATCATTATTAGCCAAAAAGATAAAATTAAAACAGGTGAAATTAAAAGGTATCTAGGATTGACAATTAACAAAACAAAAAATGGTTTTAAGATATCTCAAGAAAATAAAATTTGCCAATTAATTAAAACGTACAAATTGGAACTTTGTAAAATGGCAAAGACTCCAATGAGTCAGGAAGTTTGCCAAACTGATGATCAAAGTCCCAAATTTGATAAGTCCATATATCAATCTTTGATTGGCAGCTTATCATATAAAAGCAATTGGTCAAGGCCAGATATAGCTTATAGTGTTAATCAGCTGTTAATCATTTTAATTCGGATCCACATCAATGTCATTGGCAATCATTTAAGAGAATTTTAAGATATCTTAAAGGAACAATGAACCATGCATTGTATATAGAACCAAAGGGTGAAATGAGTCTTAATGCCTATGCAGATGCAAGTTTTGCAACTGACATAAACTCTAGAAAATCAACATCTGGGATGGCTATATTATTTGGTTAGACACTAATGGGGTGGAGGTCAATCAGACAACAGCATATTAGCTTGTCCCCGATGGAAGCAGAATTTTCATGTCTGTCATTACTATGCACTGACTTAATTTTGTACAAACAGTTATTATTAGACATGGGTGTAACTGTTAAAGATTCCATTATTGTATACGAGGACAACCAGGCAGCCATAAAGTTGGCTACTAATATAGCTGTAAAAACTAGATCAAAGCATACTGATTTAAGATACTTAAATGTTAGAGAATCTGTAAAGAATGGGCTAATTAAATTGGAATACTGCATGACAGAAGAAAATATTGCAGACCAATTTACAAAAGCTCAAGGAGTAGTCAAGTTTAAAGAAAGTTGTAACTACTATAATTTAAAAGTGTAAATTAGTTATATTATTATTATTACCTAAAAGGGGAGAATGTTAGGGATAACATTGTTTACCCTAACTGGTTTAGGTAAAATAATAAATATGTTATCATGGTTTGTTAGTTAAAGTGTCTGTAACTTTAACTGTAAGACTGTAATTAAGGGAGTGGTTGTGAAAGCACCACAAAAGAAGCAAGGAACGTCAGCTTGCTCTCTCTGGCTTTATGATCCCTAATTACTGGATGAAGACTGCGTTTTTCCCTACTGGAAAGGGAGAGAGAAAGGACTGATTTATTTGTAAGTGAAGTGACATTGGATATTCTACACGGACTTTGCTAATTGAATATCCTTGAATGGACTGACTAAAACGATACATGACTAATGGACTGTTATTTTGACTATGCTATAATCTCTAAATGGAATAAACTATATTTTTTATAGCACAAGCGTATCTGTTATTTTTACTGTATGTTAACAAACATACAAACTTATCTCACTCATTTATCTGTGTGCCTATCTGACTAATGCTGCGCATTCTGTTTAGCTTGTCTCCTTAACCCTGGTTGGGGAACACAGGCTTAACATTGTGAATGAATAATAATAAATAAAGTTATCTTGAGCTTGAAGTCAAGTGCAGGGTTCTGGCCCTGCACTTCTGATTGGCTGTTAATGGCAAGATCGGATTGGTCCGTTCAGTAGCATCTGATTAGCCATTAACAGGCCATTCTTACTGGTTAACGGAGCTAGCGCTTCCGGATTGCTGTTGGTTGAATAGCTAATAAGTTGCCTATATAAGGAAGGCTATAGCAGCCATCCAGTTTGAGCTGTCACATCATGTAAATAAAGAGTTTGAAGTTCACTGTTTCTACCGGCTCATCTCCATTATTCATACCCATGCTGCAGACTTGACAGGTCCCATCTCCTAAGGAGGTACAATAAAAGAGAAGTAACATATGAAATACCAGTTGACCTGCCCGCCAAGTGAAGAACAGAAGAAGGATGTTGACCTTCCCTTACTTACATTTTATATATCTAGAAGACTTTCCTTATCATATTAAACTTTATAAAATATTATCTGGAAGAATGCAGTTTTTCAAATATGTTTTTATATTCCTTTGATTATACAATCCCCCCAAACACTGTCAAGGATAATTAATCATCTAAACTTAAGAAACAGTGGGGTCCTTGATGCTCTCTGAGCTTGGTTGTTTCCTTGTGGATGTTTCATGACCCAACTAGATAACATCATAAGAGGGAGTGGGGTTTGCTCTCATTTTGTATCCTAGTAGCTTGCTTTGTCAATGCTGGTGTGAGTGTTCTTGGTTCTTGATTAGGCTGTTGTTTACTGTTTGTTTGTCTGAGTTCCTTGATTGGTGTATTGTTTACTACTTGAATATCTGTAAATTCAGAAAATTCAATATCAGAAAAAAAAATCATAGACTAATTTAGCAGTGAGATTGATTTTTTTCTTTTTAATTAGTAAAAGCAAAAAATTAAACAATAAAAAATGTTGCTCAGAAGACCTATAATAGAGATGTAATATGGTGTAGAACTTAATGACAAAAGACTATTCTTGCTTTTATTGATTTTCTTTAAGTGGTTTTTACATTCACTGGAAAAAGAGTTTTAGGCTGAGTTTTGCAATAGTTCTAACAACCGGAGAGAGATCTTCTTTACCTTATAAGCAAAAAAATGTAATTTATAGTTAATGTGTAAACTGCCCAGAATCACTTTGAGAGCGATCTAAATTTGACAATACATAAATAAAATACATTAATAATAACATCTAATGTGATCACTTTGTTCAGGAAAGCATGGCAATATTTAACAAGAGGAACAGTATTGTTCATTACAAGGACTTTATGTGCAAATTTTATGTGATGAAATCACAGAAGGCATGGCAATGATGCTGTGGTGTCCTGGGAGACTTTTCTAATTTTGGGGAGGATAAGGAAAATAGTACGTTAAGTGCTCGGTATCTAAATACACATACGCATATACGCATATAGATGTATAACAGACAAAAATGTACCGAAGCTGCTGTTCCTTCCACCCACCATTTAAAATTTAGTTTCCTGTGGAGGAAATTGAGTGCTAAAGAAATATACTTGATCAACCCACACTATACGATAACAACTGGGGTCAGATGATGGCCACACTTCTTATCAAGTATTGAAGAATTACAGTTTAGCCCTTGTCTGTTTCTAGGTTCAAATTCAGAGTGCATGGGTGTACTTTTCTTTGGAGCCTACTTCCATTAGGTGATAAATCTGTCAGCTATTTGAATAATGTGCAAGACTAACCCAAGTCACTTTGCTGCTTAAGGCAAAATGGCACCCTCTACTCATTCTGGTGATGAGAAAGGAGGAAGAACACTGCTTACTCTTAAGTGTTGCTCTCTTGTTGTTGAGTGGCCTACCTGATACAGCTGCTGGTCACACCAGCCATCCTTTTCTGAAGTTGTCTTGGAACCAGTTGTAGCAGGGTTTCGGAAGCCTTCAAAAACTTTGGATAGGCTGCACTCAAAAAGCAGCAGAAAAATGCCTGCAGACTTGTGGTGTGTTATGGTTCCTCCAGCCTAGCACTCCCCAAGAACTGGCTCTGAGGCTGTTTCAGGGGAAAAAGTCATTCCTGGAGAATGGAGTAAGTTGGCATTCCTAAGTGACAGCAGTAGTGCTGAGATGACACTGCCAAAGGCCTGGGCTCTAATTCAGGCCAAAGCAGACATTTTGTCTGACTTGGCAGCCTAGATTTAAAGGGTGATAGGCCAGTATTGGGGAGTTGTAGCACCCCATAGTCATATGGGAGTGGGGGGGAGTTTCCAACTGTCCAAAATTTTATCATGTGTCCCAAGGATGCTGCAACGATTAGGCATGGGTTGTTCAGCACCATCATAATCATATACAATAGCTGAATCAGAGATGGTATTCAGAAGGTTTTGACCAGTTCTGGAGGACCTGTAGCAGAAATTTTAAGTAGTTCAGAGAACCAGCAAATACCACCTCTGACTGGAGATTTTACAGAATCCTTCCCCTGCCAAGCCCACCAAGCCATGCCCACAGAACAAGTAGTAAAAAAAAAAAATGAATCACACCACTGAGCTGAATGGACACCTGGTACTTGTTAAGCAAGGATGACCTGCAATTTTTTCCAATGGTGACATTTGGAAGATATTCATGCTCAAGCTGCCTTTGTACTAGTGCAGAATTCTGATAGGTAAATGGCCTTTCTTTGTGAATTGTTGGTGGTACATTTTTAGGTGATTTGCAGTTCCTTTTAGTTCTAATTCATATTTTTATTTTTATTGTTAAGTACTTTTAGCATTTAGTGGAACAGCAGAGGTTAATATACTAAATCAATCTGATGTATTTATCAAAGTTACATAGCCAAGCATCTCACCAAAAGTAATTCTGGACAATGCACAGAATTCTGTGCACAAAACAGAACAATGCACAGAATGCACAGTAATCAGAATAAAAAACAACAACAAATAAAATCAAAACATGAAAAACCTTGAAAGAATTGCTGGATATTCTTCTCCTTTCTTTTTCTTTTTCTTTTCTTTTTAATATTGGTTAGTGTTAATAGTTTTTCATTTCATTTCATTTCATTTTTATTTTCAGTACCATTGTTGTTCCTGTCCCTGCTGTTTTTTTCAGCTTTTTCAGACAAACTGACTGACTGACTGACTGACTGACTGGCCGAAGTTCACCTAACTGGCTTTGTGCTAAGGTGGGACTGGAACTCACTTTCTCCCAGTTTCTGACCTACTGCCCTAGATGCTATAATAAACTGGCTCTCTAGTGTCATAATATTTAAATTAAATCTGGATTTAAAGCATACAGGAACAAACTGTGATTATAAAGACTGTAAACTTTATACATTGAATTAAAATTAAAGTTATTAGATCTAGATATGAGGAGAGAGGTTCCTAAAAAATAAAACCAAACAGTTAAGATGTACCCATCACCAGACAGAAGATTTCTGGATAATTATGAAAATTAAAAACAAAAGCAAAGACATGCTGTGAGGGGGAGTCTTGGAACCATCCAGTGCAGCTCTAGCAAATAAATTGCTTCCCACACTCAGTCTGTAGCATTTGATTTTCCTATTCTGGTAGAAAGAAGCAGTCCATGAGAATTAATGAACTGAGAAAAAAAGAGCCATAAGTAGGAAGGAATTTAGTGACAGTCTGTAAATGAGGTCTTACTCATTAAAGAACTGAGTGATAAAGAATGTCTTGAAGCTTGACAATGAAGAATGATGTGGAGCCTTATTTTAAAACAATAAAGATATTATAAACCTTGAAGATCTTTCAACTTATCTATATTTTCTAACAGCTTTTCTACATTTTCACTTTATGCTACTTTTGGTGGACTCTAATTGTGTTTACAGGTGAAACTCGAAAAATTAGAATATCATGCAAAATTTCATTTATTTCAGTAATGCAACTTAAAAGGTGAACCTAATATATGAGATAGACTCATTACATACAAAGCAAGATAGTTCAAGCTGTGATTTGTCATAATTGAGATGATTATGGCTTACAGCTCATGAAAACCCCAAATCCACAATCTCAGAAAATTAGAATATTGTGAAAAGGTTCAATATCCTAGCCTCAAACTGTCCCACTCTAATCAGCTAATGAAGCCATCACATCTGCAAAGGGTTCCTGAGCCTTTAAATGGTCTCTCAGTCTGGTTCAGTCGGAATCACAATGATGGGAAAGACTGCTGACCTGACAGTTGTGCAGAAAACCATCATTGACATCCTCCATAAGGAGGGAAAGCCTCAAAAGGTAATTGCAAAAGAAGTTGGATGTTCCCAAAGTGCTGTATCAAAGCACATTAATAGAAGGATATGTGGAAGGGAAAAATGTGAAAGAAAAAGGTGCACAAGCAGCAGGGATAACCTCAGCCTGGAGAGGATTGTCAGGAAAAGGCCATTCAAAAGTGTTAGGGACTTTCACAAGGAGTGGACTGAGGCTGGGGTCAGTGCATCAAGAGCCACCACATACAGACGGATCCTGGACATGGGCTTCAAATGTTGTATTCCTCTTGTCAAGCCACTCCTGAACAACAAACAACATCAGAAGTATCTTACCTGGGCTAAAGAAAAACAGAAGTGGTCTGTTACTCAGTGGTCCAAAGTCCTCTTTTCTGATGAGAGCAACTTTTGCATCTCATTTGGAAACCAAGGACCCAGAGTCTGGAAGAAGAATAAAGAGGCACACACTGCAAGATGCTTGAAGTCCAATGTGAAGTTTCCACAGTCTGTGTTGTTTTGGGGAGCCATGTCATCTGCTGGTGTTGGTCCACTGTGCTTCATTAAGTCCAGAGTCAACGCAGCCGTCTACCAGGAGAGTTTGGAGCACTTCATGCTTCCTTCTACAGATGAGCTTTATGGGGATGCTGACTTCATTTTCCAGCAGGACTTGGCACCTGCCCACACTGCCAAAAGCACCAAAACCTGGTTCAATGACCGTGGGATTACTGTGCTTGATTGGCCAGCAAACTCATCTGTCCTGAACTCCATAGAGAATCTTGTGGTCATTGCCAAGAGAAAGATGAGAGACATGAGATCGAACAATGCAGAAAAGCTGAAGGCCGCTATTGAAGGATCCTGGTCTTCCATAACACCTCAGCAGTGCCACAGGCTGATAGCTTCCATGCCACGCCACATTGAGGCAGTAATTGATGCAAAAGGACCCAAACGAAGTACTGAGTACATATGCATGCTTACACTTTTCAGAGGTCCGATATTGTTCTATGTACAATCCTTGTTTTATTGATTGCATGTAATATTCTAATTTTCTGAGATTGTGGATGTGGGGTTTTCATGAGCTGTAAGCCATAGTCATCTCAATTATGACACATCACGGCTTGAACTATCTTGTTTTGCATGTAATGAGTCTTATTTCATATATTAGTTTCACCTTTTAAGTTGCATTACAGAAATAAATGAACTTTTGCACAATATTCTAATTTTTCGAGTTTCACCTGTACTTATTGGAATCAGTGGGATTTATTAATTTGTTATGAGTAGTTTCATCATGATTGGACAGCATCCAATATTAAACAAGAATTATTTAGGCAGTATCTTCTTTTATTCCTCTTGTGGCTAAAAGATTCTCTGCATCTGAAATTGAATCCAGAAGTTTTCTGAATTTTCTTAAACAGATTGGGGAGGCAAGGTAACATGCTATTCCAACAGTTATCTTTCTGCTGACAGAAACCTAAGGCAATCCTAAGTAAAGGTAGTTTCTGAGCCTTTTCTGTTTTGGCTCCTGATCTCTGGAACCTCTTGCCACAGGAGGTAAGATTCACCCCTTCTCTTTTAGCTTTCAAGAAAATCCTTAAAACCTTAAAACCAGTGGCATGGGTTCCTGAAGAAAGACCTAGTGGCAGGAGGTGGTTGATACCCTAATAGAGGAGAAACCCCACCTCTTCCCTCTAAGCCCCTATTTTTAGCTTGTTTTAATCTTTGTAATTTTAACTCACTTTTTCATTTATATTCATTGCTATATGTTGCTATCCTGATGTAAGCCGCTTGCTGACCTGCGAGGTGGACAGCAAATCATTTTGATAAATAAATAAACACATGTCTGAGGAACTGAAGCTTGATTTGGCTTAATGTTGTGAATTACCAGGTTACAAAATCAGATTTCCATTTGGTTTCCCTTGGGCTTGCCCCTATAAACTTAGTGCATTGTGTTCTCTTGGAACAGAGTTCCTCACAAAGAATATGTAGAGGGAGGGAGACAGAGTGAAAGAATGTGAAAAGTAAATAAACAGATAGCAAACAATAAAAATCTCAACCATGGAAGAATAATAAGCATAAGAAAGAGACTCAAAATAACCTACTTTATTTTTGAATGCTGTAAGAAGGGGCAGAGAGAAACTCTGAAAGGCTGTCAAGATTCAATTACTTTACTCTATAAACAGGTGTCAAATTCAAGGGCCAGGGGCCAGATCTGGCGCAAGGGATGCTTAAATCTGGCCCACAGGGCCACCCTGGAAACAACATAAGACTGGCCTACAATGCCTCTGCCAACAAAAATGGAGCTCGGGAAAGCCGCAGCTCTGTTTTCTCTGGCAGAGTGCTTGGGCTACCACAGACGCCCCCAACAAGAGTGACGTTGAGCTGACCATGTCCACCCTGACCATATCCACTCTGGTCATGCCCACCTCAGCTCCCCAAGGTCAAACACAACTGTGATGCGGCCCACAATGAAATCAAGTTTGACACCCCTGCTTTATAACAATAAAATAGAGTTCCAATAACACTGAAGTGTCAGTTTTTTGGCCTACCTTGAAGGGTTACAAATGAAACTGACACAAGTTGAATGGTATTTACATATTCAAATTAACCTGCTAATGAAATTACCAATGATTGAAACCACCAATTGTTATATATAAGTTTTCTGTATGTAATTGATAGATGTGTCTATGTGGAATTCTGGTGCTGATGGAAGAACAATAAAGTCCAAGTTATTTGAAAGTTTTCACTTCTTTTTGAACTTTTGAACTTCTTGAACTGAGGTTTAAATAAGCATTAATTCAAAGTGTGAAAGTCATATAAGCATTTAGAAGTCTTAAGATACTATAATCCATTATAAATGAATATTATATTTAGATTTTCAGCATCAATTAAGGCCAATTTCTCTAATCCATTATCATAGAATGTTGATATTTCAGCCATGAATGTTGATATTTCAGCCATGAATTAAATTTAATTATAAGCTTTAAAATCTTGTCCACTTTTAAATAGACTAAAAAATTAAATGTATTCAAATCCATTTTAAATGCCTAATGCCAGATCTATTACTTTGCTGCAGCTTATTTTTACATAAAAGCATATCTGAATAAAAGCATATCTTTATATTTTTACTGAATAAATTATTTCTGAATAAATATGATTTCAGAATATATGTTTTAAAAATGTGAACTGCAAAGAACAAAATATGTGTTAGTGCAGGGGTATCAAATTTGATTTCATTGAGGATCGCATCAGGGTTGTGTTTGACCTGAGGCATGGCCGGGGGCATGGCCAGCTTGATGTCACTCATGGAGGCCTGAGCACTCTGCCAGGGAAAATGGGCTCCCGGGCCCCATTTGCAGCTGGAACAGCATCCTGCAGTCCTCTGCCAGGGAAAACGGAGCTTATGAGCATTGTGTGTGGTCCTTCCAGGCCTCTTTTTTGGCCACGGTGGCCTCCTGCAGCCCTCTGCCAGTGAAAACTTAGCTCATGAGGGGTTTTCAGCTGCAGTGGCTTCCTGCACCCCTCTGCCATTGAAAACGGAGCTCATAGAGAAGCTCGGGGCAGAGTTCCATTTTCGCTAGCAGAGGGCTGTAGGAGCCATCACGACTTAAAATGGGGCCTGGAGGGGAGCACATGTGGTGCTCATGACTCTGTTTTTGGTGGCTGAGATACTGTAGGCTGGTCCTTTGCTGTTTCTAGGGCCATGAGCCAGATCTAAGCACCCTTTGAGCTAGATCGGTTCAGGGGCCTGGAGTTGACACCCTTGTGTTAGTGTATATATACACATGAACAAATGCTCCTATTCCTTGTGTTTAAATACAGTTACGTGCTTACTGTGTATTTATAGATAGATGTAATGATAACATTCCCAAAATTCTGTTCTGTAGCAAATATAAACAATCAGAAAATTTCTAAATGTTGAAATAAATATTTTGTATAATATTATCATCCCCTCATACAATACTATGAGCATCATATCAGGAATGACTTTGAATCCTTGTGAAATGTGTGGAATGATAGATTGGCAAACATCAATTGACTGACTATATCCAAATATAGTCAGTGACAGACAAATTGCACATACTTCAGTGAATCCTTGTTTTCAAGTAACAGTGGCTAATCAAACATTATTAAACAATCACCTTACTAAGTAATATATCATAAGATTTATACTAGAAACATTCAAAAATATTTCATCCTAAACACTGAGATGGCATTTTTATAAATATATATTATAAATTTAATAAAAGAAGTATAATTTGAATTTACATTGAGTTAACTCTTTTGAAATGACACAGTTTGTACTCTGAGATAATACCAGTCTATTCCATTCCGAAATTGTTTATAATAAATAGAAATGGGAAAGACACAAACTTAAAATGGTTGAAATTAAATGTAAAACTAAATAAAGATAGCCAGTTTAGTACAATGGCTAAAGGTGCTATACCATGAATGGAAAACCATGAATTCTGATTTCACCTGAGTTTTAAAGACAGTAGGGTAACTTTGGTTTTGTGGTGTCTCTTAGCCCTAGGAAGAAGGTAATAGCGAACCACTTCTGAAGAATGTTGCCAAGAAAACTGAAAGGATTTGTCCAGCACTCAATAAGAATCAAGATTGTTTCAAGAGCACAAAAAGAAACAATAAACTACTAAATAATTAAATGGTCCATATAAAAATGTTACAGTATTTTTCCATTTGATTATTATATACTGTATAGTATAATTTATTTAGAAAAAAAATAGGATTAGGGTTCTATTTTGGTACCATCGATCCCTAGAACATTATTCCAATAGCCTTCTGGCTTATGCATGTGGTCTTTCACAAATTGTACACGGACCAAAATGTTCTGTTTGAAAAGTGGCAACTTTCTTCTTAGCAATCCTACCATGCACACTATTGTTGTTCAGAATTCTCTCCATTATGGTTTCATGAACACTGGAATTGGCAATACAAGAGAGACATTTAGTTCCTTAGACATTATTCTGGGCTTCTCTCATAATATTGCACACTTTGCTCTTGGTGAGATTTTGAACAATCAATAAATCCTGCGGAGGGGAACAATGAAGTTGGATTTATTCCAATTGTATATGATTTGCCTGTCAGTTGACTGGTGGATTCCAAACTCTTTGGAAATAGTTTGTAATTTTTTCCAACTTTTTGGAAGTTAATTCTTTGGAGGCCCCCTTTTTCAAGTCATGACATACTTCTACAAACCTGTGTTGTGAAGATCAAACCTTGATAGTGAATACCCAAATTTCTGTTCTTTAAATAAGGAAGGACCTGCCACATTCATACTTTATTATCATCCAATTGAGTGAAACATCTAATTTTCCCTTCAAATTTTGTTCAATAAATCAATGAACAAGTATAACATTTTTAGTCATGTATTTAAGTCATGTATTTAATTAGTCGTGTATTTAATTAGGTTCTCTTTATATAGTTTTAGAAGTATAGAACACAGATCACATTTTAGGTTAAGTTTAAATATATATTTATGCAAAAAGATTGAAAATTCAAGAGGTTTAATGAACTTTTAAGCATCACTGTAAATTAATAGCAGCAAAATATATGGGGGCCGCAGTGGCTCACATCGTAAGATGCTGGGCCCGGCACTGTTGAGGTCGGTGGCTCGATTCCTGTGAGCAAATAAACTGCATAGGGACAAGAAAGGAGCTTTCCCTACCGACAATTGCCTACCAACATTCAGGCACCCCATGGGTAAAGATAACACTGCCTGAAAAAAATCCTTTGACTGAGGTGGCCAGCCACTGGCTAGCACTTGCCATACACTAAAAAAAACAACCCCAAAATTTGTGTTTATGATTTTTGAAGAGTTGTGCTTCAAAGTGGTAAGTAAGTATATGTGTTGACATTTCCTAGAAGGATGGACTTTTGCCATATATTACTTGTCAGAGTATTCATGTTTATTCCAGACAGAAAACCCTGATGCAAGGTAGCAATGGTTCCACTTTTACTCATGGTTTAAGAATCCATGTAGTACAGGCAGGAGTGGGATTCTACCAGTTCAGCTCAGTTCGGGTGAACTGGAATCTCTGAGGATCAGCTGTGAGCAAACCAGTTTGCTCTGACGATCAGGTGTTGGGCCCACATACCCACCCTGGCGCTAGTCTGTGTTTTATATCCAGGTTTTCAAGCTCAGCTGATTCACGTGGCACAGCGGATTGCCATGTATCAGCTATTTAACATACAGAGATTGCTAGAGAAGTTCAGTAGCAAATGCTCTGTGCGAAGCGTGCACTAATCGAACCGATTGTTACACCGGTTGAATCACACCCCCGAGTACAGGATATACATCTCATAAACTGTACCATATAAACTGAAAAAAAATCAAGTTTTGTATGCTAGTCAGGGTTCATGTAAAGTTTTACGTCAATTTAAGATTGCAGTGGATGTATTCAAGCACCTATCTATCCATATTATAATACAAATACCTATATTTATTGCTTTGGTTTTGATATCTAAAATAATTGATCATTTAAGCCCAGAAGGTATTTTTAATTATTCTTAACATGTCATAATAAATACTCTCAGATTGGGGAAATGTATTTGTGAGGAGTCATGGTCTATTCAGCAACTTTTTTTTCTCAGTATACACTTCGTTCTTCTTCTAGATAGAGAAGTAAATGGAAAATATATTTCAGAATACAAGTCAATTTTTGAAAGCCAGTTTTTTACCATCATTCTCTCCTGAGACTTTGAATCTGTTCTGCTGATCTGCTCATTGAGGATTGAATAGAAAAATAAGACTTTCTAATGCCAATTTCATAACTATTAAATGGCATTTGCTGTTATTCCAGAATTGCATGTATATCTGGTTGCTTTAATTCATATATTCATATTAATGGTAAAATTTCCTTTGAACTGACTTTGACTCCTAGTAAACTTCCATGCAGTTTTCTTTTTCTGATATTTTTTTTTCAATTTTCTCCAGCCTAGAGCACCAGGTTTTCCCTGCATTGTAAGTGATATCCTACTAATTTACTTCATGCTGTGCTCCATTTTCTCAGTAGCAACTCTAAAATACAAAAATAATACATATGTGTGTGTATTAATGAGCAGTGATGAAAAATAATCTGTGATTGCAGTCCACACCAGTTCCAATTCAGTTACCCCTGTCTTTTGACCTATTATTTATGGAGTTGTCAGATTATAATATGAATTTGAAAAATGGACAATGGAATAGGCCATAGATAAATCTATTTCTAAATTTCTCCCTGATAACAAATCAAAGAGTCTTTCTTTAGCTACAGGAACATCAGTAACCTGAACATATGAAATGTATTTCTTATAAAAATAAGTCTTCTGTGCTTTTACTTTCAAAAGATGTTCATATAGATATTTTTTGTGCTTTCCTTTATGTTGAATCCTCTGCTTTCCAAACAATGTTTCCTGTATATCAGTAATTACAGAAATATTGAACATGTGGACCAGATACTAATTAATGTACAGCCAGAAAAATGAGTTAGAGAAAAGGAGCACACATAAATGGACCTTCTGCAGTAAAAAGGAAATCAAAAGGAAATAACAGAAGAATCTTTGCTGGTAGACCAACTGTGACCTTACATGGAGTATAATGTTCTAAAGGTAGTAATTCATACTGTTTGGTATTGATTACTGTAAATACATGTCTTGGAGATTTTCAGTCATCCAAGTCATAGTTGTCCCAAAGGTACTTTTTCAAGAGGCAAGTGGACTTTCTTGTTTTCCTTTAAAGATATTTCGCTTCTTATCCAAGAAGCTGTTTCAGCTCTGACTGGATGGTGGGGAATGGAAGGATTTATATTCCTTGCAGATAGCTGGTCATTTGCATTATTTTAGAGCAGGAGTGTCAAACTCACGTCATCACAGCAGCATCACATGATTATCGGGACTTTTTCCCCCTTTGTTAAAATGGGTGTGGGTGTGGCCAGTGTGTGACACTTCCGGCCCATGGAGATTGATAGCCCTGTTTTAGAGAGTTGTTGAAGCTACTTAGAGGTTTATCTGTGTCATAAGAGTCATCTGAGTACTGCAAATGAGTGTGGAGCCTTTTTGGAACTATCTTCTTGGAACTTTCAACTAATTCTTACTGGCTAGTCTTATTACTACCAGTTTACCAGTAGTAATTACTGATTACTGGTTATTCCTATAGAACCCTAAAAGACTTCGGGTCTGCTTATCTGACAGAGTACTTTTCATAGATTAGAATCTAGCCATCCAATATGAGCAATGTCATATTAAAGTTTGTAGAATGGAAGGGGATTTGATAATGGGCATTTTATTTTGGAAACTTCCATCTTTTGGAAAAGTTGACCTTCTATGGTAAAAGGGTCCCCATTGTCATGGACTTATGGAAGTTTATAAAATCTGATTTTTCCAGAAAGCTGATGGGATATATACTGTATATATATGAAAGAAAAATGTTCTTTGTTTAATTATTGCTTATTTTTTATTGCATTATTATTTTCATCATAGCATATCCATAATCACTTACAGTATGGTCTGTCTGCAGTAAAGTGATAAGTAAATCTCATAACTAAACAAGGACATGTTTCCTTCTGTTTACATGATCCCTTCTGCATCTTACACAGTGGTGGGATTCAAAAAAATTAACTGTAGTTCTGTGGGCGTGACTAGGTGGGTGTGGCCATGTGATTGGGTGGGTGTGGCTTTTTTGAAGCACTACCTTCACCCCATTTTGGGGGACCTTCCTAGTCTCAGGGGAGCCTCCAGGGGGGCTGGTTTTGCTCCCAGAAGTCTCCCCTGAGGCTCAGGAAGGAAAAAAAAGGGAGCATAGGAGGGGCACACAGCACCCTTCCACATTCTGTTTTGGGGCCTTCCTGGCCTCAGAAGAGCCTCTAGGGGCATTTTTGCTTCCAGGAAGCTTCCCTTGTACCCAGGAAGCCTCCTAGGTAAAGCAGTAAGAAACAAGGGAATCCTGGCACAGCTGTTGTAGGAACAGCTGATTGTTGGGAGGGTAAAAAAAACTTTAAGGAGTGACTGGGCAGGCAAGCATCGGGCAGATGGAGTGAGTGAGTATTGGGCAGGCAGGGCAAGCAAGCGAGCGGCAACCGGACAACCGGGTTGGGGGCATAGCCAGCCAGAAGTTACTACCAGTTTGGTGACCCATGCCAAATCCTTGCTACCAGTTCATGTGAACCAGTGTGAACCAGATGAATACCACCACTAATCTTACATATATGATTCAAGCTTATGTGTTCTAACATTTTTGGCTTCCCTGATCTGGACTCAGTGATAAACCATAGATCTCCTGACACCTTAGTTCCTCAGTTGGACTTGGTAGAGATCTAAATTAATGGCTCAGTTGGTGATAAACTTTATTGCAGACAAGAATGACACTATAGAAACAGTTCATCACAAATTAGATGGTTCAAATAGCTTGTGTGCTTGCAGTGATTTAAATGCCTTGTTTCCTCCTCCAATCCTTACCCCAAAATAATGGTGGGGCATTTGGTGATGGAAAATCACTATCTCCAGCTTCAATTCACACAAGCCTTTGTAGGTGTAGTACATCTTGTAATTGTAATGTTTCCATAACTAAAGTGAAACAAGGGCACACATTTATTTATGTATTTGAGTTATATCCAGGGGTGTGGTGGGCCATCTCATAGCAGTTTGTGAGAAGCAATTCTGACATTTCCTGGAATTTTGTGAGCTGGTTGATCTAGCACAAGGATGTCAAACTTGCATGTGATGTATCACAACTTTTTTTCCCTTCGCTAAAATGGGAGTGGCCAACACATGACGCATCCAGCCCGCAGGTCGCAAGTTTGACACCCCAGACCGAGCATGTTGATAACGTATTTGGTAGCAAGTAGTGTTGCATGGTGGTAGCAATGCAGCCAGCAGAGCTACATGTTATATCAGGATACCATTGTCCCCTTTTTTTCAGGAGTTCAAAGTGATATATATGGTGAACTTTTCTATATTTTCCCCATAACAGTAACCCATATTTAGTTCTTATGTGGAATGACAAAATTATTTGCATTAAATGGCTGCGGCATTCTCCATTGCTGCCTCAAGCAATGAAATGTAATTTGGAGAATTCTCTTTTTATCACACCCAGAAGACTACAATTTTGCCTAGTAAAATCACAAAGAAAATATTACCGGGGTCACTAGAAATAAATGCCATCTTAAAACACGAGTGGATTTTACTATAAATAATGTGTAGAAAATCCTATTTTATTTTTAGATATAATAAAAAATGTTATGTGCCCCGGCTATTCGAAGAATAGATATATATTTCTAAATGATTTGCTGAAATGATTAATTTTAGAATGAAATAGGATTAATCCAATAGTACATGCTCAGTGATGCATTCTAGTGACATTCGTTCTTGCTAGTTTTCAACATGTTACTTTCTTTTTTTAAATGTGGGAGTTAAATATTAAAGCTTCAACTTTATGTAGCTATTCATTTTATAAATCTAAATGTGTACTTTAATTAGAGTACGTATTTAGATTTATAGAAATGAATTGCAACATAAAATCTAAGTTATGTCAGATTCTCAGAAATATGAAGTAACTGTAGACTAGCTGGTGAAAAGTGTTGGTAGCACATTGTGTTCTAGCATTATTCTTCCACTTGGCAAACTCAACTGTTCTCAGTATTTAAATTTTATTGGCCACTGTTATAGCTACATTAGTGAAATACTTTAGTGCTGAATGGAAGTGGTTTAAAATGACTGCATCATAATATGGTTTTGTAATAATACGAATTTTGCTAATATAGCTGCAACAGTCAGGGGAAAAGTAGTATAGCAAAATGAATGATAAATCATTGTACTTTAATCACTACAGTAAGTTACAGAGTCTTTTGTGGAAATGGCAATTTCATTGACATTGCAAGCTTAAAAAAATAGGATAGTTAAGATTCTGCAGTAATATCTACTGAGGATTGTGCAAGTATATTAAAAATGTATTAAAACATAGAGAGAACTGCAAGCTGTGGGTAATAAAAATAATCATGTCAGAAATAATATCAAACTAAACAGTAATTCAACACATTTTGTTACAATAAAAGAGCATCCTGACTGTAGAACTGCTGACTTGTTTCAGATAT
Source organism: Hydrophis major (assembly GCA_033807585.1). NCBI lineage: Eukaryota > Metazoa > Chordata > Lepidosauria > Squamata > Elapidae > Hydrophis > Hydrophis major. Next base: position 280,718,225 of record CM066328.1, read on the forward strand.
CACTTAATGGCTGGCATTGGAATTATATACATCTCCTAATGGTAGTGATATGTGCAGATATCCTCATGGCACTACTAGCTTGAGAAATACTAGTAGTGGGGAATCTAACTTGTCCTTCTGGCATCTTAATTGCATTCCTATAGTAATTATTCATCTTGTTAAAACACAACTCTATTTTTGCAGCTTCTTTCTGTATTAGAAATTCAGAGTTTTATTTTATTTTTTAAATTAAATTATGATAGGATTATTAACAAAGTTTCGGTGGTTCTCCGGTTTGAGCTTCTTCAGCAACAGACCAAAACCTCATCTCTGCGAGGCTTCGATCCGTGCTCGCCACTGGAGCTCCCCAAGCCGGCTGGTTTGGGGGCTAAGCCACCCTGTAGACATGGTGAAGAGAGGGGAGACTGCCTGCAGGGTTGAGGAGAGCTGCATCTCTCCTCCCCAGCTGGACATTACTCCCTTTCCCGAAGGCGGTTGCAGCGGTGGTCAGAAATGGCCACCACAAAGAAGAACTCAACCGGAAAAGAATGTGCAGGAGGAAGATAAGAGGAGAAAGTTTTGGTTGACCAGGTCAAACAGCAAAAACAACAAATAAGGTACCCTGGAATTGAAACTATTAAAAAACAATAACATTGTTCCCTAAGAAGATTTTTAAGCTGCGAAGGAGAGAAAAAAGGGAAAAGATTTGGGTTTTTTTTCTCCTTTTCTTTCTTTCTTTTTTTTTTAAACAAATTTTATTAATTTTACAGAGAACACAATAAAACATAAACAAAACTAAAAGATCTTTTCTGAAGGCTGTCTGATCCCGGGTTGAAACTCTTCACACAGACACAAATTCAAACATCATATTCACTTTATATATCCTTCCATATCTTATTATCATTTTCTTTTTATATATATATATATAAACCATTTTTATCCATTTTATATAAACAATGCACAAGGCATTACAGCTTATAAGTTCTTTTCTAAGAAAAAATAATAAAAGAAGAAAACCAATAGAACATAACAATTCCAAATTATAGTATCAATACTTTGTCTATTTAACTTCATATCTTATCCCAACTTCTCCTTTTCATCCAAATTATTTCTTATTAATTAAATTTTTTTTTTGCCTTTTTTCAATATACAACATCCAAAAAAAAAAAACATAACAAAACCTTTATATATCCTTTCATATCTTATTATCATTTTCAATAATATTCTTTGTCTGTTCTATTTCCAACTATCCATTCATCTTTTTTCTTTTATTATACTTCTCCTGTACACCAATTAGAGTAACGTCTATAACTCATTACCCTAACTTAAAAGTACTTCATATAACAATTTTTCTTGGGATTCTGTTTAAAAGATTCTAAAATTACACAATGAATTTTATACTCTAAATACACATATAAAAAACACAATCTTATGTACCCTCCAGAATCCCTCTTTTATCCTAAATTAAATTCACCCATTGTCTCTGAATAAACTTTTTTTCTTTAGATCTTGCTTCCCCCCATTGAGGCTTCTCCTCCCCCCCTTTCTTGCTTATTCTTCTTCTTGCCCTTTTTACCCCTTTGTCTTTCCTCCTCCCTTTTCTTACTCCCTTTCCTTTGCTTTCTAACCTTGCCTCCACCTTGCCTCCACCTTTCCTCTCATTTTTCTCTTTTTTGGTTGTTTTTATAATTCTTAAAATCCTCTTTTTCTTATCCTTTTTCTCCCCCTCCCCGGAAAGAACCCATTGTTCATCAAAGATGGCTTCTTCTTCCTCTTCTTCTTTGTCCCAGTCCTTCTGCTGCGTAGTCAACTTTTCATAAGTACATAACGCCATTTCTAAGAATTGAAACAAAGTGCCCAAAGAATCTTCTTTTTTATATTTTTGATATTCAGTCTTTTTTTTTTTTGCTTAGCAAGTGCTTCATATTTATTTTTTTTTGAAACAAATTTTTATTAATTTTAAAGATAAAACAACACATCATTAACTATTAAATACATAAACACATAAAACCTCTTAACATTGTAAATCCTTACAAGTCAAACAAAACATTATTTTTATACAGCATAATTCCAATTTATCCCATCTCCATATGGACACACAAATATCTTTCAGCAAATTTCTCATTATTTCTCTTTACTCCTATTCAATTTCATTTCTCTTCCATATTTATCCATTTTATAGTCATCATATTCTTTTCTTTCTGGCTTGTTTAAATTATTCTCGTCTAACATTCCTCCAAGGTTTTATTGATTCTTTTTTCCTTTTTTTTTTTTATAAAAAACAAATTTTGTTAGTTTTACCATAACCACAATACACAAACATACAAACACAAAACATAAACAAAACTAAAAGATCTTTTCTGAAGGTTGTCTGTTCCCGGGTTAAAACTCTTTACACAGACACAAATTCAAACATCATATTCAACCCATATCTCCTTCCATATCTTATTACCATTTTATTTTTTATATATATATATAAAAACCATTTTTATCAGTTTTATAAAAACAATGCACAAAGAATCAAGGCATAGCAGCTTATAAATTCTTTTCTAAGAAAAAATAATAAAAAAAGACCAATAAGGCATAACATTTCCAGATTATAATATCAATATTTCATATAATATTAACTTCATATCTTGTCCCTACTTCTCTTTTCCATCCAAATTATTTATTAATTAAAATTTTATTGCCTTTTATCAATATACAAAATCAAAAAAAAAAAAAAAGCATATATATCCTTCCATATCTTATTACCATTTTCAACAACATTCTTTGTCTGTTCTATTTCCAATTATCCATTCATCTTTTTTTTCTTTTACTATACTTCTCCTGTACACCAATTGGAGTAACATCTATAATTCATTACCCTAACTTAGAAATACTACATATAGCAACCTTTCTTGGGATTCTGTTTAAAAGATTCTAAAATTACATAATAAATTTTATATTCTAAATATACATATAAAAACACACTCTTATATACCCTCCAGAATCCCTCTTTTAATCTAAATTAAATTCACCCATTGTCTCTAAATAAACTTTTTTTCTTTAGGTCTTGCTTCCCCCCATTAAGGCTTCTCCTCCCCCCCTTTCTCTCTTGCTTATTCTTCTCCTTACCCTTTCTACCCCTTTGCTTTTTCTCTTCGCTTTTCTTGCTCCTTTTCCTTTGCTTTCTAACCTTGCCTCCATCTTTTCGCTCATTTTTCTCTCTTTTGGTTGTTTTTATAATTCTTAAAATCCCCTTTTTCTTATCCTTTTTCTCCTCCTCTCCGGAAGGGACCCATTGTTCATCAAAGATGGCTTCTTCTTCCTCTTCTTCCTTGTCCCAGTCCTTCTGCTGCGTAATCAACTTTTCAAAAGAACATAACGCCATTTCTAAGAATTGAAACAAAGCGCCCAAAGTATCTTCTTTTTTATATTTTTGATATTCAATCTCTAGTTCATCCACAGACGATGCCATTATAAAAAGGGAAACTTTTTCCAAAACAACCACAAGTATTTTTAATCAAAGACAATCAAAAGCAATTAAAAAAAAAGTTCCAAAAGTTAATACTTTTCTTCCTTCTTCTCTTTCTCTTTCTGAATTAATTTTTAATCAAAGAGGTCCTATTACGATATATCTTCTTTTGGGATCCACAAAGACGTTCTAGACAATCTCCTCCTTTTTCAGCTTCTGCTCCAATTTTTTTTTCTCCCTTCCCACTTGCAATGACAATTTTAAATAATCAAAAAACCATACCTCCAGCAGAGATTTTCCAATTTCTTAAATTTTTCAATGTCCAAAAATCCCTTTGTCTCTTAGCTTCAGCTTTCAAAGCAATCCACTTTCAATGTCTAATATATCCAAATATTTCTGCTTTTTCCGTGGGGTGGGAGAGTAAAAAAAAAAAAAAATTCCCTTTAACAGCTTCTCCGCCGCTTTTTGCTCTTCTTAGGGATACAATGTATCCTCCAGCAATTCAAGCAGCTCAATTCCAGGCAATTTAAAAGGTGTTACTTGACCCGGCTCAGACAGAACTTTCACTCTTCACACTTCCTCCAGCACAGTTCTTACCCGGTTGCTGGCTTCTTCGTGGCGGCCATTGCTGACCGCCGCTCCACCGCCTTGGGAAAAAGGGGTTTTCCTGGAGAAGGGGGGGGTCTGCGATACCCCCACCTCCCTATCCGACTCCCCTCTCTCTTCAGCTGTCCCTACAGGGCAGCCATATCCCCCTGACCCATCTGGATCGGGGGTACCTCGACGGCTAGCACAGCAGGAATTGCGAGCTGTCGCGAATTCCTGCTGCCCCGAAGCCACGCAAACTGGAAGTCCGATATTCAGTCTTTAGTTCATCCACAAGCGATGCCATTATGAAAAAAGAAACTTTTCCCAAAACAACCACATATATTTTTAATCAAGAATAATTCAAAAAAAAAAAAATTCCAAAAATTAATACTTTTCTTCCTTCTTCTCTTTCTCTTTCTGGGGTTAATGTTTAATCAAAGAGGTCCAATTACCATATACCTTTCTTTGGGATTCTAGGCAATCTCCTCCTTTTTCAGCTTCTGCTCCAATTTTTTTTCCTCTCCCTTCCCACTTGCAATATCAATTTTAAATAATCAGAAATCCATACCTCCAACAAGGGTTTTCCAATTTCTTAAGTTTTTCAATGTCCAAAAACCCTTTTGTCCCTAAGCTTCAACTCTCAAAACAATTCACTTTCAATGTCCAATATGTCCAAACATATCTGCTGTTTCCATGGGGTGGGAGAGTGAAGAAAAAAAAAAAGTTCCCTTTAACAGCTTCTCCGCCACTTTCGATCTTCTTAGGGATACAATGTATCCTCCAGCAACTCAAACAGCTCAGTTCCAACCAATTTGAAAGATGTTACTTGACCCGGCTCAGACAGCACTTTCACTCTTCTTACTTCCTCCAGCACAATCTTACCCGGTTGCTGGCTTCTTCGTGGCAGCCATTGCTGACCGCCGCTCCACCGCCTTGGGAAAAAGGGGTTTTTCCGGAGGAGGAGGGGGTCTGTGACACCCCCAACCCCCTGTCCGACTCCCCTCTCTCTTCAGCTGTCCCTACAGGGCAGCCATATCCCCCTGACCCATCTGGATCGGGGGTACCTCGGCGGCTAGCACAGCAGGAATCACAAGCTGTCGCGAATTCCTGCTGCCCCGAAGCCATGCGAAACCGGAAACTTTTTTTTCTTCTCCTTTTCTTATGCTGACAGCTAAGAGACTTAAGTAAGAAATTGGGGAAAAAAATCCACTTTGACATCAATAGGCATTTAATGCTGAAAATAAAAAGTCAAAGGGATAATAAAGATTTCTGGATAATTAAAAGCTTTTGAAAACAGGAAAGGAGAGAGGAAGAATAAAAGGATCTGGAAGGGAGGAGTCTGCCTAGAATTAAAAAAGAACTTATAGCAAAATCTCAACAAGACTTCCAAAAGATACATTCTAACTGAAATATCGCAACAAACCTCCAGGAAGAAAAAGTCGAAAAAGAAATAAGAAGATATAACTTGGGACTATCTGGATTACTTGATGATTTCTGGACTCTTGGTTATTGTTTTGAATGACTAAAATCAATCAGGTGGTTATTTACAACTGTTTAAAATGGCTCCACTTTTGGAAGAACTGAAAATGGAGCTTAAAAAGTACAAAGAAGATGCACAAGAAGAGAGAGGTTCTTTTGGCTTCGTATTTCAGTTTTTAAAAATGGAGATTTGGAATTATGAGAAACAACAAGAAATGCCTGCAGAACAAGAAGATTGCAACAAAGAAGAAGCCATCTTTAATGAACAAGTAATCTTAGATGGGGGGGGAGGAAAGGGGAGGGGAAAGAGAATGGAAAGTTTAAGATTGGGAAAAACAACTCCCCAAAAATAAAGTGAAAAATTAGTATAAAATCAGAAAGCAACAGAAGAGGGAAATGCAGAAGAGAGTATTAGAAAGAGAGAGACAAGTGGGTAAAAAGGGGAGGGAGAAGATGAGAGGGAAGAAAGAAAGGAAAAGAAGTTATAAAGGACAGAAACAAAATATAGAGAAACAGGGCTATTTAGAGATAATAGGTGAAAAATTAGTGGAAAAGGGGATTCTGCAAAGGTACATAAGATAATATGGTTATATTAGAAACAGAAATAATTTTAGAAAATATGAAACAATGTATGATTAAAATGTCTGTTAAAATAGCTATTGTAATTCAGTGGAATGCTTGTCAATAAATAAATGTAATAAAAGGTATATTTAATGATTTATAAAGCATGTGAAGAGAAAAAAGGGAAAAATTAATTATGGAGATTATATGTGTTTTTAAGGAAGTATGATATTTAATTGAAAAGAAGTGTTAAAGATGTTAAGATTTTAATGATTATTAATGATAGAACTGAACTGGAATGGAATGAGGGTTCATAATTACATATACTTACAATCTTTCTTTTTTTTAAAAAAAGAATATAGTGTGTATTATAAGAATGTACCAAGCAGAATTCGATTGGAAGTTATGTATTATGTATTATATTGAAGGTCATAACCTTAAGGTATATATTGAAGTTTAAATAAGAGTTGAATGGATGTAATTAAAAGATATAAAGGTGTTATGACTCCCCTTCAAAATTCAAGCGAGCAAAACAGAAAGCAGCCGTTTCAAAAGTAAATCCAAACAGAAAGTAGTCTCACAAGATAACGGCTGTCATAAATCACAATCCACAGCAGCAAACCCCGCTCTATTCGGCATACCAGTCCCGGCAAACAATCTTAAGCCTCAGAGCCTCTGCTGTAAAATCCTCACTCATTCAGTCACTTTGTTCCTGGCAAATTTTCCCAGCCCAGCTGTGTCCTTTTATACTCATTGAGGCAACGTGCTACTTTCCCTAATCAGCGTCTGGCTTGCCTCCCCCCAACTTGTCTCAGTCTCCTCCTAGTTCTAGCATCAAGCCATGATCTGTCAACTTCCTCACTCGATGCCTCTGACTCATTTTGTGGATCAGATGCTGGCATGAATGAGGTCTCAGGTTCTGGCAAAGAGTGTCTGTCTGATAACCTCTCATCCCCCTGGCTCACATCTGTGTCTTCTAATAATTCAGACTCCACATTCACAGCAGGCTCCAGCCTTTCATCATCAGAGTCATCAGAGTCAAAACTCACAGCAGGATCGATCCTTTCAGTCACAACACTATCCCTCACTGCAGGGGCCTTCCACTGAGTCTGATGATCAGGATGTGGTTTTGAAGGGAATTGTGCATGATATATGCGAATAAGATCCAGGGCATGCACCTTGGATACATCCTGTCAAGAGCGAATCTCCATTTCATTTTCCAGTCTTCCCACAAAGTACTGGAATCATGAATCATTAGCCATAATGAATCATAAATTTTGACCACTCTAGTATCCGTAACCCGTTCAGTGCTGAGCCTGGATGGAGAACCTGTATCTTCTGGAGAACGGAGAGTACACGATTGAGTGTCAGGTACTAACAGGGAGCGATGAAAAACAGGGTGAATGCGCATGAAGTGCGGTAAAGTGAGTCGATAAGCCACCGGATTAATAACTGCCTCGATAGGGAAGGGACCAATAAAGCGATGATCCAACTTCCTAATCGGACGATCGACCCGAAGATGTTTCATTGACAACTACACCTTGTCTCCCACAGCCAATGGAGGCGTCGCTCGACGTGAACAATCTGCGAAACGCTTATAATCTGCTTTCGCTCGTTCCAATTGTCTGGAAATTAATTGATGCACCGCATATAACTCCGACAAAAAATCTCGTGCCTCCGGAACTGGAGAATCTGCTATTGACAGGGGAAAAAACCTTGGATGATAACCCACATTGGCATAAAAAGGCGTCATGTGGGTGAAGGTGTGCCGAGAATTATTAAAGGCAAACTCTGCCAATGGAAGATAGGTCACCCAGTCGTTTTGTCATTGATTTACAAAACATCTGAGGTATTGGGCGAGGATTCCAATTACCTTCTCAGTCCCGCCATCGGTTTCTGGATGGTGTGCCGTCGCTAAACATACTTGTACTCGTAGAGCGTTCATTAGACTTTTCCAGAATTGAGCGGTGAACTGAACAATGCGATCTGAAACAACTCTGTCCGGTAAGCCATGTAAACAGAACACATGTTGTATGAAAAGCCGGGCAGTAACACGAGCCGAGGGTAATCTCCTACACGGGATGAAATGGGCCATCTTAGTGAGCATGTCAACCACCACGAGCACCGTCGTATAACCCGACAAAAGGGGCAAGTGCCTTAGAAAGTCCACGGAGATCGCTCCCCATGGTCTGCTCGGAGTCGGCAGTGGTTGAAGAAGTCCAGGAGGTGCACCTGATGCCGCTTTCGCTTGTTGACATTGTACGCAAGAAGCAACATAGGAAGACTCATCGTGTTGAACCCGAGGCCGCCAAAAAGTCCGGGTGACCAAGTGCAGGGTTTTGTGAAAACCAAAATGACCAGCAGCGGGATTGTCATGACATTGCATCATAAAGAGGGCTCTAAGCGTCCTAGTGGGTACATACAATAAGTCTCGATGTCTTAACAAGCCCTTTTCAAAGGACCATGGGGAATCAGGTCCAACTTCCCCCCTTCTCTGCTGCGTCCACGTGTCCAATCGCTGTGCTTCCTGTATTCGAGCCCGTAAATCCACCGGATCTTGAAGTACGGTCAAGGATTCCGGTGGCAACACCGTTCGTGGAGGAAGAGGATCCTCAGGACCGATATATTTGGGTTTCTGAGACAACGCATCTGCCCTCTGGTTCTGTCCACTTGGAACATAAGTAACAGAGAAATTAAACCTGGTGAAAAACAACGACCACCGAATCTGTCGTTGGTTCAATTTCTTAGCTGTGGATAAATGTTCCAAGTTTCGATGATCCATCCGAACTTCTACCTTGTGCCAAGCCCCCTCCAAATGATGTCTCCAGGTTTCAAATGCAGCCTTAATAGCCAACAACTCCTTTTCCCAGATGGTGTAGTTGCTCTCTGAAGCTGTGAGCTTCCTAGAATAGTATGCGCATGGGAAAAAAGTTGCACCATCCTTCAAAGCTTGTAACAATACCGCTCCGATAGCTACATTAGAGGCATCTGTCTCGACCACAAATGGATGATTCAGATCAGGATGCCTCAATATCGGCTCGGCCACAAACACTTTCTTTAAAATTTCAAAAGCCTGTTGTTGCGGGGGGCCCCAAACAAACGGGACCTTCTTACGGAGGAGCTGAGTTATGGGGTCCATTACTTTAGCAAAGTCCGATAGTAGTTGGCGAATCACAAAAGACATTGTACGTCCTTGACTCGACGAGGAGCTTCCCAACTACACAATGCCTCAACCTTTTTAGGGTCCATAGCAATGGCCTCGGGAGAAATGATGTGCCCTAAAAACTCTATCGACGACTGAAAAAAGAAACACTTCTGCAGTTTCACATAGAGTTTATGCTCCCGAAGATGCTGAAGCACTTGGTGAACCTGCTGAAGGTGGTGATCTCTGGACCGCGAGTAAATTAAAATGTCGTCCAAATACACCATGACAAACCTATCCAGCATGTCCTGGAAAATGTCGTTCATCAAATGCTGGAATACGGCGGGAGCGTTGGTCAAACCAAATGGCATAATGGTGTACTCGAAATGACCATAACGAGTGCCAAACGCCATCTTCCACTCGTCCCCCTTGCGTATCCGAACCAGGTTGTAGGCCCCACGCAGATCAAGTTTAGTGAAGATAGTAGCCTCCCACAACCGCTCCATCAATTCCGGAATGAGTGGCAGAGGATAGCTATTCCTCACGGTGACAGAGTTTAACCATCAATAATCACAGCATAGACAAAGTTCTCCCGACTTCTTTTTAACAAAAAGAACAGGAGCCGAAAGAGGGGACGACGAAGGTTGAATAAATCCCCGAGCTAAGTTTTTATCCAAAAACTCTCGGAGTGCAACCAACTCGGGCTCCAACATGGAGTATAACCTCCCCTTTGGCAATGGAGCATCCGGTATCAAGTCTATGGGACAATCATAGGCACGATGGGGTGGTAAGCAGTCTGCCTTCTGTTCGCTGAAAACATCGGAGAAGTCCAACAGCTCCGAAGGAATTGAGACAGCAGGAGCGGCGATATCTTGGCCAGTGCAGACATGCCTCAGGTGGTCCACACATTGTAGGCTTGGAAAAGAAATGGCGTTCTGCGCCCAAGCCACCAACGGATCATGCAACTGCAGCCAGGATACTCCGAGCACCAAAGGGAGATGGAGGTTCGAGATGACATAAAAACTTATTGCCTCCTCATGATCCCCAATCAGCATACGCACTGGTTGAGTGGTGAAACAAATGGGCCCAGACTTGAGTTCACGCCCATCTACGGTTTCCACCTTCATGGGGGGATTCACAGGAATCAACAGAATTCCAAAATGTTCAACAAAAGCATAGTCCATAAAGCTGGTTGTTGCCCCTGAATCCACCAGCGCAACGGCAGGAACTCCCTCCTTCTGGGACTGCAGGAATATATGAGTGTCCAATAGTAAATGCCGAGGAGGACAGGATTTACTTCGGCAATTTGGGGTGGGGATGTAGGACGTGCCCAACCTAGAGTTTCCCCGAGGTCGGGCCTACCCCATTTCCCGATGGGCCAGGAGTGGTTTCAGGCACAGGTCTGTGAGTCCCCCTCCGAGTGCAGGAATTTGCAAAATGTCCCGGACCCCCGCAATAAAGGCACAAGCCTTCTTGGAACCTTCTCGAACGTTCTCACGCCATTAAGCGAGGGCGGAGTGCACCTATCTCCATCGGTTCCTCAGCCTTAACCATGGGTTGGAAAACTCTCAGTGGCATGGTGTGTATGCGAGAAAACAAAGGTGGTTCCACAACGGGCCATTTACTTCCACATTGCTGTAAACGAGCTTCAATACGTAAGCACTGGATTATCAATGCATCCAAGTTGAAGCCCGCTCTGTATGGACTAGCTCATCCTTGATGGCATCAGACAAGCCTTCCTGGAATGCAGCCATATGAGCCGGTTTGTTCCAGTTAGAGTCCATACACAGCAAACGAAAGTCTGCAACATATTTCTTCAGGGGACGTTTCCCCTGGTTAATGTCCTGTAACCGCCTGTCCACAGTTTGTAATTTTATTGGGTTCTCAAACATAATCCTCATCTGTTGGAGAAAACCCTGGAAATTGTCCAACAATGGGCTATCTTGAACTAACAAGGTAGTAGCCCATTTGGCAGCCTGCCCAGTTAATAAACTGATCATAAATCCTACCTTGGCCTGGTCGTTTGGGAAGTCTTCAGGCCTCAGAGAGATAAACAATTGGCACCGATCCATAAATGCTGGGAACATGTCCATTAGCCCAGAAAATTTCTCCGGCACGGAGACCGGGCTTTTTCTCAAGGGAGGGGCAGGGGGAGCAGCAGCAGGGCTTTGTAAGCTAGAAACATAATTCAGCAGTTGTGTCACCTGATTCTGAAGAGACACATTACTTTGAACTGGTTAATCTGCTGTTGTTGCTGCTCTACCAAATGCTGCAGTTGGTTTGACTCCATCGTGCTTTAAAGAGGTTTGTTTGTAGGCCAGGAACAATAATGTTATGACTCCCCTTCAAAATTCAAGCGAGCAAAACAAAAAGCAGCCATTTCAAAAGTAAATCCAAACAGAAAGTAGTCTCACAAGATAACGGCTGTCATAAATCACAATCCACAGCAGCAAACCCTGCTCTATTCAGCATACCAGTCCCGGCAAACAATCTTAAGCCTCAGAGCCTCTGCTGTAAAATCCTCACTCATTCAGTCACTTTGTTCCTGGCAAATTTTCCCAGCCCAGCTGTGTCCTTTTATACTCATTGAGGCAATATGCTACTTTCCCTAATCAGCATCTGGCTTGCCTCCCCCCAACTTGATGTCTCAGTCTCCTCCTAGTTCTAGCATCAAGCCACGATCTGTCAACTTCCCCACTCAACGCCTCTGACTCATTTTGTGGATCAGATGCTGGCATGAATGAGGTCTCAGGTTCTGGCGAAGAGTGTCTGTCTGATAACCTCTCATCCCCCTGGCTCACATTTGTGTCTTCTAATAATTCAGACTCCACATTTACAGCAGGCTCCAGCCTTTCATCATCAGAGTCATCAGAGTCAAAACTCACAGCAGGATCGATCCTTTCAGTCACAACCTAAAGGTATATACTCCAATTATAAAGATATACTCCAATTAGTAACTACAGGAGAAAACTTATTTAATCAGAAAAGATAATATGAAATTGAAACAGAACAGACAAAAGTATAAATATAATGATTTGAATTGAGATGAGATAATCAAATTAAAATCGAGAAAATCAAAAGAGGGGAAAAACTATATAGAAAATGTAAAATAGTATAAGATATGGAATAGAACACAACAAGGAGCATGAAATTTGAGTTTTGTGTCTGTATAAAGAAGTTCAACCTGGGACCATGCTATTTTCAAAAAAAGATGTTTTACTTGTATTTTGTATGTGTGAAAATCCAAATAAAACTTTATTTTAAAAAAAGGATTATTAACAAAGTTTCCTTCATACTTTCTAATGAGTAGGCTTCTGGAATGAGATTTAATCAACCATCATGATAAAGTAATATAGAACGTTTACTTTATAGAAAGATACCAGGAAGAGCTAATAAAGGACACTGATGTTAGATAAAGTATTTTTCTGGGGCAGAAGAGAATTTTTTCTTCTCCTCTTTAGAGCTGAAAAGCTATTATAATATATGATTTTTATGTCAGATTGATTCTTCACCACTCATCAAATTATCTATAGTTTTTCCTGCAATTCTGTGAATAAGTGGCAAATGTTTGATTTCTATCATTCCTATTTAACACCTGAAGATTCTACAATATCAGTCACAAAGAGGCACTTTGTAAAATGGCATCTCTTGAAAGCTTGGGCAACTGCTCAGTGACCCATTTTAGTCTTCTGAATATGAGTGTGAATGCAGATAAATCGCCCTCACTGGGATTGCCACTAACCGAAGCAAATTTTAAAAAAGAACGGCTTTCTTAAATGTACTGGGACAGTACTACTGAAAGGATGTGTCATCACTCATACTGTATCTGTCATGTTTGTTAGGAATGATAGTCACCTAATAGTTGGGTTGGAAATATATAAACCAGGATAGTAATTTAATACTGTATCTTTAAGAGAATGCTGTAATTGTGATTGGCTGAGGTTTCTCCAACAGCCATAAGATGCAGCCAGAAACCTGGTTTCTTTCTCCTTTCATTTCCTGTTTTGCTGTATTGCCTGATCGTCATTCTACTTGGATTGCTGTGAGTCTTGCAACTGTTAGCTCTGTTTACTGAACTTTGTTTATGATACTCTGTTTACTGAACTTTGTTTATGATACTTGACTTCGTTTTTGGATTATCCCTGGACTGATACTAACTGCTTTAACTGTGTATGATTTGGACTGTTTGTTGGACTTTGTTTACCCATTTACTGGAAGTAAAACCTACATTTTACTATTCAGTGTATCTGTTGGTTGTGTATATGCTGGTTGTGTGTTATTCAACATCACTCTCACTACGTTTCCCTGAGTGTACTCATTCTCATACCTCAACAATGTTTAACAGTGTAAACTATCCCTCTTCCAATTTTTTTTTCTTTATCCATTGCCCAAATTTATTCTCTAGAACAGGGGTGTCAAACTTGATTTCATTGAGGGCCTCATCAGGTTGTGTTTAACTTTGGGGGGGCTGAGGGTCATGGCCAGGGTGGGTGTCGCCAGCTCCACGTCACTCATTTTCAACTGCGACAGCCTCCTGCAACCCTCTGCCAGTGAAAACAGAGCTTGGGGAGGTCACACACAGCTTTCCTGAGCTCTGTTTCCACTGGCAGAGGTTTGCAGGAGGCTGTCGCGGCTGAAAATGGAGCCTGGGAAGGCTGTGCATGACCCTCCCAAGTTCTGTTTTCACTGGCAGAGACACCGTGGGCTGGTCCTTTGCTATTTCCAGGGTGGGCCCATGGGCCAGATCTAAGCAGCCCGCAGGACAGATCCAGCCCCCAGGCCTTGAGTTTGACTCCCCTGCTCTAGAAGTTTGCTTTAAAGATATTTGAGTAGAAGGAGGAATACATGAATCAGTCCACAGAGTCTGGTCAATATTCCATATGTCCATTCATTGTGAGATTTATATACTAAATTTCCTCCAGATGTTCACGGTGATCTTTCCTCATTTCATTGTCATAACAATCTTTTTGTTAAATAGTTGAGCTCGGAATGAATGACTGGCCAAGTCATAACTGGAAAAGCTTCGTATTTGACTGATTCAAGAAAGGACAATCTGGGGAAAATGTTATACTTATAGGGTGTTTTTGTGTGTGTATGTGTGCGTGTGCATGTGTGTGTGTGTGTATGGTGGGGGGAAATATATATGTTTCCATTGTAGCACGCAGGCACACACACAGACATACACACACACACACACTGTATATATAATACGTATATTTGTTAACAGTTGCTAAGATGGAAAAATCATAAAACAATAAATGTTGGATATATCATGTTACAAAAAAGAAGAAATGTTTAATCGTGGTCATGTTTGCAAAAACATGAAAACATTCTGAAAATTCTGAAAATAAAATTTAAACTAAAATCACAAAAGTTTGATTAGGTATGATCACAGAGAATGATATTTTTAAAGATATATGCTGATGCAGTTCGTGTAGTGACTGTTCGAAGTTACCATGGCATGGAAAAAAGTGACATGATCGTTTTTCACACTTAAAACCATTGCAGCGTCCCATGGTGATCAAAATTCAGATGCTTGACAAATGGTTCATACTTATGATGGTTGCAGTGTCCCAGGGTCATGTGATCATTTTTATGACCTTCTGACAAGCAAATTCAATGGAGAAGCCAGATTCATTTAACAACCATTTACTCACTTAACAACTGCAGTGATTCACTTAACAACTGTGGCAAGAAAGGTCTGTAAAAGGGGGCAAAATTCACTTAACAACCGTCTTGCTTAGCAACAGGAATTTTGGGCTCAATTGTGGTTGTTAGTTATAAATGTCCAACTGCCAATTACAAAAGGCAATACCTACAAATACTACATCAATAAATTACAGCATCTTATAACCTTGGGAAAAACATGCTGCATATGGAAGCCAAGAGCAGCTAAAGAACTGACAGTTGTGATTTCACATTGTTGTGTATACAGTGATCTAATCAGAAATGAGTAATAATGTCCAAAATAAGGATAAAAATATTCAAGTAGTAATTAATTGTAGGGGGGGGAAAGACTGGCAAAGAGAAGGGGACTACCAGAATGCCCCTTTTATAATTTTTTAAGATCATTTTTTGTTTTGCTTTTTAAGTTTTTCCCCCAAAATATTCTTGTGTGGGTGTGTGTGGGTGTGGGTGTGTATGTATGTTTGTATGTCTTTTTTCTTTCTGTTTTTACTTTTTGCTTACCTTCTTTTAGTTAGCCAGTAAAAAAGAAGTGAAAAAAATGTAAACGTTTCAATAGATTTTTAGACTGCATTTTTTCAGCAAGAAACGATATTTTAAAAATGACCTCATAGAATTTATATTGTTGGAGATCCAGTGAAATTAACGATTTATTTAAATATATTCTACTTGGAAAAAAATTGTTGCATGTAATAACACAACTTGGAGATTTCACAATTTAATATTTTCAGATATTCATATTCTTTTGAAATTTTTCTCCATTACATGAAAGTTGATATGTAGACTATTGTTAGTTGCATTTGGAATAATGCAAAGGTTTGATTATGTAGTAATGCTGAGGTAGTATATTGCCATTAGAAGTTATATATATATTATTCAGAATCCATTTCAGGATAAAAGCTAATGGGATAAGCATAGGTGCATTTTCATTTGCGTCATGCTAGTTTAACATGAAAATTTCATGGGCATGAATTCCCAAGGGTGATTGTCTTGTGCTTCAGTAATAGAGATTAAATTTGTGGTAGTTAGTCAGCTAGCTTTTTTTTTTCTTACAAGCAAACTAAAATTCATTAAAAACTAATTAGAAATGTATAGGAGGTTAATATCCCATGATAAGCATTATTAATTTGTAAAGTATCAGAGAATTGTGAGTGAACAAAAGTAAAGAGAAATAATATACCCCAAAGTATTTTTAAGTTACACTGAACATCTAGTTTAAATCTGTACACACAGAGGAAATAAATTAACTTTAACTACATTGAAATTAAATGTTGGTTATTTGGGTGTGTCACAGGGATGTAGTCTTTCATAAATAAAAGATAAATAAAAACTGTATTCACAATAAATCAATTACAATGCTTGTTCACAGAAAAATCAGTTTATATAAACATGTAGGAAATTGACCCAAAGACTTCTATATGATTTTTTTACATTGGTTTCTTGGAGCCCTGTAGCACTTATTTTGTTATTTACTTAATGCCTCACTGTTTTACAGTATTTTCTCTTTTTCTCAAGAGCCAATGCTAATGTCTTCTCCCAACAAAGTTTTCTCAGATTTTGAGCCTTTCTTTCCTCTGAACTCTGCATTTTATTCAACAAAGAGCCACTATTTCAATTGACTTCAGATTATTTATTTGTTAAACTAATCAACAAATGTCTTTCTCCCATCAAATGGTAGCAGAGATTTCTACAGTGGGCATATTTAATATTTGTTTCTAATTTAAAATATAATCATGTGCATACAATAAATAAGAATATGATATGTCTGCACAATAATAATTATTTGGGGAGAAATATTATACAAACAATCTACTGATACCAACTATTTCCCTACGTAGCTAGATCTCAGATTATAGCTTCCATAAACAAATCGTAATATCACAAATGATTTCAGGATTTAGTTTTTAAATAATAAAGTAAATGATACAGCTAAATAATTTATTCTAATCCAATAAAGCATTGAAATAACAATTCTAATAATACAAAGGCTGCTTACTTTTCATCCCACATGTTTTCATTTATACATATGAAAATATTCCCAAATTGTCTTTAACTATGTTTAAAAACATTGGAGGAGAGGGATATATAACCATCCCAACACTGATATGATTATCCTATACTAACCTACTAAAATCCAGATTTTTCCTGAGAATTCCGTTGATTTGTGAATATACAATGCTTATATAAATAAGAAATAGCAAATATTAGACTTGTGGACTTCAACTCCCAGAATTCTCCAGCCAGCTTAGCTGGCTAAGGAATTCTGAGAGTTGAAGTCCAAGTCTTAAAGTTGCCAAGTTTGAGGACTCCTGATTTAAAGTAATGAATAAACCAGGATTATTTGGGAGCTCTAATTGAAATCTGTGTACTTTAGGCAGAGAAGGTGAAAGAGTGAACCCCTAGACCTTTTCTAACATAGAGAAAAGTAATAAACGCAAGAAAAGAAATATTAAGAACAAATTAAGATTCCAATGTGCTTAGAATGGGCAACCTTTTATTTACAACAGTTACAATTCTATGAAAGTGAAATGGTAGCTGTAAAGGATATTAGAAAGAGCAAGGGAAGGATTTTTTTTCTTTTTCAGCTGGTAATTTTACCTACATGTAACTGTCCTTGCTCCTTCTTTCTCATTCACTCAAACACACACACACACACTCACACATGCAGGTGTATGGATCCAGGAAGACCAGACCACAAAACCAAAAGCAATTGGCAGCTGCTTTCCAGGAGCAGAAAGATGGCAAGACAGAGCAGCAAGGTGATTTTCCCATGGGAAGATGTGATAATCTGCTGTCCAGACTGAATACCATAAAGCTGTTGGCAAACTGATTCAAAGTGGCTTTCTTAAGAAACAAGCCAGCATGAGCCCAGGATGAAAACAGCTCTATGGCTGCACCTGCCATGTGAAACATCTTCCTCCCAGTGATCTATGCAGACCCAAACCTGCTAATCTTTCCTAAGATTCTGGAGACCTGGCTGATCCTTCAGGAGCTAATATGAGCTCTTTCAGTGATGTGTCTTTGTTTTGGGAGTTCCTGTTTAGCAGGAACATTACAACAAGTTAGATGATTAGGGTGGTTTTCATCTGTGGTTGTATTGTACTAGTTCGGCCCAGTTTGGCAGAACCAGTAGCTCGGAGGATCATCTGTGAGCAAACCAGTTCACTCCGACGATCAGCTGCTGGGCCCTCCCACCTGCCCCGGCTCTATACTGACCTTTATTTCCTGCTTTTCAACCTCAGCTGCTTCGTGTGGCACATCCAATTGCAGCAATAGAGCTTGCAGCAGAAGGTGAGTTGCAAACATTGTGCGTGCATGCAAAGCACACAGTCACACTGAACCAGTAGGAAAATTGCTTGAAACCCACCACTGGTTTTCATCCTGATATGTAGCTTAGAGACACTCAGAAAAATGAGTGGCACTATAAATCATTTAAATAAATAAACAAATAATATGTGCAAAAATGCTCTCAGTCAACTTTATGGGTATTAATCCTACTGCTGTTCATTTAATACAAGCTAGATATTACTTCCTGCATCAAAGGGAATTGATCGCTGTCTACCAATTGTAAGAGGAGAAATCTGTATCTATGAAGTCTTTATTGGTTTCCAACAGGAATCTACTTGGTTCCTGTGGGAAACAGGATATTGTACATACTTAATAGTTGGATTTCTGGGTTTGGGAAGAATTTATCAGGATTATTCATTTGCAAATGAATGGTGCAGTGGTTTAGAGGTGGTGCTCTCATCTCACAATCAGGAGGCTGTCAGTTCAATCCTAGATAGCGACAGATATCTCTCTCTCTGGGCACATTGAGAAAATCTCTGCTGTGAACTCTGCATTAGCAGCAGGAAGGGCATCTGGCCAGTAATCAGGTCCATTCAGTTATTCTGATGCAAAGGATTACGGGGTCATTAAAAGACAAAATGTTTGCAAATGTTCTCCCCTCACATCCACTGAGATTTCTTCCGAGTAACAGTTTAGAAATGGAGATTGCCTTGCAGTATTTGTAATCTGTAAAATCTGAAGTCGGAGGAATGGATTGGTGAATGGAGGTTTCCTATGATTATTATTATTTGGATTAATTTGTTGTTGGGGTGGGACTGCCTTTCTCTTGCATAGTCCACCTGCTGTTTGTATGATCTTTTCCCCCCATGTTGTCTCAGTCAAATTTGTGATATGCATTGAGGGCATGGACAGCTGTTGTATATATATCTCACTCCTTAATTGCAGTTATGATTCTTTTTCTTTTATTCAACTGGTACCTTATTTGTCTTATGCAATGCTGATTGCAATCTGGCGATGTTTGGGTTTTCACAGAAGTCTTTGTAGTGTTTTTGTAAGTTTATGGGCCACTTTGATCCCTGGTAATCTGCTGGTGTGCTCCAATGTAATTTTTTAAATCTATAGGAATATTATACTTGGGGTGTGTTTCTGTTTGTTTTTTTATTAGGGCAATTTTAAAATAAGTGGAAGGGGAAGGATAATTAGTTTTTTAAACATATTTTGGAAGCAGTTAAATTCTGATTTTTTTAAAGTATTGTTGAGAGTTCTTATGCAGGTGATCTAGTTTCTTGAGGGGTGGCTGCTGTAAAAAAATTAATTTTTTGTCTGTTTTTAGTAAATTTACTGAATGTGTATTGAAAAATCTATTGTGTTGAAATAGATATATAGGCTATATTTATTTCAAGACATCACAAGATATCCTATTATTTGGACATTTCATTTGATTCAGAAAGTTTCTTTTAAAAAACAATAAACAACAAAACAATTTATGGATTCAGTTCCTATTTTATATTCTCTCTATGTGCTTTTCTTGGTAAAAATACAGGAGAATTTTAGCACTGTACAAAATTAAATGATGCTTTTGACATTATCATAAGATGATCTTCTGCCTCCAGCATATTCTCATATCATTGTTAACTTAGTTACATATATCAAAATATTCATATACCACTATGTATGGATATGTAGTTTGTATGTATACAGTATGTGTAGTCTCTACATATGTATCCATATCTAGTCACTAAAAAAATGACTGCGACTTGATGGCACATAATTAATCTATCAGTTCCCATACCTAAAGTGTTATAATTATCAGTTAAAGTCAACTCAGATTTTACATTATACAGATGCTTTTGCATTGAGTCTGCACTGATGTTTTATTATCTCAAGAAAGTATGTATATGAAAAACTTAATGTAACTAGTTCAACAGGTTCTGAAAAATGGCGGGGGCAAAAGACTTAGTAATTAAACCATAAAAGCAAAACTGAACCAAAAAAACTCTATTCAACCCAATTTTA
This sequence comes from Hydrophis major, assembly GCA_033807585.1. Classification (NCBI taxonomy): domain Eukaryota; kingdom Metazoa; phylum Chordata; class Lepidosauria; order Squamata; family Elapidae; genus Hydrophis; species Hydrophis major. Next base: position 280,738,420 of record CM066328.1, read on the forward strand.
GAATGCACTTAGTCACTTTCTGAATACACATATACTCAGACAAATAAAATGATATTTCAGGCATCCAAGGCCAGAATGTCACTAGAGAGAGAGAGAAAGAGAAAGTTTCATGTACTTATTTTCAAAGTGATAACTAGAGACTACAGAATAAGTTGAACAAAAAGCAATGGGACATATTTCCACTCAAAAGCTTTAACAGTAAAAGTGGTTCAGAGAATATACAGTATTATACTAAGGTAGCTGTTTGAATCAAGCAAAAGTAAGACTACTTGATAAGTTAAACACATAAGAAAAAATGTCTTATAATGTACAGTACTTTTTATCCCAAAGGAGCTCTAAGCATTTTGCAAAATGAAGAGATGGATGATTTCATGTATCACTCAAATTGGGCTACCATTCTAGTTAGAACACATTTTCTGTTTTTTTTTATAACAAACTTTATTAATTTTTTTTAACACACACAAACAAAACATAGAATGTAGTAATATAAAATATCTTTTCTAGAAGAAACAAATAAACCATCTTATTTAAAAAGAAGATAATTCCAAATTATCACACTTCTATATATATATCTTATCTAAATCAACTTCATATCTTTTTTTTTTTTTGAAACAAATTTTTATTAATTTTAAAGATAAAACAACACATCATTAACCAGTAAATACATAAACACATAAAACCTCTTAATATTGTAAGTCCTTACAAGTCAAACAAAACAATATTTTTATACAGCATAATTCCAATTTATCCCATCCCCATATGGACACACAAATATCTTTCATCAAATTTCTCATTATTTCTCTTTACTCCTATTCAATTTCATTTCTCTTCCATATTTATCCATTTTATAGTCATCATATTCTTTTCTTTCTGGCTTGTTTAAATTATTCTCATCTAACATTCCTCCAAGGTTTTATTAATTCTTTTTTCCTTTTTTTTTTTAATAAAAAACAAATTTTGTTAGTTTTATCATAAGCATAATACACAAACATACAAACACAAAACATAAAACATAGACAAAACTAAAAGATCTTTTCTGAAGGTTGTCTGTTCCCGGGTTAAAACTCTTTACACAGACACAAATTCAAACATCATATTCAACCTAAATCTCCTTCCATATCTTATTATCATTTTTTTTTTATATATATGTATATAAAAACCATTTTTATCAGTTTTCTAAAAACAATGCACACAAAATCAAGGCATAACAGCTTATAAATTCTTTTCTAAAAAAAAATAATAATGATAGACCAATAAAACATAACATTTCAAGATTATAATATTAATATTTCATATAATATTAACTTCATATCTTGTCCCTACTTCTCTTTTCCATCCAAATTATTTATCAATTAAAATTTTATTGCCTTTTATCAATATACAAAATCAAAAGAAAAGCATATATATCCTTCCATTATTACCATTTTCAACAACATTCTTTGTCTGTTCTATTTCCAAACATCCATTCATCTTTTTTCTTTTACTATACTTCTCCTGTACAACAATTGGAGTTACATCTATAACTCATTACCTAACTTAAAAATACTACATATAAATCTTTCTTGGGATTCTGTTCAAAAGATTCTAAAATTACATAATAAATTTTTTATTCTAAATATACATATAAAAACACACTCTTATATACCCTCCAGAATCCCTCTTTTAATCTAAATTAAATTCACCCATTGTCTCTAAATAAACTTTTTTTTTTTAAATCTTGCTTCCCCCCATTAAGGCTTCTCCTCCCCCCTTTTCTCTCTTGCTTATTCTTCTCCTTGCCCTTTCTACCCCTTTGCTTTTTCTCTTTGCTTTTCTTGCTCCTTTTCCTTTGCTTTCTAACCTTGCCTCCATCTTTTCGCTCATTTTTCTCTCTTTTGGTTGTTTTTATAATTCTTAAAAACCCCTTTTTCTTATCCTTTTTCTCCTCCTCTCCGGAAGGAACCCATTGTTCATCAAAGATGGCTTCTTCTTCCTCTTCTTCCTTGTCCCAGTCCTTCTGCTGCATAATCAACTTTTCAACAGAACATAACGCCATTTCTAAGAATTGGAACAAAGCGCCCAAAGTATCTTCTTTTTTATATTTTTGATAGTCAATCTCTAGTTCATCCACAGACAATGCCATTATGAAAAGGGAAAACTTTTTCCAAAACAACCACAAGTATTTTTAATCCAGGACAATCAAAAGCAATTAAAAAAAAGAAAAAAGTTCCAAAAGTTAATACTTTTCTTCCTTCTTCTCTTTCTCTCTCTAAATTAATTTTTAATCAAAGAGGTCCAATTACCATATATCTTCTTTTGGGATCCACCAAGACATTCTAGACAGTCTCCTCCTTTTTCAGTTTCTGCTCCAATTTTTTTTTTTCTCCCTTCCCACTTGCAATAACAATTTTAAATAATCAAAAATCCATATCTCCAGCAAAAATTTTCCAATTTCTTAAATTTTTCAATGTCCAAAAATCCCTTTGTCTCTTAGCTTAGCTTTCAAAGCAATCCACTTTCAATGTCTAATATATCCAAATATTTCTGCTTTTTCCGTGGGATGGGAGAGTAAACAAAAATAAAAAAAAAGAAAGTTCCCTTTGACAGCTTCTCCGCCGCTTTCGATCTTCTTAGGGAAACAATGTATCCTCCAGCAACAAGCAGCTCAATTCCAGGCAATTTAAAAGTTGTTACTTGACCCGGCTCAGACAGAACTTTCACTTTTCACACTTCCTCCAGCACAGTTCTTACCCGGTTGCTGGCTTCTTTGTGGCGGCCATTGCTGACCGCCGCTCCACCGCCTTGGGAAAAAGGGGTTTTTCCGGAGAAGGGGGGGGTCTGCGATGCCCCCACCTCCCTAACCGGCTCCCCTCTATCTTCAGCTGTCCCTACAGGGCAGCCTTAACCCCCTGACCCATCTGGATCAGGGGTACCTCGACAGCTAGCCAGCAGGAATCGCGAGCTGTCGCGAATTCCTGCTGCCCCGAAGCCACGCAAACCGGAAGTTTCTAAATCAACTTCATATCTTTTCAAAACTTTTCTTTATTACTCCCTTTCATTCTATTTAGTCATATTTCTTCTGTCTTAAAAATATATACTCATTGAATATATTTTCATTAGTATTCTTCCACATCCTGTCAGACTTAAACAAACATTACACAAAACATAAATACATAAAACTTCTTTTTGGAAGGCGGCTTACCCTGAGTTAACTCTTTTTATACAGACATCAATCAAAATTTATACTCACTTAACATACTATCTCATATCTTATTTAACATTCTCTATTTTCCATATATTTTCTCTCTCCTACTCATTCTTTTAATTCTATTTTATTTATTCCATCTCAATTAAATAATTATATTTGCATTTTTGTTCTGTTTTTTTTTCAATCACCTACTTATCCTTTCTATCTAATACAATATTTCTCCTATAAACCCAGATTGAAGTATGACAACTTTTTATCATCCCCCTAAATAACACTTAAAATAATACATATTTTCCGTGCTGATTCTGCTCCGTACATTCAAAGTATTACATTTCAAAATAGTAAAACAAACAAATAATATTGAGTTTAATAAGTAATAATAAAACTAAAAACAAGTAAAAAAGAAATATTAAATTTATAATATAGTAAAAGCAATGTTTCATAAGAAATTAAATTCTATTATTAATTCTTAAACAATAAAAATACTATTTCATACTATTATGAAATTAAGAAATTAAACTCTATAATTAAATCATGACTTCGCTTTAATACATTTTTAAATCATATAATATTCTAATTTTCTAACTCAACTTCAAATACTAATGTCTACAATGCATTTTTATGTACTTTTGCAGAATCATTTTTAAAAAAAGATTATTTCACCTCTTATCTCTGAAAAAAAAAACATTTTTTTGCATCTTGTTTAAAGCCTTTATGACTCCTCTTTCCTTTCCCCCTTTCTTTCTTCTCCATTCTAACTTTTTGACCCCCCCATCTCTCCAATTTCACTCTCTTAATCTTCCTAATATTTCTCTTTTCTGTTGCTTTCTGACATCATATCGCTTTTTCATCTCCTTTTTCTTTTTCTTGATTACTTTTTTAAGTTCTAAGTTCATCTTTTCCTTGCCCCCCTTCCGCTTTTCTTCCTCCACTAAGTGTGTTTGTCCATTAAAGATGGCTTCTTCTCCTTCATCCCAGCCTTCCTGTAGTATTTCTTGGTAGGTAGAAATCACCATTTCCAAAAAGCAAAAGATAGATCCAAACGAGCCCTTATCTTCATTTTTCAATTTTTGAAATTCCATTTGTAGTCCTTCAAAAGATAATGCCATTTTTTCTTTCTTTCTTTTTTAACGCAACCCTAATGTCTTTAGTCCCCTTTTTTTAAAAAAAAAAAAATTCACAAAGATCTCAAAGTCACAGAGCAAACCAAATCAATTTTAAGTTGTTATTTTTTTTTAAATCCAATGTCCAGAAATCCTTTATCCCTTGGCTTTAAATTTCAAATTGAGTGACCTTCCGTGCCCAAGTAGATTTTCCAGATCTCCGTCTGCTATTTCTATGGGGAGGGAGAGGTAAGAACATTTTTTTCCCCTTAACAGCTTTAACCGCAGCTTTCCAGTCTTCTTTGGGAAACAATGTATCCTCAGGCAATCCAAACAGTTCAGTTTCCAGGGTAATTAAGAGTTGTTATTGTCTCGGCTCAGCCAAATTTTCACTTCCTCCTGCAACCTCCAAGCACAAATATTACCCGGCTGCAGGCTTCTTTGTGACGGCCATCACTGACCGCCGCTCAACCACCTTGGGAAAAAGGGTTTTTTCCAGCTGGGGAGGGGGTCTGCGACACCCCCAAACCCCTGTCTGGATCCCCTCTCTCTTCGGCTGCCTCTACAGGGCAGCCATATCCCTCAGACCCATTTGGATTGGGGGCACCTTGGCAGCAAGCACAGCAGGAATTGCAGACAAGCAAATTCCTGCTGCTGCCGAAGCCACGCAAAACCGGAAGTCAGAACACATTTTCTGTTTAGCTGCCGAAGCCACGCAAAACCGGAAGTCAGAACACATTTTCTGTTTAACAGAACACAGTAATAGCACAAAAGGAATACCTTTTGGTTTTGCCTGAATACCTTTTTGTTAGATTTCTGAAGTCCAACTCTGAGCATCATGGATTTGGATTTTCAAACCAAAAAGTCTTTCTTGGAAGTTATGCAAGAAAGATTTGGTCAATCAAGAAATTAATAATAAAATTATATTATAAGCTTAAGCAAATAAAATTTTAATTAGTGTGAATTAGTCAGCATATACATGTATCTCTTACTGCAACAAGATTGATGGTTAGCCACAATTAAATTCAGGAGCACCAGCTTTCTGGACATCATTAGAAATTATATATGGTTGCTTTTAAGATTTTTGTGTATCATGTGAAAGGAAGCCAAAGAGGAACTTAATTTAATACAGCCTTACAGAAAGATCAAACACAGCAATGGGGTAGATAATGGTGTGACATCAAACCGGGGATGATGGCATGTTAATGGCAATGGAAATAGTTGTCTCTGAAAGTCTTTACAATTGGTGGTTTGGGGTTTCTATGTCCAGCCAACTTAAAGTCTGTATACCCTGTTCCTGAATTAAATCTAGCCTATTATAAGTTCAAGCATAGTAACTCTCTAGCTTAGTCATGCTACATCAGCTTTCTGTATTTTCATAACAGCAATTTATCGCAATATCTAGCACATTGCTGGTGTAATAAATAAATAAATAACAGGGACAGATTTTTATCTCATTACAGTGATGGTTGGATGATGCTGTAAATCATTAGTGAGGATATTGTTGTATATGATTCCTCTTTAATGGTGTAAAGTTCTAGTAATCACTGAGCAAGTAGGCTTTCTGTAATATGTGTGTTTATATCTTTGGTTATTCGGGTTTTCTCCCGCGCAAGATTGGAAGTATCTAGGCAACATTCTGATGAAGATGTGAGCTTGCAGCTCCTTCTTCTTTTTAACTGCTAGTGGGGGTGTGACTTGATTGGGAAGGGGCTTGGCTGTGTTCTGATTGGGTGGGGGTGTGTGCTCATTGGTTGGGGGTTTGGCTGTGTTCTGATTGGTTGTGGGGTTGGCCGTGTTCTGATTGGCTGGAGGCGTGTTCTGTTCAGGTGGGGGCTTGGTTGTGCTCAGGTTAGTCTTAGTTGCTGGGGGATTTGAGTTGGTGAGCAGTGATCCTGCTGTTTGGCTTCGAGTTCGTGGTCGTGCTGCATCTTCATGGTGGGGGTCAGTTCGCTTCATGTATGGCTCAGAGGGGTTTGAAGTGGGTAGTGATGCAGCTGCATTGTGGCTTCTGGTCCGTTGTCATGTCTCATCTTCTGTGTGGGTGTGAGTCTGCTTTCTACGTGGAAGTGTGGTGGTGGCATCTTGTGTGGCCCTCATGGGTGTGGTTCTGGTGTCATTCTTCATGTTAGGTACTCGTCTGTTCATGAGGGCAGGTTTCCAAATGGCTGGTAGGCGGGAGGTGTAATCTCGTTTATTCATGCTGTGTGGGCATTTTTCTATCTCTATGGCTTCTCTGATTATTCTGTTGTTGAAGTGTTCAGTTTTGGCGATAGTTCTGGTATTTTTAAAGTCAATCTCATGTCCTGTGGCTTTGAGGTGTTGGACCAGGGAAGAGGTCGGTTCTTTTTTGATTGAGTTCTTATGTTCTTCAATGCGTGCACTTATTCTTCTGTTAGTTTGTCCAATGTATGTGGTGGGGCAGGCAGTGCAAGGGATTTCATATCCTCCTTGGTTTTCTAACTCAATTTTGTCTTTAGGGTTTCTTAGGATGGTGGATATTTTTCTGTTTTTGCAGAATGCTGTTTTAATATTGTGTTTTTGGAAGATCTTGCTGATTTTGTCTGTAGTGCCTTTTATATATGGGAGGAGGGCTTTGCCGTTCTCTTGTTCTCTGTCTTGGATTTTGGTTGGGGTTTCTTTTTGGATTAGGTGGGTAATCTTCTTTCTTTGGAATCCATTGGCTGTTAGTACATTGGTGAGAGTGTGTAGTTTGGTTTTTAGGTGTTGTTCGTCAGCGAAGCATTTTGTTCTGGAGATGAGTGTCTCAGCTACGGAATTGATCTCTGCTGGGTGGTGGTGTGAGAGTGCATGTAGATAGCTGTTTGTATGTGTTTTCTTCTGGTAGATGGTGAGTCCTAGGGAGCCATTGGATTTTTTGTATACCAAGACATCTAAGAAGGGAAGTTGATTGTTAGCTTCTGTTTCCATGGTGAATTGTATTTTGGGATGTAGGCTGTTGAGATGTGTGAGGAAGTTGTTCAGTTTTTCTTTCCCGTGTGGCCAGATTATGAAGGTGTCATCTACGTATCTGAGCCAGAGTTTGGGTTTATGATCATATTTTTCTAGAGCTTGTGTTTCAAAGTGTTCCATGTAGAGGTTTGCGATGACAGGTGAGGGGGTGATCCCATGGATGCTTCTTCTATTTGTTTGTATTTTTGTTTTGTAGGTGAAGTATGTATTGGATATGCAATGGTTGGTCAGATCCAGGATGTGCTTGGGGGTATTGTATTTGTTTTGGATGGCTGTCAAGGCTTCCTTTATTGGCACTTGGGTGAAGAGGGATATGACATCGAAGCTCACTAGTAGGTTGCTGGGTTGTAAGTTTTGTTTCTTTATGATCTCGATGAACTGGAATGAGTTTCTTACGTGTGAGTTGATGGATTCTGCATAGGGCTGTAGTTGTTTGGCGAGAAATTTGGCTAGGTTTTGTAGAGGTGAGCCTATGGAGCTGACTATTGGTCTAAGTGGGGTTCCTTCTTTGTGTATCTTGGGGAGACCATAAAGTTTAGGGCATCTGGATGATTTCTCTCTGGGTATGATTCTTTGCTGAATTTCTTCACTGATGGGGGAGGCTTTTATTTTGGATCTGGTGGTTTTTTTTAGGTAGGTGGTGGGGTCTGTCTTTAGGGGTTTGTATGTGGGGTCTTGGAGTAGGTTTGTTAACTTGGTTTGGTAGTCAGATGTGTTCATAACCACTGTCGCGTTGCCCTTGTCTGCTGGTAGGATTATTATGCTGGTGTCTTCTTTCAGCTGAAGTAGTGCAGTTTGTTCTTCATTGGATAAGTTGCTTTTGGGTGGTTTGCTAGTGCAGAGGATGTTGGTGATTTCGAGTCTGATTCTATTAGCATCATCAGGATTGGTTTTGGTCAGGCTGGTTTCAACTCCGCATATGATGGTTTCTGTGGGGATGTGTTTGGGAGCGACAGCAAAGTTGAATCATTTTGAAAGGACCTTGGTTTCAGCTTCAGTGAGGATCTTGTCTGAGATGTTGTGCACTGTTTGTTTCATGTGTGGCTGTGAGGGGGGAGGAGTTGGTTTCTGGTGTTGTTGTAGTTTTCTGAGTTTGTTAGTGTGTGTGTCTGTCTTGAGGGTGGTCTGTGTTTCGGTTCTCCAGATAGCAAGTTGTTTGGATTTGTCCCAAAGTGCAGGGTGAATCTTGTTGCTGAGTCTGAGGTGAAGTGTGAGGAGATCTTTGTTGATTTGGTCTAGGAGAAATCTTTTTTTGTGTGAAGTTCATTTCTAATTAGGGACAATTCTATTCTTTTTAGGATGCATTTGGTGGCTGCTGTGTTGGTGTGGAATTTCAATTGGAAGCTTGTGTGAATTAAATTTTGATCTCAGCAGTTGCATAGGAATGCGAGGTCACATAAAATGGAAGCTCTTTGGACTTCAAGTTTTTCATAAGTCCTGGTCAGATGGTGGGCACAAGTTGCCACCACCACACTTCCACGTAGAAAGCAGACTCACGCCCACACAGAAGATGAGACACAAACACGGACCAGAAGCCGCACTGCAGCTGCATCACTACCCACTTCAAACCCCTCCGAGCCATACATCAAGCGAACTGACACCCACCAAGAAGATGCAGCACGACCACGAACTTGAAGCCAATCAGCAGGATCACTGCTCACCAGCTCAAATCCCCCAGCAACTAAGACTAACCTGAGCACAACCAAGCCCCCACCTGAACAGAATACGCCTCCAGCCAATCAGAACACGGCCAACCCCACAACCAATCAGAACACAGCCAAACCCCCAACCGATGAGCACCCCCCCAATCAGAACACAGCTAAGCCCCCACCCAATCAAGTCACACCCCCACTAGCAGTTAAAAGGAAGAAGCAGCTGCAAACTCACGTCACTCTGAGAAGCACAGAGCCGAAGACACAAGCCTGAAGATGATGAATGAGACTTCATCAAAACGTTGCCTAGATACTTCCAATCTTATGCAAGAGAAAACCCGAATAACCAAAGATCCACATACAAATACCCGCCATACAAATACCTGCGAGAACCTCAGAAAACGTGTGTGTGTGTGTGTATGTGTATGTGTATGTGTATGTGTATGTGTGTATATATATATATATATATATATATGTATGTATGTATGTATGTATGTATGTATATTTTTTTGTCTTAAGTTTTCGCGGCTACTGACATGTTTGGCATTCAGCTTTGTTCGGGTATTTTTCCACGTCATAGTAGTGGTGCTTTTAAACTTGTAGCAACGTTTCAGCAGAATCGCATCTGCCTTCACCAGGCTTCTGTATTGTATTCATTTGTGAGTCAGACTTTCACAGCCATTTCAGTTTTAAATTTGGAGCTAGCCTACTGCTGTGCCAGAATGGTGTTTTCTTCATCCTGATTGGTTGGGAGTCTTAGTCTGTGTTTACTGGTCTTGGAGTTTGCTGTGTTCTGCTTGATTGGTGTTTCTAATATCTTCTGTCTGTTTTGTGGCTTTTTTTGTTGTTGTCTTGATTGGCTGGCAACATTGTGTTCCTGTATTGGAGGCTTTTAGTGCAGCTTGGCTCTGAGTAAATGGACAGCTATAATTTATTAGGAAGCTACATTTCATCTGGGTCCCTGGTTGGGGTGTGTTTGAGCTGGAGGTATCAGGGGGGATCTGTTTGTGCCCAGGTGTTTGCCTGGCTAGTGGTGTGGAGATTTTTTTTATTTGTGAGTGCAGGCTTCCAAATAATTGACAGTCTGGTGGAATCATCTCTTCTATTCATGCTGTCTGGTCTTTTTTCAATCTCTATGGCTTCTCTGATAATTCTGTGGCTGGGATTTTCTATGGTGGCTAGGGTTTTGGTGCCATTGAAGTTGATGCTATGACCTGTTGCTTTCATGTGTTGGACAAGTGAGGAAGTGTGTTCCAGCTTTTTGACTGCATTTTTGTGTTCATCCAGGCGGGTACTTATTCTTCTATTGGTCTGTCCAATGTATGTGGCAGGGCATGATGCACAGGGGACTTCATATATGCCTTGGTTTTCCAGGTCAATTTTATCTTTGGGGTTCCTGAGGATGGCTGCTATTTTTCTGTCTGATTTGAAGACAGTCTTGATGTGATGCCTGTGTAGTATCTTACTGATTTTGTCTGTAGTACCTCTTATGTAGGGCAGGACAGCTGTTCCATAGGTCTGTTCATATTCTAGGTCTCCGTTATGTCTCAGTGTGTTTTTGTGGATCAAGCCGGTGATTTTGCTTTTGTGGAAGCTGTTGGCTGTCAGTACTTTAGTCAGGGTACATAGTTCAGTGCATAGTTCAAGATGTTTGTCTTGTCTGCCAGGCGTTTGGTTCTGGTGATTAGTGTTTTGGCCACAGAGTTTATCTGTGTTGGGTGGTGGTGGGATTGGGCATTGAGGTAGCAGTTTGTGTGTGTTTGCTTCTGATATATGTTGTGTCCTAGTGTGCCATCTGTTTTTTTTTTTGTAGATTAGTACATCTAGGAATGGTAGTTGTTTGTTTCCGTTTCCATGGTGAACTTCATTTTGGGGGTGTGCTGTTTCAGTGTGTTCGGAAATTGTTTAGGTTTTCTTTTCCATGGGGCCAAATCACAAATGTGTCATCGATGTATCTTAACCATAGTTTGGGTTTGTGGGTGGCATTAGCTAGGGCTCTAGATTCTAATTCTTCCACGAACATGTTTGCAATGACGGGTAATAGTGGTGATCCCATAGGGGCTCCTTCAATTTGCTTGTATCTTTGTCCTTTGTATATGAAATATGTGTTGGTTAAGCAGTGTTGTGCTAGTTCCATGAGGTGTTTAGCTGGTTGGTATTTATTTTTGATGATTTCAAGAGTTTCTTTTGTCGGGACTTGAGTGAATAGTGAAACCACGTCAAAACTTACAAGCAGATCTTTTTGTTCCACGTGTAGATCTTTGATCATTTATATAATCATATATATATAATATAAATAAGTGTAAATACTGAAGGACAGAGATGGGTTTCTACTGGTTCTGTCCACCTCTGTAGAACCGGTTCTATGTCTGTTGATGTTTTTGCCCATCTGCCCACCCGAGCTCTTACCTGATCTTTATTTCCTGATTTTTCAACTTCAGCTGCTGAACAAGGCATAGCTGCAGTTTAAAAAGCAGGAAAAGAGGGCTGTTTCAAAGACTGCTTCTCTGCACGCAGCCTGCTGATGATGATTTACAGGTGCGTGCAGGGAAGCTCGTAAATCCCAAACCGGTAATTAACCCTGTCGTATCCCACCCCTGTTAAAGGGTAACATGGACATGATAAAAGAGAGTCAAATGAAGTAGGGAGAAGTGGCAAACCATATTAATGGTCATTATGTGAGGTGAAAATTCACGTAAAAAGAAAATATGGCATCTTTTTCAGGCTTGAGTGGAAAGCTTGAAAAATATCGAATTCCTTTAATGATTGTAGAAAGATGCAATGCTCATACAATATCCAAAGCACTTTTAGATTACTCATCAGAGCCTTATTATATAAATATTTATTACAATATTCCCATAGTGCCTTCTTAATATACAGATGACATACATAGAGTGAGAACTGGTGGTGCAGAAGTGGAAACAGCACATTGGATAAGAGAAAAGCATTCTGTAAAAAAACACAATGCAGGTACCAACAACAACCCAGGTTGAGAAAGGACCTGTGAACTGTTGTGATTAAAGTGCAGGAGAAAAATAAACTTAGAATTTAAAGTTTGGAAAACAGACACACACTCACATTAAAAAAAGAACAACTAGATTATTAGACTCTGTAGAAGTCTTCACTGTTATAAGACGTTTAGTATCTACAAAAAAAAAAAAAAAAACCCACCCAAAATCTTATTCAAGCTGTTTATTGATTTTTCTGCCTGAGATTTTAAGTGCCCTTTGAGTTCCTAAAGACAGAATTATCACATTGGATTGGTTGTAATTGATATATGAATGTTTTTATTTGAAAAAAATCACAAGGATTGGTTTTAGTAAGAATTGGCAATCTTGGCTGATGAGGTAGGAAATCCAGACAGCACTGAGGACTTTGGTTTATGTGTAAAATCGTTTTTATATCTAATGCTCTGTTTTGTGAGAATCAGTTTAAGCTAGGTCATCTTCTTTTGAGTTAATATAATACTTGAACAATTTTTATATTATTATACCTTATAGGCACTTTGTTGTGGTTATGGGACTGCATACTCCTGTAGCTATTGTTTTTCTTTTTGTTTGTTGCAGAAAATATATGAAGACTTAGTATCTAGAGAGAAAGTTCCAGACAATTTGATCCTGTGAGGGATCTTTGCTCTCCAAAGTCTGGACACACTGTAGCTTAGCAAGTTTGTACAAAATGCCTTATTGCAACAAACACCTTCCTTAAAATAGGCTGTTGTTCTGAGTCAACACCACCCTTCTAGGTTTAGCAAGATGGAGTTGCCATGTTGAATGTATCTTTAATACTCAGTATATTCTGTCCAAATAAAAGTCTCAAAGTCTTTAAACTAACATACAACCTTTACTTTTTCCCCACAAAAGGTTCTTATACTGTTGTTACTGCTGAACTGGCCAAACTCCAAACTTCAGGCAGGATTCCTACCTTCCTATAGCTTGTGTCCTCTTGCCTACTTGCAATAGCTCTCAATCTTCAGGTGTCACCTTCACTTCCTATCTATAGGCTGTTGGTATTCACCTTTCTTGCTATATATACCCACTTTCTCATTCTGTCTTAGTATTTGCTTTTGTAAGTTCAAAAAAAAAATTGGGAGAGTGAGGGGCTGCCTGTGGACCTCCTTGGAAACACCAGGGTATGGATGAGTTTGTCAGGCAACTGGAACACCAGCTGGAATGCCTGTGAGTGCAATGGAGTACAATGAAGTTTTCTCCATTCCTGTGAACGGATGAATGCCTGATGGATCTCACTCTTTCTCCTTCTCCTCCCCTCTCTCCCCCTCCCTCTATATTTGTGTAGGGTATAGGAGCCTGCTTTTGAAAAGAGTAGAGAGCAATTCCAATTTCAACCCCACCCAGTTCCCTACCTGGATCCATTCTCTCCATTCATTCCCCCTATTTTTCAATGCTTAATAGCAAAGTCAGAAACTAAGTGTGCCTGGAAAGCTGCTCCTCATAGGTGGCCATGTTTTTCTATCCTCTGTGAGCTGCCCAATCTTCTTTGGAATGCATGAATTGACTATTAACAATCCACTGAAATAAAATGCTCTTAATTGATTTCTGAATGTGAAATTTGCCCCCTAATGACAGCTTAATATAAAGCTTGCTTGTTGAACTAAAAAAAAGTAATTCAAAAGACTAAGGCAGGAATCTAACTATAAAATCATTAACCACAATCAGAATAAAAATAGTCCCCATTTCTGCCTGCTTGGTTTGATACAAGATCTCTTTAGGTATATTGAGAAAATAGTTTCTATGTGTGCACAAGTACAAGTTAAAAATTCTAATCAGAGAAATTATTCTGGTCTCCTAGGACTACAGATGTATATCAGATGAAAGAACTATGTGCAGAGATCAAATTAAGGCAACTTTAATAGGCCCATGGGCTGGTAAGCTAATAGGGTTTGTAACCATTTAAATTTCTTTTATTAAAGGAAATGTTCCAGAAAGTCAATACAACCTAATTTGTTTGTGGAAAATGTGGCTCTTATGCTTAGTTTATTTTGCCTACCACACATATGTAACTGCTTCATTTAGACAAATTAGGTTTGGCAATATTTACACACAAGCATCTACTTTCTGGATTTATATCCTGAAAGATTTCTATCTACCATTGGAAATTAATTTAGTCAATTATATTTTGATTTATGTTTTATTTTGTAACCTAAGGTAAAATGTGATGCCACATCATTTGCTGTGCATGATGCAGGAGATGTATGGATATAACGAAAATGTTTAATCAAAACAGTCATATCTATTACATCTATCTATAATGGTTGCAAGATCTGTGTATGGCTAGTCTAGAGAAAAGAAGGATTAGGGGTGACATGATAGCGATATTCCAGTATTTGAGGGGCTGCCAAAAGGAAGAGGAGAGGTTAACTTATTTTCCAAAGCACCAGAAGGCAAGACAAGAAAAAATGGATGGAAACTAGGGAAAGAAGCAACCTGGAATTAAGGAGAAACTTCCTAATCGTGAGAACAATTAACCAGTGGGAGCTGCTTGCCTTCAGAAGTTGTAGGTGCTTCATCACTGGAGGTTTTTAAGAAGAGATTGGACAGCCACTTGTCTCAAATTGTATAGGGTCTCCGGCTTGAGCAAGGGGATTGGACTAGAAGACCTCCAAATTCCCTTCTAGCTTTGTTCTGATTGATTGATCTGCTAGGAGTATGAAAAGCATTTGAAAGAAGTCTTTTGCAAAGCACTTAAATTAGCTACATCCTTTGCATGACTTACTTTGCTGTTTTAAAAATCTCTGGCTACCTGTTGTTTTCTGCTGAAGGATTCAGCAGGAAAACTTGGTCTACATAGGCACATGCAGTCAGCTAGGCTATTTGTGCACAGCCATATACCTACCTACTTTGCCATGCTTCTTGGTTTCTAATAAAAGTGTGAACATTGTAACAGAATAATATATTTGAGCCATTGCAATAAACATTAAGAATAGATGGCATGATTCTATCACCTGGCTATCAGCTGATTATCAGTTTATTTAAAATTTATTTAAAAGGAACATTATAATTTCTCATGTCCCAGCTTTAGTGGAATTATTACAATCTAATAACCATCTCTTTATTTTAAATGCAGACTGAATGGTTACTATGCAACATTTGAATCAAAGGTAATGTTTCAAAACAATTTCAAAATGAGTTTCAAGTGAATAGTCTATGGATATCAAGTTGTTTTTTTTTTAAGTATGGCAAAAAGCAGCAAAGATTAAAAATAAAGTCATAGAGTTTAGACAAACAGAAGTAACATTTAAAAAACCCCAAAATTTTGCAGTTTTTGAAATCTTAAATACAAAGAGTAAATAATCATTATGATTGTTTTATGCCTTTGAATAATTTTCCATGCAGTTTTCTCAACAAAATTTAGGAAGTAGTTTGCCCTTGTCATTTCCCTAGAACTGAGAGACAGAGAGAGTGACCAAACCAAGATCAACCAACCTAAGACAGGATTAGAACTTGCAATTTCCTGTTAACTAGCCTGATATTTAAGCATTACAACAATCTGGTTTTCAAAAAAATTATTGCAACTGGTTAACAAACAGTTATATTATGAATTTAAAAAATTCTTATCAATCTCCTGCACTCATTGCCATCTACGTATATCAGTAAGATTACATTACCCCATTATGCAATGACATTTTTGTTTTTTACTAACTGGAAACACTTCCTGGGCTAATACAGTTCCCAGAATTGGATCCCTGAATATCAGAAATTCATGAAACCAAACCAACTGAAAATTTCTTCAATATTAGTGAAGATATATACTTCATATTTGGTTCATTTCAAAAAGGGAATCAGAATATTTCCATCATAATATAAATTATTGATACTAAATGGAACATAGTTCAGTTGCTGGAATACCCGTAATCCCAATTTTAGTAAATCTTGATGCAGGCAACTTTGTGAGAATCATGCTTGAAGAAGAATCACTTTTGATTTAGGCAGCTGTCAAAGAGTTTGACACAAGAGTTTAATGTTCTAAAACATGTCTGGTGTCAACACCACCAGTAGGAAACAACAAAAATGACAGCTGTAACCCAGCATGTGTTGGTGCGAGAAAACAGGCCAGGACAAAATACCATGCTGGGTATGGAGGTCAGTGTTGCTGGGGAAAAAAAATAGGAATACAATTAGCAGTATAATGGTCAAAATCCACATAATTTTCACCAAACAAAATACATTGGGATAACATTATTTCTTAATTTATACATCCTACATTTGAGGATATATATATACACACATACATACACACACACAAATTAATTAAGAAACATAAATGAGGAATGAAATAAGTAGCTTTATAAGAAATGTTTTGAAATGGGACTTCAGATTTTAATGTGGACAGAACACTATAAAATTGTTTTAAAATAATATTATGTCTATGTCAGTAATAATTTTACACCTGACACAAGCCTCATAATCAGATAAAGTCTTTCAAGAGATGTTGCCATGCATTTATATACAGATATAAATATCCTGCAGTATTGATTTTAAAAAATAAACATTTTAAGTAGTTATAGCTTTCCATGTCAATCTTGGTTTGTTCCTAAAATAAATATATCAGACTCTACTAATAGAGTATTAGATACAATTTATTTTACTACATTAACATTCTATTAACATTGCTATCAATACATGTTTTAAAACATTTGACAGAAAAATAAATTTCTCAAAAAATATTTCCTTTGAAATGGGATTTAGAGGAAATTCATTTCCATAATTAATTCTACTTCAACTAAACCTAAATTAATTAGCATTGATTGAACAAATATAGAATGTTTTCTAATAAATACGAGTACTTAACAAGTCTCTGCCCAATTTGGTTTTTTTTCAGTGTCATTATTAAAGCTACAGTAAATAATATTAAGAAGAGCAAATATATTCAGTATCTTCATTTTAAAAAGTATTTCATGTAATTAATCTGCTTGCAAAAAACTTGTTTCTTTGTTAGGTAACAAAGTCGATAAATTGCAATTGCAATCATATACCTTTCTAAAAGTGACAATATAAAAATTATTTGCTAGTCTAATTAATATTGATAATGAATCACAAAAGCAGTTGTTTCCAAAATTTATTGGCCTTAATATTAGCTAATGCTGTTTTAGATAATCACAAGTAAATATTATAGAAAACATGACAGCACTTTAAAAAAAAAAAAGGCACCAGAATTCCACGCTATTTTCACAAGACTAAAGTTGAATTTAGATTTGGGCAATATATTTCATTATCAATGTTTGGCAAGATAACAGCAATTAAAAACTCTCCCCAAGATTTTCTGCACAAATATTTTCAACTGTATTGTGTACTACTAGCTCAATACCTACGAAATTACGTGGTCGGGTTTAGTTTTAGGAGAGGAAAATAAGGGGAAAATTCTGCCTCTGCCTGCTAGCATCCATCGGTATTCATCAGGCTAGCATCCTGTCAGTGTGTGAGAAAGTTGAGGGCTGTTTAGAAACTGAAACAGTATTTGTTGTGTGAGCAAGAAGGATTCAGCAAGGAGATTAGGCGTAATTTAGCTCAACTGTTCTGTACTAAAGTTGTTTGGTGCTGTGAAACTAAAACTGAAACTGAAACTCCTCCCTCTGCTGTGTTTTGCATTTGGAAGAGATTTCTTTTCAGGTAGGGAAGGGGAGTAGAACTCCTTAGCATCAGAACATGTTAATAATAATATATGAAATACTAATGCTCTGATGGTTATTTTGACCATCAAAAGTGAATGAGCACCTAGAAGCCAAGAGGAACATACGTGCCAAATTTCAAGTTTGTAGGCTTTCTGGTTCTGGAGATCGTGTGATGATGCATGAGTGGTATTTTGCTTTTATACATACATACATACATACATACATACATACATACATACATACATTTGTTTTCTTAAGTTTTCGCGGGTACTTACATGTATGGTATTCAGCTTTGTTCAGATATTTTCCCACGTCATTGTAGTTGTGATTTTAAAGTTGTAGCAATGTTTTGGCAGAATCTCATCTGCCATCATCATCATCAGGCACAATACAGAAGCCTGGTGATGGCAGATGATGTGGGAAAATATCTGAACAAAGCAGAATACCATATATTCATCTAGGAGGGTACTTATTCTTCTATTGCTCTGTCCAATGTATGTGGCCGGGCATACTCTGTATATATGAAGTCAACTGTGCATCATGCCCGGCCACATACATTGGACAGACCAATAGAAGAATAAGTACCCGCCTGGATGAACACAAAAATGCAGTCAAAAAGCTGAAACACACTTCCTCACTAGTCCAACACATGAAAGCCACAGGTCATAGCATCAACTTCAATGGCACCCAAACCCTAGCCACTATAGAAAACCCCAGCCACAGAATTATCAAAGAAGCAAGGATTTCCGGTCTGCAGCGCTTCGGAGCAGGCAGGAATCCGCAACTGTGCACAGTTTCTGCCTGTGTTCACTGCCCGAGTGCCCTGAGCCATTTGGCTTCGGGGCTAAGCCATCTCCATAGAAAGTGGCGAAGACAGGGGGGGTCTGGCAGGGTCAAGAGATATCGCACCTCTCTTCCCTAGCCAGCAAAACCCCCTTTTCCAAAGGAAGCTGAGGGGCAGTCAGCAATGGCTGCCACATAGAAGAGCTCAGCCGGAAAAAGGACGTGCAGGAGGAGCTGTGAAGAAATGAAAGTGATCTTTGCTGACCAAGACAAAATAACAGTGAAAGTACCCTGGAATTTAAAATTTACTAAAGAAACATCGTTTCCAGAATGTGTCAAGCGGAGAATGTAAATTAAAGGAAAAGGTTTTTTTTTCTTTTCACTCTCCTTCCGAACATGACAGTGATAGAACTTTAAGAGAAATCAGAAAACTTGCATTGGAGGTATGGATTTCTGAATATTTAAAGGAAAAACTTTTTGCTGTAAGTGGGAAGGGAGAGGGAAAAAAATTGGAGCAGAATTTGAAAAAGGAGGAGATTGCCTAGAGTTTTAAAGAGCTAAATAAGCTAAATAAGAAGCTTAATAAGGCTTCTAAAAGATATATCTTAATTGGAACTTTTTGATCAAACAGTAACCCCAGAAAGAGAAATGGAAGAAAGAAAAAAGTATTAAAAGAAATAGTTTATTTGAATTTTTTGGTGACTTTGGAACTTTTGGGAATTATTTTTGATTAAAAACACTCGGGTGGTTGTTTTGGAAAAAAAAAACTTTCTCTTTATGTGGATGAACTAAAAATTGAATATAAAAAATATAAAAAAGAAGAACAAGAAGGGAAAGATACTTTGGACACTCTTTTTCCATTTCTAGAAATGGCGGTATGTACTTATGAAAAATTGACTGCGCAGCAGGACGACTGGGACAAAGAAGAAGCCATCTTTGATGAACAAATGATTCTATTTGGGGAGGAGGAGAAAGAGGAAATGAAAAAGGGGCTTTTAAGGCTTGAAAAGACAACCAAAAAAGAGAAAAATGAGGTGAAAGGTGGATACAAGGTTAGAAAACAACAGAAAGAGGGAAAGCAGAAGAAGAAAAGGGAGGAGGAGAGACAAAGGGGTAAAAAGGGCAAGGAGAAGAATAAGCAAGAGAGAAAGGAAGGGATGAGAAGCCTTAATGGTGGGAAGCAAGATTTAAAGGAACAAAATTCATTTAGAGACAATGGGTAAACTTAATTGAAAAAGGGATTCTGTAAGGTACATAAGATTGTGTTTTTATATGTGTATTTAGAATAAAATGCTTAAGATATAAATGAGTATTAATATGTATGATTAGTTTTTTAATGGCATAGATAGTGGTCTTATATGCTTTTTTTTGTTATTGCTTTTTTTTTTCTTCTCTTAAAATACATTGTGTAATTTTAGAATGTACTAAACAGAATCCCAATATAAGTTAAGTGTTATATTAAGTATTATTAAGCTAGGAGAAAGAGTTAAAGGCATCAATCTCCAATCAGTGTACAGGAGAAGTTTGTTTAAAGAGAAAAGATGAATGGATAGCTGGAAATAGAACATTCAAAGAATAAGTATTATGATTTGAACTGAGATGAGATAAATAAAATAAAACTAAAAAAGATAAAAGAGGGAAGAAGCTATATAGAAAATTGAAAATGGTAATAAGATATGGAATGGTATATAAAATCAATATGATTTTTGAATTTGTGTCTGTATGAAGAGTTTTAACCCGGAATCAAGCAACTTTCAGAAAAGATGTCTTAGGTTTTTATGTTCTATGTTTGTTTGTGTATTGTTCTTGAAAAGCAATAAAAATTTTAATTAGTAAGAAATATAATTTCGATAATAGAATGAAAGGGAGAAGTTGGGATAAGATACGAAGCTGAACAGATAACGTAAATATATATATATTATAATTTGGAATTATTCTGTATGTTCTATTGGTTTTTTCAGAAAAAATCTTTTATGTTATTATGCCTTGTTTGTTTGTGTATTGTTTTGTAAAAATTAATAAAATTTGTTTTTTTAAAAAAAAGAATTATCAAAGAAGCCATAGAGATTGAAAAAAGACCTGAAAGCATGAATAGAATAGGTGATTCCACCAGACTGTCAATCATTTGGAAGTCTGCACTTACAAACAAAAAAATCTCCACACCTGACAGACAAGCACCTGGGCACAAACAGACCGCCCCCACCCCAATACCTCCAGCTCAAACACACCCCAACCAGGCACCCAGATGAAACCTAGCTTCCTAATAAATGATAGCCATCCATTTACTCAGAGCAAAGTCACACTAAAAGCCTCCAATACAAGAAACACAATGTTGCCAGCCAATCAAGATACAAAAAGCCACAAAACAGACAGAAGATATTAGAAACACCAATCAAGCAGAACACAGCAAACTCCAAGACCAATAAACACAGACCAAGACTCCCAACCAATCAGGATGAAGAAAAAACCATTCTGGCACAGCAGTAGGCTAGCCCCAAATTTAAAACTGAAACAACTGTAAAAGTCTGACTCACAAATGAACACAATACAGAAGCCTGATGATGGCATATGAGATTCTGCCGAAACGTTGCTACAACTTTAAAAGCACAAGTATAATGATGTGGGAGAATACCCGAACAAAGCTGAATACCATACATATAAGTACCTGCGAAAACTTAAGAAAACATGTGTGTGTGTGTGTGTGTGTGTATGGTATATATACATATGGCGATCCTGCGCGATCCCTGTTGCGCTAGCCGTCTTGGTGCCTCTGATCTCGACGGGTCTGGAGGCTAAGGCTGCCCCGTAGAGGCAGCCGAAGATAGGGGGGATCCTGAGAGGGGTTTGGGGTGTCACAGACCCCCTCCCCAGCTGGCAAAACCCCCTTCTCTCAAGGCAGTGGAGCGGCGGTCTGTAATGGCCGCCACAAAGAAGCTGGCAACAGGGTAAGACTGCGCTGGAGGAAGAGGGAGAAAGTTTTGAAGAGAAAGTTTTTTTGGCTGACCCAAGACTTTAAGATACACCTAACATCCTGAAAAACCATGACTTTTTGAACGATACTTTGTTTCCAGAGGAGATTTTCTAGCAGCGAATTTGAGGTGCTGAAAGGGAAAGTTTACTCTCCTTCCCTACAGAATCAACAAATGGACATTGAGAAACCTTTTTATAGAAGGTAAAAATTTGGCTCCTTGTTATAAGTGGGAAGGCAGAGGACAAAGAAAAAAACATATTAAGATCTTGTTGGAGGAGATGCCTTGAAGATTTTGAGACTAGAAATTAATTGCAACAAGGCTTTAAAATACAGATTGGGCTTTTTTTTTTTTTTTCTTTTTATTGATATTACCCCAGGAAGAGAAAGTGAGAACTTTGTGCTCTATTTGGACTGATTGATGACTCTGGGACTTTGGGGAAGTGTTTTAACTTTTGAAACATCTTGGTTGTTTTAAAAAGAAGAAGAAGAGGGGGGGGAAAAAAGAAAAGGTTTATAATGGCTTTACCTGTTGATGAACTTAGAAAGGAATATGGAAAAAGAAAGAAAGAAGGCAAGGACGCTGTGAAAGAAGCCTTTCATTTTTTAGAAATGGTGCTTGCTATTTGTCAGCAAACATAACAACAGATGGAGTAAAAAGGCCAGGTGGGATAAGAAAGGAAGGGAAAAGGGGGAAAAAAGCCACAAAGGTATGACACAAGATGGGGAAAAGAGAAATTTTTTTTAGGGATAAAGGGTAATGTATAATTTTTTTAAAAGAAGATTCTGCAAGGTACATAAGATGGTGTTGTAGCATTTGTATTAGAAATAGAAAATTAGAATGTTATAAGAATTAATAAAAGATTAAAATATTGAAATGTTTAGTAATGATAGACTTTAAAATTTAACAAAATATTATAGGGAATGTCTAAAATATTGAGTTTACTTAAAGAGTTTAATTGACTATTGTACTGATGTTATAATAAACTTATTATTGTAGCTTTTGTTTTTGAAATAGATAATTGGAAAGTTACAAGATTTAATATTTAGATTGATTATCTAATTATGTATTTAATCATTTTGGATTTATTATTTTTCTTCTTTTTAAAAGTTAGTAGGTAGAATGTACTAAGCAGAATCAGATTGGGTACTAGGAATTATTTTAAATGTTAATTTAGGGGGACGATAGAAAGGCATCATACTTTGATTAGTGATTCCAGGAGAAATCCTTTTTTTTTTTTTACTATAGAGAATGAGATAAATGGATAATTTGGAAAGAATGGACAAAAAATACAAGTATAATGGCCATGCCCACTCTTGCCACACCCACCCCAGCCCCCTGAGGTCAAACATAATTCTGATGTGACCCTCAATGAAATTGAGTTTGATTCCCCTGGTCTAGGCTGCAGGTCTTCCTTCTATCTCCTGAGGTCAATCCAGAAAATCATCACACAGCCTAGCAGAGATGCGGTAGGGAATCATGACTTCCATCCAAGCTTTACCAAGCCACTTCAATGTGTAAGTTGCTGATTGGTCTGAACTGATTGTTTCACAAAGCAAGATATTTGATGTTATTTACAGGCTCTTCTGTAGAAAGAAATACACTGCTTTGTAGTGAAATCTCCAGGTAGAGCAAGGAGAAGTATGAAGAGACTGGCTAGCTTAGAGTCCTTGCATAGTAGGAAACGATGCACATATACACACCCCATGAATGCCTCTAACCCTTATCTGGCTGTTGTTAAGAGAATGCAGTCAGTCTGACAAGATTCTTTTTTTTTTTTTAACATAAATTTTATTTGGGTTTTCGCAAAAACATAATACAAATAAAACATCTTTTTTTGAGAATAGCATGATCCTGGGTTATCGCTTCTTCATACAAACACAAACTCAATTTCATATTCATCTTTGTGTTCTATTCCATATCTTATTACTGTTTTAATATTTTCTCCATAATTTCCTCCCCCCCCCACCTTGGTTTTCTCAACTTTATTTTTAATTATCTATCTAAATTCAATTATATATCTTTTTCTAAGTTTCAATGGCTTCCAAATCATTATATTTATACTTTTGTCTGTCCTGTTTCAATTTCATATTATCTTTTCTCATTGAACAAATTTTCCCCAGTAGTAACTAATTGGAAAATGAAACCTTCATATCTTTTAATTTTATCCATTCAACTCTTATTTAAACTTCAATTTAAGCCTTTAAGATTATAACATTCAATATCGTACATAACTTCCAGTGCTTGGTACATTCTTCTGCTTGGTACATTCTTAAAATAAACACTATGTTCTTAAAAAAATTATATATATATATATATATATGTTTTCTGGGTTCTCGCGGGTATTTGTATGTGGATCTTTGGTTATTCGGGTTTCCTCCCCCGTAAGATTGGAAGTATCTTATGCGGGAGAAAACCCGAATAACCAAAGATCCATATATATATATGTGTGTGTGTGTGTGTGTGTGTGTGTGTGTGTGTGTGAGGCATTCAGCTTTGTTCGGGTATTTTCCCACATCATAATAATGGTGCTTTTAAAGTTGTAGCAATGTTTCAGCAGAATCTCATCTGCCATCGCTTGATGGTGAAGAATAAGAAGCCTGATGATGGCAGATGAGATTCTGCTGAAATGTTGCTACAACTTTAAAAGCACCACTATTATGACGTGGGAAAATACCTGAACAAAGCTGAATGCCAGACATGTAAGTACCCGCGAAAACTTAAGAAAATATATATATATATATATATATATATATATATATATATATATATATATATATATATATATGGCATTCAGCTTGTTTGGGTATATATATATGTATGTATGTATGTATGTATGTATGTATATATGTATGTATGCATGTCATTCACCTTTGTTTGGGTATTTTCCCACGTCATAGTAGTGGTGCTTTTAAAGGTGTAGCAACGTTTCAGCAGAATCTCATCTGCCATCATCAGGCTTCTGTATAGTGTTCTTCTGTGAGTCAGACTTTTACAGTGGTTTCAGATTTAAATTTGGGGCAGCCTATTGCTGTTACAGAATGGTTTTTTCTTCATCCTGATGGGTTGAGAGTCTTGGTCTGTGTTTATTGGTCTTGGAGTTTGCTGTGTTCTGCTTCTAATATCTTCTGTCTATTTTTTTTTGGCTCTTTTTGTATCTTGATTGGCTGGCAACATTGTGTTACTTTATTGGAGGCCTTTAGTGCAGCTTGGCTTCGGGTAAATGGACGGCTATCATTAGTTAGGAAGCTGGGTTTCATCTGGGTGCCTGGTTGGGGTGTGTTTGAGCTGGAGGTATCAGGGGGGATCTGTTTGTGCCCAGGTGTTTGCCTGGCTTGTGGTGTGGAGATTTTTTTGTTTGTGAGTGCAGGCTTCCAAATGATTGACAGCCAAATGATTCCAAATGATTGACATCACCCTATGGGATCACCACTGTCACCCGTCATTGCAAACCTGTTCATGGAAGAATTCAAATCCAGAGCCCTGGCCAATGCTATCCACAAACCCAAACTATGGTTAAGATACATTGATGACACATTTGTGATTTGGCCCCATGGAAAGGAAAACCTAAACAATTTCTTAACACACCTAAACAGCACACACCCCAAAATCAAGTTCACCATGGAAATGGAAACAAACAAACAACTACCATTCCTAGATGTACTAATCTACAAAAAAACAGATGGCACACTAGGACACACCGTTTTCCAGAAGAAAACACACACTAACCGCTACCTTAACGCCCAATCCCACCAGCACCCAGCACAGATTAACTCCGTGGCTAAAACACTAATTACTAGAACCAAACGCCTGGCAGAAAAGACACACATCAAGTCTGAACTATGCACCTTGACTAAAGTACTGACAGCCAACGGCTTCCACAAAAGCAAAATCACCGGCTTGATCCAACAAAACACACTGAGACATAATAGAGACCCAGAAGATGAACAGACCTATGGAACAGCTGTCCTGCCCTACATAAGAGGTACTACAGACAAAATTAGTAAGATACTATACAGACACCACATCAAGACTGCCTTCAAAACAGACAGAAAAATAGCAGCCATCCTCAGAAACCCCAAAGATAAAATTGACCTGGAAAACCAAGGCATATATGAAGTCCCCTGTGCATCATGCCCGGCCACATACATTGGACAGACCAATAGAAGAATAAGTACCCGCCTGGATGAACACAAAAATGCAGTCAAAAAGCTGGAACACACTTCCTCATTAGTTCAACACATGGAAGCCACAGGTCATAGCATCAACTTCAATGGCATCAAAACACTAGCCACTATAGAAAACCCCAGCCACAGAATCATCAGAGAAGCCATAGAGATTGAAAAAAGACCAGACAGCATGAATAGAAGAGATGATTCCACCAGACTGTCAATCATTTGGAAGCCTGCACTCACAAACAAAAAAATCTCCACACCACAAGCCAGGCAAACACCTGGGCACAAACAGATCCCCCCTGATACCTCCAGCTCAAACACACCCCAACCAGGCACCCAGATGAAACCTAGCTTCCTAACTAATGATAGCCATCCATTTACCCGGAGCCAAGCTGCACTAAAGGCCTCCCATAAAGTAACACAATGTTGCCAGCCAATCAAGATATAAAAAGAGCCAAAAAATAGACAGAAAATATTAGAAACACCAATCAAGCAGAACACAGTAAACTCCAAGACCAATAAACACAGACCAAGACTCCCAACCAATCAGGATGAAGAAAAAACCATTCTGGCACAGCAATAGGCTGCCCCAAATTCAAATCTGAAACCACTGTAAAAGTCTGACTCACAGATGAACACGATACAGAAGCCTGATGATGGCAGATGAGATTCTGCTGAAACGTTGCTACAACTTTAAAAGCACAACTACTATGACGTGGGAAAATACCCGAACAAAGGTGAATGCAATAGTAAATAAAACACTCATTCCATTCCTATTCAATTCTATTATTAATATCAGTTAGAATCTTAACATCTTTAACATTTCTTTTCAATTGAATATCATACTTCCTTGTGAACACTTACAAACTTTCCATAATTAATTCTTTTTTTTCAAATCATTAATAATAATTAAAATGTTTCCATCCTTTCCTAATTTCATTCTCCCAATTTATTTCATTTATTTATTAACAAACATTCCACTGCATTACAATAAGTATTTTGTCCATCATTTTAATCATACATTGTTTCATATTTTCTAAAATTATTTCTATTTCTAATATAACAATACTATGCTATGTACCTTTGCAGAATCCCCTTTTCAATTAAATTTTCACCCATTATCTCTAAGTAGGCTTATACTTTCAATCCTTATACCTTTTCCTTGTTTCTCTATATCTTGTCTCTGTCTTTTATAACTTCTTTTCCTTTCCTTCTTCCCCCTCTTCTTCCCCCTCCCCATTTTGTCCCCTTCTCCCTCTCCTTCTAATTCTCTCTTCTGTGATCCTTTCTTCTGTTGCTTCCTAATATTGTAATTGTTTTTCAAACTATTCTTTTTTGAGGTTGTTTTTTTCAAATCTTAAACTTTTCACTCTTCCCCCCTTTTCTTTTTCCCCCCTACATAAAATTACTTGATCATTAAAGATGGCTTCTTCTTTGTCCCAGTCTTCTTGTTCTACAAGCGTTTCCTGTTGTTTCTCATAGTTCCAGATCTCCATTTCTAAAAATTGAAATATGAAGCCAAAAGAACCACTTCCTTCTTGTGCATCTTCTTTCTGTTTTTTAAGTTCCATTTTCAGTTCTTCCAAAAGTGATGCCATTTAAAACCCTTTTGAACAACCACCTGATTGATTTTAGTCATTTAAGTCCAATAGCCAAAAATCCAAAAATCACCAAGTAATCCAAATAATCCAAACTTTTTCTTCTTGCTACTTTTTTATCCACTTTCTCTTCCTGGGGTTCTATTATTTTGTTATAAAGTTTTAGTTAGAATATATATTTTAGGAATCTTGTTAAAGTTTCACTGTAAGTTCCTTTTAGTTCCAGGCAGTCTCCTCCATTTTTCCAGATCCTGCCCTTTTATTCTTTCCTTTTCTCTCCTTTCCTTCTTTTAAAGGTTTTTGAGTATCCAAAAGTCTTTATTATCCCTTTGACATTTTATTTTCAGCTTAAATGCCTATTTATGTCAAAGTGGATTTTTGTCAATTTCTTACTTAAATCTCTTAGATGTTAGTATAAGGAAGGGAAGAAAAAAAAGCCAAATCCTTTCCCTTCCCTCTCCCCTTCACTGCTTTAAAGTCTTCTTTGGGAACAATGTTATTTTTTATAGTTCAAATTCCAGGGTACCTTATATTGTTGCTTTTTCAGTTTCACCTGGTCAACCAAAACTTTCTCTTCTTATCTTCCTCCTGCCCATTCTTTTCCGGTCGAGTTCTTCTTTGAGGTGGCCATTTCTGATCACTGCTGCAATGACTTTAGGGAAAGGGAGTAATGGCCAGCTGAGGAAGAAAGATGCAGCTCTCCTTGACCCTGCTGGTGATCTCCCCCCTCTTCACCACCTCTATGGGATGGCTTAGCCCCGAATCCAGCTGGCTTGGGGTGCCTCCAGCAGTGAGCACAGATCGAAACTGTGCATGATCATGGATTTCAGTCCATCACTGAAGAAGCTCAAACCGGAAGTTATCTGACAAGATTCTTGAAAATTGGCAAGCAACAATAAGGAAACAGCTCTGACCAGTTCATGGCATTGCTCTGGTTTCTTGTGCCTGACATCAGGAGAGTTTAAGGGCAATAGGCAGTGACAAGGTCTGCTTCAGTTGGTTTCATTCAATAATTGATGATAGTAGGGTTCGTTTTTTGTTGGAAAACTGTTCCTGCAGTGGCAAAGCACTGCTTCACTCCCAATTAGTATTGTCTTTCAAAATGACAGTGTTATTCTCTGACAACCAAGCTAGATGTTGTTTTCCATACATCATCTACTGCTGTATTTGTTCTTCTATTTTCTTTTTAAAATCAAAGTACACAAGAACACTTGTAGGCAACATCTTTTCTTCTTCCCAAATGCCTCCTGCATTACTAATAGCTTAAACAGCATCTGATGCAATACCCTTCTTTAAATCAAAGTTTGGGAATAGATCTGTCATTTTTCTGCTGTACATCTTGTAATTCATCTGCTTTCTATTTTTTGACTCAGTCCTGTCTTTGAGCAATGGTAAAATTACAGTTCTAATGTCTTTGTTGCAAGATTCAACTTTGTTTGTGATATGCCAAAAGTATTAATTCTTTGAAATGATAAATGGTACAAACAACTACATATTTCAGACTCTACATTCCAAAGTTCCTGTTTATTTCAGGAATTGATCTGGAAGAAATACTACTAGAAATTCAAATTTTGTCAGAATCTAAAAGTGCATTAATCTTGTTTGGCACTGCAAGTCAAGCAGAACTATTTAAAAACCTCTGGCTTAGCTCAGTATTTAAATATAGATTAAAGTATCTAACTTTAGAATCCCACCTTTTAAAATGTCACCTGAATCATAAAGAATTTTTCATGTAATGAGGAAGAGTGCAAGAATTGTGATTACTGATTTATACAAGAGATGAGTAATTTTTACATAAATATGAAAGGGGAAATGAGGTGTCAGTCACATGTCAAAGAAGACTGACAAAGTACATTTTAGGCAGTGGTAGGATTCAAATTTTTTTTACTGCCGGTTCTCTGGGCATGGCTTGGTGGGCGTGGCAGGGGAAGGATACTGTAAAATCTCCAGTCAGAGGTGGTATTTGCCGGTTCTCTGAACTACTCAAAATTTCCGCTACCATTTCTCCAGAACTGATCAGAACCTGCTGAATACCACCACTGATTTTAGGGCTGTGGGAACATAATCCAATATTTATTGCTAATATCTTATATCAAGAGTAAACCAAATCATTTTAAAGTCAACATTTGCTCATACAGCTAATCATAACAGGGCACAGTTTTCAAATGTGATATGTCTGTGAGTCAATTGTTAGAATGTGATATTATCATGCGTACTTAATAAAATTGAGGAGTATTTGGCACAGTGCTTTGAAGGTCTACCCCACAGGCACTTGAGGGAAAAATTGATAAATAAAGTTATTTTCTAGACCCATGATGGCAAACCTATGGCACGCATGCCAGAAGTGGCATGCAGAGCCACTTCTGCCAGCATGTGAGAGGTCACCCAGAAGAGCCCCAACAACTAATTTTGGCGTATCTGTCATTCATAAGCATAGTGTGGGTGTGTGCGGGGGATAAATGTGCATGCGCAGAGACATGCACCATACGGGGGTCTCACACACATGTGCAGAGATGCATACAGCATGGAGAATCATGCACATGTGCACAGAGATGCATGGCACACACACGGGGGGGTCGCATGTACATGCGCAGGAGACATGTGCAGGGCCAGCACAATTGCCTTCTGGGTGCTGGCATGCAAGCATGCGTGCGCATGCTCACGCGCAATTTTCAACACAGGAGCTGAAAAAGGTTGGCCACCACTGTTCTAGACCAATAACCAGAAATTTACTATTGTCTGCAGAAAGCAGATAGAACAAAGTGTTTCTCCCTGATTATTTCTGATTGTACACAGCCTTCTTTTTCTCTCTGTACACATTCTAGAGATAATACTCTAAATACTAATCCCAACTTTTTATGATTAGCCACTTCTTGACAACACGCACTACTGACACTGCAGCCACAATGTAAATTGTGCCTCAACATTCTAAAGGTTTGGCATTCATGATTTCATGTGAGATTCTTTCTTTCACTAGATTTAATAGATAGCAAAGGAGAACTGTTCAATCTCATACTAATTTTTAGTACTATGAAGTTGCATTAAAGTTAATAATAACAAATTACAATTAATTGCCTTTATCATAAAATATAAGCAGGTCCATATTAAAATAATACAACTGTAAATTTTCTAATGATACACTTCTGAATAATTTAACCATCTGTAATACTCTAAAACCATCACCTTCATTACACTCAGAAATACTTTGGAGATAGTTTAATTTTAATAATAAAGCCCAATTAATTCTCCTTTACTAACACTGTATTATACATAAATCAAGATTCTTATGGGTGTTCAAAACAAAGGATTGGCACTGTGTGATTCTCAGTGTACCAAATCTCTTAACAACACTGTTAAATATCATTAGGAAATGCAGATGTTTAACATCTGATTAAATTAATTTGGTTGGTAATGAAAGCTTGAGGACTGCAGGAATAATGCTTACTGAATTAGTTACAAAATTAAAAAGGGGCCTTCCATCCCTTCCCCACCATAAACACCTTCTATTTTCTTTACACTTATGTTCTTCTCTAGGTTTGAAATCTTCTGTGGTATTATATAAGTATAATAGATGTAGTTCATGTTAAGTACTGAACATGGGTCGGAGTAAATGGAGACAGCCTCTGAATAGTGAACATTCAGCTCTTTATTTGCATAATGACTTCTCAACACAACAACAGTGAACTCTGCCTTATATAGGCAACCCCTGTAAGAATTGTCCAATAACGAGCTATGAACGCTAGCTCTTTTAACCAATAAGAATTCTCTGTCAAGGGCCAATCGGATTCCTCAGAACTAACCAATCAGATCTGGCTGCCTAACAGCCAATCAGAAGTGCAGGGCTAGAACCCTGCACTTTACCTCAAGCTCATACTTTATTAACTATGGTACATACACAACACCCCTTCCCCCTGGTTTCTTAATTACAGTGTAGTTAGATAGGACTTAGATAGGACGGTTGTCTTTTAACTCTTTCGGATTTTCGTTGGATTGGTTGGTTGCAATCCTGTTGAGGTAGATTGTTGTTTGGCAGTGGTTCTGCTTCTTGCTCAGCTGCAATTTCTTGCGGAGCAAACATTTCTCCTTCCTGCTCCATTTCCTGAGTATCACTTAGTACGTCACTCCCTTTGAGCAGGTTCCCTGGAACTTCATCTTCTTCCGTACCTCCCCCCCCCTCGGTTTGGTCATGGGGGAGTTGTTGACTGGCCGTTGTGAGTCGTGACTGTGATTGGTTGATATGCCGTTTCCACAGTTTATTGTCACAGCATTTCACTATGTAGGATTTGGGGCCGGTTACTCGCACTACCGTTGCCTCTATCCATAACGGATCGCTTGATAAGTTTCGTGCGTAAACGCGGTCTCCTACTTGGAAAGTGCGACAGCGGCCACTGGATCCTATTGGCTTTTCCAGTTCATAAGCACGGTGCAACCGGTCGAGGTGGGAACGGAGTCTTCGTCCCATCAGTAGTTCCGCGGGAGTTCTGCCGGTGACGCTATGTGGAGTTATGTGTTGCAAGAAGAGAATTTGGTTGTCCTTGTCATCGATATTGTCATAATCCACTTTTTGCAAGGTCTTTTTAACAAATTGGACCATGCGTTCAGCTCGGCCATTGGTCGCAGGGTGTGCAGGTGAGGTGAGCGTATGGCGGATGCCGTGGTCAGCGAGGAACTGCTCGAACATTAGTGCCGTAAACTGTGGCCCGTGATCGGACACCAGGACGTCTGGCAATCCGTGGGTTGCAAAGAGTCTATTTAGAATCTTGATCACCGCCTCGGAGGTCGTAGCCGTCATATGATGAATTTCTAACCAATTGGAGTATGTGTCGACTGTCAGCAGAAAGGTATAGCCCTTGGTTGGCCCTGCGAAATCCAGGTGGATTCTGGTCCAGGGTCCACGTGGTGTCTCCCATTCAGTAGGCATGGCTTTTGGTGGGGCATTGCTGACTTGTTGGCAATTGGAATACGCTTTAACCCACTGTTCGATTTGCCGGTCCATGCCCGGTCACCATGCGTAGCTTCGTGCAAGCGTCTTCATTCGCATGATGCCGGGGTGGCCCTCGTGCAGAATTTACAGAAGCGTCTTCCGGAGTCGCTCTGGGACAACGACTCTATCGCCCCAGATGATACAGCCTTTTTGGGAAAAAAGTTCAGTCTGTCGAGATTTGAATGGTGCGAAGTCATCTGGTACTTGGTCCAATGGCTATCCAAGTTCTACCCAGCCTAAGACTCGAGCTAGGGTGTGGTCTCGTTTGGTTTCTCTCGCGATGTCTCAGGCAGTCATAGGCGGCGAGTTGAGTGTTTCGATCTGCAACATGGTTGCCGTTGGTGCCGGATCGTCAAGAGTCTCTGGAAGAGGTGCTCGGCTTAATGCGTCGGCGTGGGGAATGGCTTTCCCTGGGCGATATTGCAGCCTATAATTATAAGCAGCTAGGAATTCTGACTATCGGGTCATTCTAGGGGATAATATGTAGGGGGTTGGCTTGTCCCCGGCTATTATCCCTAGCAACGGTTTGTGGTCAGTTATAATGGTAAATGTCCTTCCATACACATATTCATGAAATTTTTTTTGCAGCTGAAACGATTGCGAGGGCTTCTTTATCAATTTGTCCATAGTTCCGCACTGCTTGTGAAAGAGTCTTCGAAAAGTATGCAACAGGGGCTTCATTCCCATTAGGCAGTACATGGCTCAAAATGGCACCCACCCCGAAAGGCGATGCTTTGCAGGTTATAACTAACGGCAAAGTCTCGTTATACTGCATAAGTACAGAGTCAGATGTGAGCAGTTTTTTAACATTCCAGAATGCTTGCTCTTCCTGGTAACACCATACCCACAATGCTTTCTTATCTAATAATCGGTGTAACAGTTCAGTGACAGTTGCCTTGTGCGGTAAAAATACATTATAGAAATTAATGAGGCCTAAGAACGCCTGGAGACGGGCCTTGTTGCATGGCCTGGGAGCGTTTTTGATCGCTTTTAATTTACTCTCGGTAGGATGAATGCCCTGGCTATCAATCCGGTACCCTAGAAACTCAACATTGTCAGTATACAATTGACATTTATTTTTTTTCACCTTAAGTCCGGCCTCTTGGAATTTTTTTAGAACGCATTTCAAACGGTCCTGTAAGATTTTTTGGGTAGGGGCTGCAATTAATACGTCATCAAAATATGGGAGCATGCCCTTGATTCCTTGTAATAACCTTTCCATAAGGCTCTGGAAGATACACTAACTCCAAATTGCAATCGGGTACATTTAAAGGCACCCCTGTGCGTTACAATTGTTTGGGCTTGAGCCGTTTTTTCATCCACTGGTAATTGTTGATAAGCTTGAGCTAAATCCAATTTAGCGAAAACCTTACTGCCCCCCAAGGAATGGAGGAGGTGCTGCACCACCGGAACTGGATACGCATTCTGCTGTAGGGCGTGGTTCAAAGTGGCCCGGAAGTCCCCACAAATTCGGATTGACCCATCTGGCTTAATGGGTGTTACAATAGGGGTTTCCCATGGAGAGTGATCGATGGCCTTCAACACCCCTTGAGCAATTAACTTGTCGAGTTGTTCGTCGATCTTAGCTTTAAGAGCGAATGGAACTCGACGGGGCTTCAAGCGAATGGGAGCTACTTTTGGATCTAGACTGAATGAGATCGGGGTCCCCTTATACTCGCCTAAGCTGTCCGCGAAGACGTCGCTAAATTCAGAGATAAGGTCTTTCTCCCACTCACAACCACCGACTCGGTTCACGCCGGCCACTTCAATGCCGAGTGGCGCGAACCATTGGAGGCCTAGTAGGCTGGGCCTATCTCTTTCGATGATCGTTAGAGGTAAGTACGCTGTATGCTTCTTGAAGGAGACTCGGACTCGGCAGGACCCGACTATGGGGATTCGATTTCCTTGGTAGTCCTTGAGGATGAGGCGTTGAAATTGGAGGTCTTGGTGTTGAATTGTGGGGATGAGTTGCTTGAGTGTCTTCCAAGATACCATCGAGAGGGACGATCCCGAGTCGACCTCCATGTGGCAAGGCTGGTTCTCGATGGCTACCGTGACTCGGATTTTCTTAGTGTCCAAAGCTGAGGCATGACCTATAGTGATAGTATGGTGAGCCTCTTCTCTTTGCAAAGCTCGATTTCTGTAGAAGTGGTTTACTGGCTCTCGCCTTACAGGACAGTTTCCTGTCGATTGGCGATAGTTGGCCCCTTTTGAGGCCTGGCTGAGTCCTGGTAAACTGCAGCAGACCTGGCCGATGTGGCCTCGTTTCCCACACTCATGGCAGAGTGCATCACGGAATTTGCATTCAGCCCTGGCATGGTTGGCTCCACAGTCAGCGCAAGGGCGTAAGGGCTTCGGGTGAGGGTCCCGGTCGGACCGCAGTCGATGGACCCCTTCTTCGTTGCGGTCTGACAACGAAGAGAGGTCCTCGTGGTGCGTTGTTAATAGCTGCCCTTCTGTGCTAGGTGAGATTTCGCTGGCCGGTGGTGGTACCGGAGTGCGGCTTCACCGTAGTTGTGCAGCCGACTTCTTGGTCGCCTCCGCAGCCATGGCTTCGGCAATGGCATCAGCAAGGCTGATGTCTCCTTTCACCATCAGCTTGCTTTGCATGCCTAGTTCATCTAATCCCAGAACTATTCGATCTCTTAGTGCCTCTTCTAAATCAGTGAACCCGCAGAGGCCCCCTAAATTTCGGAGGTCCGCCACGAAATCGGCCATGCTCTCCCCTTTTCGTTGGTTTCTCTGATAAAACTTGTGGCATCTCAGGAGTGTAGGCACGGTTGGCGCATAATGGTCTCTCAGGATGGGTTCGAGGTCGTCCCAGCTCATGGCTTTCACTTCTCGAGGTTTGGCGAGTGCTTTAGCCATCTTAAATACGGCTGGGACGCAATGCGTCAGGAACAGCGCTCTTTTCTTTGCTGGTGTGGCGTCCTTCAAGTTATTCGTCTCGAGAAACATTTGGAAGCGATCCATGTAGGATTCCCAATCCTCTTGGTTCGGATCGAACGGAGCGGGTGATACGATGCCACCAGACATGGTTCCGTTGTTGGCGTCGTCTATCATGTGCTCGGTATTGCTTCCTGGCTTCTTCGGTTCAGATGTCTCCACATCCCACCTTCGTCGCCAGTGTTAAGTACTGAACATGGGTCAGAGTAAATGGAGACAGCCTCTGAATAGTGAACATTCAGCTCTTTATTTGCATAGTGACTTCTCAACACAACAACAGTGAACTCTGCCTTATATAGGCAACCCCTGTAAGAATTGTCCAATAACGAGCTATGAACGCTAGCTCTTTTAATCAACAAGAATTCTCTGTTAAGGGCCAATCGGATTCCTCAGAACTAACCAATCCGATCTGGCCGCATAACAGCCAATCAGAAGTGCAGGGCCAGAACCCTGCACTTTACCTCAAGCTCATACTTTATTAACTATGGTACATACACAACAGTTCACTTCTTTTAGTCTATTTAATTAAGACTCTTCCTGAACCTTATGTTAAGTTCAGCCTCTTGTATTGCTTCCCAATATCATTGCCTCTTGTATTGCTTCCCAATATCATAGAAATTAACCATTTCTCAGTTGGGTTATTTCAGACTAAAAGTCTTATTTGTCCAATTCTGAGATTTGCAATCTCTATCTAACTAACCATAACTATCCAAATATGTTAAACAACTTGACCAATATAAATTGTAGTTTATTATATCATAGTCATTTTAAAGTATCACCTCGAACCCTCTCTTCTCTGAAGTCATCCTAAATTTTAGCAATTATAGTGTACATCCAATGATTGAGAAGAAATCCTTATTTTAAAAAAACTAAGCAATACCAGTAATAATTTGTTCCCTTACATCTTCAAAGTATGATTTTGACAACTATGACAAGTAAATTCCTATTATTGCTCATCAGGCATAAGAGAAAAGTGAATTAACAGACTATGCCAGTTGGTACACATAATTGTCAGATTATTAATTTCACATGCATGTAAAATGTGCATGGGATAACAGAAGGCATTGCAATTTCTCTTTTGTCAGACAAGATGAAATAAATCAGGAAGAAAGTTCAAGAATGAATAAGAAACTAGGACAATTGATTGTTGTGTTGTGTATAGTGAAGAAATCCATACTCTACAAGTTCTATTGGCTTCAGAGAAGAACTAATTACACAAAAAATATTTTGTCCCAAGAAAGAGACAATGTAGTAGACTGAATATATGTTGATTTAAAGTAGAGAGGACATTTATGTTTCTGTTCAGCTTTGAAAACCTCTTTTCTTGGCCTATTCCATGGAGTTTGAAGATTAAATGTAAGCTTTTTGAGATATTGCGATGTGAAGAAATTCTATTTTAAGAAATCCAGTTCCTGAAAGGACTGAAGAAAATTTAGCTGGTCAGTCTATCCAAGTAATTGGTGCAGACAACAGAGCACAGAAAAATGAATTCTGAGGAATCAATTGGTTTCTTCTCTCAGGTTTTTTTTATTATTATTATTTAAAAGAAAAAAAGGATGCAGCTTCAATTTTCTGTTTATTTGTGAGGTTTTATTTGCTTTTTTCCTTAGAAAATATAGGCAGCAAGCTTTCAGATGAATGAAGAAAAGTGTGATATAGATTTTGATTTATTTTATAGTGAGACTTGGACTGATATCTATGCATGTTGGTAAATGAGGGAAGAGCCAGTTCTTGAGCTGACATACCTGAGGTCAACCTCTTTAGAAATCCTTCCTTCTCACCTTCTCCTTCCTTTCTTCCTTCCTTCCTTCCTTCTTTCCATCCATCCATCCATCCATCCATCCATCCATCCACCCATCCATTCGTCCACTTTCTTTTAAGTATTTGACTGTTCTATTCAAGAAAAAATTCTATATGAACTGGCGGTGCTATTTCTGGGAAAGAAGTCTAGCTTTTAGTCTAAGCTTTCTCCCAAAGTCATACACCTGAAAGCAGGGAGTTTCTACTTACCTCCTCTTTGGTACAACAGTGTCAGAGAAGGTTTAAGTAACTAGTGTAAAGTAGCTAATGACAACATGTCTAGTTGTTTCTTCCCTGGATTTTTGGGAATGTGCAGCAAGTTTGTGGAAGGAGAGTTTGGAGACTTCTTGCATGAATCAGCATGGGCCAGACACATCCTATCCTGTGTATGTTAACCCCCATTACAGATGCAAATATGATAACAATATGACAATAAATCAGCCTTTTTTTAAAAAAAAAATGGGTATACCATGAAAAAATGTATTTACATAATTGTAGTAATTTACTTGATAGAAAGTGTTGTGAATGAATAAAATCAAATAAAGTTATGTTGAGCTTGAAGTCAAGTGCAGGGTTCTGGCCCTGCACTTCTGATTGGCTGTTAATGGCAGGATCGGATTGGTCCGTTCAGGAGCATCTGATTGGCCATTAACAGACCATTCCCATTGGTTAATGGAGCTAGCGCTCCAGGTTTGCTATTGGTTGAATAGTTAATAAGTTGCCTATATAAGGAAGGCTATAGCAGCCATCCAGTTTGAGCTGTCACACCATATAAATAAAGAGTTTAAAGTTCACTGTTTCTACCGGCTCGTCTCCATTATTCGCACCCATGCCACAGACTTAACACTGGTGACGAGGGTGAGATTGGATGACATCAGAGCCAACTAAAACAACGACAAAGACAACCAAGCACATGGCTGAAGCGCACAACGGCGGAACCATGTCCGGCGGCGTAATACCACCCGCTCCATTCGATCCAGCTCAAGAGGACTGGGAGTCCTACATGGACCGTTTCCAAATGTTTTTGGAAACGAATAACCTGAAGGATGCCACAATCGGGAAGAAACGGGCGGTATTCCTAATGCACTGTGGCCTGACGGTATTCAAAATAGTTAAGGCATTAGCAAAACTGGCTGAAGTGAAGGTCATGGACTGGGACGTCCTCGAACCGCTACTAAGGGCCCACTATGCACCGACCGTTCCAACGCTTGTAAGACGACATGAGTTCTATCAAAGAAACCAGCGGAAAGGAGAAAGCGTTGCCGATTTCATTGCAGACCTCCGGAACTTGGGAGGCCTTTGCGATTTTGCTGACCTAGAGGAGGCCTTGAGAGACCGAGTAGTTCTTGGGTTAGACGCTCTAAACGTACAGAGCAAAATAATGGCTAAGGGTGACATTAGCCTTGCCGATGCCATCGCTGAGGCTACGGCAGCGGAGGTGACCAAGAAGTCGGCTGCCCAACTACGCCGGAATCGTGCTCCAGCACACCAACCAGCCAGCGAAGTTTCACCTAACTCAGAAGGACAGCTTCAGACGACCCACCATGAGGACCTCTCTTCATTGTCAGACAGCGACGAAGAAGAGGTCCATCACCTGCGGTCCGACTGGGACTGTTATCCAAAATCCCAGCAACCGTGCGCTGGCTGCGGGGCCAACCATTACCGTTCTGATTGCAAATTCCACGACGCGCTCTGCCACGAGTGCGGGAAACGAGGCCATATCGGACGGGTCTGCAGAAGTCTCCTCGGACCCAGCCAGACCTCAAATGATGCCAATCTCTGCCAATCGACAGGGAATCGCCCTGTAAGGCAAAAACCAGCAAACCACTCCTACAGAAACCGACCCGTGAATCGCCTAATGAAATGGGAAGAGGCCCACCAAACACTCACTATCGGCCACGCCTCTTCACAAGATGCTAAGAAAATTCGAGTCAAAGTGGACATCGAAAATCAGCCTTGCCAAATGGAAGTTGACTCGGGATCGCCTCTTTCAATGGTCTCCTGGAAGACCCTCAAGCAACTCATCCCCACTATCTGGCGCCAAGACCTTCAATTCCAACGGCTCATGTTAAAGGACTACCAGGGGAACCGGATTCCAGTCATAGGATCCAGTAGAGTCCGGGTTGCATTCAAGAACCGCACGGCGTACTTACCCTTGATGGTGATCGACAAGGACCGGCCTAGCCTGTTAGGCCTGCAATGGTTCGCACCACTCGGCATTGAAGTGGCAGGCATTAACCGAATCGGCGGCAGTGACTGGGAGGAGGACCTCGCCCACAAATTCAGGGATGTCTTCATGGAAAAGCTAGGCGAGTACAAGGGGACCCCAATATCCTTTAGCCTTAATCCAAAGATAGTTCCCATCCGCCTTAAGCCTCGTCAAGTTCCGTTCGCTCTAAAGCCGAAAATCGACGAACAGCTTGATAAGTTGATAGCCCAGGGAGTTTTAAAGCCAACTGACCACTCCCCATGGGAAACACCAATCATGACACCAATTAAGCCGGACGGCTCCATTAGAATTTGTGGGGACTATCGAGCC
Organism: Hydrophis major; assembly: GCA_033807585.1. Taxonomy (NCBI): domain Eukaryota; kingdom Metazoa; phylum Chordata; class Lepidosauria; order Squamata; family Elapidae; genus Hydrophis; species Hydrophis major. Next base: position 280,777,758 of record CM066328.1, read on the forward strand.
ACCCTAAACCACGCCCTGCAACAAAATCCATATCCGGTGCTGGTGGTGCAACACCTCCTCCATTCCCTGGGGGGTGGAAAAGTCTTCACTAAACTAGACTTAGCTCAAGCTTATCAGCAACTGCCAGTTGATGAAAAAACGGCACAGGCACAGACTATCGTAACACACCGAGGTGCCTTTAAGTGTACGCAGCTTCAATTCAGAGTCAGTGTAGCCCCGGGGATTTTTCAGAGCCTAATGGAGAGACTATTGCAGGGGATCAAAGGCGTTGTCCCCTACTTTGATGATGTGCTCATTGCTGCCCCCACTCCAAAAAATTTATGGGATCGTTTAAGACTGGTTTTACAAAAATTCCAAGAAGCAGGCCTGAAAGTATTTGGGTATGGGGTCACAGAGAAGAGCAGGTGTTCCATAATGTAAAAAAACTGCTGACTTCTGACTCTATACTAATGCAGTACAATGAGACTTTGCTGTTAAATATCACATGTGATGCATCGCCTTTTGAAGTGGGCGCCATTCTGAGCCATGTATTACCTAACGGTAGCGAAGCCCCTGTTGCTTACTTTTCAAAAACGCTCTCGAAAACCAAGCGAAATTACAGCCAGATCGATAAAGAAGCCCTGGCAATCGTATCAGCTGTTAAAAGATTCCATGAGTACGTGTATGGCCGGGCTTTTACCATTGTAACTGACCACAAACCATTGCTGGGGATAATCACTGGGGATAAGCCAACTCCCTACATACTTTCTTCCAGGATGACCCGCTCCACCAAAGGCAACCCCAACCGAATGGAAGATGCCGCGGGGACCCTGGTCCCGCCTCCATCTGGATTTTGCTGGGCCGACCAAAGGCCACACATTCTTGCTAACCATCGACACATACTCGAATTGGCTCGAGATTCACCGAATGAGCAACACAACCACCGAAGTGGTCATCAAAAGACTGGAAAGACTGTTTGCAACCCACAGATTACCAGACATTCTGATATCCGACAACGGGCCCCAATTTACCGTGCTGTCTTTTGAGCAGTACCTGGCTGACCGCGGTATCTGACATGCGCTCACTTCGCCTGTGCAACCTGCGGCCAATGGTAGGGCTGAGCGTATGGTACAATTTGTCAAGAGAACAATACAAAAGATAGACTACGACAACATCGACGAGAAAATTAACCGAATCCTTTTTCTACAGCACATCACACGTCACAGCGTCACCAACAAAACTCCCGCCAAGCTGCTAATGGGACGAAAGCTCCGCTCCCACCTCGATTGGTTACACCCAGCCTATGAACCAGAAAAACCACTCAGATCCAGCGGCCGATGCCATACCTTCCAGGTAGGCAATTTAGTATTCACTAAAAACTTATCGGGCGATCCGCTGTGGGTAGAAGCGACCGTAATCTGCGTAACCGGCCCAAGATCATACCTTGTACAGTGCCCTGATGATAGACTTTGGAAGCACCACATAGATCAACTACCATCATGGCTGCAGTCACGCAATTCTGAACTCCCTTATGACCAAACTGGGGGGGGGGGGAGATACAGAGGAAGACCAATTGCAACTAGAGGAAAATCTTTTCGAAGGGACTGATAACGGAACTGAAATGCAGGAACAGGAACCGGGGATGGGAGTAAGTTCACCTCAGGGAGTGGCCGAAGATATTGGTGACGATGGAAATGTGAACTTGGAACCAGAGACACCCCTGTTGTTAAACAACGATCTACCTCAGCAGAAGTGCAGCCAACCACAGGGCACTTTGCAAAAATCAAAAAGACTGATAAAACAACCGTCCTACCTCAAGGACTATGTAACCATGCCCCGTAAGCAGAAGCCGGGGGAAAGGGGTGTTGTGAATGACTAAAATCAAATAAAGTTATCTTGAGCTTGAAGTCAAGTGCAGGGTTCTGGCCCTGCATTTCTGATTGGCTATAAATGGCAGGATCGGAGTGGTCTGTTCTGGAGCATCTGATTGGCCATTAACAGGCCATTCCCATTGGTTAACGGAGCTAGCGCTCCTGGATTGCTATTGGTTGAATAGTTAATAAGTTGCCTATATAAGGAAGGCTATAGCAGCCATCCAGTTTGAGCTGTCACAATATGTAAATAAAGAGTTTGAAGTTCACTGTTTCTACCGGCTCGTCTCCATTATTTGCACCCATGCTCCAGACTTAACAGAAAGATTATTTAATTCAAAAATGGTTCACTAATGAGCTGTCATTATTTTATTATTGAGGAATCATTTCTAGATAACACTTCATCATTTCTTTCCTGCCAGAAAAGTTTTGTTAGAAGGGATTCATTACAATACATTGCTAGGTAATTCTGTCCATTCTAGGTAATTATAGTCCACTACTATCTTTTAATCTATAACATAAAGTACAAACTTCCTTGTTTTACAGCCTGAATGAGAAGTGAAGGAGACAAGTTTTCAAAAGGCTGCTGGAAGATTGATTTTTCAGTCTAAACACTATTTCATTTAAACAGTGCAAGGCACTTGGTTGGTATTTATCTAGTTTTCACCTTTTCAGAACTGTCACATTTACAGTGCAGAACTTTTGAGAAGGTCTGAGTTTATCTTGTCAATCATTGTATCTATAAATTTAAAATGTTATGCAATAATCATGTGTAATATATTTGAATAGGAGATGATGTCAAATTACTCCCTTGGATCAAAATAATACAATACCCTGTCACAAATGAATTTTTTTTTATTTCTTACATTTCCCATTTAGAATACATTAGATAAGCCAGGACTCACTGGGTCATTGTTTCAGATATGCTTCCTTGTCTAAACAGAGAAACTGAATGGTCATGCGCAGTCTAAAAATCAGTGGGAACAGGAATAACTTCCTGTTGGTTTCCCATTGAGTTTCTTTATAGGAAGCTTATAGTGAGTAGCAAAATCTTCCTTCCTTCCTTCCTTCCTTTCCTCCCTCCCTCCCTGAGATACTATGGTATTATAACGTGGCTAGCCGTTATAATGAAATACAGCATATGAAGCTGGAGACTACTGGATCAATGGAGTAAAAATGGTAATCTAAGATGAAGGAAGGTATCAGGAATATTTTGGTTTTATTATGTTTTACTCTGCAATAAATGCAGTTCTAGATTTTGTTCAAGTTGGCTTATGGTTGCTATTTCTAATGTTATCCTTTTTTCGTTTTATGGGAAGCATATGCCTGTGTATAAGTAGAATGCAAAAAGTGTGTTTTTAGTCCCACAGATGTGTACTAGGAAGTCAGAACTGAACTATTTTGATTACTTAGATAATCAAGAAAGTTCTTTCTGAAGATGTCCCTTTTGCCCAAAGCAAATTGCTGCATAATACAGGAAAAATCCTTCATCTGATTAGCTCCATTTGTTCTTCTGGGATTTAGGAGAAGTGGTAAAAACCAATCTCCCAAAATGTTCAAGATTATTATATTATATTATATTGTTATGTTAGGTTTTGATTTTAATTGAATTATTTTGTTAATTAACAATTTTTAATAACTTTGGTTTTTTATTTTTTTCTAACTATGTTGAGAATCAAAATAAACAGCAAGATAAAAGATGTGATGCTGACTATAGGCTTGAATGGAAGTTGTGGAGATCAATGCCTCGATATCAGAGTGCAATTGTCTGTGAAAACCATCTCTAGTAGACCATTGGGCTTTCTTGGGCAGTTACTTGGTCAATGTGAGAACAGACAATTGGAGAAAGTTGATCCAGCAGGGTGTTGCTTGTGATAGAGTTTAAATTCATTAATAATTAAATAGAACTTGTACTTCATGTACTTGTATTTCTAAATAAGTCAAAATCTCATTTGTACATGGCACTATACAAATAATTAAATAGAACAATTTGTTTCATATACTTGTATTAAATAAGTCAACATCTCATTTGTACATGGGAGTGTAGAAATATGGCTATAGAGGAGCTTTATTATCAGGCAGCAGTGTTGAGTTGGATTAAGGATTGGATTAAATTAAGAGACAAGAGAATCTTAACATTAAAAGGATATGACCTCTTGATAGATTGGCATGCATTTTTGTGGGAAAATAAAAGTAATATACATACCTATTTCAATCAACACCTAATAAGAGATTCATTGATTACAATTTGGAAAAAAAATCAAAGGTAAACATTATACAGAAATCCCACGATGGCTGTCAACCATGGAAGCCATAATACATCCAAATAGATTAGACCTACGGAAAATGGTAAGCTATGAAGAACTATTAGATAGTCTAGGGAAATTAAAATCAAACCAAGAACTGAAAGAAAATGGAATTATAATTGATTGGTGGCCATATTTGCAAATCCAAAATAAATATAAAAAAGACTCAAAAGATTTTGGATTTGACAAAGGGCAGAACCAACTAGATAAAATATTAATGGGACCGGAACAAAAACTTATAACTAAAATATATAAATATTTATTAGATTTTAAAATGGAAGAGGAAATAGTACAATGATTGCATGGGCACAGAATTTTGGATACACTATAGAATTAGAGGAATGGGAAAAATATAGAATATAAATTATAAATTAACGGTATCTGCTGCATACAAAGAAAACATATATAAAATGTTTTATAGATGGTATTTAGCCCCAGCAAGATTGGCAAAAATCTACTCCAATATGAATCCTAAATGTTGGAAGTGCAAAAAAGTTGATAGTACATTTTATCACATGTGGTAGATGTGCCCCAAGGCCAGGACATACTGGATTCAAATTAAAAATTGGTTAAAAGAGATCATTGACTATCAGACTGAGCTCAGACCGGAATCCTTCCTATTAGGAATCATTAAAGAAAGACTACCGAAAAAAGTAAAATACCTAGTGTTACATATTATAACAGCCTCCAGAATAGCCTTTGCGCAGGTATGGAAAACACCAAATACCCCCAATGAAGAATTAAGAATACACAAAGTAACAGAAAGTGCTGAGATGAATATGCTAACAATGAAATTGAAAGAAAAAGACGACTCTGAATTCTTTATAATTTGGAACAATTGGTATAAATGGCTAACAAACAGAACCAAGAAGTGAGACAAAAATGTTAATTGAAACAACCCTTAAGAAAGTAAAATAAAATTTTGTAAACTATATAAAGATATAAGAATAGTAATTATAGCTAAAGATATTATTTAATAGTAGATAAGCGCAATATAATGCAATATGATATTTAAATCAAAATCTTGTATAGATGCCAAGAACGTTGTTGATATCATGATGTTTTACGATGTAAAAAAAAAGAAAATTAATAAAAATTATTTTTTTAAAAAAAGAAATATGGCTATAGGAGTGGCTATATATTTATAAGGTTTCTGAAGCATCTAGGTATCCAGTGATGGAAACAAACATTGGACAAGACAGCCCTTTGATCTGATCCTGTATTTTCATGCAGATACAAAGAATTTGTGGCTTGTCATCCCACCTAATCATTGATGATAAGTTTTCTAGTTGAGCAGTGTCTACAGAGTCATAGTGTCCTCTCCTCACCCAGTCTTTTATAGTCTGACATTTTAAATTAGTGTTGGAGTAAAATTATCATCATTCGTAGTTGGTGTGGCATAACACCTTGAAAATTGTTTATTGAGATGGACAGTTAGAATGGACTGGTTGTGCACAATGCTGAACTCCATGCTTTCTGCTCAGGAAAAATATAAGTAATTCTTCCTCATTATCAGTCAATGACAGTATTTAGTTACTTACCCCTTTTCATTTTCTTGCAAAATCTTAAAGCTTTTTTAAAACACAAAATACTATTCATTTAAAAAACCCAATCACAAAAGGCTTTTTACTGTTCAGAGCAGAAGCTACAGCTATTTTATATTAAGCCAGGAACATTTCCTAATATGCCTTTCTCAATGTTAATCCCCCATCCCAAATATGTGAAAACATCCAAGAGAGCTTATCATTTTAAAAAGTGAATTTGACATGGATGTTTATAAGGACAAAAGCTAACATCCTTGCAGGAATAGTTCCAAGTCAAGTTACTAAATCTTATTACAAAAGCCCTCTACCAGTTATTTAAAAAGTAGAGATTAGCAATGGCAGTTGGTAAAAGGCACTGGAACCAGCATAGAGGTGTTATATGTATTATGATTAAGCTAATTATAAAATAAGCTTGATTTACCATTTTCTGTATGCTAAAATTGCCTTCTCGAGATTGGAAGTGCCAGGATTTTTAGAGCTCCAAAGAGTGGTTGCATATCTTACATTACTCATTATTTCTAAGATTTGCCTCTCAAAATAAACATTAATACTATGCAAATTTTATGCAAATTTATACTATATTGCCCTTTTTCTCTGCTGGACTTCCTCTGCTTGGAGAAGGCATATGCAGCAACCATAAGAAGAAATAATCTTCAGAAATGTTGTTCAGGAAGAAAGAGAAGTGACTGGTAATTTAAATTTGAAGGGGAACCCCATTTTCCCTCATTCTCCCCAGATGCCAAATATATTTGCCATAATATTAAGTTTATGGAAAACATCTTCAGCCAGTAATTGCTCATCCTAAGATGGCCAATCAGCAGTTACTGCTTCAGGGGCTAAATTTACACACATAACTTTGTAAATTACAAAGTGAAGCAATACATCTAAGAGAGGCCAGAGGGATATATCAGGCAATCTGTCCACTAACCATCACATGACAGTTGGTTTTATCTATAGCAGAGTCACAGGAAAGAGAGAGAAAAAATCACAGATTTTCAAGGGATTATGGGGAAGCAAAGTTTTGCAGCATGTTATCACTGATTTGTTATCCCCTCATAAAAGAGGAAGGTGTAACAGGTAGTGTAAAATGGTTGCCCATGGGTCTTTACTATTCTTTATCATCCCCAGTTGATAACTTTGGGTTCATCCCTGATATTGGGCACACCTGTGTTCTGAACTGAAGCAGCTTTAAGTTGTCTTTAGCAGTTCCATTTCTTAAAGTAATATCTCCAATGTTGGACACAACCGATCACAATTCCTGAATAATGAAATTGAAGATCTCAGGCTCCTGTTGGGCACTTTGAACTATTGTTAGCATGACTGATTTCCTCTGATCACTGGACTCTGCTTTCTATGGCTCAGTCCATTTTGACTTGGATTCTTGAAATTTGCCTTCCAAAGAGACAGTGGCCTGCACAATAGGTTAAGGGTGATTTCTTTTTTGCCATTTTTCTACTGCATGGGCTATTTACAGAGGTTTCTGGATGTAGAAATGTGCTGTCGATACTGCTGTTCCTTTCCAGCATTGGCTGAAGACAGAGCTTGCATATTATTGATAATTTTCTGGCATTTCACTCCACACTCCTCTTCTGTTCTTGCAAGCTAGACTGATGAGTCACAAGTATGGAGGAAGATACTTTAGTGGGATAAAGCAAGAGAAAGTCTTCTTGATGTTCTTTACAATCCCTTTTCCATGCTTGTTGGCCTACTTGGCTACATTGGAAAATGGGTCTACAACTAAGATTGCTGAAGACTTGTGCAAAATTCACTCAGTTGGTAGGTTGCAGGCATACAAGAGAGAGTTTTTCTTTGACTCTTCAAAAGAGGAGTAAACCCATGGTTAGAAATAACCCAACTGACCAGTCACATTTATTGAACATTCTGCATCTATAACTACAACGTGACTGTGGTTACGCCAGCTCTTTAAAGCACACAGCTACCCATGCCAAGTACTGTCCCACTATATTTTAATGGGAACTGGTCGTAATTTTATTTGCTGGCAAGGTCTGTTCATTTCAGCCAGTTAAAATGGAAACGTGGGCAGCACGCTTGGCCTTAATTACTGCTAGATTGCACTGAACACAAATGTCTGACTATTTCCTTTGCTGATATAATGCAACAGTTGGGCATTATATCAACAAGAAATACTTACAAAGACACTTTCTACACATCCATGTTGTTCTTTAAGAGAGGAATAGTTATTTATTATTGTTCTGTGATATAATTTTTTTAGTAATATTGCCCTATATATTATGTAATAGGTGTTTTGAAAAGTGTGGAAGCAGTTGGAGTTACACACTTTTAGGTGAATCTCCTCATTATATCTCTGTTAACCTAGCTATGTAAAATTTTTATTTTATGTCTTATTATCCTGGTATTAGTATGTCTTAAAATATGTTATAAGTCTCCTATGAATAAAACAAAATGGTAATATAAACATTTTAATGGTGTAAACATGCCGAGTTGTTATTTTCCAGAACTGGATTGGAACGTATGGGACAACAGCTGGTACAAATATATCTTTAATGCAGGGGTGACTATTGAAGGGGAAATGATGTGGAAGAAAGCAAGGCAGAAAAAGTTATTTCCCTAGTGGGAGTGGAGAAGATCACTAATATAAAATATTTTTATTCTGATATGGGGTTAAACTCCTATTTCAATGAAGTGTAAAAATCTGTAATGGATATTTTTAGAAAGATGTTCTTCTGTTAGGCATTGGTGTTATGACTCATCACATCAGTGTTCATTGAAAGGAATCGAGGGTCTGTAAAGCATGGCTTAATATGTGAAATCATATTTGCTGAAAATAACATGCATTCTTTAAATTAGTTTGAATAGAGGACAATCAAGGTACTTTTATACATGTGAGAGTCAGAGGATAAAATGAGGAAATCAGTGTTTTGCTGAAAAATCAAACAATTCAAGAATGGATTTTTTTTTTCTTGGTGAAATGAAGCTTACCTTAATAGCTTCACAGATGTGCCATTTTCTTAATCAGGTTTTTTACATAATTGGATCAGTAAAAATAAAAAATGCAACCCTGTAGTTGCTTATATATCATCTGTAGCAGCTATGTTTTAAGGCATCTGAACCTTGTCCTAGAAAACAGGAGAGGCAGATAAAAATTTAATTACAATGAAATCTTATATTTGTATGTGAATCAGGGCCAGCATTATTATTTTTTAAACCAAAAAAAAAAAACAGCAAACCTGTTCTTAGAATTGACAATTGAGAACGCTGGGTCAAATCTGTAACTCACTGAGGTTGAGTTATTACTTTTGACATTTTCATGATAAGCCTTTGCATTCCAGAACTCTGCAAAGACCTTGTCCTTCACCATCAGCATCTCAACAAAATAAAGTTAAGAGAACAGTTACAACCCCCCCACCCCACCCCCCCACCCACCCCCACCCACCATTCACAGAGTGTGGCGATCACTTCAGGGAGCAGTTTCTAGTGGGCGATAGTGGCTATGTACTGCTTTTCCCTCTGAATCATCCATTAGTTCAAGTAAAGAGCTATGTTAGTCACAGAGGCTCCCAGTGAATCAATGAAGGTGTTCCTGTGTCAAATACAGGTAGAAGATAATATCTCATTACCATTACTGGTAATGGTAACCACCTCTGGTTAAGAAGTGGCAAGAAGTTGAACTAATTGATGAAATAAGAGGAAACTGGGTCCTAGAGAAGTGCAGTGTAATAGGGAGGCAATCAATCAGGGAAGAAACACTATGTTGATACAATAAGGAGACAGATAGAGGAGCAAAAGTGGTGGGGAGAGGTACAGGTGATCCAGCATTGAAAGCCTGAAGGAGATAAACAGAGTAGAGATAAATAACCAAAAAAATGACAGAGTATGAAGCAAGCAACAGGGGAGGCAGAGCCAAGTAAAGAAGAAATGGAGAAAAAAAAAAGAGATTTAGTGGGAAATTGTGAAGGGTAAAGGGAACTTGAGGAAAATTCAAGAATAAGAAAGGAAGCAGAGATTCTCCTTTGTATGACAATCTTGAGGAGAGCATATACTCAGCAGGAGAGAGCTGGAAAGCACAAAGAAGCAGGGGTTTTATTTGGGAGAGGGCAGAAATCAGGAGGAAGGCAGATAACAGAGTGCCAGCAAGAGAAAGGTTTAGCACAGTGGCATAGAGAAGACAAGATGAGCAATCAGAATGGGACAGAACAGGGTCAGTGACTAGACAAATCAAGGAGATGCAGTTTATTTGGAGGATCTACACAGGAGAGATCAGTCTATTTTAATACTTTCTTTTCTCAGCATAAATTAAAGATTAATAGTTGGTAAGATTAATTGTTTTAACATAAAAAGCGCTACTAGCTTATTTACCCTGTTTAGTTTTTCTTTGCTTGGAATGGGACGGTAATCATTTTCAAAAAAATATAAGATGATCTCATTCTTTACTGTACTCACCTCCATCTTACTGCAAATCTTCAGGAGTATTGCAGTTTGAAGGTGTTTGTCTTATTCCACTGTCAGAGCTCATTTCCATTTTCAACTGGAGTGTCTTACTTCCTTTTATGTTAACCCTAGCTAGCATGTTGATGGATGAAGGAACCTGGTTACTGGGTTTTCTTTGTTCTATCTCAGAGAATGGGTGCAATAACGGAGACGAGACATTGAGTAGTGACTCCAACTCTTTATTAGTGACTTCGGAAAAACAGCTCAACACGTATGGCAACAGTAGCTCCTTTTGTAGAGCTAGCTGCTGTCAAAGCGTCCAATGGTTTAAGTTTGCCGCGCTTGGAACGTCCAATCGCGGCAGCCCATCAACTAGCCAATTGGATCAGTCTGGAATGATCAATCACGACCCGCTGTTCACGGACCAATCAAATATGCAGGATTTCGAGCCTGCTTGTGAAAAACCAGTCAGGTTTGCAGGCTTATGAGCCTGCTAGTTCATAACACCCCTCCCCTCTAGGTTTCGTCTCAGGGGTGGGGTGATGTATTTGCGCAGGTAGGCAGGTCTTCGCACCTGTCTACCTGACCTGCATTGTTCAACCGGCCTTTGCTTGGATTCTGGTTCTGGTGGACTGTTTAACGATGACCCAGCTTCTATGCTGAGTATCCTTGGAGGTAACTCAGGGATGCCTTCAACATTTCCCTCATTCCTTTCGTCCGGGTCCTCTGGACTCGCTGAACCCGCTTGGCTGCTGTTGCCTGGAGAAATGACCATCTGCCACGGCTCCTCTTCAGCAGGTGAGTATGCTGGGCTTGATTGTGCAGACTGTGGGTTTGCATGTCCGGGACCAGGTGTTAGTTCATTTTCAAAATCCTCGGTTTCACTTCCCCCACTGGTTTCAATTTCAGAGTTTGTGGAGGGGGTAGTTGTCAGCCTTGAACACAGCTGGTCAATGTGGTGTTTCCACAATCTTTCATCTGTGGTTTCCAATTGGTAGGAACGGGGACCCGTAATTTGTGTTATCTTGGCAGGGACCCACAATGGGTCACCTGTAAAGTTCTTTGTGAATACGAGGTCTCCTACCTTAAATGTGTGATGTTTGCTGCTGGACCCCAGGGGCTTTTCTGGGGTGTAGGCAGGGTGTAGGCGGTCTAGATGTGATCTAAGTTTCCTGCCCATCAGGAGTTCGGCTGGGCTTTTGTTCGTGGTGCTGTTCAGTGTAATATGTTCGAGAAGGAGCATCCTGGTGACTCTGTCGTGGATGTTTCCTTGGTCCATTTTGTGTAGGGTTGTTTTCATGAACAGAACCATTCGTTCAGATCTGCCATTGGCTGCCGGGTGAGCAGGTGATGTCAGGGCATGACGTATCCCCTGGTCCGCTAGGTATTGTTCAAACGCCAAGGCAGTAAACTGCGGGCCATTGTCGGAAACCAAGACATCTGGAAATCCATGCATTGCAAACAGTCTGTTCAGTTTTTTGATGACCGCTTCTGCGGTGGTGGTCTTCATCTCATTTACCTCGAGCCAGTTCGAGTAGGTGTCCACTGTTATTAGAAAAGTATGTCCCTTTGTAGGTCCCACAAAATCGATGTGGATGTGGAACCATGGACCCCTGGGCATCTCCCATTCCGTCGGTAGTGCTTTTGGTGGAGCCACACGTGTTTCTTGGCATTTGCTGCAGGTGACAACCCAGACCTCGATTTGTCTGTCCATACCTGGCCACCAGGCATAATTCCTTGCCAGCGCTTTCATTTGTACGATGCCCGGGTGTCCATCGTGCAGCACTTTCAGGACTCTGCGTTGAAGTTTTTCTGGAATGGCTACTTGGTCTCCCCACAATACGCACCCTTTTTTGGGAGAAAAGCTCTGTCTGTCTGCTTTTGAGGGGTTTGAATTTGTTGTTGGGTTCGATTTCTGGCCATCCCCTCTCCACCCAGCTGAGGACTCATGCCAAGCAAGGGTCTTTTTTTGTTTCTAATGCAATATCCTGCGCAGTTAGTGGAGGTGAGGGAAGCATCTCAATTTGTAGCATGGATAGCGTAGGAGCTGGGTCATCTAGGAGCTCAGGTAATGGTGAACGGCTTAAGGCGTCAGCATGGGGAATGGTTTTCCCTGGACGATGCGTTAACTGGTAGTCGTAGGTGGCTAAGAACTCCGACCATTGTGTCATCCTTGGTGATAGTATGTGGGGAGTTGGTTTATCCCCTGCCAAAATGCCAAGCAATGGCTTGTGGTCTGTGATTATGGAAAAGGATCTCCCATACACATATTCGTGGAACCTTTTAATTGCGGATACAATAGCAAGGGCTTCTTTATCTAAATGACTATAGTTCTTTTCAATTTTAGACAAAGTTCTTGAAAAGAATGCAATAGGTGCCTCCCTACTGCTTGGTAGAACGTGGCTCAGGATGACTCCGTCTCCAAAAGGGGAAGCGTCACAAGTCACAGTCAAGGGTAGTGTCTCATTATATTGGATTAATACTGCATGTGATGTTAGGAGGTCTTTGACTTGCTGGAAAGCTTGCTCCTCTCAATGTCCCCAAAACCAGGAAGCCTTCTTGTCGAGGAGCCTATGCAGGGGTTCAGCAACAGTCGCCTTCTGGGGTAGGAAGATGTTATAAAAGTTAATAAGGCCCAGGAAGGCTTGGAGGTCTGTCTTGTTTCTAGGTCTTGGAGCATTTTTAATAGCTGCTAATTTCTTTTCAGTAGGGTGAATACCATGTTTGTCAAGAAGGTAGCCAAGAAATTCAACCCTCTCAGTGCATAATTGGCACTTGTCTTTCTTGACTTTAAGTCCTGAGTCCTGGAACTTTTGTAGGACAGTTCTTAGGTGTTTTTCCAGCTGGCTTCTTGTAGGGGCGACTATTGATACATCATCGAAGTAGGGTACAACTCCTTTTATGCCCTGCAGCAATCTTTGAAAGATGCCCTCCATCAAACTTTGAAAAATGCCAGATGCTACGCTTACTCCGAACTGGAGTCTGTTACATTTGAACGCACCCCTGTGCATGACTATTGTTTGGGCTTCTGTGGTTTTTGCGTCTACTGGCAGCTGCTGATATGCTTGGGTTAGGTCAAGCTTCGCGAATACTTTTCCGCCCTCAAGCGAGTGGAGAAGGTGTTGGACCACTGGTACTGGGTAAGCGTTCTGTTGAAGCGCGTGATTCAGGGTGGCCTTGTAATCCCCACAGATTCTCAGGGATCTGTCAAGTTTTATGGAGGTTACAATTGGAGTCTCCCATCGGGCATGGTCGATGAGTTCAAGCATGCTCTGTGCTATTAATTTGTCCAGTTGCTCATCAATTTTTGGTTTGAGAGCAAAGGGAACTTGGCGTGGCTTTAGGCGGATGGGTGCAATATCAGGGCAGAGATTAAACGAAATGGGGGACCCCTTGTACTTGCCTAATTGTTCAGTGAAGACTTCTTGAAAGTCCTGGATGAGAGCCGCCTCCCAGTCTTCACTTACAGTCTGGTTGATGCCTGCCAATTCGATTCCTAATGGCGCAAACCACTGTAATCCCAATAAACTGGGTCGGTCCCTGTCAATGACGGTGAGAGGTAGAGTTGCGGTGTGGTCTTTAAATGAGACCTGGACATGACTGGAACCAGCAACTGGGATTCGATTGCCCTGGTAGTCCTTCAATATAAATCTTTGGGTACTGAGATCCTGGCAACGGATGTCAGGGATCAGTTGCTTGAGAGTTTTCCAGGAAACCATTGATCGACTTCCATGATGCACGGTCTATTTTCAATGGTGACCTTTATCTGGATTTTTTTCGCATCCACTGATGAGGCGTGGCCGATGGTGACGGTTTGATGTGCCTCTTCTCGTCTGGTATTGGTAGCAAACATTCGGTTTCTGTTGTACTGGCTCCACTGGTTGTTTGGGCGGTCCCAATTTGATGGGTGGTTGCCCGCTGTCTGCCAGAAACTATTTTCATTCCTCTTGAGGCTGGAAACTTGTTTACTTCTGCAGACTTTGGCGATGTGGCCCCTTTTATCGCAGGAATGACAGATGGCATCTAGGAACCTGCAATCTGCTCGTGGGTGGTTCCCCCCGCATCCGGCGCATTGAAAGTTGGGTTTACGACCTCACTGGTCTTGCTGGTCATGCTCTGATCTGAGTCTGTTGACTTCTTCCTCTTCACTTTCCGATGAGGACTCAATGTCTTCGTGGTGGGCTGTTGTGTGTCTCTCTGAGGGTATTGCGATGTCACTGGTGAATTGGCGGTTCGCTTGGCACATTCGGGCTGCTGACTTCCTGGTTGCTTCTGATGCAGTAGCATCCGCTATGGCATCTCCGAGTGCGATATCTCCTTTTGCCATAATCTTGCTTTGGATGGTGAGGTCTCTTAGACCCAGGACAATCTGATCTCTCATGGCTTCTTCCAGATTTGCGAAGCCACATAGTCCACCCAAATTTCTTAGGTCAGCGACAAAGTCCTCAATGCTTTCGTTTTCCTGTTGGTCCCTCTGGTAGAACTCATGTCTTCTGATGAGGGTTGGAATTGCTGGGGCGTAATGAGCCCTGAGAATGGGAGCAAGGGTGTCCCAATCCATAGTTTTGACTTCAGTCGGTTTCACTAGTGCCTTTGCCATTTTGAAAATGGCGGGTCCACAATGCATTAGGAAAACCGCGCATTTCTTGCTAGGCGTAGCATCCTTCAAATTGTTGGTTTCCAGGAACATTTGGAACCTGTCTATATACGAGTCCCAATCTTCGTTTGCTGGGTCAAATGGAGCGGGTGGTATTGCGCTGTTGGTCATTCTGCCTTTTTCTGCGTGTTGTCAGCCACGTGCTCTGTCAATACTTCATGAGTGCTCAGTCAGCTCTTATCATCTCTGCATCCCATCCTCGTCGCCAGTATTCTATCTTGGAGAATGGGCGCAATAACGGAGACAAGACATCGAATAGTGACTCCAACTCTTTATTAGTGACTTTGGAAAAGCAGCTCAACATGTATGGCAGCAGCAGCTCCTTTTATAGAGCTGGCTGCTGTCAAAGCGTCCAATGGTTTAAGTTTGCTGCGCTTGGAGCGTCCAATCGCAGCAGCCCGTCAACTAGCCAATCGGATCAGTCCGGAATGGCCAATCACGACCCGCTGTTCACGGACCAACCAAATATGCAGGATTTCAAGCCTGCTGGTGAAAAGCCAGTCAGGTTTGCAGGCTTACGAGCCTGCTAGTTCGTAACATACTTAATACAGTGTATGAGCTTCTAAGACTTGCTTTTTTTGTTAGTAAGCAAATAGTACGTCCAGAGTTCCAGTGTCACCTCATTTTTCCAGTCACTTGAGATAAAAGGAATTTTTTTTAAAATGTTATTAAATAATGCTAATGTTAAAAGGCAGATCTCAAAGGTATTAGAATGCAAAAGGGTTAACAAGAAAGGCATGTTTAACAATGGTAGTGATGTGTGCTTGCATATAAGTACATTTCGATACTTTAAATAGTGTATATTAAAGTTACATATCCACACACATTGTGCATGTGTAATATAGCTCAGAAATATGCATCATATATTTTAGCATATGAAGACTATCTGTGTATAGCTGACCCTCAATTTTTAAATACCATGAAAAATATGCAGGTAAGCCAACTTGCAACATTTTTGTATGTTTTAACTTTACCAGTTGGCTTATCTACAGTTGGCTTATCCTTCAATTACCCTGTTTTCATGAAATTTGGGTTAGCGTTTTTGAGGGTTATTGTACATGAGCATACATAGGATATACAGGAGATTGTACATGAGCATACATAGGATATATAAATACTGTGTATTTGTAGAAAAGTATTATTATAAATACTTGTGTATAAGCTGAACCCAATTTTGGGCACATTTTGGCATCCCAAATTCTTGGCTTATTTATGAGTATATACAGCATGTCCATGAAGAAATATCCACAGGAAAGCACTGGTCACCAGTTTCCTGGAATAGTAAGTTAGAAGGGCACAGCAGCAGGAGAATTATCTGTTGGGAGGATAAAAGAGCCTAAAGTCTATCGTGCAAGCTGTTGAAATGCTTAGTTTGGACATATTCTTCTTAATTCAATTTAGAATTGAACTTGGGCGTTGCACAGGAGCAACTTGAACTAAAAATATGGATGTTTTCCTATTCTAAAAGCAGTAAAGATGCTGACTATCAATTTAAAGATGGAAAACCAAAATCTCTACTGTGCTGTCAAAAAGTTAAATGTGGCTGGTATCATTATGTACCTTTGATTTAGAGATGGGGAAATGTAATCCATTGCCTAGGTCACTCTGGATTTTTTCTTAAATTATACATGTTTAGGTTTATTTGTCCATGAAGGTCTATCCAGAGGTGGTATTCAGCAGGTTCTAACCAGATCTGGAGAACCAGTAGCGGAAATTTTGAGTAGTTCAAAGAACCACCTCTGACTGGCCCCACCCCCATCTATTTTCTGCCTCCCAAGTCCCAGATGATCTGGGTCTTCTTTTGTTGCCCTGCACAGGAGAATGGAATTGGAAAGCAGGTTAGTGGGGTGGGGAGGGAATGGGATTTTGCAGTAACCTTATCCCTGGAGTGGGATGAGAATAAAAATTTTACAGAATCCTTCCCCTGCCATGCCCACCAAACCACGCCCAGCAAGCCACACCCACATAACCAATAGTAAAAATGTTTTGGTCCTATCCACAGAAAAGTTTGTAACACAAAGGAAGTGCTATATGTAGAGATAGGGAAGAGGGGAGGGGGGTGTCAGTCTATGTGATGATATCAGTTTGTCAGCAGGATTTGCTAACAGAATGAATGATAACCCATCCTTCAGTGTTTGGGAAGCTAATCTCAGCTGCTATTGGCCAACAGCTAGTTTCATTGTGGAAAAGAAAGTCTCACTCAAAAATATGGATGACTGTAATATGGCTTCCAATTTTAGCAAGCCTTCAGTAAAATGCCAGTTTCAGAAGCAGCTCTGGGAAAGGAGTGATTTGAAAAAGGAGGGCATGGGACAGAAAGTGTATGTTCAAGGAGAGGAGTAACCTGCACACTTTTTCAACACTAAATTTGCTTTTGAGACAAACAGGAATTTTTAAACAGTGTAAAAAGAATTTAGGTGGAACTGTAACAGGTTTTCCAGTTTCTTATAAACCTGTTTTAATAATGTTATTTCTATTAAAACTATTAACAGTAAATACATTTTGTTCAAGAGATTGTCATCATGTTGTTTATTTTTGCTTGGATTACATTCTATTCATTCTGTCTATTTTTAATTAGATTTCCCAAGAGGTTTTTGAAATTGATTTCATTAAAATGATAAAACTGGGTGACAGTGCACTGTAGCAAATATTGGAACTGAGGACTGCCAGATTTTTGGGTAACCCAAATCTTGGACAAAAGAAAGTCACTGATTTAACATGGACTGCATAAGCTTTAACTGCAGATCAATTGGCTTCTGTACATGGAATGCAAAGGGGATATCAGCTATATCTTTTTTGTAGGCATTAATGTATTTTGAACTGATCCTGGCTGAGTCAGGTCCATGGAACAACATAAGGAGTTACTCCTGAGTAGTTTTATTTTATTGTTGTTCAGCTATAAACAGAAATCTTGCCAGGTTAAACCAGATATACTCTGTGATTTGCTAGGGTGGACCCTCCTTCACCTTTTTCCTATATACTATATATGCCAAAGATTCCAAACCCTGCTGCAGTTTTGCTCTCTTTGAAAGAGTCCCTCCCTCCTGTGACTCTACAGGCTGTATGCTAAGAAACCTGCACAGGAAAACATGAGTTAAGAAGAAAGGTAAAGAAGCCATCATTGTGTTGAGCCTTTTTCCAGTTGTAGAAGTCCAATGGGTAACTCTTGGTCATTTATCACCTCTTTGCCCCATCTATCTCACCTGGCGGGGGGTGGGTGATGAGAGGGTGCCATGGGTTCTAGGAGAAAAGAAGGGTTTAAATCTAATGAATTAAGTAACAACTACATGGATATATCATAGTTTTCTTGGAAAAAATGCAGAAATGGCTTTTTAAAAAACCTTTATTTTCTAGCTTACAGCTTTAAAAATTCTCTGACAGTGTCTTTCCATCTACTCATCAGTGCCAATCCTATTTAGCTTCAGAGCCCTGACAAGGTCAGCCAGATTTTGCTAACTGCTAAGGAGAAAATAGGTACAAACACACACAACTCAAATAAGTTGTTATCTTTTCTAGTCTTTAGAAATGCTATATAGTTGGTCTAGAATTCTTTTTAAAAGTGGTATATTGACATTCTCATACCTATCCCAAAGATCTGGCTTTCTTTTCTGATACTGGAAACTAGAAATTGGATCTTTTTTTTTTTTTCATTTTAAATAATGTGTAGCATTTTATAGTTAAAGGTCTTTAAGGTTGAAGTGTTTATAAGAGCCATTCTGTACACACTAACCAGAAACCTCAATTCACCAAGAATAGGCTTGTATTTAATTCTCTTATAGGAATGTCTGATAAACAAAGTTTTTTTTTTCTTTCAATATCATGGGAACATCATTCTTTCCCTTCTTATGCTATAAACATCATAATCTATGCTTCAAGTCATGATTTAATTTTTCAGTTTTGTCTTACCCAATGTTTTATTTAAAACATCAACATTCTACCTTTCCAATGCATTTATTTGTGCATGTATACATTTAAAACATAATTTAACATTTTCTTATGATTATTTTGGCAAACACAAGCTAAACATGTATAAAAGCTTAGAAACAGCTTTAGGGTGGATTAGTGATATCACAAGTTATGATCCATTCAATACAAAACACAGCCAGCTTTTGCTGGCCATTATCAAATTAGCTCTGGAAAGGTTATATATCTGATGAAAATCTGTAAAATGTGCTTGCTTTAACTCTGTATCTACTTTGTGTATTTCCCTAAGTTAGACAGACATAAGACAAAGTAATGATGAATCAGGGGTTCCTTGTTAACTCATTTAACAAAATGACCATTTCCTGGGAAGGGAAGGAAAGCTATCGCCCCATAGTATGTGCATCACAGGAACTGCAAATCTATGTTCTATGCTTGCATTCTGTACAGTACAGCATTTCTAAAAAGTAGAAAAAGTACAATAGTTAAGAGCATATTTTTGAAGGATATAATACATGTGCATCCTTTAAATATATGATATATGAAACTATATGATTATGATAAAATATGCTGAGTTCAAAGTAATATCTCATTACTGATTTTTTTTCTGAATCCAGAGGACAAGGTTGTAAATATTCAGTCCTATATAAATTAACTTTATGCAGTGAGATCCTGAGAAAAAGACAGAAAGAAAGAGAAAGAAGAAAGGACATTAATAACCACTAAAACATGATAATGCACTAGCCTGAGGACAAATGTATCACAGGGAAAACTCCAAAAGTTAAAACAAAAATGTGACATTTTCACATTTAAAATTTGCTCTTTATATTAAGTAAACAGTGATGCAAGCAACAGTGATGCGGGGACTGGTTTTTTAAAAAAATGTATGTGTAGTGCACAAGAAATCCCTTGAATTATGTGGCAAGAAAGCTTTTATAAAATGTGTCATGTCGTCTGTTCTTTGTGCTTCATTCCCAGGTCAAAATTATACAATATGTAAAAGAAGTATCACATTCTCTTTTTATTTCCCTCTAGTACATGAGAGCTTGACACAAATTAGGTTCAGCACATTAAGAAAGGAGTAGCCTAATAATTCACAGGATCTCTTATTCCTTAAAAATCAATCCTTCCTAGCATAGTTACGGAGGTCAAACATAATTTCCATTGAATTTGCTTTTCTGTTTTTGTGTCAAACTAATGCACGTACCAAGTAGTCGTCGGTGTAGGCTTTCCTTCTCATGTGACATGATCCTGATCTAGTTATGGCACTGAAGTGAAATAGTGAAATAATTGTTGGTATTACCTGTGAAAGTTGCTCATAATATCAGAGAAATACAAAGCAAGACTAGCAACTTGAAGGTCTGGCCATAATTGAGAAGCAAAAGTTAAATTTAAGGTGGGAAATTCAGGGGATCAGGTTTGTTAACAGATTTTGTGGAAGTTGGACAGGGTTCTGTAGATGTAAATGGGTGGTTTCTGTAAGGTAAAATCTGTACTTTCAGAGGCAGTAGCATTGCTGGAGAATTCCATTATTAAGAGGAATGAAACTGTTGTGAATAAATAATGCCAAATAAAGTTATCTTGAGCTTGAAGTCAAGTGCAGGGTTCTGGCCCTGTACTTCTGATTGGCTGTTAAAGGCAGGATCGGATTGGTCCGTTCAGGAGCATCTGATTGGCCATTAACAGGCCATCCTCATTGGTTAACGGAGCCAGCACTCCAGGATTGCTATTGGTTGAATAGTTAATAAGTTGCCTATATAAGGAAGGCTATAGCAGCCCTCCAGTTTGAGTTGTCACACCATGTAAATAAAGAGTTTGAAGTTCACTGTTTCTACGGCTCGTCTCCATTATTTGCACCCATGCTCCAGACTTAACACTGGCGACGAGGATGGAATTGGATGACATCAGAGCCAACTAAGACAACTAAGCACGTGGCTGAAGCACACAACGGCAGAACCATGTCCGGCGGCGTAGTACCACCTGCTCCATTCGATCCAGCTCAAGAGGACTGGGAGTCCTACAAGGACCGTTTCCAAATGTTTTTGGAAACGAATAATCTGAAGGATGCCACAACCAGGAAGAAACGGGCGGTATCCCTAATGCACTGTGGCCCGATGGTATTCAAAATGGCTAAGGCATTAGCAAAACCGGCTGAAGTGAAGGCCATGGACTGGGACGTCCTTGAACCGCTACTAAGGGCCCACTATGCGCTGACCGTTCCAACTCTCGTAAGACGACACGAGTTCTATCAAAGAAACCAAAGGAAAGAAGAAAGCATTGCCAATTTCATTGCAGACCTCCGGAACTTGGGAGGCCTTTGCGATTTCACCGACCTAGAGGAGGCCTTGAGAGACCGAGTAGTCCTCGGGTTAGACACTCTAAACATACAGAGCAAAATAATGGCAAAGGGCGACATCACCCTTAAAGACACCATAGCTGAAGCTACGACAGCGGAAGCGACCAAGAAGTCGGCTGCACAACTATGCCGAAATAGCGCTCCAGCACACCAACCGGCCGGTGAAGTTTCACCTAAGTCAGAAGGGCAGCTGCAGACGGCCCACCATGAGGACCTCTCTTCGTCGTCAGACAGCGATGAAGAAGAGGGGCACTGCCTGCAGTCCAATCGGGACCATTACCCAAAGTCTCAGCAACCGTGCGCTGGCTGCGGAGCCAACCATTACCGCTCCGATTGCAAATTCCGCAACGCGCTCTGCTACGAGTGCGGGAAATGAGGCCACATCGGACGGGTCTGCAGAAGTCTCCTCGGACCCAGCCAGACCTTGAAGGGTACCAATCTCCACCAATCGACAGGGAATCGCCCTGTAAGGCGAGAACCAGCAAACCACTCCTACAGAAACCGACCCGTGAATCGCCTAATGAGATGGGAAGAGGCCCACCAAACACTCACTATCGGCCATGCCTCTTCACTAGACGCGAAGAAAATTCGGGTCAAGGTGGACATTGAAAATCAGCCTTGCCAAATGGAAGTTGACTCGGGATCGTCTCTTTCAATGGTCTCATGGAAGACCCTCAAGCAACTCATCCCCACTATCCGGCGCCAAGACCTTCAATTCCAACGGCTCATATTAAAGGACTACCAGGGGAACTGGATTCCAGTTGTAGGATCCAGTAGAGTCCGGGTTGCCCTCAAGAACTGGACGGCGTACTTACCCCTGACAGTGATCGACAAGGACCAGCCTAGCCTGTTAGGCCTGCAATGGTTCGCACCACTTGGCATTGAAGTGGCAGGCATTAACCGAATTGGCGGCAGTGACTGGGAGGAAGACCTCGCCCACGAATTCAGGGACATCTTCACAGAAAACTAGGCGAGTACAAAGGGACCCCGATATCCTTTAGCCTTAATCCAAAGATAGCTCCCATCTGCCTTAAGCCTCGTTGAGTTCCGTTCGCTCTAAAGCCGAAAATTGATGAACAGCTTGATAAGTTGATAGCCCAGGGAGTTTTAAAGCCAACCGACCACTCCCCATGGGAAATGCCAATCGTGACACCAATTAAACCGGACAGCTCCATTAGAATTTGTGGGGACTACCGAGCCACCCTAAACCATGCCCTGCAACAAAATCCATATCCGGTGCTGGTGGTGCAATACCTCCTCCATTCCCTGGGGGGCGGAAAAGTCTTCGCTAAACTAGACTTAGCTCAGGCTTATCAGCAACTGCCGGTTGACGAAAAAACGGCACAGGCACAGACTATCGTAACACATCGAGGTGCCTTTAAGTGTACGCAGCTTCAATTCGGAGTCAGTGTAGCCCCGGGGATCTTTCAGAGCCTAATAGAGAGACTATTGCAGGGAATCAAAGGTGTTGTCCCCTACTTTGACGATGTGCTCATTGCTGCCCATACTCCAAAAATTTTACGGGATCGTTTAAGACTGGTTTTACAAAAATTCCAAGAAGCAGGCCTGAAAGTAAAAAAAAATAAGTGCAAACTGTGTACAGATCATGTTGAATTCTTAGGGTACTTAATTGACAGTCAGGGTATTCACCCTACCGAGAGCAAATTGAGAGCAATAAAAAATGCTCCCAGACCCCGGAACAAGACCGACCTCCAGGCATTCTTAGGCCTCATCAATTTCTATAATGTATTCTTGCTGCACAAGGCGACTGTCGCTGAACCTTTACATCGCCTACTAGATAAGAAAGCAATTTGGGTATGGGGTCACAGAGAAGAGCAGGCGTTCCGTAATGTAAAAAAACTACTGACTTCTGACGCCGTACTAATGCAGTTCAATGAGACTTTGCCGTTAAATATCACATGTGATGCATCGCCTTTTGGAGTGGGCGCCATTCTGAGCCATGTATTACCTAACGGTAATCTGAATTTTGCTGGGCCGACCAAAGGCCACATGTTTTTGCTTACCATCAACTCCTACTCGAATTGGCTCGAGATTCACCGAATGAGCAATACGACCACCGAAGTGGTCATCAAAAGACTGGAAAGACTGTTTGCAACCCACGGATTACCAGACGTTCTGGTATCCGACAACGGGCCCCAATTTACCGCTCTGTCCTTTGAACAGTACCTGGCTGACCGTGGTATCCGACATGCGCTTACTTCGCCTGTGCACCCTGCAGCCAACGGTAGGGCTGAGCGCATGGTACAATTTGTCAAAAGGACTCTACAAAAGATAGACTATGACAACATTGATGAGAAAATCAACCGAATCCTTTTCCTACAGCACATCACACCTCACAGCGTCACCAACAAAACTCCCACCAAGCTGCTAATGGGACGAAAGCTCCGCTCCCACCTCGATCCCTTACACCCAGCCTACGAACCGGAAAAGCCACTCGGATCCAGCGGCCGATGCCGTACCTTCCAGGTAGGCGATTTAGTATTCACTAAAAACTTATCGGGCGATCCGCTGTGGGTAGAAGTGACTGTAATCTATGTAACCGGCCCAAGATCATACCTCGTTCAGTGCCCTGACGATAGACTTTGGAAGTGTCACATAGATCAACTACGATCGTGGCTACCATCACACAATTCTGAACTCCCTTATGACCAAACTGAGGGGGGGGGAGATACAGAGGAAAATGAACTGCAACTAGAGGAAAATCTTTTTGAAGAGACTGATAACGGAACTGAAATGCAAGAACAGGAACCGGGGACCGGAATGAGTTCACCTCAGGGAGTGGCCAGTGATATTGGTGACGACGGGAACGCGAACTCGGAACCAGAGGCACCCCTACCGTTAAACAACGATCTACCTCAGCAGAAGTGCAGCCAACCGCCAGGCACTTTGCGAAAATCAAAAAGACTAATAAAACAACCGTCCTACCTTAAGGACTATATAACCGCGCCCCGTGGGCAGAAGCTGGGGGAAAGGGGTGTTGTGAATGAATAATGCCAAATAAAGTTATCTTGAGCTTGAACTCAAGTGCAGGGTTCTGGCCCTGCACTTCTGATTGGCTGTTAATGGCAGGATCGGATTAGTCCGTTCAGGAGCATCTGATTGGCCATTAACAGGCCGTCCTCATTGGTTAACGAAGCCAGCACTCCAGAATTGCTATTGGTTGAATAGTTAATAAGTTGCCTATATAAGGAAGGCTATAGCAGCCCTCCAGTTTGAGCTGTCACACCATGTAAATAAAGAGTTTGAAGTTCACTGTTTCTATGGCTCGTCTCCATTATTCGCACCCATGCTCCAGACTTAACAGAAACATTAGAACAATCACATGCCTCTAACTGGGGACTGATTGCTTGTGGCTTCTTCTCTCATTACAATGCTTCCTTTTGTGGCTACTCTATTCTTTTACTTAGCCTGATAGGATTGCAGGCTGAAGGTGGGACCGGTCATTCTGGGGTGTCATGCAATTAGGCACAGCTTGGTGCTTAAGCCTGACTCCTAATTATGTCTAAAAAATAGGAAAGTCTGAAAGCCTGCACTTTTCCCCCACCACACTGATGCATATTTTTTTTTTAAAAATGAGGAAAATATTTTCATCATATAACCAGGGAAATCATTTACAAATTCAAAGGTATGCAGATTTTTGTAATAGTCACAGTATTATTTTTTAATATATATATTCAATATTTAAGTGCAATACAAAAGCTCAGTGTATTTGTTGTGGCTAGTTATTGATACCTCTAAAAACTAATAGCATTATTATCTCAAGTGAATCAAATGCTGTTCCCATCTGTTTCAAGCAGGAAGTTTTGTACAAGTATGCATACTCATTGCTTAAATCTAATTTATGGGTAATAGCAGTAGTGGCTTGTAGCAGCCTCTAGCCAAACTTGACGAATCTTGGAAAAGCTAAGCATGATTCATACTTCCACAGAAGACCACTGGAAATCCCAAAGATACATGGAAAGTTAATCATCCTAAAAGTCACATTGGCAATATTTTCCTATATTGCTGCTGAGAAAACACCATGTGTCATGCCTGTATTGGAATCTGAATCCTAGGAGGAAGATGAACAGCTGACAGTGTGAGTGTGAGTGTGGCTCTGTTAGCTGTGGAGGAAACTGGGGAAGGGCAAAGTCTAGATGGACAGAGCTGGGGAGAGATAGAACAAGGGAGAGGGAATTCAGAGAAAGACCCAGACCCACTCCTTCTTCATCCTAGTGTATACAGGGACGAACGGAGAAGAGAGCAACATTGGTTGCATGGATTATATTGGAGGGAAGGGCCCTGATTCCCTTCATTAGCCACAGCTGGGAAGAGAATTTAAAAGAGTTGCGTGCTGAGTACGGAAGTTGCTGGGAGCAAACGTGAGTTTATCTTGTGTTGACTTTGGTTATCTGTGTTCCTCGCGTCTTCCCAACCATGTTGAATTATTGCCATGCCTTCACATCTGGAATTCTTGCTCTTGCCTTGCCAGACTAATTACCTCATATTACTGTGATTGGACTTATAGTTACAGTTTTTGTTGACCACATTTTGGATTTGATTCTCTGCAACCAAAGGCTGTTCCTGGGAGAGTTTTTCCTCCAGCTAGAAGGTAACCAGGACATTGGAGGCAAAGTTGGAACTAATAAAGGGACTCCTACTGATTATCTGACTGTGTTGCTTTGTGCCACAGCCCGGGTCATCACACCATGTATTCACTAGGATTTAAGTATGACTTAAGACAGTGGCCTCCAACTAGGGATCATTTCCATGGCTGGAGACCAGAGAGGGCATGGTTTCTCATGCTGTCTGCATCCCATGGATGGGGCTTCACTTGTTTGTGTGGCCCAGTTTCTGACATGCTGTGGAACATGGCCAATCTACAGACCATGGATTGAGGACCCCTGATTTAAGAGACACTCTACTTACAAAGGATGGAAGGGCTAATTGGCAATGAGGAAGCATTTCAGAAGCTACATGCTAGCAGCTCAGTGAGCCCTAGTGTGATGACCCGGGGCGTGGCACAAAAGCAACAAAGTCACAAAAGTAGGTAAAGTCCCTTTAATACCTCCAACTTGGCCCCCAATGTTCAGTTATCATCAGCTGGAGAAAAAACTCTCCCAAGAACAGTTTTTAAAAGGAATAAAATCAGTCCAAACCCAAAGTACATATAAATTATAAATAAAAACCAACACAAACCATGCTGCAGCAATTAAGGAGCCAGGGCAGGATAAGGAATTGCAAACTTCAAAAGATAACGAAACACACACAGTTGGGAGGACACCAGAACCCAGATAAGACTTGACAAACAAAGATAATGCACTCTTTGCTTCCAGCAAAGGGTGCAAACACCCTTTTTAAAACCTGTTTTACCAGCTACAGCTAGTGAAGGAAATCAGGGCCCTTTTCTCCCCTGTAACCCATGTAATTCACGTTGTTCCCTTATCCGTTCCTCCCTGTGTGCTGTAGGATGAAGAGGGGGTGGGCCTGGGTCTTCCTCTGAATGCCCAGCCAGACTGTAGTCTTCCCCATTTTTTTCCACAGCCACCAGAGCCACACTCACACTCCCTGTCAGCTGCTCGATCTCCCCCTCAGAATTGGATTCCAACAGGAGCATGACACTATCCCCCCACCTGCAGGGCCTCCTCCCCTGGACCAGCATATGGGGACATTGTGGAAACTGGGGGTGGAAGTCATGGACCAGATGAGAGGCATGTACATCTGTGGCATCAACCCAGGTGAAGTCCTCCAGTCCATAATCTTTCCATGCCACCAAATACTGAAACTGGCCCCACAACTGACATGAATCTTGGATGCTGTCCATTTTGAACTCCACCTCTCCCTATGGGGCTACCCATAAAAGGTAAAGTTGGTTTATGCAGACTGTTGGCCAATACTGGGACTAACAAGGATCAATTAATGATGGGATGTATACACATAGTGGCAGGGAGAGGCAAAATGCCACAGGATTGATCACCACCTCAACCAGAAAAGGTCCCAAGTAGCAGTGATTGAACTTTTTGATGGCCGCGTTGTCGGTAAGTATCGGGTAGAGAACCAAACCCAATTGCCTACAGCTAAAGGTGGAACATCACGACAATGTCAATCTGCAAAGCATTTGTAGTCCTTCTTGGCTCTCTCCATGGTCTCGGACCATGTGGTGCACAGCTTTTAACTCTTGCAAGAACATATCCACTTCTAGAATTGGGGAGTCAGACGGAGCCAAAGGGAATAGTTGTGGATGAAAACCATAGCTGGCGAAGAATGGAGACACATGGGTGGATGCATGTTGAGCATTGTTGTAAGTGAATTCTGCCACAGGCAGCACCTTCGCCCAATTTTCTTCTTGAGTGTTGCTGAAACAGCAGAGGTACTGTTCTAAGATAGCATTCACTCTCTTTGTACCCCTGTCAGTTTCGGGGTGATGGGTGGATGCCAGACAGGCCTGTACCTGCAGTTCCATGAGTAGGGTTTGCCAAAAGTGTGCCATAAATTGTACCACCACCCCAGTCTGACATATTTGGTCCAGTAGCCCATGCAACCAGAATACATGGGAGATAAAAAAACTGGGCTGTCATTCTTGCCATAGGAAGACCCACACATGGAATAAAGTGGGCCATTTTGGTCAGCATGTCCACCACCACCAAAATGGTTGTAGTGCCCTTCAATGGGGGCAACTCAATTATGAAGTCCAATGAGACTGCCCCCCAGGGTTTTTCTGGCATGGGTAATGGCTGCAAGAGACCAGAGGGTGCACCTGAAGCATACTTGGTCTGTCAACAGATCCCACATGATGTCACATATCCCGACACATCATGCCTAAGTTGCAGCCATCAAAATGTCCTAGAGATGAGGTGCAGCATTTTGAAAACCACAAAATGTCCCGCTGCTGGGCTAACATAGCATTGACATAGGATAAGGCCACAAAGAGGACCTCCCGGCACATAGATGTGATCATGGAACCACAATAGGTCCCCTGTATATGCCCAAGGAGTCTCTTGTCTCCCATCCCCATCCAGTTCTCAACAATGAGCTGCCATGAATGGATCCTGCTACTGCACCACTTGAATCCTAACCCAAAGGTCCGTAGGTTCTTCAGTGGCTGCAAACTGCTCCAATGGAATCACCGTCCAAGGTAAGATTTTGTCTTCCCTTTGAGTATACTCAGGCTTCTGGGATAGTGCATCAGTGCACTGATTCCACCCACTCAGAATATAGGTCACTCAGAAATCAAATCAAGCAAAAGACAGTGACCATTGTACCTGACACTGGTTCAATGTCCGGGCTGTACATAGATGTTTCAAATTGCGATGATCCATCCAAACCTCAATCTGGTGATGAGCCCCCTCTAGGTGGTGCCAACATTTGTCTCAAAAGCGACCTTAATCACCAATAGCTCCTTGTCCCATATCGTATAGTTGCGCTCCCGAACTGACAACCTCTGTGAATAATAGGCGCATGGGAACAAGGTGCCTGTGTGGGCATAGGCCTGGAGGAGCACTGCAGCAATGGCCACCAACTCCACAGATAGATTCAAGTCCATGGGTGTAGCCACACCCCCTGAGTGGCACACTTCCTGCCAAGAAACTGCACTACTTCAGACAACCAGATGATCTGTGGATTATTGGCCCGTAACCACTCCAAACCCAGCACCACCAGAAAATGAGGTACTGCAGCAACATAGAACATGGCTTCCTTCACATGCTGCCCAATACGAATGTGAAGGGGTTTGGTTGCAGCAACCACAGGTCTGGAATGAAGGGGCCAACCATCAATCCCTCCACCAATACTGGTGGTGACACCTGGGGAATGGACCACTGCACAACAAAATGAGCATCCATGAAATTGGCTGGAGCCCCTGAGTCCACCAAGGCCTGAATCTCCACCGGTCCCCGACCAGTCACGAACACACTTGCTGCCAGCATGAGATGCTTCACCAAGTACAACTGGAGTGGAGATGGCGAAGATGGCAGCCCTGATGTCATGGGAGCCCAACCTACAGACCCCCATTAGCCCGGGCAATGCTCGTTTCCCACTGCTGCTTACGTCACTGCTTTAGGTGCCTTAAAAGGCAAAATGTCCTCGGCTGCCGCAATAGAGGCATAAGCCAACATGACTATGCCTATCCTTTTCAGCTTGGGTCAGCCCCCAACTGCATGGGCTCATCCAGAGGCACTTCCAATGGGGCTGTTGTCTTGATGGGAATGGATGCAGTCTCCATCGATTGTCGCGCCCATCACTGCTGAAGCCTGGCATTGATATGAAGGCACAGATGCATGAGCTCCTGCAGGGTGCAAGGGCATTCAGTGCACACCAACTTGTCCAGGAGCCCCAACAAGAGACCTTCCTGGAACTGGTCTATCAGTGCTGCCTCATTCCATTGGAAGTCCTGGGTGACCACCCGAAACCAGCAATATAGTCCGTGAGCGAGCCTCATCCCTGCCTCAATTCTCTCAATTGCCTCTTTGCCGTTTGAGCCCAAACAGAGTCCTCAAATATGGCCCTTAACTGATGGTAAAATTCAGCATAATTATCCAACAACTGGTTGGGCTGTATCAATAGAGGCGTCGCCCAATGTGATGCAGATTCTGACAACAGGCTAATCAAAAACCCCACCTTATCTCAGTCAGTCGGGAAGTCCTCTGGCTGAAGGCTCATATAAAGCTGGCGCTGCCCCAAAAATGCTGAAAATTGGGCCAGCGATCTGTTAGGGATACACACCCTAGCAGAACGTGCAACGGCAGTTTAGCAGGCAGGCAAATATGTGAGATAAAAGTTGTTGTAGCTTACACTCAGTAAAACAGATACACTGTGCCAATTAAATAGTTTTTTTATTCCAGCAAGAGTTATAGCATAGTCAAACAGTCCATATATCATACACTAGTTCAGTCCATCCAGGGATTAATCAGTTACAAAGTCCAGTGTCGAAAAAGAGGTCAGTAAACTTACAAATAATCAGTCCAGTAATATATCTCTTTTGCAGTTAAAGATATTAAGAAAATCAAACCTCTTTTCTTCTCTCAGCAATAGCAGGGAAACAGTTATCACCATCAATCCATCATTGTCAGCAATCCAGTAAAAGCCAGCAAACAGTGAGCTCTCTTGCTCCCTCTTATGGTGATTTTACAACTGCACCCAAAACACATGTTTTAAAGTTAAAGTGATCCATCATTGTCAGCAATCCAGTAAAAGCCAGCAAACAGTGAGCTCTCTTGCTCCCTCTTATGGTGATTTTACAACTGCACCCAAAACACATGTTTTAAAGTTAAAGTGATACACACACTTAAACTCACTAACATAGTTTATATATATTATTTTACCCAAACTAAGTTAGGTAACCAATGTTATCCCTAACATTCTCCCCTTTTGGGTAATATAATAATATATATATCTATTTCCAATTTCAACCCATAGTTTTCACAATTTTCCTTGTACTTGACTGAACCTTGGGCTTTCGTAAATCCATCAGCAATGTTTTCTTCAGTCATGCAATATTCCAATTTTATCAAATCATTTTTTACAGATTGTCTTACATTCAAATATCTAAGATCAGTATGTTTAGATCTCGTTTTTACAGCAATATTTGTAGCCAACCGTATGGCTGCTTGATTGTCCTCATAAACTACAATGGAATCATTAACAGTTATTCCCATATCCAATAACAACTGTTTATACAGAATTAAATCAGTACATAATAAAGATTGACATGAAAATTCTGCTTCCATTGTGGACATAATAATGTGTTGCTGTCTAATTGACCTCCAACCAATTGGTGTTTTACCTAATAGTATAGCCATACCTGAAGTTGATTTCCTAGTTTTTATATCTGTTGCAAAACTTGCATCAGCATATGCACTTAAAATCAAATCATCTTTTGGCTCCAAATACAATGCATAGTACATTGTCCTTTTAAGATACCTTAATATACGCTTTAGCGCTTGCCAGTGTCTTTCATTGGGTTCAGCATTGAATCTTGCCAATTGATTAATGCTATAGGCAATGTCTGGCCTTGACCAATTACTTATATATGATAAACTACCTATTAATGATTGATAATTAGTCTTATCAAATTTTGAACTTTGAGCATCAGTATGGCAAAATTCCTGACTCATTGGAGTTTTTGCCAGCTTACAAAGTTCCATTTTATATATTTTTAGCAATTGGTAAATTTTATCTTCTTGTGATATCTTATAGCCACTATTGGTTTTGTTTATTGCCAATCCTAGATATTGTCTTATTTCTCCTAATTGCTTTAATTATATCCTTTTATCTAATAATATTATTTCAGTAGCTTCATTATTAGTCTTGTAATTAAAGCAATATCATCTGTAAACAACAATAATTATGACACCGTTCCATTTGTCTCTCTCTTAAATAAAGATGGATCAGCTAAACCTGCTTTAAACCCTATATTGTTTAACTCTTTTACAATATATTGGTTCCATTCATAACCAGATTGTTTTAATCCATAGAGAGTCTTTTTAAGTTTCCAATAGTCAGCTTTCTTAAATATATAGTGTGCTGCAATGGTGCATGCAGATAGGCAGTTTCTACATCTAAATGATTTATGATATAGTTCTTCTTAGCTGCCCACACTAAAGCTGCTCTCAAGGTTATTGCCTTTAAATTTGGTGCAAATACTTCAACATAATCACATGCAGTTTGATTAAATTCTTGAGCTACCAACCTAGCCTTATGGGTAACAGTCCCATTTTTATCTGTTTTTAACTTAAATATCCATTTGCAGCCAATGGACCTTTCACCTGGAGGTGATTTGGCATTTTCATAAACTTTCATTTCCTTTAATGAATTCATTTTTTTCTCCATTGCTCTATGCCAATTTTCTTGTTCCTTTGCAGGATACATTCTAAGTTCTTCAACAGTAGCTGGAACTTTACTAATTTGGAAAACTATACTTGCTTGATACCTGTCAGGTGGTCTGGTTACACGTGTAGTACGTCTACATATTACAGGGCTTACAGGTGGACTTTCATGTTCTACCTGTTCCTGATTATCTATTTCTTCCTGTTCTGGTATTTCTTCCTGTTCTGGTCCTATATGCTCTTCCTGTATTTCCTCTTTAATTGTACTCTTCTTATTACTGATTTGTTCTTTTGTTCTTTTGTAGGTTTCTATAATTACTTCCTTACTTGAATCTTGTTCCAGTTTTTCCCATCCTACGTGTTCTAGGAATTGGGCACTAGCACTACAGTAAACTCTAGATGTACCTTTTCCCCAGAATCTGTACGATTTGTGATTAGATTCATAACCTACAAAGAATAACCTTTTAGCCCTATGCTGTCCCTTATTTCTCAGTTGTGTAGGAATATGCACCCATGCTGGTGCTCTAAATGTGTACATGTAGCTTAATCAGGTTTTCTACCATGCCACCGTGTGAATGGTAATTCACCTGTTGTTGAGTTAACAACATTATTCAATATATGATTACCACACATTATTGCTTCTCCCCACAAATTTTCAGGTAATCCTGAATCTGACAGCATAGTACGAGCCATTGCTTGAATTGTTTGGCCTCGTCTTTCTATAAAGGCATTATGTTGTGGCCTATATGGTGCAGACTTTTTATGTTCAACACCTGCCATCTTCAGTTTATTTTGGAATTTATTGTTTATAAATTCCGTACCATTATCAGTTATAAGAGTTACTAATTTCATTTTAGTTTTTCTTTCTGCAAATTTAAGCCAATTAAAGAAATCTTGATATGTTTCCGTTTTGCTCTTCATTAGATAACAGAAACCATATCTGGAATAATGGTCCATTATACTTAGTATATAACGAGCATCTCCCACACTTGGTTTTTTAGGACCTATAATATCAACAAATTATAGAGGCTCCTTTGTTTTAAATCCATTAATTCTATTTGCTGGCATCACCTTGCTTTTTTCCTGACTGCATGCATTGCAGTGCAAATACTTACTGCAAGGCTTCAGTTTTATACCTTTAGATAGTTCTACCATTTGCTTAAGCATTTTAAAATTTATATGCCCTAAACGTCTGTGTAACAAATGTATGCATTCATCATGAGGTTTAACATTATTATAAACTGTGTTAGCTACCTCTGAATGATTATCATTTAAGACATACAATTCACCTTTTAAAGTTGCAATCACTTTTTTACCTTCTTTTTCAATTATGCAATTGTCTCCCCTAAAGGTAATTACATAACCTAGTTTAACCAAAACTCTAACCAAAAGCAAATTAAACTTAAGTTGTGGTACATATAACATTTTTACATTTTCTTTTATGCAAGAACAATATGCTATACCTTCACCTTTAGCTTTCAGTTTCCAGCCATTAGCTAACGATATCTGTTGTGAACTCGTGGACATCTTAATAAATCTTTTCTTGTCTTTCATTATGCAGTGCAATGCTCTACTATCTAAAACCCATAAATTATTATTCACAGTTTCGTTGCTATACATGGCTAACTCTAGGCATTTTTCATTCTTTTGATGCCTTTTAGCATTCTGGCTGGCATTGTGGCTTTTTCCTTTCTTGCAGAATCTAGCCAAATGTCCTTTTCCTCCACAATTAAAACATTTTCTAATTATATAGGCCGACGAAGATATTTTCTCTTCTTCACATTGTGGTTGTTCCCTTCTGAGTTGATCCCTTTCAAGCCTTCTCCTGGCTTCTTCAATTAATCTGCCAGTAATGTCAGTTAATGTAAGGTTATCTTTTGGCAGTACTTCAAGTGAAGTTACATAGTCATCGTAGCTCTCATCTAAAGAAGACAAAATTATATAAACTTGGTGTAGTTCTGTGAAGATAAATTCTTTTTCATGCAATTCCTGAAAAATTCTCTTCATAGTGTTTAAATGAGTCAGCATGTCTCCATTCTTTTGAAGATGTGTTCTGAACAGCTTTCGTGTAAGATTTATATGTGCTCCTACACTGTCTCGAACATAAATCTTCTTTAAATTCTCCCAACATTTCGCAGCTGTTTCTTCTCCACGTATATGTACAAGCTGTTGTCACAGAGTGTCAGTCCTATTATACAGAGAGCTTGCTCATTCTTCAGTTTATATTCTTGTATTTTCTGGGCATCATCCTCATCTTCCAGATCCCATGCATCTACTTCTGGTGGGTTTTGAATTATACTCCACAAACATTCTCTGCGTAGAAGTAGGCTACATTTCATAGACCATGAAACATAGTTTGTTCCATCCAGTTTGGATATTAGAGACAAACTTGGTAAATTGACTTGTGCCATCTTTATCTGGATATTAAACTATAATTAATAAAACACAGCTGTCTGTTTACAGTATTGTGTAACTACACAAACTCTCACTTTAATCTAAGCCTGTTATATCCTGGTTAGTTTGATTGTGCAGCCTGGGCCCATAACCAGTGTTAGGGATACACACCCTAGCAGAACGTGCAACGGCAGTCTAGCAGGCAGGCAAATACGTGAGATAAAAGTTGTTGTAGCTTACACTCAGTAAAACAGATACACTGTGCCAATTAAATAGTTTTTTATTCCAGCAAGAGTTATAGCATAGTCAAACAGTCCATATATCATACACTAGTTCAGTCCATCTGGGGATTAATCAGTTGCAAAGTCCAGTGTCGAAAAAGAGGTCAGTAAACTTACAAATAATCAGTCCAGTAATATATCTCTTTTGCAGTTAGAGATATGAAGAAAATCAAACCTCTTTTCTTCTCTCAGCAATAGCAGGGAAACAGTTATCACCATCAATCCATCATTGTAAGCAATCCAGTAAAAATTAGCAAACAATGACCTCTCTTGCTCCCTCTTATGGTGATTTTACAACTGCACCCAAAATACATGTTTTAACAGTTAAAGTGATACACACACTTAAACTCACTAACATAGTTTATATATATTATTTTACCCAAACTAAGTTAGGTAACCAACGTTATCCCTAACACAATCCATCAAATATATCTGGCACTACTACTGGGCATTTGCGGCATGGCCGGACAGCTTGCATCCATGCAATCTGCGCAGTGAAAAGAACTACTTGCTGGGCTAGCTGGTCATTGTCTGCTCTGAGCTGATCCATGGTCACCCCACATAAAACAGAAACAAGTTGAAGAGATGGCTGGAAGCAAAATGTGATGACCCAGGCATGGCACGAAAGTAACAAAGTCACAAAAGTAGGTAAAGTCCCTTTAATACCTCCAACTTGGCCCCCAATGTCCAGTTATCATCGGCTGGAGAAAAAACTCTCCCAAGAACAGTTTTTAAAAGGAAGAAATTCAGTCCGAACCCAAAGTACATATAAATCATAAATGAAAATCAACACAAACCACGCTGCAGCAATTAACAAGACAGGGCAGGATAAGGAATTGCAGACTTCAAAAGATAATGAAACATACACAGTTGGGAGGATGCCAGAACCCAGATAAGGCTTGACAAACAAAGATAATGCAAGCTTTGCTTCCAGCAAAGTGCTGTGCACAAACACCCTTTTAAAATCCTGTTTTCCCAGCTACAGCTAATGAAGGGAATCTGGGCCCTTTTCTCCCCCATTACCCATTTAATTCATGTTGCTCCCTTATCCATTCCTCCCTGCGTGCCCTAGGATGAAGAGGGGGTGTGTCTGGGTCTTCCTCTGAATGCCCAGCCGGACTGTGTCCTTCCCCAGTTTCCTCCACAGCCACCGGAGCAACACTCCCACTCCCTGTCAGGTATTCGACCTCCCCCTCAGAATCAGATTCCAACAGGGGCATGACACCTAGCATTTGCCCACTATATATACATGCTCTTCATATACGGTACATACTTACCCTGATAGACATCCTATTCACAGATCTTTTTGACGATAAAATGCTGCTTTCCAAATGCTTTACTTTTTTTAAAATTCAAAAGCATCTTGAAGATAGCAAGGAGTGTATTTGAACAATATTGGAAAAATGAGAATACTCCATCAGATGAGAATGTAAATTGGAAAATATTGGACTGTGCAGAGATGGATAGATTGACATTAAAAATAATGGACAAAGGAGATACAGAATATTACTCAACATGGGATAGATTTTAGAGATAAGAGGTAAAAATTAGATGAAGAAAGATTATTGCTATGTATGAACTATACATAAAGATGGTTTATAACTACAAGTATGCCAATATAAGCAACAGGATTACAAATAAGTTAACATAAAGATAAATTTAGTTAAAATTATTCTGTTGCACATAGTAAATAATAATATTATAAACAGTAAAATTATTATTGTTGTTATTAGTATATATGTTACTATTTCTTTTTCTTTTTTCTTCTGTAAATGATATGCCCTGACAATACACTAGTGCTTCATTTTCATTTGTCCTCTTCTTTCCTATAGAGAAAATGAATGCATGAACAAAGTCATGGAAAATATTGCCTGTAAGCATTATGTTTATTACAGCACAGGTACAATACAAAATGCAACCTTACATCCTTGTGACCATCGTCTGGCCAAAATATATAAATGTTGGACTTAAGATACGTGATATCCTTTATATCTGCAATAGGCAGCAAGCCCACAAATCCTATACATTAGCCCAGTGATGGTGAATCTTTTTGGCACCAAGTGCCCAAAGTGCACATGCATGTACCCCACACATGTGCACATGCCCTGCATACACATGTGTGCCCCATGTATGCACCCTTCCCCTGCACCCCCATGTATGCGGGGCAGACACCTGAAGACCAGTTGGCTGGTGAAAGGCATGCGTACATGCGTGGCGGAGCTGAGGTGGGATAATGGTATGCATGCTCACAGAGAGAGCTCTGCATGTCACCTGTGGCACGCATGCCATAGGTTCACCATCACTGCATTAGCTCTCTCGTCTTTGAATACTATCAATGTTTTCTTTTCTGAAAAATAAATTAGTACCCCATGTTATTCTCTCTAAATAAAATTCTGAAATATGTTTGAGTCCTCATTTTCCATAAAAGGACTCCATAAATTCCCCTTTTTACATAAGCATTCTGTAATTAATCTGCATCTATCCAATTATTGTTGTTTTTGTTGTTTCTCCCATATATTAGAGAATAGAAGACTAAAAATAAATCAGAAAAATGTGATTTTATACACAGACATATAAGTAGACAACAATAGGGCAGTTTTACTTTAAATATAAACACATTGTTTCTGGTTTTGAATATAAGGGGTCTGAGTTCATAACAGTAACACAATTTTAGCAATAGTTTAGAATTGCTAGAATGCAGGAATTATCCTGATGAACTATGCATAGAAATATTTTGGCTCACTTTTGTTGACAAAGGGAACTTGGTTGCTGCTAGGTTAACAAGCAATGTAAAACTGCACCATTTGAGGTATGTTGTGATTGCATGTCAAATTAAAGGGTTAAGAGGATAAATCTCTTTTAGTCAGATGGTTTTTATCATACGATTTTTTTAAAAGTTCTTGCTAAAAATAAAGCTTGAGTATACCAAGCTAAGATTTAAATTCATGTTTTATTTGTTTTTTATAATTATCTCTGCCTTCACATTATTTTTCTAACTTGGGCAAGTTGAAATTTAATTATGTATTGATTTAAATAAGATCTGTGAAATTAACCTTCTCTGAGCTGAGCTCATGCTTAATTTCATATGAATGCCGCGATTTGCTGAAAAATATTCTTCTCTGGGAGAGAAGCATTTATTCCTTCAATAACTTTTTGTGATCTTAACAGATTAAATAAAATAGAAGAGAATCCCTACTATTTGTGCAATATTAAAGGAGAAAACACCAACATAAATAATGAAATATAGATAAATTCATATTTAAATCTTAGGTTATTTTATTGTAGCATTTCCTTTTGATTATTATTTAAATCTACTAAATATGTTACCATTTCATGGTTCCAGTATGATTTCTTAATAAACTCCAGGTATACAGAATGAAAGTTGATGGAAGAATAATCAAGGAATGATTTGTTTGTTATATCCAGACCAGCAAATGTCTGGATTGCAAATTGCCCAGAACTCCTCTAAGAGGGTTAAGAAGTTTAATAAATAAACAAACTGAGTTAAAAGTCTTATTTATCACAAGTGGAAGCAGTTATCAAGGTTGGGTATATTGCTGAGTCCTCTGCTGAACAACTATCTGAGTAGAACTCGCTTATTTAAGCATTGTAGAGGCCACAATCTGGAATAGACAACTTTAGAGAAATAAACCATTTTGCATTTAGCCTTCATTCTATACCAGTGACAGCTAACCTTTTCGTCATTGCATGCCAAAAGCATGTGCGTGCCTGCACCCATAATGCACTGCACATGCAAATCCCCTGCACATGTGCGTGTTCCCCCCCACTCATCCTGTGTGCTCCCCACCCCACACACATGCATGGTAGATACCCGGCAATCAGCTGGCTGTCAGGAGGCGTATGCACTTGCACAGTACACCTCTTCTGGATGACGGTTCGCGTGCCATAGGCTCACCATCACAGCTCTATATCAAAGATACAAAACCATTTTGGATTTTTGCATTGCAATATTAATAATATAACTGTCTTATATTACTGCATATGCCTTATGTAGCTTTATTTTGAGAGCACAAACATATATAAATTTCAGCATTAGATATAGTTCCTTACATACAATATTACAAGCATTTTGCAAAAAAATCAAGTTGCTGCAAGTCAAAATTAAATTGCTGGACAGATGGAAACCTGCTGTGATTTATTTTACCCAACTTCAATCACTCCATGTTTTTGACATGAGATAACTCTTCTTCTTCCTGGTTATGTTGTCTGCTGTGCAGATGAAATGCAAGCACATTCTTCAGCATTTATAGCTCACTTAATAAGAGGCTATTGTAGGCATCAGAGGAGAGTTCTTTGATTTCTCTCCACAGTAAAGAAAAAAGATTGTCATTGAGACCTGTTGGAGATCCAATGAAAAAATTCAGTATCATCTATTATGACTGATGGAAGCTAAATTTCTGTTGAGCACCATAATCAAACACAAGAGGCAAGAAAGATTTATGACAGGATTGCCTAAGTGGAAGTCATGGGAAAAATGAGTTTGTAATTTTTAGTTTGAATATCGTCATCCAGATACTGGATGGCAAACAAAAAAAAAAAACCGTAGCAGAATTCTTAAGAATGGATTTCTTAATTCATAGGTAGTTACTATTCTTCTTCCTGGAATCTTCACTGAAAATACAAAGAATGTGGTTCCTTAAAAGAAGGTTATATTATTTGTCCTTTTGACTCAAGGTTTCGTGCTTTTTAGGCATAAATCTTCCTGAACACTTTCTGAAAATATGTGCTATAGAAAAGAGTGGAATTTGATTCATAATGTGTTTCATTTGACTCCTGCCTGCATCTATTTGACTGGAAAATTTCTGACATAAAATGGGATGACCACATTATATGCTGCCCAGGGCTGGGCCAAGACACTGGTACTAGGAACAAAGAAGGAATGGTACAATTCGCAGTTGAATGTTTAACATGTTAGAAAATGATTGAAGAGCCAGTTTGGTCCAGTGGTTAAGGCACCAGGTTAGAAAGTGGCAGACTGTCAATTCAAAATCCACCTTAACCATAAAAGCCAGCTGGGTGACTTTGGAGCAGTCAGCCCAGACTCTCAGCCCAAACCACTTCACAGGGTTGTAGCAATAGTATTTAGAATTATATACCGCTCCATAGTGCTTTACAACCCACTCTAAGTGGTTTACAGAGTCAGCATATTGCCCCCAACAATCTGAGTCCTCATTTTACTGACCTTGGAAGGATGGAAGGGTGAGAGAACCTTGAGCTGGTCAGGATGGAACTGCCAAACTGCAGGCAGCCAGCAGTCAGCAGAAGTAGCCTGCAGTACTGCATTCTAACCACTGTGCCACCAGGGATCACACTGTAAGGAAAATAGGACGAAGAAAGTATGTTGGATATGTTTGTTGCCTTGAGTGATTTGTAAAAATAATAAAGGTGGAATATAAATAAATAGTCTCTGTTAAGCCTGAGTTCCCCAACCAGTGTTAAGAAGACAAGCTAAACAGAATGTGCAGCATTAGTCAGATAGGCACACAGATAAATGAGTGAGATAAGCTTGTATGTTTATTAACATACAGTAAAAATAACAGATACGCTTGTGCTATCAAAAATATAGTTTATTCCATTTAGAGTTTATAGCATAGTCAAAATAACAGTCCATTAGTCATGTATCATTTAGTCAGTCCATTCAAGGATATTCAATTAGCAAAAGTCTGTGTAGAATATCCTATGTCAGTTCACTTACAAATCAGTCCTTTGTCTCTCTCCCGTTCAAGTAACGCAGTCTTGAGTCCATGCAGTAATTAGGGATCATCAAAGCCAGAGAGAGAGCAAGCTGTCGTCTTGCTTCTTTTAAAGTGCTTTCACAACCACTTCCTTAATTACATTCCTATATTTAAAGTTGCAGACACTTTAACTTATAAACCATGATTACATATTTATTATTTTACCTAAACCAGTTAGGGTAAACAATGTTATCCCTAAAATTCTCCCCTTTTAGGAAATAATTATTATTATTTACATCTTTAAATCATATTTGTTACAACTCTCTTTAAACTTAATTACTCCTTGAGCTTTTGTAAATTGGTCTGCAATGTTTTCTTCCGTCATGCAGTATTCCAATTTAATTAGCCCATTGTTTACAGATTCTCTAACATTTAAGTATCTTAAATCAGTATGCTTTGATCTAGTTTTTACAGCAATACTAGTAGCTAACTTTATGGCTGCCTGGTTGTCCTCGTACACAATAATGGAATCTTTAACAGTTACACCCATGTCTAATAATAACTGTTTGTACAAAATTAAGTCAGTGCATAGTAATGACAGACATGAAAATTCCGCTTCCATCGTGGACAAGCTAATATGCTGTTGTCTGATTGACCTCCACCCTATTAGTGTCTTACCAAATAATATAGCCATCCCAGATGTTAAGGGGGGGTATGTTGATTTTCTAGTGTTTATGTCAGTTGTAAAACTTGCATCTGCATAGGCACTAAGACTCAAATCACCCTTTGGTTCTATATACAATGCATGGTTCATTGTTCCTTTAAGATATCTTAAAATTCTCTTTAATGATTGCCTTGGTTTTTCCGGTTTCGCGTGGCTTCGGGGCAGCAGGAATTCGCGACAGCTCGCGATTCCTGCTGTGCTAGCCGCCGAGGTACCCCCGATCCAGATGGGTCAGGGGGATATGGCTGCCCTGTAGGGACAGCTGAAGAGAGAGGGGAGTCGGACAGGGGGTTGGGGGTGTCGCAGACCCCCTCCTCCTCCGGAAAAACCTCTTTTTCCCAAGGCGGTGGAGCGGCGGTCAGCAATGGCCGCCACGAAGAAGCCAGCAACCGGGTAAGATTGCGCTGGAGGAAGTAAGAAGAGTGAAAGTGCTGTCTGAGCTAGGTCAAGTAACATCTTTCAAATTTGTTGGAACTGAGCTGTTTGAATTGCTGGAGGATACATTGTATCCCTAAGAAGATCGAAAGTGGTGGAGAAGCTGTTAAAGGGAACTTTTTTTTTTCTTCACTCTCCCACCCCATGGAAACAGCAGAAATGTTTGGACATATTGGACATTGAAAGTGAATTGTTTTGAGAGTTGAAGCTAAGGGACAAAAGGATTTTTGGACATTGAAAAACTTAAGAAATTGGAAAACCCTTGTTGGAGGTATGGATTTCTGATTATTTAAAATTGATATTGCAAGTGGGAAGGGAGAGGAAAAAAAATTGGAGCAGAAGCTGAAAAAGGAGGAGATTGCCTAGAATCCCAAAGAAAGGTATATGGTAATTGGACCTCTTTGATTAAACATTAACCCCAGAAAGAGAAAAAGAAGAAGGAAGAAAAGTATTAATTTTTGGAACTTTTTTTGAATTATTTTTGATTAAAAATACTTGTGGTTGTTTTGGGAAAAGTTTCTCTTTTTATAATGGCATCGCTTGTGGATGAACTAAAGACTGAATATCAAAAATATAAAAAGGAAGATACTTTGGACACT
The DNA here is from genome assembly GCA_033807585.1 of Hydrophis major. Classification (NCBI taxonomy): domain Eukaryota; kingdom Metazoa; phylum Chordata; class Lepidosauria; order Squamata; family Elapidae; genus Hydrophis; species Hydrophis major. The sequence continues at coordinate 280,819,754 of CM066328.1, forward strand.
TTGTTTCAATTCTTAGAAATGGCGTTATGTACTTATGAAAAGTTGACTACGCAGCAGAAGGACTGGGACAAAGAAGAGGAGGAAGAAGAAGCCATCTTTGATGAACAATGGGTTTTTTCCGGGGAGGAGGAGAAAAAGGATAAGAAAAAGGGGATTTTAAGAATTATAAAAACAACCAAAGAAGAGAAAAATGAGCGGAAAGGTGGAGGCAAGGTTAGAAAGCAAAGGAAAAGGAGTAAGAAAAGGGAGGAGGAAAGACAAAGGGGTAAAAAGGGCAAGGAGAAGAATAAGCAAGAGAGAAAGGGGGGGAGGAGAAGCCTCAATGGGGGGAAGCAAGATATAAAGAAAAAAAGTTTATTCAGAGACAATGGGTGAATTTAATTTAGGATAAAAGAGGGATTCTGGAGGGTACATAAGATTGTGTTTTTTATATGTGTATTTAGAGTATAAAATTCATTGTGTAATTTTAGAATCTTTTAAACAGAATCCCAAGAAAAATTGTTATATGAAGTATTTTTAAGTTAGGGTAATGAGTTATAGACGTTACTCCAATTGGTGTATAGGAGAAGTATAATAAAAGAAAAAAGATGAATGGATAGTTGGAAATAGAACAGACAAAGAATATTATTGAAAATGGTAATAAGATATGAAAGGATATATAAAGATTTTGTTATGCTTTTTTTTTTGGATGTTGTATATTTTTTTAATTAATAAGAAATAATTTGGATGAAAAGGAGAAGTTGGGATAAGATATGAAGTTAAATAGACAAAGTATTGATACTATAATTTGGGATTGTTATGTTCTATTGGTTTTCTTTTTTTATTATTTTTTCTTAGAAAAGAACTTATAAGTTGTTATGCCTGGTGCATTGTTTATATAAAATTGATAAAAATGGTATATATATATATAATATAAAAAAGAAAATGATAATAAGATATGGAAGGATATATGAAGTGAATATGATGTTTGAATTTATGTCTGTGCGAAGAGTTTCAACCCGGGATCAGACAACCTTCAGAAAAGATCTTTTAGTTTTGTTTGTGTTTTTTGTAAAATTAATAAAATTTGTTTTTTTTTAAAAAAAAATTCTCTTTAATGATTGCCAATGACATTGATGTGGATCTGAATTAAAAAGTGCCAGCTGATTTACACTATAAGCTATATCTGGCCTAGACCAATTGCTTTTATATGATAAGCTACCAATCAAAGATTGATATATGGACTTATCAAATTTGGGACTTTGATCATCAGTTTGGCAAACTTCCTGACTCATTGGAGTCCTTGCCGGTTTACAAAGTTCCATTTTTAAACGTTTTAATTAATTGGCAAATTTTATCTTCTTGAGATATCTTAAATCCATTTTTTGTTTTGTTAATTGTCAATCCTAGATACTTTTTAATTTCACCTAAATGCTTTAATTTTATCTTTTTAGCTAATAATGATATAATCTCATTAGCTTCATTATTAGTCTTAATTATCAAAGCAATATCATCTGTAAATAATAACAATAATGACACTGTTCCATTATTTTCTCTTTTAAACACACATGGATCTGCTAAACCAGATTTAAAACCTATATTGTTTAACTCTTTCACAATATATTGGTTCCACTCAAAGCCAGGTTGTTTCAACCCGTAAAGACTCTTTTTGAGTTTCCAACAATCATTACTATTTACTTTGTTGTCTTTTATAATAAATGGCTTTTTCAAATATATAGTGTGCTGCAATGGTGCATGTAGATAAGCAGTTTCTACATCTAAATGGTTAATGACATAGTTTTTCTTAGCTGCCCACACTAAAGCTGCTCTCAAAGATGTTGCTGAAAGACTTGGTGCAAAAACTTCATCGTAATCAGATGCAGTTTGATTAAATCCTTGAGCTACTAACCTCGCCTTATGGGTAACAGTGCCATCATTTCCAGTTTTTATTTTAAATATCCATTTGCACCCAATGGATTTTTCTCCTGGAGGTAATATGGCATCTTCATATACTTTCATTACCTTTAATGAATTTAGTTCTTTTTCCATTGCCTTTTGCCAATTCTCCTGATCCTTAGCAGGATACATCTTAAGTTCATCTACACTAGTTGGAACTTTAGTTACTTGGCAAACTATACTTGCTTGATACCTATCAGGTGGTCTAGTTGCACGTGTAGTACGTCTAGGTATTATAGGACTTACAGGTGGACTTTCATTTGTTAACTCTTCTTGATTATCTAACTCTTCCTGATCAACTGTTTCCTCTTGTTCTGGTCCTATTTGTTCTTCGTGGACTTCTTCTTTAATTGGACTCTTCTAAAACTAGTCTGTTCTTTCTGCCTTTTGTAGGGTTCAATAATTACTTCATTATTTAAATCTTGCTCTAATCTATTCCATCCTACATGTTCTAGGAATTTTGCACGAGCACTGGTGTAAACTCTAGATGTACCTGGTTCCCAGAATCTATAAGATCTATGATTAGATTTATATCCTACAAAAAATAATCTTTTAGCTCTATGCTGTCCTTTGTGTCTGAGTTGTGAAGGGATATGCACCCATGCTGGTGCTCCAAATGTGTGCATGTAACTTAAATCCGGTTTTGTACCATGCCACAGTGTGAATGGTAATTCACCTGTTGTTGAATTAACAACATTATTTAATACATGATTACCACACATTATTGCTTCTCCCCATAAATTGTCAGGTAATCCTGAATCAGACATCATAGTACGTGCCATTGACTGTAGTGTTTGGCCTCGTCTCTCTATAAAGGCATTATGTTGTGGCCTATATGGTGCAGACTTTTTATTTTGAATACCTAACATTCTAAGTCTATTCTGGAATTTATTATTTGTAAATTCCGTACCATTATCTGTTATAAGAGTTACTAATTTCTTTTTAGTTTTCCTTTCTGCAAATTTAATCCAATTAAATAGATTTAGATACATTTCAGTTTTGCTCTTCATTAAATAGCAAAACCCATATCTAGAATAGTGGTCCATTATACTTAATATGTAACGAGCTCCTCCTACACTTGGTTTTTTCGGACCTATTAAATCAGCAAATACTACTTCTAAAGGCTCTTTGGTAGTAAATCCAACTCTATTTGCCGGTTTGACCTTGGCTTTGCTTTGATTACAAGCATTACACTGCAAATACTTATTACAAGGTTTCAAACTTATTCCCTTAGATAATTCAACAGTTTTCTTAAGCATTTTAAAATTTAAATGCCCTAGCCGTCAGTATAACAAGTGAATACATTCATCATGAGGTTTCTTATTATCATAAACCATGTTAGCCACCTCTAAACCATTATCATTTTACACATATAATTCACCTCTTAAAGATGCAGTAATTTTCTTATCTTCTTTTTCAATTATGCAGTTATCTCCTTTAAATGTAACTACATATCCTAGTTTAACCAAAATTCTAACTGAAATTAAATTAAACTTAAGTTGTGGTACATATAACATTTTTACATTCTCTTTTATGAAAGAACAATATGCTATACCTTGACCTTTAGCTTTCAGTTTCCAGCCATTGGCTGACAATATCTGCTGTGTGCTTTGGGACATTTTAATAAAATTTCTGTTATCATTTGTTATACAGTGGGATGCTCCACTGTCAACCACCCATAAATTATTTTTTACAGCTTCGTTAGTATACATGGCTAACTCTAAATTTTTCTTTTTCTTTTGATGACTTTTAGTATTCTGGCCAGCATTATAGCACTTTGCTTTTTTACAAAATCTTGCCAAATGTCCTCTTCCTCCACAATTAAAACACTTTTTAATTGCGTATGCAGTAGGAGATTCATTATCTTCTTTTTGAGGTTGTTCCCTCCTTAACTCATCTCTTTCAAGTCTTCTTCTGGCCTCTTCAATCAATCTGCCAGTTATATCAGTTAAAGTTAAACTTTCCTTAGGCAAAACTTCAAGGGAAGTGACATAGTTATCATAACTTTCGTTTAGTGATGATAGAATTATGTAGACTTGGTGTAGTTCAGAGAAAATAAGCTCTTTCTCGTGCAGTTCTTGAAAAATGCTTTTTATAGAATTCAAATGACTCAGCATATCACCATTCATCTGGAGATGCGTCCTGAAAAGCTTCCTTGTTAGATTTATGTGAGCACCAACGTTATCTCGGACATAAATCCTCTTCAGTTTCTGCCAACACCCAACAGCCGTTTGCTCTCCGTGGATATGAACAAGTTGCTGGTCAGACAGTGTTAGTCCTATTATGCAAATAGCTTGTTCATTCTTTTGCATAAATTCTTTTATCTTTAATCTATCTTTTTCAATCTCTGGATCCCATTCCTCTACGTTTGGTGGATTTTCAATTATGTTCCATAGACCTTCTCTTCGTAGAAGTAGACTACATTTCATAGACCATGATACATAGTTTGTTCCATCCAACTTGGATATAAGGGACAAACTTTGTAGATTGACTTGTGCCATGTTTTCTTATATATGGATATAAAACTATAATTAATAAAACACAGCTGTCTGTTTACTGTAATGTATAACAACACAAACTCTCACTTTTACATAAATCTGTTTTATCCTAGTTAAACTGACTTTGCAGCCTCTGGGCCCATAACCAGTGTTAAGTCTGGGCCCATAACCAGTGTTAAGAAGACAAGCTAAACAGAATGTGCAGCATTAGTCAGATAGGCACACAGATAAATGAGTGAGATAAGCTTGTATGTTTATTAACATACAGTAAAAATAACAGATACGCTTGTGCTATCAAAAATATAGTTTATTCCATTTAGAGTTTATAGCATAGTCAAAATAACAGTCCATTAGTCATGTATCATTTAGTCAGTCCATTCAAGGATATTCAATTAGCAAAAGTCCGTGTAGAATATCCTATGTCAGTTCACTTACAAATCAGTCCTTTGTCTCTCTTCCGTTCGAGTAACGCAGTCTTGAGTCCATGCAGTAATTAGGGATCATCAAAGCCAGAGAGAGAGCAAGCTGTCATCTTGCTTCTTTTAAAGTGCTTTCACAACCACTCCCTTAATTACATTCCTATATTTAAAGTTGCAGACACTTTAACTTATAAACCATGATTACATATTTATTATTTTACCTAAACCAGTTAGGATAAACAATGTTATCCCTAATGGTCTCTGATTAGTTTAAGCTACAGGTTGTATGTAACACACAGATCTGCCCAACTTCTATTAGCCAGTACTGTCTTGTGTCACAAAACTTTTTTGTGTGCATGGCAAGGTTGGTTCTCCAGGTAACAAATGCTCTTTGACATAATTTATTTAAAACTAATAGGAAAGAGCTCCTATTCCACCACCAGGGATTCATTTCAATTTGGTAAGGGTCCAGGCTTCTCATGCTGTATGACAGGGCAGAAAAGTGAGGACAATCTATTTACAAAGTAATGGAATGAAAGCAAAGAGTCTATGGCTGCTTGTTCCATCTCCTCGTCTCTTAGGAAGCTTGCTATGGATTGCCAAATATTTTTGATGGGATGGTCTACAAATAGGCTAACACAGTTCCATGTTAGTCATGGTGGAGTCATTCTCTAAGCTGGATTTTATTGTGTGGTGGTTTTGCATCCAATATGTTTCTACCAGGTAACAGCTTCAATTTTTAGTTTGGGTTTTGATTTTTTTAGAACATAGTTGTTGGAATTTATTTATTTTTATTTAAAATACTGGGCAGTTCCCAATCAATAGATAAAACAGCATATTAATCATATTAAAACTATAAAACAAAACAGATTAAAACATGAAAAACAACAAAGATCTATCTTCTAATATGCAGTTTTCCAATCTTATCCAAGCTTTTGGCAAAAAGCCAGATCTTCGGAGCTTAATGGAAGACTAAGAATCCATCTGCAGTGTTTCTATAAAGCTGTTTGGGGGAACTCTTTAAAGTCCCAGTGCTCCCCACTGTAATTTTATTTTAATGTTTCTCTTTATATAGGTACTACTATAATAATTTATTATTGTAGTATGGAGTATGATGGAAATTGCTTTCTAAGAGTAACTTTGCAAGCAGGGTTTTAATACAAACCTTCATTTATAGAATTTTTCTTACGAAGCATAACAGCCATACATATGAAATTAAAGTCTATATACAGAAAGATCTCTTTCACACATCATACAGAAAGATATATTTTAAGGTGTAAAACAACTGTATTATTATTTTACTAGATGCTGATGATGGCTGTTTATCTTATTTGTTGACAACTGTTGACAAATTTGGAATTAATTATTGGCTTTGAACATGCTTTTGCTTGCATCTGTAGAATGTTCAAAAACACATCTCTTTCTTCTTCTTCTAAACAGTTTTGCGCTTTATCCTTCTGTCTCTCTGTTTTGCCTGTGTGACAGATCTAGATTGGTATTGAAAATCTTTTTTTAGAAGCAAATGCAGAGCCAATATTGATTCTGCCCTATGTGTTGTCTTATTAATAATAAATACTCTCCCAATTTCAAACACACTTATCCGGGGAGATCACAGCAGATTCTTCTTTTCCTCTGAGATTCTTTATTGTTTTTTATTATAGAGATTCAGAAATACACCAGGCATTTAAGAGCAAAGCCAAACCAAAAGTTCAACTTTGATCGGTAAAATTATCATCTCAGCCACCATCATATTTCTTTCTTTATTCAGTTTATATGGCTGCCCTTGTCAAATTCGTGACTGTAGGCAGCTAGTGCTGTTAAAAATATAAAAGCATTTTAAAAAACCAAATAAACAAAAACAACATATCTAAAACATCAGCTAGAGTAAACAAAAAAAAAAAAAAAACCAACCTACACCTATCACTATATATCACTGACGTGCATTTTTTCAATTAACTCCTGGAATAAAGACTGTTTAGACAAGCTGCAGTAGCTCTTCCTATTTACACTTGTAAGTTGTGACATATCAAATCTCCAGCTCTACCCCAATCTTATATCCTCATTAATATCTAATCATTCTTCGCTGGTGCCTAAACTGAGCAAGTGTAGGAGTTGAAGGGAAAACAGAGGTTGCAAGGCTATTAAAATTGTCCAACAATAGCAACCAAGGGTGGGATTCTACTGGTTCTCTCCACCTCTGAAGAACTGGTAGTTCTGAAGAGCAGCAGACAGAGAGCATACATAGAACTGGTTCTATGTCTGCTGCTGTTTTGGCCCATCTGCCCACCTGGGCTCTTACCTCATCTTTATTTCCTGCTTTTTCAACCGCAACTGCTTTGTGCAACATAGCTGCGGTTGAAAAAGCAGGAAAAAAGGGCTTTTCCAACCACTGCACATCCACATGCAGCGCTGCTCAGCTGTCCGGGCAGCTCAGCAGGTCATAAATTGTACTTGCACAACTTGCGCATGCGCACGCGATGCAGAGCAACAGAACCTGTAGTTATACCAGTTGGATCCCATCCCTGATAGCAACCCTTGTGTCAGTCAAATTCCAGAGACCAACTTGGCACCATCCCTGTCCCATCAGAAGTCGTCCACAAATTTAATCAATGCCATTTCAATCCCATAACCAGATCTGAATCCTGACCCCCCCCCCAAAAAATCCAGATAATGCATTTCTTCAAGGATCCTCTGGAGCCACTGGCATGGCCACCTTCTTTATAACCTTACCCAGGAAGAGAAACTGGATAAGAATTGTCCAATACTGTTAATAGAAACCTTATGAAACCTCACTCCTTACTGAAAAATAAAAACTAATAAAATGATATTATGGTGTTCTAGAACGAGAGTTACAGAAAATGTTCATAAATTTCTGAGTTTGCATTAAAGAGAAATAGCATACAAAACTGCTTGGTTAACAGTACATACCTAAGTGGGTGTGTATTCCATGAACTTAATAAGGCTTAGTATTGAAATGGATCTGTGGAGAATGACAGTGAATAAATGTAATTTCATATCGCTAAATTGTAAAGATATTGTTTCAGTAGTATCCCTCAATAAGTCCATGTGGTATTTATATCTTTCACAAATTTTTCACATGTGCCACTAGCTTAAAATATGTTATCCTACCAGATTTCTACATTTATTTCTGAAATTACAAAAGCTGGACATTTTATTGTTACAATTGAAAAGTGATTTTTTTTATATTTTGCATCATTAATCTATAACACCCTATAATCTCTATAGGACAGTTTTTTGGACAAATATATTCTGCAGGTTTAGCACAACACTTCAGATCTTGAGATGTGTATATGTATCTCTACCTTCATTTCCCTGAAGAAATCAAATTTGTCAACAATGACCCTATGATTAAACATAAGTAAACATATAGCTGCAATATAGTTTTGTGATTTAATCTTAATATTTGCTGATTTTTCTCTCTGCCCTTAACAACATTCATTCTTCTCTTGTTCTCTTCTCTTAGCTTATGTTTCCAAGAAATTCAGTACAACATTCAGTTATGCAACTAATCTAACCATAACATTATAAATATGTAACACTGAGAGAAACAAAACTCCCATTTTATATGTATTCTTCTCTCATTCTCTCATGGTGCATCCAGTCTGATGCTAGATTATTTGTTGTTAAAATATTAAAGTTTTGTTTTGGAATGGATATACCACTGCAGAGTGATAAGTTTATTAAAGTCTTTTAAATATGGTTTAAATAGTGCTTTTACAGATCTTGGGAAATGATAACTTTTATTTGAATATGTCTCTATGTTTCCTTCTGTTTCTATTTTCTTGAAAGCTATCTCAATCTTTAACTTTATCAACAAAATTAAGTAGTTAAGAATGATTAATCTACCTGCCATGTTTAGGAAACACAACCTTTCTTCAATATTTTATTAACTGTATTACAGCATTTCTTTAGAAAAATAAAAAATACATTCTTCATTCAAAACAATATGACAACATTTAAAATTCATCTTCATCATTTTAACCATTCTCTATCCACTCTAGGATGAAGGCCTTTTCTGCATGGTTCCAACCAATACAGTCCTGAGCTTTATTTCAAAACTTATTTTAGAGATTTCGTAGTTTTAAAAAATAAACCCATGGTGTTATTTGACAAATGTTTGTATTTTAGTGGAAAAGGCATCTTGACAGTACTATTTGAATTTTATAGCCATGCTATAAGTTATATATGCAAAATTTTAAAGTCAATGCCCTAACACACACATACACACACACACCAAAAAATCAAGAGCTTTCTAAGATCAGCCAGGTTATTTAGTTACCATTTACTTAGTAACATAAGTACATAAGATATATAGGAGAAAATACAAAGAATTAAATATGTGTTAGCTTGACTCATCTTCATCATTTTAACCATTCTCTATCCACTCTAGGATGAAGGCCTTTTCTGCATGGTTCCAACCAATACAGTCCTGAGCTTTCTTTTGTCAATTGGGCCCACAATATTTGCTGATTTTGTCACTCCATCTTTTTTAGGTCTCTTTTTTAAATGATTTTTATCAAGTGGGATTCATTCTATGACTGCCTTGGACCACATGCTATTAGTTCTTCTTGCTATGTCACCAGCCCATTCCCATTTCAATTCTTTTATTGTCTTGATGGCATTGTATATTTTCGTTTGTTCCCTAATCTGTGTGCAGGTCTTTCTATCTTGTCTTGTGATGCTGAGCATGTATTTTTCCATGGTTCTTTGCGCCACTCATTGCTTTTGTCTTGATTGTGAGTTTATTGTTGCATGTTTTGCTTTGTTAGCTTGGTAGTTCTTATTGATTCTAATAAATATGCATAGAATTGCTGCTGAAATATTTTGAGATAATATGTAATTCCATAAGTCAGATACCTTATTCCTGAACTGCATCAAGTTCCTAACATTTTTAACAAACCTCAATAAAATTTGAATTTTACAAGCATCCTGTCGTGTCCGCAAAAAGACGCCAGGAGTCGGTGACTACGTTTCAAGCTCTTTATTTAACAGTTGTGAACCGAACCGGCGAAAAGGAAAAAGCCGCGGGCTTTTATCCTTTTCGCTGCGGCGGCCGCGGCCAATGGCAGCGATTCAAGTCTCCCGCTCTTGGAGTGAGCCAATCGCGGGAGACTTCAAACGGGCCAATCGGCACGGCTCGCCTGGCCAATCAGAAATCCCCGCGCTTTAGCCAATCAAAGCGCGGGGATTTCGAGTATGTAAATTAAGGACAGAACACCCCTCCCCTCTTGGTATAGTCCTTACGTTGCGTAGTCACGTAGGTAGGCGGGGCTCCGTCTAGTCCTACTTGACCTGCGCAACTCAGTTGCAAGCTGGATTTCGGCCGGAGCGGTCATGTTTTTGGCTGCTCCCTCTTCTGTGCGAACCGGTTGGATGATCGGGCCAGTTCCTTCTCCGTGGCTCCCACCTGGGCCTTCCGGGTTGGTTGAGCTACGGGTTTCGCCGCTCCCGCTTGGTTTCTCCGAGTTGGTTGAGCTGGCTAGGTGGTTCTTCTCCGGTGGGGGATCGCGATGGCTGCGTTCCGGTAAGTACCGCTGGTTTATTTTTTCTTGCGTTTGCTTATTCGGGTATTCCCTCCCCCCTTGGTTCGTGTTTTGGGGGTTGAGCTCTGTTGCTGTTCGTGACCTGAGCTGGTCAATGTGCCGTTTCCAGGCTCGCCCATCTGTGGTTTGGAGCCGGTATGATCGTGAGCCTGTGATTTGGGTGATGACGGCTGGGATCCATAGGGGGTCCCCCGTCAGGTTTTTCGCGTACACTAAGTCGCCGGGTGCGAATGTTCGGTATTTTGTACTTGAGTCTGGGGGCCGCTCCGGGTTATATGTTGGGTGTAACCTGTCGAGTGGGGACCTCAGTTTCCTACCCATTAGTAACTCGGCTGGGCTTTTGTTGGTAGTGGTGTTCGGGGTGATGTGTTGTATAAAGAGGAGTTTATTGATTTTGTCGTTGATCTCCCCGTGGTCCATTTTCCGGATGGTTTTTTTGGTAAATTGTACCATCCGTTCCGCCCTACCGTTCGCCGCCGGATGCGCCGGTGCTGTTAATGCGTGGCGGATGCCCCTCTCCGCCAGAAATCTCTCGAAGTCGAGGGAAGTAAACTGGGGCCCGTTGTCGGAGACGACGACGTCTGGGAGGCCGTGTGTTGCAAAGAGTTTGCAAAGTTCTTTGATTACGGCCTCCGTAGTAGTAGATTTCATGTCGCTTACCTCCAACCAGTTGGAGTAAGCGTCAACTGTTATTAGAAAGGTATGCCCATTCGTGGGACCGGCAAAGTCTAAATGGATTCTGGACCAGGGCCCCCTTGGTGTTTCCCACTCCAGGATGGGTGCTGCGGGTGGGCTGGGTCTGGTCTCCTGGCATCGTTGGCACCTAGCTACCCATGCCTCTATCTGCTTGTCCATCCCTGGCCACCAAGCGTAACTCCTGGCCAGGGCTTTAGTTCTGACGATGCCAGGATGCCCCTCATGCAACATCTCTAAAACCTTCCCTTGCAGCCTGTCCGGGATGACCACCCTGTCACCCCATAAGATACACCCCTTAAGTAGCGAGAGTTCGGTCTGGCGGTTTCTGAATGTCTTAACGGATTCGTCATTGTCCCTTTCAGGCCAACCTTTTTCCACCCAATGTAAAATCCGCGCCAGACGCCTGTCTTTAATAGTTTCCCGGGCAATGTCTGACGCGGTAATGGGTAGGTTGGGCAGGTTTTCGATGTTAAGGGTGTTTGTCGTTGGTGCTGGGTCAGGATCAGAGTCTGGTAAAGGCGAGCGGCTTAAAGCGTCCGCGTGCGAAATTTTCTTACCCGGCTTGTGTATCAGTTCGTAGCTGTAGGCTGCCAGGAACTCGGACCACCTTGTCATCCGGGGCGACAAAATGTTCGGGGTGGCTCGATTTCCTGCAAGGATGCCCAGCAACGGCTTATGGTCTGTCACAATGGTAAAAGGGCGGCCGTAAAGGTATTCGTGGAATCGCTTAACGGCGGCAACTATAGCCAAGGCTTCTTTGTCCAGCTGGCTATAGTTCCGCTCTGGTTTGGTTAGAGTCCTGGAAAAGAACGCGATGGGTGCTTCTCTTTTGTCAGGGAGGGTATGGCTGAGGACAGCGCCGACGCCGAAAGGTGATGCGTCGCAAGTGACGGCCAGGAGCAAGGTTTCGCTGAATTGGATCAGGACGGCGTCGGAGGTGAGGAGGTCTTTGGTTTTTTGGAAGGCGGCTTGCTCCCGTCTCCCCCAAGTCCAGGTTGCCGCCTTATCCAGGAGCCTATGTAAAGGCTCCGCCGCCATTGCCTTTTGGGGTAGGAAGACATTATAAAAGTTCAGCAACCCCAAGAAAGCCTGTAATTCAGTCTTAGACCTAGGGTGGGGGCCTCTTTGATAGCTTTCACTTTTTTAATTGTAGGGTGAATGCCATGCCGGTCTAGAAGGTAGCCCAAGAATTCCACTCGCTCCGTGCACAGTTGGCATTTTTCCCGTTTTACTTTAAGTCCCGTTACTTTAAATTTTGTTAAGACCTCTCTGAGCCGGTTTTCTAATTCGGCTTCGTTTGGCGCCACCACTAATACGTCATCGAAATAGGGCACCACCCCCTTGATGCCCTGCAGCAAACGTTCCATCAGGCTCTGAAAGATGCCTGGTGCCACGCTGACTCCGAACTGGAGTTGGTTGCACTTGAAGGCAACGATGGGTAACGATGGTCTGGGCTTCCGCTGTTTTTTCGTCGACCAGCAACTGTTGGTATGCCTGGGCAAGATCGAGCTTGGCAAAGACCCTGCCCCCTCCCAGTGAGTGCAGTAGGTGTTGCACGATTGGGACGGGGTAGGCGCTTTGTTGCAACGCGCCATTTAGGGTGGCCTTATAGTCCCCACAAATTCTCACGGACCCGTCTGGCTTGACTGGGGTCACTATAGGGGTCTCCCATCGGGCATGGTCTATCGGCTGCAGCACCCCCTGTTTGACGAGCTTGTCAATCTGCTCGTCAATCTTAGGTTTTAGGGCGAATGGTACCCGCCTAGGTTTTAGTCGCTTGGGGGGAACCCTAGGGTCTAGGTCAAATGAGATAAGGGGCCCCTGGTACTTGCCCAGGCTTCCGTCGAAGACCTCCCGGAACTCCTGGGCTAGCTGCTGTTCCCAGCCGTCGTCGGCGACGTGGTTGACTCCTGTTAGCGTGATGTCGAGCGGGGCGAACCATTGTAGGCCCAGCAGGCTTGGGCGGTCGCGATCGACGATTGTGAGTGGGAGTTGTTCGGTGCGGCCCTTATAAGTCACATTAAAGTTCTTGGTGCCCACTACCGGGACGCGGTTTCCCTGGTAGTCTTTTATAATAAGTCTTTGGGCATTTATGTTCCTCTTATGGAGGGTGGGCACTAACCGTTTTATCTCGTGCCATGCAATCATGGAGAGGTAGGACCCGGAGTCCACCTCCATCTTGCATGGTTGGCCTTCAATATGGACTTCTACGTGTACCTTTCTGGCACCGTCGGAGATGGCGTGGCCAATGGTTACCGTCTGGTGGGTTTCTTCCTTGCGCCGACTGTCGCCGCCTCTTGAGGGTCGCTGGATTCTGTCCCACCGGCCGTCCGATTGGCGATCTCTGGTCCTGGGCGGGGGGCTTTCCTTTTTACGATCGTGTTGGTCCCATCTGGGTGGACTGCGAGTCTTCTTTTGGCGGCAAACCCGAGCGATGTGTCCCCTTTTTTCACAATGCCTACAGATAGAGTCAAAAAATCGGCATTCTGATCTGGGGTGGTCACCGCCGCACCCGGCACAGGTGGTCCTCGACCTACGACCTCTTCGGTTCCGTTGGTCGCCGCGCCCCGTCTGCACGCGATGTATGTCCTCCTCGTCTTCTGACGTGCTGGATGCAGACTGGAATTCTCCGTAGTGTGCGGTTGATTCGTTTTTTGGGTCGGCCGACCTTGCCGGGTTGTTGTTTCCGCCCTTCGCGTCTGATTTTCGCATGCTGTCAGCGGAAGTGCGGGTTGCTTCTGCGGCTGCGGCTGCGGTGAGGGCGTCTGCTAGGCTGATGTCGCCCTTAGCCATAAGCCGGCTCTGGAGTGCAGGGTCCCATAGGCCGAGTACGAATCGGTCTCTTAGGAGGCTGTTCAGACCTTCAAATTCGCAGAGTCCTCCTAGGCGCCGCAGCTCGGCGACGAAATCGCTCAGTTTTTCGCCCGGTTTCTGGTCCCGCCGGTAAAATTTGTTGCGCCGGATCAGGATGGGGACCTCGGGGGTGTAATGGCGCTGCAGGATAGGTTCGAGGACGTCCCAGTCCATGGTGGTTGCGTCGGCCGGCTTGGCCAATGCTTTGGCCATCTGGAAAACTTCGGTTCCGCAATGGGTGAGGAAAACGGCGCGTTTTAGCGGGCCCGGGGCGTCCTTCATTCTGGTGCACTCGAGGTACATGCGGAAACGGTCTGAGAACGATTCCCAGTCCTCGGTGGCGGGGTTGAAGGGGGCAGGCGGTGCGATTTTCGCCATTTCGGTGCTGAAACTGGCTCTTGTTGGACACGGGGTTCGGTTCAGGGTTGGGATCCCATCCTCGTCGCCAGTGTCGTGTCCGCAAAAAGATGCCAGGAGTCGGTGACTACGTTTCAAGCTCTTTATTTAACAGTTGTGAACCGAACCGGCGAAAAGGAAAAAGCCGCGGGCTTTTATCCTTTTCGCTGCGGCGGCCGCAGCCAATGGCAGCGATTCAAGTCTCCCGCTCTTGGAGTGAGCCAATCGCGGGAGACTTCAAACGGGCCAATCGGCGCGGCTCGCCTGGCCAATCAGAAATCCCCGCGCTTTAGCCAATCAAAGCGCGGGGATTTCGAGTATATAAATTAAGGACAGAACACATCCTATAGCATAATACTTGAATAAAGATTATGTTCCTTAATACTTTTGTGTTTTCAAAATTGTGTTTGAGCTGGAGGTATCGGGGGGGCTCAAACACACCCCAACCAGGCACCCAGTTAAAACCTAGCTTCCTAATAAATGATAGCCATCCATTTTCTCAGAGTCAAGTCACACTAAAAGCCTCCAATACAGGAAACACAATGTTGCCAGCCAATCAAGACAAAAAAAAAAAGCTACAAAACAGACAGAAGATATTAGAAACACCAATCAAGCAGAACACAGCAAACTCCAAGACCAATAAACACAGACCAAGACTCCCAACCAATCAGGATGAAGAAAAAACCATTCTGGCACAGCAATAGGCTGCCCCAAATTTAAATCTGAAACCACTGTAAAAGTCTGACTCACAGATGAACACTATACAGAAGCCTGATGATGGCAGAAGAGATTCTGGCGAAATGTTGCTACAACTTTAAAAAGCACACACACACACACACACACACACAGACACACATATATTCTTAAGTTTTTGTGGGTATTTATATGTATGGTATTCAGCTTTGTTCAGGTATTTTCCCACGTCATTATAGTTGTGCTTTTTAAAGTTGTAGCAATGTTTCGGCAGAATCTCATCTGCCATCATCAGGCTTCTGTATAGTGTTCGTCTGTGAGTCAGATTTTCACAGTGGTTTCAGATTTAAATTTGGGGCAGCCTATTGCTGTGCCAGAATGTTTTTTTCTTCATCCTGATTGGTTGGGAGTCTTGGTCTGTGTTTATTGGTCTTGAAGTTTGCTGTGTTCTGCTTGATTGGTGTTTCTAATATCTTCTGTCTGTTTTTTGGCTCTTTTTGTATCTTGATTGGCTGGCAACATTGTGTTACTTTATGGGAGACCTTTAGTGCAGCTTAGCACCGGGTAAATGGACGGCTATCATTAGTTAGGAAGCTAGGTTTCATCTGGGTGCCTGGTTGGGGTGTGTTTGAGCTGGAGGTATCAGGGGGGATCTGTTTGTGCCCAGGTGTTTGCCTGGCTTGTGGTGTGGAGATTTTTTTGTTTGTGAGTGCAGGCTTCCAAATGATTGACAGTCTGGTGGAATCATCTCTTCTATTCATGCTGTCTGGTCTTTTTTCAATCTCTATGGCTTTTCTGATGATTCTGTGGCTGGGGTTTTCTATAGTGGCTAGTGTTTTGGTGCCATTGAAGTTGATGCTATGACCTGTGGCTTCCATGTGTTGGACTAGTGAGGAAGTGTGTTCCAGCTTTTTGACTGCATTTTTGTGTTCATCTAGGCAGGTACTTATTCTTCTATTGGTCTGTCCAAAGTATGTGGCCAGGCATGATGCACTGGGGACTTTGTATATGCTTTGGTTTTCCAGGTCAATTTTATCTTTGGGTTTTCTAAGGATGGCTGCTATTTTTCTGTCTGTTTTGAAGGCAGTCTTGATGTGATGTCTGTGTAGTATCTTACTAATTTTGTCTGTAGTACCTCTTATGTAGGGCAGGACAGCTGTTCCATAGGTCTGTTCATCTTCTGGGTCTCTATTATGTCTTAGTGTGTTTTGGTGGATCAAGCCGGTGATTTTGCTTTTGTGGAAGCCGTTGGCTGTCAGTACTTTAGTCAGGGTGCATAATTCAGTCTTGATGTGTGTCTTTTCTGCCAGGCGTTTGGTTCTAGTAATTAGTGTTTTAGCCAAGAGATGATTCCACCAGACGTTTTATGTTTTATGATATTTTAGCCAAGAGATGATTCCACCAGACTGTCAATCATTTGGAAGCCTGCACTTACAAACAAAAAAATCTCCACACCACAAGCCAGGCAAACACTTGGGCACAAACAGATCCCCCCTGACACCTCCAGCTCAAACACACCCCAACCAGGCACCCAGATGAAACCTAGCTTCCTAACTAATGATAGCCGTCCATTTACCCAGAGCCAAGCTGCACTAAAGGCCTCCCATAAAGTAACACAATGTTGCCAGCCAATCAAGATACAAAAAGAGCCAAAAAACAGACAGAAGATATTAGAAACACCAATCAAGCAGAACACAGCAAACTCCAAGACCAATAAACACAGACCAAGACTCCCAACCAATCAGGATGAAGAAAAAAACATTCTGGCACAGCAATAGGCTGCCCCAAATTTAAATCTGAAACCACCATAAAAGTCTGACTCACAGATGAACACTATACAGAAGCCTGATGATGGCAGATAAGATTCTGCTGAAACGTTGCTACAACTTTAAAAGCACAACTACTATGACGTAGGAAAATACCCGAACTAAGCTGAATGCCATATATATATATATATATATATATATATATATATATATATATATATCCATTAATACATATACAATGGGTGACTAAAATTATTTAATAAAATATCTATAAATTCTCAACATGTGAAAATTTATAGTTAATGTATAGTGTATAGTTAATCACATTTGAAGGGACAGATTCAAAATATTTACCAAGGTATATTTGGAAAGAACATTAAAATCATTTGTACATATTTTAGTAAGCCAAATTTATTTATTTTGGATAAAGCTAAAGCATGAAACACACGTCAGAAGATTTCTACAACCTTTATTAATAATTTTATATATTCGGTATCATACAAACTCAACGAAACCAAATAGTATTGCTTTTTTGTTAAAAAAAAAAAAAAGCTCAATAAAACTCTTTTATTTTAGCATTTTATTAAAAAGTCAGTGTTGCCATTCTGTTAAAAATTACTTCTTGTGTTGAGCTCCTGTTTTTGTTTATTATGAAAACAATTCCATTCTCTCCATTCAGGGGTGGGATTCTACTGGTTCGCACCTATTCGCTAGAACCAGTTGTTAACTTTCTAAGCAGTTTGGAGAACCGGTTGTTAGAAGAAATCTCCCCCCCCCACTTTACAGGCCCAATCCTGTAAGGAAGATATACCTTACATCCTAGTGTTGTTGCTTACAAAAACTGCCTCTCCAATAATTGTGATTACATTCTTGGCAGGACTAGACTTCCTGTCTCAAGAGCTTCTCTGGAGTTTTTTCCCCCTCTCCTTTGATGGTACTTTGCTTGTGCCAAGCCCGAAATTTACAGATGTGTGGCCATTTCATTGAAAACCTGACAGCTTGACTTTGTTAAAGGGGAAGCATTGTTTTAAGCTCTTTACACTGCTGTTGGGAGGAAATACTTCCCTTTTGGAGTTAGCACTTTGAAGAAATAATTGAATAACAAAGCAGAGCTGCCAGAAAGAAGCTTTCAGTGACAAGGAACCAAGATGAGTGACATTCAGCAAGGCTTCTTGGCTAGCTAGAAAGATTGACATTCAAACGTACGTTTACATATCCTTTCTGAATTTTGGCCTAAAACTGGTTTCTGATTTTTGGTAAAGTTTAATTCTGTCCTTGGTGATTTTTAATCCTGTGTTTATTGATGGAATATTCAGTTTTGTTTGGAAGGAAAAAGGTTAATCTCTGTTCCTGAAAAGAAACTGGGTTGAGAAATTTGGCTAGTTCCTGTGTCTATTTGTTCTGATAATTGGTTAAACAAGCTACAGCTACTGTTGTGATTTAATTATTTCCATTGTGTTTGAATTTTTTTCCTGCCTCATGTTTTCTTTTTAATCTGGGGAGGGGTCTTCCTTCACTGCTTTAGTGGTATCTAGCACTGTCCTTTTGGGGTGTACTTCCAAGAAGCAGGATGCAAGCTTGGCACTGATTTATTTATTTTTTTACTGCCTTTCTGGGGGGCATGTGCCCTTTCCTTAAATCTAGATGATTTCCTTAGGATATCTTATGAGGTGAGTGAGACCAGCTGGTGTCTTTAAGTGGTGCAAATGGATCTAAGGATTGCTTCTCCTGGATGTGCTCTTTCTGGAGAGCTTAAATGACCTCTCTGCTAAAGGGTTTCACTTTATGAGCAAGAGTTGGCTGCTGATAGTTATCATTATATTTTAACTATTTTAATTCCTCAAGGTACTCTATTTTGTAACTCTGGCTTGCAGGTATTTCTAATCTAATGATTGGTATTTAGGGCAGCTTTTTGCAAGCAAAGAAACTTTTTGTATTTTTTTGTACAGGTAATCCTTGACTTACAACAGTTCATTTACTGACCATTCAAAGTTACAATGGCACTGAAAAAAGTGGCTTATGACCATTTTTCACACTTATGACCATTGCAGCATCCCCACAGTCATGAGAAGCCAGGTGAGGAGAAGCGTCCCTCGATGTGAGTGATGTCAAATTGGTCAAATTTGTCTGGAGTAAATTATATTAGCTTTCAGTGTATAGAATATGAATGGGATGTTGCCAAAATTCCAACAGCTAATATTAAAGAAAGCTAAGTACTGCATTTCAAAAATCAATTCTTATAGTGTAATTCTTCAGGCACCCATAGGCCAAAATACTTTAGACATTATCTAATAGATACATTGACCTAATGGAAGTGTTCCCCTCCTTCTAACTGCCTCTCATGGCCCATTATATTTTGGAAAATTCCAGTATTCTCTGGAATGTGTTAAAATGAGGTGTTATGTTTGGATGACTAAAAAAAAACCTGGAAGACTTCACTTTTTTCTGCGTTAAAGCTACTACTTGATAAATTCAAGGTCAGCAATTCAATTGGAATTTCAAGTTACAGATATGATGGACAACAGAGGTGCAGTGCATTTAAACAGGATAATGTGCATGTCTTCTAGAAGAATCAGCATGGCTGTGGTGTAGGCTTTTCTGGCTGGTTGCATCAGTATGTGTATCAATAACATTAAACAGCATTACTCCTTGGAGTGCCATGAAATTAAACAGGCATGTAAATGCACAGACATATGAGAAAGATTTTGAAGCATCTAAACAAATTTCCCAGAAGACATGGTTGTTTAAATGAGAATACTTAACTTGCAACAGGAATGCTTTGACATCCTTACTGATTATATCCACGGCATTGTTCTGTGGAAAAATGTTTTATTTCTTAAAAGAAGGTAGTTGGAAGCCTGTGACAGTTCTTCTAACATGCTCTCAGTTTGACAGTGCCATTTGAATTTGAATAAATGTGTAAAGCTTAGCAGGATTTTCTCCTCTATGCTGCTGCGAGAGCCCAGGATGGGTATGACTCATCCTGATGACATCATCAAGCTGGGTCCATCTAGTATAAAAGTAGCAGCCTATGGGAGAAACCCCCCAGCTATGACTCAGCTTCTTTCAATGACTATAAGCTGGTGTCTCTGAAAACAGTTTAGTTAGCAGCAAAAGCGAAAGCTATCTTCATCATTGGCATAGCTCCTGGGAACTGGTGCAGCTGTGCCTTCAAGAGAATAAGGCTCCACTCTCCTGCAACACCGAGGATTCAACCGAGTGAGACTGTAAGTAGGGAGTAACTCTTGATCCACCCCCACAGTCTTCCCTCAGCGATTTTGGCTGCAACGATCGTAAAGATTGCATCGGCGATAACAGCCCCTCTCAGCTGATTGTAAATTTTCACTTTATTGCCGATTTCACTGTTCGGGGCTGTTTACAGCCTAAGGAGTGATTTAATCCCTGCGTAGCCTGTAGCTCTTGCGAGCGGCCAATTTGGAGGCTTCTTCTTCAACCACACGTGGTGAGCGGCCATTTTGAAAGCTTCTTCTTCTAAAGAAAGTAGCAAGTGGCCATTTTAGGTGGCATCATCCCCCAAAGGCCAGCTTCTACTATTCATAAGCTCCTATTCAGGCTACTGCATAGACAACACATAGTGAGGATCACTTCCAGAACCTTTGTGTCTGTTTATGCATACTATGGATCAAGACAAGGCTCACACAGACCCTTCAGGTCTGATCTCTCAAGGCCCCCAACCTGGCAAAAGAAAGAGAAGGAGACAACGCTCCCAGTATGTTCAAAGGGAGGTGGCGGCCAAGATTAGGGCCAAAACTTTGGGCCCTAAGAAAACATCCCAGGCCGAATTAAAGGCAGAGAAACAAAGGCATGCAGCCTTAGAAAGGCAGTTCAACAAAACTATTGAGCAAATGAGGGGTCAACTACAACAGGCTTCCCAACCAGCCAATCCTCTTGTTGTTCAGCCAGCTACTTCAAGGGAGAGGGAAGATACCTCAGCTCCTCTTAGCCACCTCCAATCCTGGTCCCCAGAATGACCTGAAATCCAACCAGGACCTCAAGACTTGAGCAGGTCAGGTCCCAACTTCACCCAGACTCCTTGGGATCTTTCTTCTTCATCTATCCCATCCATGGCCCAAAGCAGCTCTTGATCAAGACCAGAGGCCACTTTTACTCCAACAGCAGCAGGTCTTCGGCCCCTGGATCCTCCATCGAGTGGCAGATCTTCTGACATCAACAAAGTAGTCTCCTTAGCCATCAGACAGGGTCTGGCAGAAGGGCTTCAACGCATCTTCAGGCTTTCAGACAGACCTCAGCCTTCCTTCCCGGCTTTTCCTCTAGTGCAGATTCCCCAAAGGGGACTACCTCGCTATGTAGAACAAAGGGCCCATCTTACCTATGCAGAAGGAGTGGACCTCACTCAGGGAGAGTATGAGGAATCATCTGAGCACAGCCCCTCCCCTGATTCTGATCAGGAAGAGGGAGAAATCTGAGACCCAAACCTCTCGGAGGAAGAGGAAGATCTGAGGCCTGATCAGCCTCCTTTGACTTCTGTATTCAAATCTGCTTTATTCAAACCTCTACTACACAAGGCACTGGTAACTGCACAGTTGTCAGCAGAGGAAATTGCCCCCGAGCCACAAGTGGTACAATTGGGGCATGGGGATTCCCTCTTCTCCAAACCCATTGTTCCTTTGGAGGCCCTTCCTTCCCCCATCATCTTTCTTGACTTAGTCAAGGAACAATTTGCCTCCCCCACTGCAGGCTTCCCCACTCCCCGTTGTCCCAAGATAGGAGTTCTACAATTGGGTCCTTCCTTAGCTATGGCTCTGGCAGTTTCTCCAGTAGATGCCCCAATTGTGGCCTCCTTCTCCTCAAGCATTCCAACTGAGCCTAAGTAAGTACTAAAAGCAGAGGACAAATGGTCTGAACAAACACTGAAGCATAACCATCAAGCCTCGGCTTGGGCCATCCGGGCCTTGACTGCTGCATCATTTTTTACAAGGTCTTCCATCCACTGGCTATGCCAACTTCAAGGCCGCATACCTCCATCAGACTGTAGGTCACATCAACACCTCAATAAGATCATAGCAGCAGCAGAGTTCTTGGCGGATGCCACCCTCAATGCCGCCAAGTTTTCTTCCAGGGCCATGGCAACATCAGTGGCAGCTAGGAGACTGCTATGGCTATGAAATTGGCAAGCGGAGCCTCGACAAAAGTGGAAACTAGCTTCTGCCCCATGTACCAGTGAGAAGCTGTTTGGAGATGCCCTTCACCCATTTGTTGTTGAAACAAAAGACAAAAGGAAAGTTTTTTTCATCAACAGGAAAGAAGGCAGACTTCCGCCCTACCCCATGTCGGCCTCATTCAGGCCCGAAAATGCTTCTCGCTTCTCCAGACCTCTGAGAGCGTATTCTCAGCGTCAAGATCAATGCCATGAGGCAGAGAACAGGCTGCGGGTAAATGGCTCTTTCATGGGGGAGGGGATCGCTCCTTCCATTGCTCTAAATAATCTCTCATTCTCCCCTCCCATTGGAGGGTCATTTGGCCTCCTTTGCTTCCAGATGGGAGGAGTCAATGACAGACGCCTGGGTACTCAATATAGTAAGGTCGGGGTTACAATTAAAATTTCTATCACCACCCCCAGAAAAATTTCTACTCTGCTCCATTTCCCAGGACAGTTCATGAAAGGCACTTATGGAATCAGCCATTAGTCACCTGGTTGATATAAGGGCCATTCAACCAGTCCCTGAATTACAACGTGGACATGGGCTTTATTCTCGGCTTTTTGTGGTCCCTAAGGCCTCAGGGGGGTGGCGAGCCATTCTAGACCTAAAATTTCTGAATGAGTTTATCCCATATAGGCACTTCAAAATGCATTCTATGCATTCTATTCTGGAGATCGTTTGGGAGGGTGATCTCCTCTCTTCCGTTGATCTCACGGAGGCTTACCTCCACATTCCCATCTGGCCTCATCATCATCAAATGATCTCATGCATAGGCATCATTCCATGGGCATGGCTATACTAATGGGCTTTACAATGGTTCCTGCTCCCCTTTCAATGAGCAGGAACCAGCCACACATCTGCCAAGGTCCTGCTTTCTCCAGAGGTCCGCTGTTCCTTCAAGTGGTGGCTTTCCCCAGCCCTTTTGAAGGGTCTGCCATTCAAGGAACCAGACATACTGATCATCACCACCTATGCAAGTCTCCTGGGTTAGGGAGCCCACATGGAGGATCTCATGGCTCAAGGGATCTGGTCCCAATTAGACAGGACTGGGCCCATAAACTGGCTAGAACTCAGAGCCATTTTTCTAGCCCTGAAACATTTCAGGGACAGGATAGTAGGGTCCCATGTGCTAGTGTTGACAGACAACATGGCTGCAAAGGTGCATGTCAACCAGCAGGGGGGTACAAGGTCCAAGGCCCTCATGAGGGAAGCCGAAAGGTTGGAGAGGTGGGCAGAGAAACATCTGTTGTCTATCACAGCAGACCACATCTCAGGAATCAACAACTCCCAGGCTGATTGGCTGAGCAGGAGCCCAGTTGACCACGCAAAATGGTCCCTTTCCCAGTCCATTTTCAGGGATCTCTCCCTCAGGTTCGGGACCCCAGAGGTAGACCTCTTCGCCTCTCCCCAAAACGCTCAAGTAAAAAAAATTTTCACCAGGTTTCCTTGTCAGGAAGCAGAGGGGAGCAATGTACTTCGGGGCAGATGACCCACCGGTCTCCTCTATGCCTTTCCCTCTCTTCCCATCATTCTGGCAGTCATTCGGAAGATGTTGGAGGACCAGGCAGAGCTGATTCTCCTAGTCCCCCATTGGCCCAAGAGACCCTGGTTTGCAGATCTAGTGATCCTGTCTGTAGCCATTCCCTGGGGGATTCCAGACCACATGATCTCACTACATCAGGGGACACTGAGGCCCAGTGGTTCAAATTGACTGTGTGGCTCTTGAGCGGCAACTGTTAAGAGAAGCCAATCTCCCAGACCAGGTCATCCTTACTATCAAGGCATCTCGTATATCTTCTATGACGTGTATGTACAATGCGACCTGGAGGGTTTTTTGTCATTGGTATCACAGGGAAGGTCTCTTTCCTACAGTAGCGGGGGTCCCACAGGTCCTCTGTTTCCTCCAGGATGGCCTTGACAAAGGTCAAGGCTCCTAACACTTTTTGACATCAAGTAGCAGCTCTTGCTTCAGTCATCTCCTGGGATTCCTTCCCTTCCTTGTCCCATCATCCTTCAGTTCAGAGATTCTTAAAAGGGGCTTCCAATCTTTACCCTCCTGTGATTCACAGGTTCCCATCCTGGGACCTTCACAAGGCCTGAACAGAACCTCCCTTCGAACCCCTCAGAAATTAGGAGTTATAATAAACAGAATCATTACCACTGAAATTTAAATAGCTCACAAAAAGAAAATGTATAGAGGAGTAAAAAAAATAATCTGAAAAAACTAAACAAATGTAAATAATTCATGAAGTTAAAATACTGTATTTATACAGAGAAAAATCTAAATTTTGCATGTGCTATAAATCCATTCATTAATTTAAAATTTTGGAATGACTGAATTCTATAGCAGATAAATTTTTAAAATCCAATGTAATAATGGACATCAAAGCATACTGCCATGACTTCCAGGGAAGAGATGGTAGACTGAAGATGGCTGTACCAAAAGCAAAGCTGGCTGTGGCAGAAAAAAGAGCCAAAGAGTAACAGGGCCTTTATAATTTTTCTTCAGACAAGGAAGGATTTGAAATCACCAAAAAGTGCTCCACACAGTTGTTCCTCATTTCCAGGTACAACAGTCAGAGGTGGTATTCAGCAGGTTCTTGTCAGTTCTGGAGAACCTGTAGTGGAAATTTTGAGTAGTTCAGAGAACTGGCAAATACCACCTCTGACTGGCCCCGCCCCCATCTATTCTCTGCCTCGTGAGTCCCAGCTGATTGGCTGGGTCTTCTTTTGTTGCCCTGCACAGGAGAATGGAGCTGGAAAGAAGGTTAGCCAGGTGGGGAGCGAATGGGATTTTGCAGTAACCTTCCCCCAAGAGTGGAGAGGGAATGGGAATTTTGCAGTATCTTTCCCCTCCCACGACCACCAAGCCATGCCCACAGAACTGATAGTGAAAAAATTTGAATCCCACCACTGAGGGGACCATAAGAGTGTGTGGTCTCGCTTCCAGTTTGAAGTCTCTTTGGCGATGGACCGAAATCCGCGATTGTGTGCGATTTTGTTCTGGGGCTTGCCGCTGGAGCGCCCCGAGCCGGCTGGTTTCAGGGCTAAGCTACCCCTTAGAGGTGGTGAAGAGCGGGGAGACTGCCATCAGGGTTGAGGAGAGCCACATCTCTCCTCCTCAGCTGGTCATTACTCCCTTTCCCGAAGGCGGTTGCAGCGGTGGTCAGAAATGACCACCACAAAGAAGAACTCGACCAGAAAAGAATGTGCAGGAAGAAGATAAGAAGTGAAAGTTTTGGCTGACCGGGTTAAATTGTGAAAGCAACAACTAAGATACCCTGGAATGTAAACTTACAAAAAAATAACATCGCTCCCAAAGAAGAGTCGGAAGCAGCGAAAGAAAGTAAAAAGGGAAAGGTTTGGCTTTTTTTTTCTTCTCTCTCCTTCCCTATACTGACAACTAAGAGACTTAAATAAGAAATCAGAAAAATCCGCTTTGACATCAATAGGCAATTAAGCTGAATATAAAATAAAATGCTAAAGGGATAATAAAGATTTCTGGACACTAATTTTTTTTTTTTCATAAGAAGGAAGGGAGAGAAAAAAATAAGGGCAGGATATGGAAGAGGGAGGAGACTGCCTGCAATTAAAAAGAATCTACAGTAAAACTTCAACAAGACTTCTAAAAGATACATTTTAACTGAAACTTTGTAACTAAACAGTAACCCCAAGAAAAGAAAGTGAAAAAAAGAGCAAAAAGAAACAGCTTGCATGTATTTGGATTATTTGGTGATCTTTGGATTTTTGGTTATTACATTTGAATGAGTAAAATTAATCGGGTGGTTGTTTAAAAATTTATACAATGGCACCACTTCTGCATGAATTGAAAATGGAACTTAAAAAGTACAAAGAAGATGCACAAGAAGGGAAGGGTTCTTTTGGCTTTGTTTTTCAATTCTTAGAAATGGAGATTTGAAACTTAGAAAATTGGAAACAATGTATGATTAAAATGAGGGATAAAATAGTTAGTGTAATTTAGTGAAATGTTTGTTAATAAAATAAGTGAAATAAAATAAATGAGAAAATTGAGTTAGGAAGGGACGGGAACATTTTAATTAGTTAATGTTTTATAAAATATAAATGAAGGGGGGGGGAATTAATTATGGAAAGCTTATAATTGTTCCCATAGAAGTATGATATTTAATTGAAAAGTAATGTTAAAGATGTTAAGACTTTAATGAATATTAATATTAATGATAGAATTGAATTGGAATGGAATGTTGTTTTAATTATATTATACATTTATATATATATATTTTTTTAAAGAATATAGTGTGTATTTTAAGAATGCACCAAGCAGAATCTGAATGGAAGTTATGCATTATATTGAATGTTACAACTTTAGGGAAAAGATATAAAGGCGTCATACTCCAATCAGTTACTACAGGAGAAATTTTGTTTAATGAGAAAAGATAATAGATAATTGAAACAGGATAGACAAAAATATAAATACAATGATTTGAATTGAGATGAGATAATTAAAATAAAATTGAGAAAAGTAAAAGAGGGGAGAAGCTATACAGAAAATGTAAAATAGTAATAAGATATGGAATAGAATATAAAAATGAGCATGAACTTGAATTTGTGTCTGTACAAAGGAATGTAACTCGGGATTACGCTACTTTCCAAAAAGATGTTTTATTTGTATTTTTTTCTTTTTGTGAAAACTCAAATAAAATTTACAAAAAAAAAAAAAAGACTGTGTGGTCTCCAGCATGTTTTCAGCATGGGGAGACAATGGAATATCATCCTGCTTGAACTGTGTTCAGCCTCAACACCTTTAAAAGGACACTGAATTGGCATATTTCTTTTTCTAAATCACATTTGTAAATTGCTTGTTAACTGGTATTCCTAAGAAGAAAACAGGAAAATATACTAAGAATGCAAGCTGATAATGTGTCTATTGCCATATTGTATGCATGTAGGTGTGTGTGTGTGTGTGTGTGTGCGCGCGCGCGTATATAATTTAGTTCTCAATTCATAAGCTACTTCGGTTACATCAAGTAAAAAAAAATTAAACATCAAATTAAAATAATTAAAGTTAACAAAATGGAAAGTAGTAGAGAATACACGATGCATATAGGGAGCAGACAGGTAGTATAAGCATATTACCCAGAAGCAACTATCAGAAAGGAGATCACCTTTCCATAAATCCTGATGAAACAATCAGGTCTTTATAGCTTTGCAGAAACCCAACAGCATTTGGGCATAGGGTAATGTTCTTTATATGGCCAAAGATGTAAAGTTGGGTATTGTCAACAAAGTGACGACACCGGACTCCATGCCAACAAATGACAATGTTGAATAAAAATGTCTATCTCAGTTTTCCTAAAATGACAAGATATATTTAGCCAGAAGCATAATGACATTTTTTTCTTTTCTTTTTTGAATATCTGTTAAGGCTGTGTAGACATTGTATGCTTCCAAAATCTCAATGCAGATGTTTTGAGGGCCCAAAGCTATATAAGACGGAGGTGTAAAGGTCTGGAACACTCTTAACAGTGCAGCAGTGACTTCAAACTGTCTGATAAAGAATGTTGAGAGCTAGTATTGTAAGAACATTCTAAGAACAGGAAACAGATGGCTGCCTAAACAAAATAACAAGGCTTAAGAGAATGTCATCCTCAACAAACTTTCTGCCTATTCTTTTTTCCCCTTACCTTCGCCTTTATCTCTCATTTTTGTAATGAGAAAAATGTCTGAATTCAAGCAATATTAAAGCTTGCTTTCACTGTTAAAAATTTCCTCTTTCTTTAAAAATTCCTGAAACATGTAACATTTAATATTGAAATTATTAACATCCTGAAGGTGTTGTTGCTACATTCAGTCGCTCATATATATTTTTTATCCCTTAAGATGGAAATATGGCTTTCTGATTATTATTAAGATAGCACGGCTTCAGTTTTAGCCCCCACTATAGTATGTATGGAAACACAAATGTAGACATGTCTGCAGAATCTTAAAACAGCCATGTTTTTGTCATGATTGCACGGATGTTGCAGAGAATAGCCATGCAAATAAACTAAACAATGCAGGATCTGATCTGGGTCGGTCACTAGGAGCAGAGGTTTAGTCTTGTGAGTGCTGGAGGCCATCCTCAGGTTCCATCATGAGTCTGAAAGCTCGGAAGACAAAACCTTTGATTCTTGGTGACCGACCCAGATTGGATCCTACAACATTATCCTGGGACAAGTATATTTGCCTTCATTCAAACTAAACAATGCATCTGCTTTACAGTGTTGCAGACAAAATACCATTTTTGCTTTCCCATGCGTTGTGAAGCATTCTTTCGAGATTAGATCTGAAACACTGCATGACTATTAACATTTAGTCATCTGTAAGTAACTGCCCCTTTCACCCAGTTCAGTGGACCACATTCAAAATAAGCTCATGCTTAGTATTATTTCCCTTCTGAAGCATTGTATTGAAAGCATCATACTCCTGTTTTTCTTTCCCTATATGTCCATTGCTTTATTTGAAATTAGGGCTTTTGCTTATTATCCACAGAGTTGATTCCCTGTAATTTCTTTTAAAATAATGCAATCTTGCTTATAGAGAGATCCTGTTTGAATACGCTTGCAAAAGCAATGCTCCAAGCACACCATGTTGCAAAACATTTGGGTTGAATAAATCTCTAAAATAGCTTTTAAAAAAGAAGTAGATGAAGCCATGTCATGACATGTGAATTCAGTCACAACAATAAAAACAAAAAACAAAATGCTTCCTTCCAAAATCTTCTAAAGACTGCATACAATGGCAATACACAGGCTTGATTCTCAATGAAGGATTACAGTTTCATTATGATTCCGAACATATGTAGTTCAAAGCCAATTACCTCTATTGTGGATTTTTATTTACCTCAGTGGAATTTGTACTGTGGGAATCCTTATGGGAAACTTTATTTAGTTTTAAGCCAATATGTATATATAAATATACTTTAGCAATCCACTAAACTAAAAACAGGAAAGAAAATTGTAAAAGGGCTGAGGCAGGTGTTTTCATGCAAACATAGTAGTACATCTTAGATGTGTATCATGACTGTCAATCTGAGCATGTTCTTTGCAAAATAAAATATAGTGCAGTCAATATTAATGGTATTTTTCCCACAAAAACAGAGAAGAATCACTGATTAATTGTACTGTGTATTGGAGGGATTTACCAAAATGCCTTTAATAAATGCAGTGTTTTCTAATCAAGTTAAGAAAGTAAGTAAAATAAAGCTTTTAAAGAAAGCATTGTGAGAGACAAATCCCATTTAAATAATGAACAAAACATTGAGGCTTGTTGAAAAGGAATAATAGGCTTAAGAAAAGCAGCATAAATGAAAAGAATATTTAATTTGAACCTTTTTATCCTATTTTCATCATGTCAAAATATCATTCTGGGTGTCCTGTATAAAGTAAACTATTTGGATTCTAATCTTAAAAGCCAGCAACAATCCTATGACAAGGTGGCCATGCTTTGACACCTTATTAAATGTATTTCATTTTATACTAAACATGTAAATGATTTCGTACAAGCTTGCATATCTCAGGAATTATATTTAATCATATCTACACATACCAGCAATGAACTATCTTATTTTCTTGCCTAACTTTATATGTTTGGGATAAAGGTTACAGAGGTGCTTTTACTTTTTTTGTATATAGTCAGATACCTGTGAGAGCTTTCCTGCTTCAGATTAGGGACGGTTCTGGAGCTGTGCCAAGCAATTACTGTAGCTGGTTGGCAGGCTTTGCCCTTCCCTTCTGATCTGTGGTTTCATTGGGATGTCATCCTGGAGAGGCACACAGAAAAGTTTAGTTTACTTTAGCTAGAACTCAGTTATTAATCCAGACAGTAGAAAGAAACTGGCATAGTGTGATAAAGACACTATTTTCACTCATAGAAAACAACATCTGTAGCCTTGCCATCTTTTATTCTTAGAAGAATAAATGGTGACAAGGCTACAGATATTGTTTGGGTCAGTGCTTCTGTTAATCTGGCATTTTCATTAGATGTAAACTTACCCCAATCTTAAAGAATTAAAAATACAGCTTTTGTCCCACAGGACACATTGCATCAATCAGCCTTGAATCCTGAGAGCTGAGCTCCGAGATGCATTAAGACCAGCAGAGAAGCAAAACACTTCATTTGCTCAAAGGAGAGAAAACGTTATGGTTGACGCTGAGAATTTAGACAAATGAAAGAAGTGCCATTTAGTTCAATCTGAGTGCCACTCAGGTAGGAAAGCGTGAGAGTGGTGTCACATAAAATGGTTGTCATACAAGTCTTTTGAAAATTATTACTATTGTTACTATTTGAAGGGGCAAATAGATTAAATTTATAAGCCAGCTACTCATGACAAAAACCATCACCATTTAATCCCCAACATTCCCCATATGTTTTAGCACAGTTACAACAATAATTCCAGCAATAACCCCAGAAGCAGCAGAAAAACCATACATTGGTTTAGCACTTTAGGAACCTAATTTACTCTGCTGCATAAAAAAAGATCCCCATTAGTTTCACACCTATGCTGATTGTGTGATTTGATCTAACGTTTGCCAAATCAAAACATCTTTGGAAGCTTGGCACAGCTCTACTGTATAGTACACAGAACAGTTTAGTTTAATTCATACTGCTTTTATTTGTTTATTTACTTAGCTAAATACTGCTGTTTTTACTTTATAAATCTGAGCACCGTGTTGAGTTTTGCTGCAAAAAATACTGAATCTTGTTGCAATGTTTTGACTGCCTTTCAAGCCTACCAGCTCTTAGAAATCCTTTGGATAGTTTGTATCCTATGCACTGACGGGGTTGTTTGAAAAGACTGTAGCCCTGACGCAGGTAATCATTTTTAACTGCAATGAATACGTGAAAGACAATGACTGGCGGAAGCTCTGAAGATTAAGGCCAATTCATTTTAAAAAGACAACTTGTTTCTTCTGGTATATTTAATTGCAAATGTTTCTGGAAAGCATGTATGTAAAAGAAATTCAGGGTCAGAGAAGTTACAAATACCACAGGGTATTTCAGGTTATTTGCAATTTGTGTTTGGAATACATTTTTTTTCTTCTTTAAGAAAAAACAACATAGACAGTTTAATTATTTTTGGATTGTTTGCTAGAAAATGTATGGTATCCAAAACTGGATGTTTTGGGGTTTGGAATTCCATCTCTAGAGACCACCTAATATCTCACCCAGCTTTTTGGACCTCTTTATGAATCATTGAATTTTTTTAGCTTTGGGTGCTGCCTAGATATTAGGGTTTTTTTAAGAATTCAATTTTCAAATGTGTTAT
Source organism: Hydrophis major (assembly GCA_033807585.1). Classification (NCBI taxonomy): domain Eukaryota; kingdom Metazoa; phylum Chordata; class Lepidosauria; order Squamata; family Elapidae; genus Hydrophis; species Hydrophis major. The sequence goes on from CM066328.1 coordinate 280,851,043, forward strand.
TTGCAATGCTATTACCTATTGCTAAAACATAGCCATTATAATACTCAATTTTTGTGAATTTACTTTCTTTTAGTCTTTGTTTTAGTGTTTGTATCCCTGGCAGAATATAAGTTACTGCTAATGCTAAGCATTATTGATTAAGATGGTATATACAATTCTTTGATAAAGAAACAACAAACTACTAAATTTAAATAAGCACAAGACCAAAAGCCCTCTTGTTTACTGTAAAATTAGACCAAGGTGACTACTGCCTTCAGATAAGATTTATAGCTAGTAAAATTCTGTAGACTTGTATGCCTTCAAGTCTACACATTGTCTTTAGAAAGAAATATGCAGAACATCCAAAGTAATGGCAGAATGAGTATTATAACCAAAAGAGTTAAAATCATGAATTTTTTGGAATTTATCATTAAAAGCTCATAACTGCAGTTTGTGATTTTTAGATCTGAATTTTTAGTTCTTATTGCCTTTACTGTTTCTCCATCAATGATACTGTTTATTGAATTAAAGTGTAATTGACAACATGTATTGTTTAATAGAGGCCAACGCAAAGAAATACTATTTTGTATAACCATGTACCAAGAAGCATTATCTTTGGGGTCCTTTGTACTCTGAGTTTGGTTGCTTGTATTTATTGATTTAATTTATTGATTAGATTTGTGTGCCATCTCATCTAGATTTCTTATAGACACTTCATTATCCAGCTAAGGAACATTGGGTGCTGAAACATCTACAAAAAAATGACCCAGCTCAGAGAGCACCAAGAGACCCACAGATAAACCCTGAACTAAAAGTATTCTCTTCTGTTGGTAGCATAATATTCACCTTTTTGTTGCTATATTTGGTTTAATCCCAAATGGAAAACTTCACCAGTAATATATAATAGGTGTATCTCTTTTAGATTAGAATGCAGGGGAAATCCTGAATTTCTTTTTTTTTTATAAGTGAGGTTGCAAACATTAGCAGCTCAGAACACCAGATGAAGTGCAATTCTGCCAATCTCTGGCTGTTTGGTAGGGTATTATTAGCTTTTATCTTTCAGTAATCTAACTTAATACTGTGATTGAAGACCTCAGCAATCCCACTATTTGAAGCAAAAGGAAGGAAAGATACAGTTCATCTTCAAGATCTACAATCTTAAAGAAAATTTAAATTGGGCCTAGTTTATTTCAGCTGTCTTCTCATGACAATTACTGCCCCAAACATCAGTTGATAGTATGATCAGGCTTGCTCAAAGGTTATTTTGCCTATGATACGTACGTACGTATGTACATACGTACATACATACATACATGTGTGTGTGTGTGTGTAAGGGGGAGTTATGAGTACTGCTAATTTTGAATTACATTAACTGAAGCATGTAGAATCTGTAACCTGTTATACTTGTTTGCCTTGTGTAACCGATAAGGTATGTAGAACCCTGTTAGAAATGGATTTGAGACTGAATGCTTGTACTACAGCCTTTGAGACAAGTTAATGTGCAAATAAAAATAATACAAACATTAGAAAGCAAAAAATGTTAGAATAATGAATGAGTAACAGAATCTAAGAGAAATACAAATAGAAAAAAATATTATAAAACGTACTTTCCGGTCCTTTTCATTACATTTATAAATCTTCTATATATATAAAAGCGAAATACCACTCACACATCATCACAAAATCTCCAGAATCTCCAGAATCGTAAAGCCTACAAACTTGAAATTTGGCACATATGTTCCTCTTGGCTTCTAGGTGCTCACTAAGATTTTTTGAAATGACCATCACAGCATTAATATTTCATATATTATTACTAGCACACTCTGATGCTAAGAAGTTCTACTCCCCCTCTCCACCTAAAAAGAAATCTGTTCCAAATGCAAAACACAAGCAGAGGAATTTCAGTTTTAGTTTCAATTTCACAGCACCAAGCAGTTTTAGTACAAAACAATTGAGCTAATCCATGCCCAGGCTCCTTGCTGTCTCCTTCTTGCTCCCACAACAAATGCTGTTTCAGTTTCCAAACAACCCTCAACTCTCTCACACACTGACTGAATCCACACCTTATTTTCCTCCCCCAAAACTAAGCCCAAACAGAGAGTTTTGTAGCAAAGCATGGGTATCGATCTAGTGCATTTATATTTTACTCTTCTTTCTTTCTTTCTCCATCCCCCATTCTCTCTCTCACTTTCGTTACATCATAATTTTCTTTTTTCCTTAAGCTACACTTTCGAATCTTTAAGCTCATAAATCACAAGCTCATTTTTGTCTTCTTCAGCAAAAAGTCTACAAGGGGCTTCCAATTACTGATAAATGTTGCTGTTGGTCTTTTTCTAATCAAACAATTCGGCCATCTTTGCTAACTCTGTCATTTCTCCAACCATTCTTCCATTGTGGCTATTTTTTTCCATATTTGTGCATATATTACTCTTTCTGCATTAATCACACTTAAAAATAATCTCACAAGAGTCTTTTCTAATTGACTGTCTATTGATCCCAACAAAAAAAGTGGCATGGTTTTAAATTGAATGTTTATTTATAAATTCTTTCCATCAGAAGTTTCTGGATGGCTGCACCTTTGTAGAGTCCTCAGAGACATTCACAGGTAGAGTTCCTTGCAACTAATCCATTATGCAACCATCCATATGCCTTTAACTTGCAACTAATCCATTATGCACTGCACGGAACAGAGACAGTTTGGGAACCTGTAACTCTTAAATGCTTAGGAGGTGTATTCAGTAATGGAATGTCTATGGAGATTCTCAGTCATTCAGGTCATGGTTGTCCCAAAGGTGCTTTTTTCAAGAGGCAGTTTTTAAGAAACTTCTTCCATTCCCCACCATCCAGTCAGAGCTGAAGAAGCTTCTTAGATGAGAAGAGAAATGTCTTCAAAAGAAAACCAGAAAATCCAATTACCTCTTGAAAAAAGCACCTTTGGGTCGGTAATGGAATGCTGTTTCTCTTCTCCAGTAACAGGTCTGCTCAGTGAGCTAGGTATTCTCACAATACAATTGACTGAGTGAAGGTTAGTTTAATTAAGTATGTGAGTTTAAATTAACTTCACCATGGAATTCCCACAATCCATGAACTCCTCTATTTCATTAGGTATGGTGAGGGCCAAAGAATTATAAACAGAGGCAACGATGCCTTAATATAGGATGTACAATATTTTAAAGCTATACTTAAATTTAGGGTTTAAATATTATGCTGGGGTCCTATCTCTTTTTCCCACCCTGAAAATACAAGTGAGCAGAAGCAAATAATCTAAATATGACTTCATTAAAATATGAATTGATTAAATTCAATTAACATGATTATTCTTTATGAATGAGAACTTTGAAGGGCTTTGAAGATGATCCTCCACATATGGGAGAGCTGCCACTGTGTACCTCTGGCTTAGAAGAAAGCACATTCACAAATTGGTTCCTCAAATTTTCTCCTTCCCTTTGCAGCTCTAGATGCCGTGTTCTATTCTATACTGATGAATCATTGAAGTCTCTGTTAAGCCTGGGTTCCCCAACCAGGGTTAAGGAGACAAGCTAAACAGAATGTGCAGCATTAGTCAGATAGGCACACAGATAAATGAGTGAGATAAGCTTGTATGTTTGTTAACATACAGTAAAAATAACAGATACACTTGTGCTATCAAAAGTAGTTTATTCCATTTAGAGTTATAGCATAGTCAAAATAACAGTCCATTAGTCATGTATCATTTTGGTCAGTCCATTCAAGGATATTCATTTAGCAAAGTCCGTGTAGAATATCCAATGTCAGTTCTGTTGCGTATGTACCATAGTTAATAAAGTATGAGCTTGAGGTAAAGTGCAGGGTTCTGGCCCTGCACTTCTGATTGGCTGTTAGGCAGCCAGATCAGATTGGTTAGTTCTTAGGAATCCGATTGGCCCTTAACAGAGGATTATTATTGGTTTAAAGAGCTAGCGTTCATAGCTCGCTATTGGACAATTCTCACAAAGGTTGCCTATATAAGGCAGGGTTCACTGTTATTGTTTTGAGAAGTCACTATGCAATAAAGAGCTGAAAGTTCACATTCAAGACTGTCTCCATTTACTCCAACCCATGTCTAAGTATATAACACTGGTGACGAGGATGGGATTTGGAGACGTCTGAACCTAAGAAGTCAGGAAGCAATACCGAGCACATGAAAGACGATGCCAACAACGGAACCATGTCCAGCGGCATCGTACCACCCGCTCCATTCGATCCAAACCAAGAGGGCTGGGAATCCTACATGGATCACTTCCAAATGTTTCTTAAGACGAATAATTTGAAGGACGCCACACCAGCAAAAAAGCGGGCACTGTTCCTAACACACTGCGGCCCAGCTGTTTTTAAAATGGCAAAAGCACTCGCCAAACCTCGAGAAGTGAAAGCCATGAGCTGGGACGACCTCGAACCCATCCTGAGAGACCATTACACACCAACTGTGCCTACACTCGTGAGACGCCACGAGTTTTATCAGAGGAACCAGCGAAAAGGAGAGAGCATGGCTGATTTCATGGCAGACCTCCGGAATTTAGGGGGCCTCTGCGGGTTCGCCGATTTAGAAGAAGCACTAAGAGATCGAGTAATTCTGGAATTAGATGCACTAGTCGTGCAGAGCAAGCTGATGGCGAAAGGCGACATCAGCTTTGCTGATGCCATCACCGAAGCCACGGCTGCAGAGGCGACCAAAAAGTCGGCTGCACAATTACGGCGGAGCCGCACTCCGGCAACACAACCGACCGGCGAAATCTCACCCAACTCAAAAGGGCAGCTTCTAACGAAGCACCATGAGGACCTCTCTTCGTCGTCAGACAGCGATGAAGAAGGGGTCCATCGACTGTGGTCCGACCGGGATCCTTGCCCTAAGTCCTTACGCCCTTGCGCTGGCTGTGGAGCAAACCATGCCAGGGCCGAATGCAAATTCCGCGATGCACTCTGCCATGAGTGCAGGAAACGAGGCCACATCAGCCGGGTCTGCCGCAGCTTACTAGGATCCAGCCAGGTCTCAAAAGGGGCCAACTATCGCCAATCGACAGGAAACCGTCCTGTACGGCGAGAACCAGTAAACCACTCCTACAGAAATTGAGCTTTGCAAAAAGAAGAGGCTCACCATACTATCACTATAGGTCATGCCTCAGTTTTGGACACTAAGAAAATTCGAGTCACAGTAGCCATCGAGAACCAGCCTTGCTACATGGAGGTCGACTCGGGATCGTCCCTCTCGATGGTGTCTTGGAAGACACTCAAGCAACTTATCCCCACAATCCAACGCCAAGACCTCCAATTTCAATGCCTCATCCTCAAGGACTACCAAGGAAATCGAATCCCTGTGGTCGGGTCCTGCCGAGTCCGAGTCTCCTTCAAAAAGCATACAGCGTACTTACCTCTAACGATCATCGACAGAGATAGGCCTAGTCTATTGGGCCTCCAATGGTTCACGCCGCTAGGCATCGAGGTGACCGGCGTGAACCGAGTTGGTGGTTGTGAGTGGGAGGAAGACCTTATTTCTGAGTTCAGCGATGTCTTTGCGGACCGTTTAGGCGAGTATAAGGGGACCCCAATCTCATTTAGTCTAGATCCAAAAGTAGCCCCAATTCGCTTGAAGCCCCGTCGAGTTCCATTCGCTCTTAAAGCTAAGATCGATGAACAACTCGACAAGCTAATTGCTCAAGGGGTGTTGAAGCCCATCGATCACTCTCCATGGGAAACCCTTATTGTAACACCCATTAAGCCAGACGGGTCAATCTGAATTTGTGGGGACTACCGGGCCACTTTAAACCATGCTCTACAGCAGAATGCGTATCCAGTTCCGGTGGTGCAGCACCTCCTCCATTCCTTGGGGGGGCGGAAAGGTTTTCACTAAATTAGATTTAGCTCAAGCTTATCAACAACTACCAGTGGATGAAAAGACGGCTCAGGCCCAAACAATTGTAACACAGAGAGGTGCTTTTAAATGTACTCGATTGCAATTTGGGGTTAGTGTAGCCCCGGGGATATTCCAAAGCCTCATGGAAAGGTTGTTACAGGGAATCAAGGGCGTGGTTCCGTATTTTGATGATGTATTAATTGCAGCCCCTACCAAAAAAATCTTGCAGGATTGTTTGAAATGTGTTCTAAAAAAATTCCAAGAGGCAGGACTTCAGGTGAAAAAAAATAAATGTCACTTATATACTGACAGTGTTGAGTTTCTAGGGTATCAGATTGATAGCCAGGGCATCCACCCTACCGAAAGTAAATTAAAGGCGATAAAAAATGCCCCCAGGCCACGTAACAAGGCCGATCTCCAGGCATTCTTAGGCCTCATTAATTTCTATAATGTATTTTTACGGCACAAGGCGACTGTTGCTGAACCGTTACACCGGTTATTAGATAAAAAAGCATTGTGGGTTTGGGGTTACCAGGAAGAACAAGCGTTCTGGAATGTGAAAAAATTGCTCACATCTGACTCTGTACTTATGCAGTATAACGAGACTTTACCATTAGTTATAACCTGCGATGCCTCGCCCTTTGGGGTGGGCACCATTTTGAGTCATGTACTGCCTGATGGGAATGAAGCCCCTGTTGCATACTTTTTGAAGACTCTCTAACATGCAGAGCGGAACTATGGACAAATTGATAAAGAAGCTCTCGCAATCATTTCAGCTATAAAGAAATTTCATGAATATGTGTATGGAAGGACATTTACCATTATAACTGACCACAAACCGTTGCTAGGGATAATAGCCGGGGACAAGCCAACCCCCTACATATTATCCCCTAGAATGACCCGATGGTCAGAATTCCTAGCTGCTTATAATTATCACCTTCAATATCGACCGGGGAAAGCCATTCCCCACGCCGATGCATTAAGCTGAGCACCACTTCCAGAGACTCTCGACGATCCGGCACCAACGGCAACCATGTTGCAGATCGAAACAGTCAACTCGCCACCTATGACCGCCCGAGACATTGCAAGAGAAACCAAATGAGACCACACCCTAGCTCGAGTCCTTGGCTGGGTAGAACGCAGAAGTCCCAGATGACTTCACGCCATTTAAAGCAAGACAGACTGAACTTTTTTCCCAAAAAGGCTGTGTCATCTGGACGATAGAGTCATTGTCCCAGAACGACTCCGGAAAACGCTGCTACAAATTCTGCACAAGGGCCATCCTGGCATCGTGCGGATGAAAGCACTTGCATGAAGCTACGCATGGTGGCCGGGCATGGACCGGCAAATCGAGCAGTGGGTCAAAGCGTGTACCAATTGCCAACAAGCCAGCAACGCCTCACCAAAAGCCATGCCTACTGAATGGGAGACGCCATGTGGACTCTGGTCCAGAATCCACCTGGATTTCGCAGGGCCAACCAAAGGATATACCTTCCTGCTGACAGTCGACGCATACTCCAATTGGTTAGAAATTCATCGTATGACGGCCACAACTTCTGTGGCAGTGATTAAGATCCTAAATAGACTCTTTGCAACCCACAGATTGCCTGACGTCCTGGTGTCCGATAACGGGCCACAGTTCACGGCATTGATGTTCGAGCAGTACCTCGCTGACCGCGGTATCCGCCATGCACTCACCTCGCCTGCGCACCCTGCGACCAATGGCCGAGCAGAACGCATGGTCCAATTTGTTAAAAAGACTTTGCAAAAAATGGACTATGACAATATCGATGACAAAGTCAACCAAATTCTCTTTTTGCAACACATAACTCCACATAGCGTCACTGGCAGAACTCCCACGGAACTACTGATGGGACGAAGACTCCGCTCCCACCTCGACCGGTTGCACCCTGCTTACGAACCGGAAAAGCCAATAGGATCCAGTGGCCGCTGTCGCACTTTCCAGGAAGGAGACCACGTTTACGCACGAAACTTATCAGGCGATCCGTTATGGATAGAGGCAACAGTAGTGCGAGTAACTGGCCCCAAATCCTACATAGTGAAATGCTGTGACAATAGACTGTGGAAACGGCATATCGACCAATTACGGTCCCGACTCACAACGGCCAGTCAACAACTCCCCCATGACCAAACCGAGGGGGGGGGAGGTACAGAAGAAGATGACATTCCAGGGAACCTGCTCAAAGGGAGCGATGAATCAAGTGAGACTCAGGAAATGGAGCAGGAAGGAGAATTGCTTGCACCGCAAGAAATTGCACCTGAGCAAGAAGCAGAGACACTGCCAAACAACAATCTACCTCAACAGGATTGCAATCAACCAGTCCAACCAAAATCCGAAAGACTTAAAAGACAACCGTCCTATTTAAAGGACTATATAACTACACCGTAATTAAGAAGCCAGGGGGAAGGGGTGTTGTGTATGTACCATAGTTAATAAAGTATGAGCTTGAGGTAAAGTGCAGGGTTCTGGCCCTGCACTTCTGATTGGCTGTTAGGCGGCCAGATCGGATTGGTTAGTTCTTAGGAATCTGATTGGCCCTTAACAGAGGATTATTGTTGGTTTAAAGAGCTAGCGTTCATAGCTCGCTATTGGACAATTCTCACAAAGGTTGCCTATATAAGGCAGGGTTCACTGTTATTGTTTTGAGAAGTCACTATGCAATAAAGAGCTGAAAGTTCACATTCAAGACCGTCTCCATTTACTCCAACCCATGTCTAAGTATATAACAAGTTCACTTACAATAAATCAGTCCTTTATCTCTCTCCCGTTCCAGTAGGGAAAAAACGCAGTCTTTATCCAGTAATTAGGGATCATCAAGCCAGAGAGAGCAAGCTGACATTCCTTGCTTCTTTTAAGGTGCTTTTTACAACCACTCCCTTAATTACATTCCTATATTTAAAGTTGCAGACACTTTAACTTATAAACCATGATAACATATTTATTATTTTAGCTAAACCAGTTAGGGTAAACAATGTTATCCCTAACAGTCTCCACAGAAGCTTTATTGAGAAAAAAGAAAATGGGAGATGGACAAAAACTTGATGAAATGAATTAGCTAGCAGGAGATTTTCCTGATAAGGCAAAGATCTGCTAGTGATAAGAATAATAATCTACAAATAACAGATCCACAGAGAAAATACTGTTTTGAAAGGTGATAAATGGAAGAGGCAATGTTCACTCATTGTCTTGAACTCTAGGGAAAGTGAATTGAGGCGATATAAGCTTTGTTTGCCTGAGACACAATCCTAAACTTCCTTTCTTAAACCAAGATAAAAGGAAAAAGCATTCTCCCCATTTGTTTTGTAGGAAAGGTCTCTTATGTTGTGCCATTCATTATTTTCTAAAATAATGAATAAATCATCACAGGAATACATCATACATACACTGATTGGCAAAAGAAGCTGTGGGTAAGGAAAGCAAACTCATCACCCATCACCATTCAGGTTTTTTAGATTTAAGTGTAGTGTATGCATTTCAAGGTAGGAATTTTTAATATTCAAACTTTTTCCCAGAGTGGTGATTTCTGAAGCAAGGCAGATGGGCAGGTAATACTGAAAAACACCATTATCATATGTGCATTGCAATAAATGAGGCGAAAGCTGAAACACTCCGTTATACAAGTTCTGCAAAGGTGGAGTGATGTCCAACACAGCAAATAGTTCAGGACTGTTTCCAGTATTCCAGAGTGTGTAACTGTTTTGTGCATATTTTAAAGGAATTTGGATATAGCCCATGAAGGCTAGGAGGAGATTATGATAGCTCTTTTTTATTTATTTTGCAGCTCTGGAAATGAAAACATTATAATATATTGTAGCTGGTCTGAAATTAGCATTTACCTGTAGCTATATGGTTTTTTTATTTTATTTTATCATAAAGATACCCAAGTTTCTTTTGGATTTTCTAAAGAAAATATTTTTATATCCTCCATCAAGAGCAAAAATAACATTAAATTAAAACCATGAAGATAAATTAATAAATAATAAAGAAGAGGACATCAACCGAAAGAAATAAAAAGCAACTGAACAGTTGGAAACCAACTAGCTTAACTAAGAAATGCCTATGTCAATTTGAATGTTTTCGATCACTTGCAGAAACCAAACAGATAGAAGGGGAGACTAGCCTCTCTGGCCTTTGCTCTCTCTCTCTCTCTCTCCCTCCCTCCCTCCCTCCCTCCCTCCCTCTCATCGCATCTAAGATTCTAGACTTACAATAAATGTGACTCTACGTTTACAATAAAACACAAAACACAAAAAGTAATTCAGAACATCAATAAAAATCAAAGGTAAAACAGAATTAAGAACAAAGTTACAATTAAAATTGAAATATTAAAAAAGGAAAAAGGCAGGGAGAGTGAACCGCACTTGGTCACCCACCCCCAGAGTCTCATATCCTTTTCTGAGCCCAATTGGCAGAGCCTTGATGTCTTGACACTCTTTCAGCAGCCAGAAGTGTGATGGTCACCTCAACTTTGGGGATAAGATGTTCCAAAAGGTGGGGGCAATGACAGTGAAGACTTTCTTCTTGGATTCTTCTTTAACTGATGGGATCCACAACATACCTTCCCTGGATGACTGAGTAGGATGAATTCATGTAACTGAGATGAGCCAGTTCCTCAGATAACCTGGTCCCATGCCTTTCTCACCACATTCATTCTCCATGCCTCTGATATTAGTGAGGTACTGAGTGAAGCCTGTCCAGAAAACTTTAAACCAAGACTTTAAAATATTTTATGTATATTTAAATATGACATCAAATATTTAAAAATAAATTGTTGATGCATAAAATATTTTGTGGATATTAAATGCACAAATCAAATTTTCACATGAAATGGTTGTGGAGCATGGAAAATTTTCATACAGAAGACTACCCTCATCCTAATGCTCTTTGCTATTGGTCTTCATAAAAACCCAAAAACATATTTTCTGGGCAGAGAGTGTTAGTCTACGGTGGTTAAAAAAAAAAGTACACACACACATCAGGAGGAGTCTGGTAGCACCTTTTCTGATTGACATGTTTTATTAAAAAGTGTTATGTTCGATGAACTAAGCTGCAGCTCACAAGAGTTTGTGCCTTGAATAAAATGTGCCAGTCAGAGAAGCTGCACATTTTGCTAATTGAGGCTTTAGGTAGTTAAAGTTTTAATCATAAGGAGCTGCTTTATACATCAACTAGCAATCCAATCATTAGTAATAATAGTTTTCCCCGAGGCAATTCTCTGCTCTATCTCTTTATCTATGCTTTATCTGACATGTTTCCCTATCTGACCTCATCATTTGGTATCCTCTGAGCAGTCACTTTTCATCGCTTTATAATGGGCACCTCAGGGCAAAGCTGTAATGAACTAGTGCCAGCCCCTGTGATGAGACGAATATGTAGTTAGACAGTAGACACTATTTATGTGCATCAGTATTTATTGTTTTGAACAGGTTTGCTTCCCTTAAATTTGGCAACCAGTGCATTGCTTGGAGATGGTTTCCTTTTCTTTTTCCTGAGCTGATAGTGTGTGTTAATGTGGTTGTGGTAAGGTTTTCTAAAAGTATTGTCAGATTGAAACAGGACTAAATAAATTAATCATTGCTAGATTTGGCCCGGGAAGAAGTCATGTTTATTTCTTGATGCACTGAAAGATGCCTTTCAGCCTATTAAAACATATCCATTTCAATTAACCAACTGCAAGGTACAATTTTTGAGTTAAGCAGTTTTAATCTCCTTAATGGGGAAAGGGCTGAGTAAATATGGCATGCCGTGTGAATCAAAACACTCAGCAACGCTTGAAAAGCAATTTATTCTGCTTTTGCACACATTTTCTATGTTTTTTTTTTTTTATCTTAGATGTGACAAGGAAGCATAAAAGAAAGTATGGCATAAAATAAATTGTGGTAGAAAATCCATGCTTTTAGAAATTATGAATTATTTACAAAGAGGTCAGATTCATGTTGGGACAATATATCTATTTTTCAACAAGGAAATGTTGATGATAAAAAAGGCACAATTATAAATGTCCTAGATCATGGTATCCTCTATAGAGAGTCCTTAACTTATGACCATTTGTTTAGAGACCATTCAAAGTTGTAACGGCACCGAGAAAAGTGATTTATGATACAAACTTAAAATTTAGATAACAGAGTTGGAAGGAACTTTGGAGGTCTTCTAGTTCAATAACTATTGTGGCATCCCCACTCTCATATCACCAAAATTCAGGCACTTGGCAACTGGCATGAATTTACAATGCTTTCAGCATCCTGGAATCATGTAGTTGCCATTTGCCACTTCCCAATCAGTTTCTGACAAACCAAGTCAATGGGGGAAGCCAGATTTGCTTAATAAGCAGTAATTTACTCACACTATTGCTATTTTGAAGCCTGCCTAGAAATAAGCTTCGGCCCTAAATTTTGCTTGTTTTTCCCCTTGAATTTCAGATTTGTATATGATTATTATTGATTGCTTTGAATTATTCTGATGTGAACAATCTTAGAAGCCTCATTGTGAGAGAAAACACAAACTATATTTTGTTAAATATACTAACCAAAATTGGATTTTTATAATAATATTATGTTCCATCCAACACTGAATCACTTTTTTGTTGTAGCAATACCACTTAGATTTATGTACAGCTCTATTGTGCTTTACCATAGTGGTTTATAAATATCAGCATATTGGCCCTGACAATCTGAGTCCTCATTTATTAACCTCAGAAGAATGGAAGGCTGAATCAACCATATTTCATGGTGTTTATTCCCAGAAAATGCAGAAAACATATAATGACTGTTTCTGGTCAAGTTAGTCTGTTGGTCCATGTATAACAATATTGTGTCATCAGACTATTCTATCATTTATTGGTAAGAAATGTCTTTTCTGTAATTTGTTGGAAAGAAAGGCCTTTTATTGGAAAGAGGTCAGTCTTTATACTCTTTGATATGATACATAGCCTACCCCAAAGAAGTATTGCATTTCCAAACTGCAGAGAACATTGTCAAAGTGAATGGTACATCATTTTATCCCATCTCTGTTATGTATGCATAGAAGAAACTGGTGTTTGTTGGATGGGATTTATTGTAATATGAATTTTATTTATCTTGAAACACATACTTGGAAAATATACTTGAAATAATTGTTCAGGTACTTATTGGATGGTTTAGCAGATAGCAGCACCCACTAAGGCAAACTTGATCTATATTGAAATTCGACAGTTTCAGGAAATTAAAAGGCTGTAAGCTAGACTTGAAAGTTGAGAAAACATTCCAAAAGAAGGCAATAACAATTATATGGTTAACAAGATAGGTATATAGACATATCCATGAAGACAGCAGGATTTAAGCTTTATTTGAAGGAAATTTTATTTCTACTAAATATTAGAAATAACCGAAACCATTTATTGCTCTTCTGTGTCACCGGACTCCACAAGGACTTATTGCAAAGTTATCTAAATAGACTTTCCATATTAATTTTCTTTCAGTATTCCTTTTAACTATAGGAACCAATGTTTGGGAATACTTACACATTTCATGAGGGTATAGCTTCCATCTGGAAAAAAAATACTGAGAATGGCAAAACTATGGGACCCCAACTCAACAAACATTTACACAATAGATTCACATTTAAAGATTCAAGAAAAAAAATAAACTTTGCAGGCGTAATGTTACTTTTTAAAAACAAAATCAGATGTGTTTGCAATGGTTCCATAACTAAATGCAAGGGAATGTACGTGTAATTTTGACAGCCCTCCCTCCTATTTCACACTTCTTAGAACAATATAAAAACATATTTCTTTGCTTTCCTGTTGCGAAGACAGATTTACCATTAAATATATATGACTGTCTCACTCATAAAATTTTGAGATCTTTCTGTGTTTTTCAGTATTGAAAATAACAGTGATGACACTTATTTGCTTAAATTATGTATCCCGCGTGTACAGAATATATAAATTCTAGCTTGGAGCATAAATATAGATTTGGCCTGATTTAGCCCTCAGCACTACATCCATTGAAGTTCACAGAATTGCATTAAAACTTGGCTTAATTTATTATTTATGATTATACTATTTTAAGCAATCCAAGGTCTGTACAGTGCTTAAAAATGAAAGATGCAGATAAGGTAGCACACATAGTTATTATCTACTTATATGTGTTGCCTGAGAAATGGCTTGTTGTCCTTTCAAAGCGCTATAGGAAAGATTTGCATATAGGTTATTTTGTTAAGTATAAGTGTTAAGTGTATCAGTTCCCAATAATTTATTATTCCCAGTAATTCTTATTTGCATCAATATATCTTCAGCAAATATTTGAAAGTTTATCAAATCCATTTGCTGCCTGGCTTTCTTTCTACATGAAAGTGGCATGCTTCATCATTCAGAGGAACTTCTTTTGGATTATATCTTTCTAGTATATGGTTTATACTGAAATGTCAACATATGGAAGTTAGATCAATGCATGTTAAGGATTAATGGTGATCCTGTATATAATGATTGCACTACAAATTCCAGCAATATAGTACAGTTATTTACAATATAGCAGGGTTGTGTACAGTTGTTTAGCCAAATTTGACTACAGGTTTCCTACACTGAACTGCGTAAACATGTTTTGGGGAGATTGAATCACTTCTTATTTCAGAGTATGCATTTATGACATTTATTATAGTCTTCTTCAGCCTTCCCTTGAAAATTTGATCTTTTATATGGCTTCAATATATTGCAATATTTTCTTTTAGTTACTGCTTTTCCAAAATTATATACAGTTTTTGAAGCACACCACTATACAACCATCCAAAAAAAGACTTATTAATAAAACTGGAGATTAAGCTAAAACTGTGTTGGTATATTCTTAAATAATGTTTGATGAGCTTTTCTTTGGATTTGATTTAGATTTGGGATATGGCTATGAAGAGCGTAGTACATATGCTCAGTTCCAGATTTTTAAATTCTTTTTTTTCTGAAATACAAATTGTCCTTGACTTACAAACAGTTGTTTAATGACTGTTTGAAGTTACAATAGCAATGAAAAAAAGTGACTTATAACTGTTTTTCACACTTGTGACTGTGGCAGTATCCCCATGGTCACGTGATCAAAATTCAGATGCTTGGCAAGTGGTTCATATTTATGACAATTGCCTTCTCCTGAGGACATGTGACCATCTTTTGGAACTTTCTGACAAGCAAAGTCTATGGGGGTGCCAGATTTTCTTAACAAGCATGTTACCAAATTAAAAACTGCAGTGATTCATTTAACATCTGTGGCAAGAAAAATTGTAAAATGGGGCAACACTCACTTAACAATTGTGTCACTTAGCAATGGAAATTTTGGATTCAATTATTGTACCTTGGGGATGCATCATTTTTTTGAATTATGGTATCTATTGTTATTTCTTGTATTAAGTAGAATAAGCATAAGAAACAAAATAGGTTTTTAAAAATTAAATGATGACAAAAAGGTTGTCTAATATTTTGCCAATTAGAACTGTAGCATTGGCTATATATAGTGTTAAGTTTGAGAATGGGTGAGGAGGAATGGAGACAAGCCTCTGAACGGTGAACTTCAGCTCTTTATTTACATAGTGACTTCTCAATAAAACAACAGTAACCCTCGCCTTATATAGGCAACCCTTGTAATGTTTTAACCAATAACAGACTAGGAATGCTAACTTTTATGACCAATAGGAACTCTCTGTTAAGGGCCAATCGGATTCCCCGGAACGGGCCAATCCGGTACGGCCGCTTAACAGCCAATCAGAAGTGCAGGGCCAGAACCCCGCACCTACTCCAAGCTCATACTTTATTACTTATATACATACACAACACCCCTTCCCCCTGGTTCCTTAGTCCAAGTCATAGTCCTTAAATAGGACAGTTGTTTTTTCAGTCTTTTGGATTTCCTTTGTATTGGCTGGTTGCAATCCAGCTGAGGTAGATCGCCGCTTGGTGGTGGGGCTGCCTCTGGTTCAGAGTTCACTTCCAAGTCATTGCCCACATTTTCCGCAATTCCCTGAGGCGCAAACGTTTCTCCCTCCAACTCCGCTTCTTGAGTTACATTTAAATTGTCATTTCCTTCGAGCGGGTTCTCTAGGATTTCCACATCTTCCGTACCTCCCCCCCCCCTCAGTTTGGTCGTAGGGGAGTTGCGGACTGGCTGTTGCAAGTCGTGACCGTAATTGGTTGATATGCCATTTCCAAAGTTTATTGTCAAGGCATTGCACAAGATAGGATCTGGGGCCGGTTACACGTACTACTGTCGCTTCCACCCATAACGGGTCGCCCGATAAGTTCTTTGCATGCACGAGTTCTCCTACCTGGAAGGTGTGACAGCGGCCACTGGATCCTAGTGGTTTCTCTGGTTCATAAGCAGGGTGCAACCGGTCGAGGTGGGAGCGGAGCCTTCGTCCCATAAGCAGTTCGGCAGGAGTTCTGCCAGTGACGCTATGTGGGGTGATGTGTTGCAAGAAGAGGATTTGATTGACCTTGTCATCAATGTTGTCATAGTCTACTTTTTGCAAGGTTCTCTTCACAAATTGGACCATGCGTTCTGCTTGGCCATTGGTCGCAGGATGCACAGGCGAGGTGAGCGCATGGTGGATGCCGCGATCAGCAAGATACTGCTCAAAGACTAGTGCAGTAAATTGTGGCCCGTTATCGGACACCAGGACGTCTGGTAGTCCGTGGGTTGCAAAGAGTCCGTTGAGAACCTTGATGACTGCCTCGGAGGTCATAGTCATCGTATGATGAATTTCGAGCCAATTTGAGTAGGCATCGACTGTAAACAGAAAGGTGTGGCCCTTGGTTGGTCCCGCGAAATCCAGGTGAATTCGGGACCAGGGTCCGCGAGGTGTCTCCCATTCAGTAGGCATGGCTTTTGGTGGGGCATTGCTGACTTCTTGGCACCGGGGGCAAGCTTTAACCCACTGTTCGATTTGCTTGTCAATGCCCGGCCACCATGCTTAGCTTCGTACAAGTGCTTTCATTCGCACAATGCCAGGGTGGCCCTCGTGCAATGTTCTCAGCAACGTTTTACGGAGCCGCTCTAGAATAACGACTCTATCGCCCCAGATGATACAGACCTTCTGGGAGAAGAGTTCAGTCTGCCTAGACTTGAATGGTATGAAGTCATCTGATACTTGGTCCAATGGCCATCCGCGTTCTACCCAACCCAGGATTCGTGCTAGGGTGTGGTCGCGCTTGGTTTCTTTCACGATGTCTCGTGCAGTCAGTGGCGGCGAGTTGAGTGCCTCGATTTGCAATGTGGTTACTGTTGGTGCTGGATCGTCGAGAGTCTCTGGAAGCGGTGCTCGGCTCAATGCATTGGCTTTCCCCGGCCGATATTGCAACCGATAATTATAAGCAGCTAAGAATTCTGACCATCGGGTCATCCTAGGGGATAATATGTAGGGAGTCGGCTTATCCCCGGCTATTATCCCGAGCAACGGTTTGTGGTCAGTCACAATGGTAAAAACCCTCCCATACACGTATTCGTGAAATCTTTTCACAGCTGAGACGATTGCGAGGGCTTCTTTATCAATTTGTCTATAGTTCCGCTCTGTTTTCGAAAGAGTCTTTGAAAAATATGCAACAGGGGCTTCGTTCCCATTAGGCAGCACGTGGCTCAAAATGGCGCCCACCTCAAAAGGCGATGCATCGCAGGTTATAACTAACGGCAAAGTCTCGTTATATTGCACGAGTACAGAGTCAGATGTGAGCAGTTTTTTAACATTTCGGAACACTTGTTCTTCTCGATGACCCCATAACCACATTACTTTTTTATCTAACAATCGGTGTAATGGTTCAGCGACGGTTGCTTTGTGAAGTAAAAATACATTATAGAAATTGATGAGGCCTAGGAACGCCTGGAGATTGGCCCTGCTTTGTGGCCTGAGGGCATTTTTGATCACCTTTAACTTACTCTCGGTAGGGTGAATGCCCTGACTATCAATCAGGTACACCAGAAACTCAACACTTTCAGTACATAATTTACATTTGTTTTTTTTTTAACCCTAAGACCGGCTTCTTGGAATTGTTTTAGGACTAATTTTAACCGGTCTTGTAAAAAAAATTTTTTGTAGGGGCTGCTATTAAAACATCGTCAAAATAAGGGACCACGCCCTTAATTCCTTGTAATAACCTTTCCATAAGGCTCTGGAAGATCCCCAGGGCTACACTAACTCCGAATTGCAATTGGGTACATTTAAAGGCACCGCGGTGCGTCACAATAGTTTGGGCCTGTGCCGTTTTTTCATCCACTGGTAATTGTTGATATGCTTGAGCTAAATCCAATTTAGCAAAAACTTTCCCGCCCCCCAGGGAATGAAGGAGGTGCTACACCACCAGGACTGGATATGCGTTCTGCTGCAGGGCATGGTTCAAAGTGGCCCGGTAGTCCCCACAAATTCGGATTGACCCGTCTGGCTTAATGGATGTTACAATAGGGGTTTCCCAAGGGGAGTGATCGATGGGCTTCAACATCCCCTGAGCTATCAGTTTGTCGAGTTGTTCGTCGATTTTCGGTTTTAAAGCGAACGGAACTCGATGGGGTTTCAAACGAATGGGGGCTATTTTTGGATATAAGCTGAATGAGATTGGGGTCCCTTTGTATTCGCCTAAGCTGTCCGCGAAGACATCCCCGAACTCAGATATAAAGTCTTCCTCCCAGTCACAGCCACCGACTTGGTTTACGCTGGCCACTTCAATGCCAAGTGGCGTGAACCATTGGAGGCCCAGTAGGCTAGGCCTATCTCTATCGATGACCGTTAAAGGTAAGTACGCTGTGTGCTTCTTGAAGGAGACTCGGACTCGGCAGGACCCGACGACGGGGATTCGATTCCCCTGGTAGTCCTTGAGGATGAGGCATTGGAACTGTAGATCTTGGCGTTGAATTGTGGGGATGAGTTGCTTGAGTGTCTTCCATGACACCATCGATAGGGACGATCCCAAGTCGACCTCCATGAGTCAAGGCTGGTTCTCGATGGCTACCGTGACTCGGATTTTCTTAGTGTCCAAGGCTGAGGCGTGACCGATAGTGATAATATGGTGAGCCTCTTCTCTCTGCAAAGCTCACTTTCTGTAGGAGTGGTTTACTGGCTCTCGCCGTACAGGACAGTTTCCTGTCGATTGGCGATAGTTAGCCCCTTTTGAGGCCTGGCTGGGTCCTGGCAAGTTGCGGCAGACCCATCCAATGTGACCTCGTTTCCCGCACTCGTGGCAGAGTGCGTCGCGGAATTTGCATTCGGATCTGGCATGGTTGGCTCCACAACCAGCACAAGGGCGTAAGGGCTTTGGGTGAGGGTCCCGGTTGGACTGCAGTTGATGGACCCCTTCTTCATCGCTGTCTGATGACGAAGAGAGGTCTTCGTGGTGCGTTGTTGCCAGCTGCCCTTCTGAACTAGGTGAGATTTCGCTGGCCGGTGGTGGTACCGGAGTGCGGTTCTGCCGTAGTTGTGCAGCCGACTTCTTGGTCGCCTCTGCTGCTGTGACTTCGGCGATGGTGTTGGCAAGGCTGATGTCTCCTTTTGCCATCAGCTTGCTTTGCACGCCTGGTGCATCTAATCCCAGGACTAAGCGATCTCGTAGTGCCTCTTCTAAATCGGCGAATTTGCAGAGACCTCCCAAATTTCGGAGGTGTGCTATGAAGTCGGCCACACTTTCTCCCTTTCGCTGGTTCCTCTGGAAAAACTCATGCCGTCTCACTAGCATAGGCACAGTTGAGGCGCAGTGACCTCGCAGAAGAGGTTCGAGGTCATTCCAATCCATCGCCTTTGCTTCTCAGGGTTTGGCTAGTGCTTTAGCCATCTTAAATACAGTTGGACCGCAATGCATTAAGAACAACGCCCGTTTCTTTTCTGGTGTGGCGTCCTTCAAATTGTTCATCTCTAGGAACATTTGGAAGCGATCCATGTAGGACTCCCAGTCCTCTTGAGTTGGATCGAATGGAGCGGGTGGTACGATGCCGCCGGACATGGTTCTGTTGTTGGTGTCATCTGTCACGTGCTCAGTGTTCTTCGAAGTTTCGTTGGTTCAGATGTCTCCAAATCCCACCCTCATCGCCAGTGTTAAGTTTGAAAATGGGTGAGGAGGAATGGAGACCAGCCTCTGAACGGTGAACTTCAGCTCTTACATAGTGACTTCTCAATAAAACAACAGTAACCCTCGCCTTATATAAGCAACCCTTGTAACGTTTTAACCAATAACAGGCTAGGAACACTAGCTTTTATGACCAATAGGAACTCTCTGTTAAAGGCCAATCAGATTCCCCGGAACGGGCCAATCCGGTACGGCCGCTTAACAGCCAATCAGAAGTGCAGGGCCAGAACCCCACACCTACTCCAAGCTCATACTTTATTACTTATATACATACACAACATATAGTACAGTACAGTATTTTCCTTCTGGCTGTTGGATATCTCACAGGCTCCAGAAACACAAAGGCTGATTTGGGCTTCAAACCTTTAACTAGTGTATAAATAAAAGATAAAATGTAGCTCAGTGTGAAGAAATGGAAGAGAAACATTTGAGATTATACAAGGCAAAGGGATCTAAAACTAAATTGATTGAGTCTGCATGAGAGAAAAAGAAGAATGATAGAGAAAGGCCCAGGTTTAGGCCTGACAATATCATTCTCACTACTCTTGACAATATCTTTTTTTGAAAAGTGACATGGCTTTTAGAGAGGAATGTACCATGGATTAGAAGTGTATGATGCATTAAGCTTTCTAAAATTAAACCTGTGTAGCCCCGGAGAGTGGATGATAGATGACTTCAGTATCTCTATGGATGCTATTTCTATTTATTTGAAAGCAAAAAGTCTTTCTTTCTGATTGCATTCCTCTCTCTCTCTCTCTCTTCTGGAGGTGAGATGAGGTGATAGCTTGGATGCAGTATAGAAGTGGTTTCTCATTGCTTCCCCCCACCCCCAAAATTTCTTTTTTATATTTTCTGGTCTAGGTGTTGGTATGACCTGGGGGCCCTCAACCTTAGTATAAAATACTGCTTAGTTGTTGTTCTTTTTAATGAGCCAAGTTATTTACTTCTTATCATTTAGCAGAGCATTTTAAGTAAAGGCATGTTATTAAACATCCCCAATGCACAAGCATCCAAGGAGGATAAGGGATTGTCATTGTGATTTATGAATTCAGATATTGCATTAAGATGATCTGTGGTAGCAAAAAAGCCAGGAGTTTGATGACGGTTTTTAAGAATATAAATTCAATTAAAATAGATAATCTTTCATGAGTTAAGCTCACTTCATCAGATCCATTAAGTGACTAAACTGATATAGGGTTTAAATTAGGATGAGATGTAGGTAGTGAAGTCAGGGTGATTAGACCAGTGGTGGGATTCAAATTTTTTTACTACCAGTTCTGTGGGCGTGGCTTGGTAGGCATGGCAGGGGAAGGATACTGTAAAATCTCCAGTCAGAGGTGATAGTTGCCGGTTCTCCGAACTACTCAAAATTTCTGCTATCGGTTCTCCAGAACTGGTCAGAATCTGCTGAATACCGCCTCTGGGTTAGGCAGGTGCAAGTTACATGTGAGACAAGTTCTTTATCAATGTAACAATTATAATAAAGATATTCCTCGGGTTAAAATGGTTGGTGGGACTGGGATTGACAGCACTAAACAATTAGTGTGTCATAAAGTGTGACATCTTTGGACCACATTTCTTAGCAACAACTTTCCTAGCAGTCCCACTTGCCATTGTAACTCCAAGACCCATGGGT
Organism: Hydrophis major; assembly: GCA_033807585.1. NCBI lineage: Eukaryota > Metazoa > Chordata > Lepidosauria > Squamata > Elapidae > Hydrophis > Hydrophis major. The sequence continues at coordinate 280,872,608 of CM066328.1, forward strand.
TGTTAAGTGGGAAGTGCCAGAAGCTCCTGATAAGGTGTGCAGTGATACTGTGGGGGGGGGGAGAGAGACTGGGAAGGCCTTGCAAGTGCACATTAGTCAGGGAAGGCCAGGAATGAGAGTGTTGAAGCATCACACAAGCACATCAAGGATGTGCTATGAGGTATAGGGGGTATAGCCAGGTGAATGCAGAAAGACTAGTGGGACTTGCTGGAACAACTTGCAACTTTCCTTTCCAGATTTCAGATTTAATTTGCTTGTGGGCAATTGATAGGGGAAGTCACACAAGGAGATCACGTGAACATGACTTCCTGCAATGTTGTCATTACAAGCTGAGCACCCAAGTTCACAAACCTCAATCAAGTGACTGCAGAGGTACTGTGATGGCCAGAACTTTGAGGGTTAGTTGTACATTCAATGTTTTCAGCACTGCCATAACATTGAACGTCATTGAAGGAATGGGCAAGCCAAGGACTACCCACATGATTAAAAAACTATTGTGTTTGTCGAGACCTTGTGAAATAACCTGAAGCCTTTTCATTCATGTGTATTTGACACTTTCTCCTTTAATGGTGAAATTAAAGACCTGCTATTCTAAAGCTTTCGTGCTGAGGTCCGCTATGACATTTAGTGCAGAAGGTGCTAAAATGCTGTGATTTGTCTATATCTATGAAGATCAGAATAGGGCAAATCATAGGTTTCCCTATGACAGGGGTGTCAAAGTCATGGTGTCATGTGACTTTTTTCCCCTTTGCTAAATAAGGCATGGGCATCGCCAGTGCGAGACAATCCAGCCCATGCGCTGGGAGTTTGATAGCCCTGCTCTATGACATTATATAGAAGCAAAAGTTAGACTTGAAATGCAGTAAGAAGAGTAGATAGACCCACACACCAAGTTTTACACAACAGTATTAATAGACATATATATAACATAAAGTCTCAAAACAAGGACAAAGTAACAAAATATCATTTCAAACTCTAAGGACTCTCCCTCACAGATCTTAGAATAGCTATTATGGGGTGAGGGGGAATGTAATTTACCATCAGAATTGAGTGAGAGTGTAAAGGCTCCGACTAACAAACCCAAGCAAATCAGAACTCTGAGACTATGATCTTTCTCAAAAGTCTTTATTGTGTTCATCATATCAGCACAACTTCAAAGGAAAACCAATTGTAAATCTTCCTCACAGTTTCAGTATAATTAAACTAGGAAATAATCCCATTTCCAAGTGTCACAGGTCAAGTTGGCCAATTGGGTTAATTGGCGGGCTTTTCAGACACTCCTTCCTCAACCTTATCTGTTGCCAGTAGAGATGACCTTGATTCTCACGAGAAAGCTCTATGTTGTGTCTAGATATACATTCCAATCTCCTTCCCCCCCTTCCCCATCTATGTGGCAACTGAGGAGGTTGCCAGGTTCAGTTTGAAGTTGACAGATTGCTGAACACATTACAATTGTTAATTGATAAGATACTTACAGTCTATCTCACAGGTAACTTGCTTTTACAGAACCACCCTGACTTCCCCTTCCTTTCCAAACTCCAGCTAATTAAATCCTACCTCAGTTTAGACATTCCATGCATCTGAAATCCTGTATCTTTTAATGAAATGTTAGTCTGAAAAAAATACTACTTGTCATTCTCTGATTTATGAGTACAACAATTTCACTTTTGAGAGTCCAATTTTCTCCTGTTGTTCTTCAAATAGATGCCCTGGGAAATAAGAGAACTATTTATTTATTTAGTTATTTTTCATTTGAATTTATTAGCTGCTCAGTTCTCTGAACTGAAGGTTGTAATAATGTCTTCTAATAATAATTTTGTTTCTGAATATATGTGCAAACCAACTTTCTGGATCATAGAGAACTGAATAATATACAGCACCGTGTATTATACAGTTGAACAGATACCCACATGCATACACACACATAATATCTTGTTTTCATGCAATCCTATTAATTATCTCTAGTTTTGTACAACAAGTTAGTGGATCATTTTATAATGCATTGGTGTGTGAGTTATAATTTACATTTATTTGCCACTATTGCAAATTTACATTTAATTTTATCATTTTTTTATTTAAAAAAAAAAAAGTTTTATTAATTCTTCAAGACAGACAATACACAAATACACAAAACATAAAAGCGTAAAAAATCTCTTTTCTGAAAGTTGCTTATTCCCGGGTTATAACTCTTGGTACAGACACAAATTCAAATTCATATTCCTTTTATATACCATTTCATATCTTATTAACATTTTCAATTTTCTACATGACTTCTCCTCTCTTTTAAATTTTCTCAATTTTATTTTATTTATCTCCTCTCAATTCATATCATAATATTTATCATTCTTTGTCTGTTCTATTCCAACCATCCATTTATTTTCCTTCTTTAAAAAAGAAGAAAAACTTCTCCTGTACACTATATGGAGTATGATGCCTTTATCTCTTTCCCCTATATTCATAATACTTAATATAAAACACATAACTTACGTTGGGATTCTGTCTGGTACATTCTAAAATTACTATGTTGTCAAAAATAATACAAATCTATTCATTAATATTAATATTCATTTATATCTTAAATGTTTAACACATTACTTTTCAGTTAAATCACATACTTTTATGGGAGCCCTATTTTCCATAATTATTCCCTCCCCCACATCACATATTATAACTCATTATTTCATTACAGTGTTCCTCCTTCTTCTATGTCAAATATCTCATTTCACAAAAAAATTTGCTAATATACCATAATCTAATCATTAATATTAACAATCATTTATATCTTAAACATTTTATCCATTTCAATTAAATATCATGTCTTTGTAGGAACACCTATACTTTCCAAAAATTATTATTACCCCTCCACATCACAATCTTAAATCATATTTCATTACAGTACTCCCTTTTTCTTTACAAAAATTTCACTAGTTTATATTAAATATTTTATCACATTTTAAATTACATATTATTTCCAATTTTTATGGTTATTTCTAAATATAAACATAAAAATGCAATCTAATGTACCTTTCTAGAATCCCTTTAACAATAAAGTTTATCCATTATCTCTAAAAAACTTTTGCTCCTTAACATCTTGCTCCCCACCATTAAGCATTCTCATCCCTTCCTTTCTCCCTTGCTTCTCCTTCTCTTTGTCCTCTTTAACCCCTTGTCTATCCACCTCCCTTTTATTCTGCTTTCCCCCTTTCTGTTGTTTCCTAACATAATGTTCCCTTTTCACCTTATTCTTCTCTTTTTGGGTTGTTTTTCCAGATCTTAGAGTCCTCTTTTCCTTTTTCTCTTTCTTTTTCCCTTCTCCAACCAGAGTCATTTGATCATCAAAGATGGCTTCTTCTTTATCCCCCTCATCCTGTTGTTCATTCTGTTTCACATAGTTATAAACCGCCATTTCTAAAAATTGAAAAATAGTGTCAAGACCATCTTTCCCTTCTTGTTTTTCTTTTTCATATTTTTGATATATAAGTTTCAATCCATCCACAGATGATGCCATTGTGTAGAGAAAAAGTTTTTCCAAACAACCACCCAGATGCTTTAATCAGAAATAATTGTCAAAGGTTTCAAAGTCACTAAATAATCGAAACAGGCTGTTTCTTTTAAATACCTTCTTCTTCTTCACTTTCTCTTTCTGGAGTTAAAGTAATCACAAAGTTTCCTTTCAAATATATTTTTTGGAAGTTTTTTTTTTTTAATGTTTAATAACTCTTTACAATTCTAGGCAGTCTTCTCCTTATTTTCAAATTCTGCTCCAATTTTTTTCCCTCTCCCTTCTCACTCACAGCCAAAAATATTTTTTTTTCTCCGCTGTCACTTTAAGAAGGAGAGTGGAATGAAAAGAAAAAACTTTCCCTTTTAGAATATTCACAGCTTATAACTCTCACAGGGAATAATGTATACTTAGCAGCCTTCAAGGTTCCAGGTCACTTTCTCTTGTCTTGTCCCGGTTACAAGCAGCTTTCACTTCTTCCAACTTTCTTCCTCCAGCACCTGCTTGTCCGGCTGCAGATTTCTTCGTGGCGGCCATTACTGACTGCCGTTCCTCTGCCTCGGGAAAAGGGGGTTTAGCTGGCAGGGGAGGGGCTCTGCGACACCCCCAAGCCCCTTTCAGAATCCCCCCTATCTTCAGCTGCCCCTACAGGGCAGCTATATCCCCCAGATCCAAATGGATTGGGGGAACCTTGGCGGCGAACACAGCAGGGATCGCGCAGTAATGCAAATCCCTGCCACCGCCGAAACCTTGCAAACCGGAAGTCCTTCTTAATTTTATCATTGTTTTGATACTACACTGAAACAGGACAGAAAAGTCACTCTCATGATTTAAGACTCAGATACATTAGCCTTGAAATAGATGATTCAAGATATTGTATGTACATGCATTTAATTTCTGCCTTTAATGAGAATGTACCTCAACATCTTCATACTCATTTGAAGGTTGAGTGATTTTCTTTCTCCATGAGTATGTGTAAAGTTATGTATATTTTTGTATGCATAGGAAGACTGTGCTTGCCTACAGATACACACATTCATACATACATAAGCACATGCAGAGCGAGATAATACGTAATACACATCCTAAATACGAAATACTTTTGTGACAGGATATTAGTTACATACACTATACCAAAAAAGAATTGTTGCTAAATGTTTCCATAAGTTTTATCTATATATCCTGAATAATATATTTTAAAAGAGTAAAATATCCTCTGAAATTACACAGACATGCAGTGGAGAATAATTTTATTATTTTTTTAAAAAAGAGTTATACTACTTTTAATTATTTGTGGGAAGGGAAGAAAATAAAACCTTGAATGGTTTTTCCTTAGTCATAATAAGTTATATCCAAAATTTAACTAAAAAAAATGAAAAATCCAATTCATAGATTTTGTGTCATTGAAAGGAAAAGTGTATTTATTTATGTATGCATGTTTGTGTCGGTTTTTTTTTTCCTAGACAGCTGAGACAACTATGCTGTTGTCAGTAACTGGAAATGGCCACTAACCTGCATTTATCTAAATTACAGCAGTCGATTTGGAAAAGGTCTCTCTGAGTCTTCTGCAAGCCATTGCTCATTCGACTTTATTGTTTCAGCGCTGATCTGAATAATTCATTCCAAGAAAAACCGTTGTTACACATGGGCATCTTGGTTTACTCATTCTTTATGTGTGAATAGAGCATGGATGATGGTGCAAAACAAGAAAAATTGTTTTCTACTGCCAACACAGCCATGGCCACAAACCTTGATAAGAACTGAAGAGCTCATTAAGGAATATAATATTTATAATGGGATAAATTTCATATTCTGTTTCCTGATTGCATCATTTCTTAAAATAAAGTCTAGCACTCTGGCTTATTTGCAAAAAGGCATATTGTATATCAGTGTGCACATATGTGTCTTTGAGTTACTGTTGATTCCAGGCAACTGCCTGGACTAGCCCCTGCAGTTATTATACTGTATCAGAGGATAGCTGGAAAATGCAGCCCTTTACTTAGCAACTTGCCCCTAATTGAAATTATGACTGCCATTTTATAAAGCCAGTACATGATAGGTAATACAATTATGAAGGATCTGTCAGATCAAGTAGAAGGTGGTGATGCTCATGTCCTCACTGGCCATGTATAAAACCTATCACTATCATCCTGTCTCCCTAGAGCTGACAAAAAGTAGTGCTGACAAAACTTTCAAAAATAAATTTGAGCATTTTCCAGAAGATAGATTAGGCAAAATTACAGACCATCTCCTCATATTTAAAAATAGCATCTGTCCAAACCACCATCACTGTGGTAATGCAACACCCCATTTCTATATCCTAAAATGCTATTTTAATTTCACGCCATCATCCCAGCTCTTAAAAAAATATTAGGTCTATACTGCTTATAGTAACTGAATACATTTCACAGTTACCAGCATTATTAGAAGGCAGTGCTTGGAACATCTTCACCGAGGCTAAACATTTTTCTTTAGCCACTCTATTATTTTTACTTAAGTTAACTTGTTTGTTTTGCCTCTGCTTCTTATACCTTTGGCATAATTATTAGTCTTCTGGGTGTTGAATGTTGTACACAGCTTTTGTATCTTTAAGAAATTAAGTGATTATTATTTGCAATTGTTTAACATATGATCAAATCAAGCTTTTGTTTGAGCCTATTTGTTTCTATTGTCGGTTGATTTTGTAGAATCTGTGAGTTAAAAAAATTTAAGCTGTGAATACAATAATACACTTGTTTTTTTATTCAATGCTCAAAAAAGAATGCCCTATAAAGATTTACAGTACTGGTAAATGTTGGTGGATAGACAGATAAATACTACAGAATAACAGAGTTGGAAGGGACCTTCTAATATAATCCCCTGCTCAGGCAGGAAGCCTTATATCATTTCAGACAAATAGTTGTCCAATCTCTTCTTAAAAACTTCCAGTGTTGGAGAATTCATAACTTCTGGAGGCAAGTTGTTCCACTGATTAATTGTTCTAACTTTCAGGAAATTTCTCCTTAGTTCTAAGTTGCTTCTCTCCTTGATTAGTTTCCACCTATTGCTTCTTGTCCTGCCTTCAGGTGCTTTAAAGAAAAGGTACTTACAGTTATTACAATATGAAGGAGGGCAAGTTGTCTTTCTGAGCCTTGTTCTATGCATCTTGGATAGAACAGCAAAACTGTACAAACTGAGGCAAGAATAATACAATATTTCTATCACAGTGGTTATCAGAGTATTCCCAAAGGGACACAAAAGAGAAAGAAAAATACCTGAGATTCTCTTGTGAACTGAATCCGAAAGCTTACTGCTCCATTGCTAGATATGAGACTACCTCCTCCCCAAATTCATTTTTATTAAATGTGATTCTAAAAGGAGAAACATGTCACAAGCCAGCATTACACCATAGATTTTATGTGCTCTGATTTTTCTTGGGAACAGCCCACACAGTCAGATATTTTAATGATACTAGCATGAGAAAAGCACTGTGTCAGTACAGCATGCAAATGCAACACACACACACACACACACACACGGTATTAACTTTGTTCCGGTATTTTGAAGAAAAAACCATTCTAACACAGCACGAGGCTAGCACCAAATTTAAAACAGAAATGGCAGTGAAAGCCTGACACACAGACAAACCCAATACACAAGCCTGATGATGGCAGATGAGATTCTGCCGAAATGTTGCTACAACTTTAAAAGCACAACTATAATGATGTGGGAAAATACTCGAACAAAGCTGAATACCGTACATATAAATACCCATGAAAATTTAAGAAAATACATATATTTGTTTTCGTAGATTTTCACGGGTGCAGGTATGCAGGTCTTGGCGTGTTCGGGTCTTTTCCTGTGTAAGATTGAGAGTATCTTGGTGAGGTTTCGACGAGATCCCACTCGCCATCTTCAGGCTGGTGCCATTTTCATGATTTCCATATAGCTATTATGCCATTGTTTGTGTCTTTTCCAAATTAATATCATGCACTTGAGCATATGATATTAAGATTAGCAGTGCAGAGAAAATGGCTCCAGAATGAATCTGTGAAATGTTCAAAAGTGGGTGGAAAACTCTATAAAAGGAAGTCCTCAGGGTTTCAAAGTGTCTACATCAAAAATTGTTTATTTGCTTATTTAAATTTATAGGGACCCAATTCCATGACATTCTTCCTCTTTCAGTGTCTTAATTAGCTGCTAAAGGTAGCAAATGTCAGGAAAGAACAGAAAACTTTTTCTCTCCATAGAGATACACTGTACAATTTAGAATCCTGAAAAAAATTACAATTCTAAATGCTCCAGAATCTTCACAGACAGAAGCACTTCTCCCTATAGACATTAATCCACTATACTGGAGGGCAATATGAATGCCAGTAGAAGAGACAAAGCTAGCATGCTTATTCTTCCATATATTCCATCACTTGTAAAGAGAGAGTACAAGAATTTTGAATGCATGAAGCTGCCAATTATCATTTGCTTTTGAAAAAAAAGAGTATTAAAAAAAAACCTGGCATGCATTTCAACAGTGTGATGGTAATATTATTTGACACAAAAAATATGCCTTCAATCTTTATTTCAAGAATATATATATATCGCATTTCTTCATATACTTTATTATATGTTTTGTCTTCTAGCTAGGCAAATCAAAAGCAATTTTCTACACTTACATGGAAAAAATAGGCATTTTTGGTTTATGCATCTGACAAAGTACAGCATATGTTGCAGTTAGAAAGTATTTTGATCTTTCATTCCACTGATTTACAGTATTTACAAGGTAATTATTTTGATCATGTTATAAAGCATATTTGCTTTTTCTCCAATTAGGAAATCCCAGAGAGATGGTTATTAGAGCAGCATTCAAAAATCATTTATTCAGCCTAACAGTTTGAAACAGCAGTAGATAGATCCTTTAGCATTTTGTGAAGGTACCAGTATCAACTACTGATTCTTTGTTCTGATGGAGAAAGGCTGCTGAGAAACAGCAAGTGTCAAGAGCTAATCAGATTTTTTTTTAGGCACAAAGCAGAACAACCTCATACCTCCATGAAACCAAGGTTTTTGCTTAGCAAGTCAACAATACAGACAGATGTGGTGCTAACTCAATTTATGAATATAGTGTAAACATCAGATATTGGCAAAAGCTCCCACAATAAATAAAAACATGAGTCAAGATGTTTCCGTTACATTCACCTTCTTTATTTAAACCATCTATATTACCATAAGATTCTATCTTGTTGGATATACTTCTTTGTACTGCATGCTGATAAATTATTCCAAAGGTACTTCAATACATTTAAATAAGAGTTAGAAATGTCTGGTTTTGAGATCAATATGACCATAAGGGTCCAATAATTTTGGAAACAGTGCAATCAATTAACATGTTTTAACAGGAAACAGTCTTATTAGCAGGGAAATTTAATTAGACCATGTGACATTATTTCTTATAGTGTAAATGTTATCAAGGGCTAACTCTGGATCTGTTATTTTTTTCCCAGCAATTCTCTTGCCAACTTCCAAAATATACATACTGATTTTAATTTGGGATAGGACAAAAATCCTGCCTGGGAATGAACAATGTCTTCCTTTTGCCAAGCTGTGAATCAGTTTTGTCTTCTATCTCCTTTTTCATCTTTATATGAATATTAAATGAACTTCCATTTAAGAAAGGATTTAATGCTAATTAGAAATTAGCAGCCTTGCAGTCACATCTCACAAATGCTTACTCAGGATATAATGTTCTTGCTCTACTCTGTCAATTCAGTAAACTCTTTGGAACTTTTTAATTAACACACACTATAATCCTAAACACATCTACTGATTAATAAAGACAATTGAATTTCTTGGGACTTACTTTCAAGTAAACACCATTACAATTTCTTCTTTAAATTCATATGTTCACATAGTAATTTCTGACTGATGAATTCCTGAGTAATTCTATTCATATCTATAAGACTCGCTGTTCCCAGTCCATTTCATACTTCTATACTTGAGTGATCTTTTTCTTTTCTAAAGGCTTGAATTATCTCCATCAAAATATCCAATACTCTGGCTATGAAGAGGACTACTTCTTTCCAAGAAATGCACAACAGACATTAGTTAAATTGGTTACATACATGTCTTTGAATAGTTCTGGAAACTTCCTTCTTTTATTTTTATCTTTTTCTTTTGTATGTTTTAATTTTAATCCTCTTTAGGTGGAAATCTGGTCACTGAATGTAATAAAGGGTCAAATTCTGTCAACCTGTGCAGACATGCAATGTATTCTAGAACTTGCCAAAAACAATTCTTACCAAGGATTACCAAGAAAAAAACATTATACTCCATTTATTTATTTAGACAGTTGTATTATTTATTTAGCTAGTTGTAATAATTGTTGTTATATCCTGCTTTTTCTCTCCAATTCTAAGGTGCTTTATACACTGGTGCCAGATACACATCTCCCTTTATTTTATTCTCATAACAACTTACCTATGAGTGAGTGAGTGAGTCACTGGCCACTATATGACCTGGGTATCCCATGGCCAATTTGTTCTGACCAAGGCTTCCTGAGACCATAATTTATTGCACACTTAGTCCAAACAATTTTCTTTTTATTTCAACACTGGGAATTACGTTCATTCCCAGCCCATAATGAATCCCAAACAGTCTCTCAAGATAAGCACTTTATCTCCTTTGAAGTGCCAAATTAACTGTAAAAAGCCAAACGGAGTACAAAGTCTTCAAGGTTTAATCCGAACAGAGTGAACAAAATTGCTTCCTGCAAAGGTTACCTTCCCTTTGCTCCTCCTTTATGTCTTATGGGAGGGCCAATCATCTCCAAGCCTTACTCCCAAGTCGCTCCTTTGGTCTTAACTGTTCTTGCCTTCTAGCAGCTCTGCACACACGCACACTGGGAACAGGCTCCCCTTGTTCCTCTGCCTTGCTGCTGTCAAATTCTGGAGAGTCCGGAGACAGCACATAACACCCAGATGGCCCTGGGCCCATCTCTGTATTGGATGCAGAACCCTTGTCCAAGTCCTCCCCAGACTCCTGGATTGGCCCATGTTCCACCCCACTGTTCAACTCTGCTGCTGTCTCTGCAGGCTGCCAGTGGACCACAACACAATTTTTTCATGGTGCCAAGGAAGAAGCACATATAAATCCAGATTTCCAAATGATACTTTTTTCCAGATGTTTCTTAAACAATAGAAGAGCTACCAAAGCAACTAAGAGAATCTGATCTATTATTTCTTTCTTATAACCATTTTCTTGCTTTTTAAAAAAATATACTATTTTGATTTGCATCTTCCTAAATAATGTTTGTGAAATGCGGGTTAAGGATATTTTCTACAGCCAAGAGCTAGGAATGGATGTATTTAAGTAAAGTAGAACAACATAAACAAATATTTCTGATCTTCTAGCCCACGGCTGTCAAACTCCCGGCTTGTAGGCCAGTTTGTGTCACATGCTAGCCACGCCCGGTTTAGAGAAGGAGAAAAAAGTTCCAATACGTCACTTGATGCTGCCTTGATGATGTGAATTTGACACCCCCTGTTCTAGCCAAACTGAAAATAAATTCTGCGGTACAAATGTAAAATATAGGGAAATTATACTAGAGGATTCAAATATTTCAATACTCTGTTCATCATTTAATTTTAAAGGGAACATTGAGAGAAAGAATGTACTAAATTCCAATTCCTCTCAAGACTCTCTCAAGGATTCATAAAATATTTGCCAAACGTTGAAGATACCTGCAAAGATTTAAAATGATGTCAATGTTCTCATTATTCTTTATTATAGTTGTTTAACCATTTTTATTATTAAAAATACAGGATTTTTTTTCAGGAAATATTTTATTTATATTGATATGTAGCTTTAATATTGCTATTTTTATATGATTCAATAATTACATATGCTACAAATTATCAGTTTTAGTTTTTAATATGATAATTTTAAGAAATATAATTCAAACAAATGAGGTTTTTTGATGTGCCATTTTTTTAAAAAAAGGAAGGGTTTAGAACACTGATCTAGAGAATAGTTTAAAAATACCTTACAGGTAAAACCAGATGAATTTTAGATGCTTATCCTTATAGTAGGATTACTAAAAGGAATGAAGTTTAAATTAGTAATGACAAATTCTGTTGGCTCTTATATGTTTATTCTAAATAGAGTTATGTAAGAATCCAACCTCGTGAAATATATTTGCAATGTATTTTGAATATATTTAGGTTGACAGTTGTGCCCTGAAGTCCTAAGTATATTTAACCTAAGAGTAAATCCCATTTCAACACAATAAACTTGATTCCTATGTTATTCTGATTGTATATATACCCAGTTCTCTTCAGAAGTACAGTAACTCTGGATGAGTTCAGGGAGATAAAACATTCTCTCAGGGAAATATGTCCTGAAATATAGTTGTAAATCAGTTTAATACACTGTGTTTCAATCAGCTTATTTTGACTTTATCTTTTTGGAACAGAAAGCAGGCAAATTCATTTCCTGATAAAGTACTGGCCTGCAGCCATTTACGAAGCTTTATTTTTAAAGAATGTCTATAAAGTTCCATATGTATTCCAGAGACATTTGTATAAATGAAAATGAGGCTGGAAACATTGCTTTGTAGCATTCAGTTTTTCATTCAGGTCAGATGGGAGAGTGATTTATAGACCCTAAGCCCTGGCACATGGCTGATCTCGGGCCATCCTTCCTGGCCTATATAGGCAAAATACTGGCCAACTAATTTTTGTGCTATGGAATTGCTGTTGCTATGAAGCATGTATTTTGCATTAATAATATATAAAGCAATAATGACAGTCTTGGCTAGCAGGCTTACTGATGATCAGCAAATGAACTGGATTGAATTTATATTGCAGTAAATAAACCTGGGAAGTGAGGCATAACCATTTTTCAAATCAACCGAGCAAAAATTGTAGTCTTTGGATAGTCAGGTGATAAGGGGTTTCAAAGACAACAAAATTTAATTTATTGGGGGAGGGACAATATTTTTTATCATAGTTATTGAAATAATACATAATTTATGTCTTCCTCTTTATATATTTGGATGTACTCTATTTAACACAAAAAAAAAACTTGAGGAGAATAAATTAGGATTACAATGCAAGGTCTGAAAGGAAATATTTTCTTTAAAGAGTCAGGGAGCTCTAAACACCATTTTATTCTAAGGTGCTTTAGGTTTAAGTTGTTACTATAATTAGTGTGCTTCATCTTGTTCTATAGTTACTGGCACAAAATATACTAAGTTCATTTTATGTACTTTTTAGACTTGATTATTTCCCTAATTTCCATGTTTTCTAAATTATTTCTTAACCAATGACTAAACAACTAGGGTATTAACTCAGTTCTGCCTGGACAGTGTAGAGCTTGCTAGAAGTAAAATGAAGCAGAAATCCCTTAAAACAATTGTTTTTGTTCCACTTAAATAACAACACAACAGATACAGTTGTTGCAGCTGCAATGGTTAGCATATTATTGATTGTAAATATTAATAATATTAATATTCTAATTCTGTGAATATTAAACATTTTTTGTTTAATGACATTGAATTTCATTTGCCTTGACAGTCTGGAGGTTAGACGTTTCTGTAGTTGATTATGTGAGATCAAGTCAGTGTTCACTCCTAGTGACTATGTCGGTAGATCCCCTAAACTTGATTCTTCAAGTTTTCCATTGGTGTACCAGAATTGAGTTAGCCCAGCTTATTGCTGATTGTCTTCTCTTTTCTTCCACATTTCCTAGCATTATAGACTAGGCAAATGAATAGTAATTGAAAATCTAAAGATGTAAACAGGATAATATATATAAATTCAGTAGAAGATTGAATATGTAATATATTATACTCAAAAATGGAAAATATAGAATGCAATTTACATGTTATATGTAAACAGTTGCTCCAGGTTACTTCAGATTTTTTAAAAAAAAGATGAAATGACATAATTTTGAATATAAATGTTTGTTTTCAGGCAAGAATTAAGGATATTTTAAATGCAATTCTCATTCTACTTATTCAAAAGTAAGCCCCATTAAATTCATTATGTCCTTTAATTCTCAATAAAGGATGAGGAAGCCCTCAAATATTTCTGAGTTATAAATTCCAGAACTCCAGCCTTTGATCAGAAACACTAATGTAGAACTGCAGCTCAAAATTTGATCCTCTCTAAATGTGTTAAGGCTGCAACACCAAAATTAAACAGCCAGCATGCTGTTTATAGTATCGGGGAGTTTAAAATTTAATATTCTGTTAGTATTTAACAAAATTGGAGAATAAGGACAATGTATAAGATTATGAACAGAACATGCATGAGTGTTGCTAAGGTTCTCATCAGATATAAGGGCCTTTTCCCTGTGTCTATACTACTGGTCATTGATAGTATACACCAGAGCTATCAAACTCACGGCCAATGGGCCAGATGTGTCACATGCTGGCCATGCCCACACCCAGTTTGACAAAGGGGAAAAGAGTCACAACATGTCACATGATGCCGCCATGACAATGTGAGTTTGACACCCCTGGTCTACACCATCTCATTAGAGAATACCACTAACAAAGCTAGAATAAAAGACCTAAATTTACCTAAAAACCATCCTTTTTCTTTTAAAGTTAGATTAATTCAAATGATTAGTTCAAACAATTAAAGGTCTTGAATTAATTAAATGGCCTTAATTAATTTCCTTGTGCTGGCAATCTTTTATGACAATGAGCACTAATGTGATTTTACTAGAGAACCTTTGTGGTGACTAAGACAACTAGATTGTGTGTGTGTGTGTGTGTGTGTGTGTATATATATATATATATATATATATATATATATATATATATATATATATATATATATATGTGTGTGTGTGTGTGTGTGTGTGTGTGTGTGTGTGTGTGTGTTCACCTGAACAGAACACGCCTCCAGCCAATCAGAACACAGCCAACCCCCCAACCAATTAGAACACAGCCAAGCCCCCACCCAATCAAGTCACACCCCCACTAGCAGTTAAAAGGAAGAAGCAGCTGCAAGCTCACCTCACTCTGAGAAGCGCAGAGCTGAAGACCAAGCCTGAAGATGATGAATGAGACTTCATCGAAATGTTGCCTAGATACTTCCAGTCTTATGCGGGAGAAAACCCAAATAACCAAAGATCGATATATATATATATATATATATATATATATATATATATATATATATATATATATATATATATATATATATATATATATTCTGAGGTTCTCACGCGTATTTGTATGTGGATCTTTGGTTATTCGGGTTTTCTCCCGCGTAAGATTGGAAGTATCTAGGCAACGTTTCGATGAAGTCTCATTCATCATCTTCAGGCTTGGTCTTCAGCTCTGTGCTTCAGAGTGATGTCAGCTTGCAGCTGCTTCTTCCTTTTAACTGCTAGTGGGGGTTGTGTGGGGGCTTGGCTGTGTTCTGATTGGGTGGGGGTGTGTTCTCATTGGTTGCCTAGATACTTCCAATCTTACGCGGGAGAAAACCCGAATAACCAAAGATCCACATACAAATACCCGCGAGAACCTCAGAAAACATATATGTGTGTGTGTGTGTGTGTGTACGCGCGTGTGTGTATCTATGTGTATATATATAAACCCTGTTGTTAAGAAAATGACCAATTTCTCATAACCTATCATGTAATCATGTGAGATTTAGCTATCTTGTGCAACTTCTGCCCTTTCTTGGTTTTTAAATTATATTAAAACAGTTTTAGGAATTTTGTTTTAGGTCATAGCTGCCCATTTTCAAGAATAATTCTTCTTCTTCTTCTTCTTCTTCTTCTTCTTCTTCTTCTCTCTCTCTGTCTCTGTCTCTCTGTCTGTCTCTCTCTCTCATACACACACACACACATACACACACAAAGAGAGAGAGAAGGACCCCACTAGGCAACTGACTGGAAAGTGAGAGAGAGTTAACCTATTAAACTAAGTTTAAGAGGCTTAAACTATGTTAATATTTAGTTTTAATATGTTTCTTTAATCATGGAAAGATGGGACAGGGAGGAATTTAAACTGAAATTTCCCTAAACTTTAAGGAGAGAGAGATTTAAGTCTTCTTCCACCAGCTATTGTGAAAATCCCTCCCAACTAGGAAGAGGGGTGGGAAACCCTTTGCATTAATGTCCATGTGTTGAGGCAGCCAGCCAAAATTAACAGCACATTCTGAATAATTCAAAGAAATTGATCCCATCTTCCCATAAATAAACAGCTAACACTTGCCTTAGGTTTGCATGTATAGGAATAAGATGCACAATTTAGCTGTCCTGTAAATTAAGAGGAAATTTTTCATACTTCAAGCTGAATTTATTATGCTGTGAAGCGGAGGAACTGTAGCCATGTTTGTAGTCATACTTGGCATATTTATTTATATATAGCTGTCTAGGATTTAAATCATAGCTATGTATCAGTTCAACAATAATGACAATAACTTTGCCAAGTCAGCATTATTCTGATAATCTGGAAGTAGAAAGGAGAGAGGGGAACACAAGAAACAGATTCATCTCAGCCATTTTCCTGAAATTGTGACTGTTATGAGATTTGAACCAGGGCCCTTCTGGCTTTTCAATCATACTTTTTGAAACTGACATGCATCTATAGTATTATTATTATATAATTTTTATATTACTCTAATTATTAACATTCTTATTCCCCCCAAATCATTCTCCAATGTCCAGGTGGCAATGTAATCATTATTGGCAAAGTCTGATTGTTCCTTTTTGTTTTTATTTACATCAGGGGTGTCAAACTCACATCATCATGGCAGCATCACGTGACATATTGGGATTTTTTCACCCTTCGCTAAACTGGATGTGGGCATGGCTAGCACGTGATGCATCTGGCCCGTGGGCTGGGAGTTTGACAGCCCTGATTGAGATCTTTGCCTTCATGCTATGAATTATTTCACATTTTTCCTTCTGCATGTGGAATATGTATGCCAAGACTTCAAATTATGCTTCTAAATGTGGGACATCAGAACTAGGAATGAGTACAGTTGTGATCTATTCTGACACTTCAGTCATGTCAGTCCAGTTAATTTAGCAAGGCATTTTCTGGATGGCAGAAAGCTCTTAGAATTGTCATAGTTTCCTCATCCTTTATTAGGTCTTTAATCTTAGGATTCTGTTTTCACTCAAGCTCTCCTCAAGAGAATATTCTGCTGCTAATTTTTGGATTTGATTTTCTGGAACAGGGAGAGAAGGCGAGATAGAGAAAGGCGGGTGGGGGAAGAGTAGCTAGATTCTGATTTTACTGCAGCTCATTTGCAGTTCAAGTTAAGGCATCTCCTGCCATCTAGTGATGAAAACAAAATTCTATCAGCAAAATACAGAGATGAGAAAACACTTGAGGTGAAATGTTGGGAAATGAGAAGAAGCTGCAAATGATTCTAGCCATTTTATGCACTTTCATGTTGTAATGACAGAAATGAATTAGAAAACTGCAGAAGAAAGGATATGGGTCAAAAGGAGTGTCAGATTCCTTTATGGTGAAATGAAACAACAATAAAAGGAAAGCAACATGTGTGACAAATATCAGATGATTTGTAGATAGGTCTGGTATCTACAAGCATAGACTTGTGATACCTTATCAAAAAATTGTGCTGTTAAAAGAAGGCCTATTCTCATCAGGTATGATTCCACATGGTGTTTTCCTCAAGGCCTCTGGAAGTTCTTCCTACTGAAAAGCCATTTCATTGTTGCAAACGTTTGCTCTGAAAATATTGCTGTGAAAATAGGTGAAATTCAAGAAATTTCACTCTCGCCCAATCATTCTAGTTGTTCTCTGATCAGCTGAACGTTTGATTTCTTTTAAGCCTGCCCTCTTTTGCATTAAGCTGTAAATTGTCCAGTTTTTGAAAGGCATAGAATTGTGACAGCTGGTTCGTTGGCACACAGAACCTCAAGAAAGTTATTATTCCCTATTCAGAACTGGAAATTTAAACAGTAATTAGAAACTCTGTCTTTCCTGGAACAACATTGACTTGCTTGTGCCTCTCAAATGGTCTTAGATAAGCTAACAAGGTGCTGGCTTGCTATTTTCACTTCTACTGAGAGAAAAAGGAAGGACAATTCAAGAACTAACTGGGAATTCAGGCAATCAGAAAAGACCCTTACTCCTGTCTCAGGATTTGAAGAGTCTTGAAGACGGGGTTGGGATTTCTGCTTTCTTTCCTCTAAGGTCCAGCTTAGGAAGGATTCAGCGTTGGCAACAAGAAAATTATTATCTTAGATTCTAATCAACTGCCTGGTTGCTGTTGTTTTTGTTGCTTCTGTTTTTGGTTAGTTCAGACAGAACAATAGGGTAAGAGGTATGGCCTGTTCCTTTTCTGCTGCTTCTTCCACTTGATGGAAAATTAACTACCAACTGTGCATTCTCTGTGCCCAGAGGAGCCGTTAGAAAGCAAGAAACGACAGGCGCAAAAATGGAGTCAAGCAGCAGGAGGTCACCATATTTTGGAGTTGGAGATTGGGTTGATTGACTACCAGAACTTGAAACCAACGGCAGACTAGTACTAACCCTTGGCAGATTATCATTTGTGGGTTTAGACACATATAATTGGAATGAGTCAATTTTGACTCCATTTTCACAGTAGTTGTTCAAATATCAAACATCTTTGAAGTAATACATTTTTACATAATCATTGTTTCTAAAATAAATCATGCCGTGACTAAATGTATGTTATATTTCTTCCAAAATATGCTCTTTGCAATGCAAAAATATTTTTATTATTCTATTTTTAAAAACAAAATAGAACAATTAAACAATTTTAAGAAAGTATCCTAATATTTGACAAGAAAGTTATGTCAATACAGGTCATCTTTGTCTTACAACCATTCAAAATGACAACAGGGCAGAAAAGAGTGAGTTATAACCAGTCTTTGCACATACAGCCATTCCAGCATCCCCAAGGTTGTGTAATCAAAATTTGGGTGCTTGGGAACCCACATGCATTTACACTGGCTGCATCTTCCCAGTGTCATGTCATTGGCAATTACCACGTTCCCAGGAGTCTTCCGACAAGCAAAGTCAATGGGGAAAGCCGAATTTGCTTAATAACTAACTGTATGAGTGGCTTAAATGACTATGGCTAAAAGGTGGTAAGTTTTTAGTGACCGCTTTGCTTAGTGAGGAAAGTTCCAGTTCCAATTGGGATCATAAGTTAAGGACTACCTATGTAAGGAGCGAAGAAAATTCCCAGGAACATGAACTTCATAGCTGTCCTCTACTAACAGGAGGCATTATAGTTTTCATGAGAACAGATATCTTAAAATGAGAATTCCATGTGCAGTAGCTGCAACTGACAATACAGTTGACAATACATCACAGCTTATTGTTACTAAAATTTGCAAATTAATATACATTCAAATGTGTGTATATATGTATGCCTAGATGTGTGTTCTCTCATACTCCTAGACTTTTTCATGAAAGCAATTATGAATATATGGGGGGCAGGATTGTGCTTTCAAGTCAATATTTGACTTAGCTATTGTATTGACAAGTCCCTGCAATTTTCTTGATTTTGGAAGTTGTTTATCCTTGCCTCTTTCCTAGGGACTGGCTTTAAGAGAGAGGGACTGGCTTTAAGTTCATTAAGCTGGCTTCATTCCTAAAACTATACTAGAACCCATGGTCTTCTGGTTTCTAGGCTGGTGTTTTAACCAAACTGGCTCAATCACTTTAAATAACAATAGTGCTTATGGTCTTTAAAGTCCTCTCTAAGTGGTTTACAGAGCCAGCATATTGCCTCCAACAATCTGGATCCTCATTTTACCGACCTTGGAAGGATGGAAGGCTGAGTCAATTTTGAGCCAATCAGAATCAAACTGCTGGCAGTGGGCAGAGTCAGCCTGCAATATTGCATTCTAACCACTGCACCATCACAGCTCCTGGTTACCTGGCTCATAAAAGAACAAGAAAAAGAATGAGGAAATTTGGTTCAGCTCAATTAATGCTGTAGGCCTGCCTGTTTCTGGGTTATGAAATCTGGGCATGCTTCTTGTGGCAATGAACAATAGAGCCTGTCACACTGATGCTAATTCTGCCAGAACAGTTGTTTCTATTTCTAAAATAATGCCATATGCTGTGATGCTGCACTTTAAAGGTGTTGGGGCACACAGTTATGAGCAATAAAAAAAAATAGGTTTAAACTGCTGGAGATTAAGTGATTTGCCAAAGGCAGTGAGAAAAATTATCAGTGCTGTCTTGTGTTTTAAATAGCATCTCATGATTTCCATGCAAGAGTTTTTAAGATAGGCTTTTATCCCCCTATTAAAATCAAAGAGTGATTCTGTTTTAGAATGAACAGCAGGGAGGAAAAAGCCCAGGGACTTCCGTGTCTTTTGTAGCAGAGAGTTTTCAGAAGCAATGAAAGTAAGACACAGCTGCTGTTGCATCCAGATTACACAAGGCATTTTAGCCCTGTCATTACAATACATTTGTACTGTTTTCGTGAAACTTTCCTTACCATTCCATTGGCTTAATCAGGAAAACTATTGATCTCAGCAAGAAGCACCAAGTTTTATTGCAGAATGACACCACTTAATGTGTTGGTGATAGTTTTCTGGTGTGGTTTGCACTGATTTAAATATTATTTCTTAATATAATGTATGTAGCTTAAATAACTGATTTTGTACCACGGCTGTTTATTTTAATGTATCACAATTCTGAAATATTTATATAAAAATAACTTTAAACAAATTTTAGATTAAAACCTCTTTCCAAACACAGGTTGAGGCATTTAAAACAATATAAAACAAAGCAAAAACAGGCCTTGTAAACTGATGTTCTACTAATGCCCTCTTCAGGTGTTTTTGTCAAACAACTGCATGAGATAGTATGTGACCTTTTGAGAAATGTCTACGCACAAGCTTTCATAAACCTTTATTCTGTCTTTAGAATTTGGAATGATGGGAGATCATACAATTAAAAGTCAGCGACCTCGATCTGTTCATGAAAAAAGGGTCCCTCAGGAACAAGCTGATGCTGCTAAATTTATGGCACAAACTGGTAATACATTAATTACCTTTTATCTCCTTACTGTGTTTAATTTTAGCAATGCCACTGCATGTCTCCATAATCTTTTGCTGCATATTTGTCAGTTTTCTGAGCTGATACTTTAAAAAGCCATTTATTCTTATTTTTTTTAACCACCAGTTAAAATTCATAAATAAGAGATCTAAAACAAGTGTGCAATACACAGGCAATCAATATGAAGTTTTTAAAACACATTTATTTTAATATGAAAGGTGTATTAAATTAAAAAAAAAACATTGTTAATCACACATTCAGAAAAAAAGTATGAAATTTAATGTGTGTCTGTGTGTGTTTAAAAAAGAAACTAGTAGAATGAATGGAGGAGGCTTCACAGCTTCAGGTTCAGATTACTGGGTGACAAATTATGTTCAATAAATAGCACAAGTAAGTGCCACAATTCTCTACTTAGATATTGTATCATGGTGTGCCCTTGTCTATTTAGACATCAACCTCATTTTTACTAATGGGACATAAAGAAAAATGTGCAAAAGATTTTAGCCTGCCTTTCCCTATGATTAACAATTCAACTGGAATGAATACCACATTTCTTAAGCACAGTGACTATAAATTCATATTATGAAATGCAGTATGATTAAAAATTACAAGCTGCACTCAGTGACATAGCACCCTCTTTATAAGCAGCAGTATATCCAGTTAAACCCTCAGCATTTACCAACAGTGCTGGAAAAAAAAATTACCCTCAAATCCTGAAAAGCTACTCCCTATCAATCATTAAATTAGGTGGACAGTGATGAAACCTAATACAAGGCAGTTCTCATTTCATCTAGCCATTCAATTTTCCTAAAGGCAGACATATTTTATGGCTCAATATATATCATCAAGTCACTCAAATACCATCATCAAGTACAAAATTAACACCATAATCTGCCCAATATAGAGCTTCTTCTACACACAGTTACTTGTCCAGTATGGCTAAGTTTTGTGTAGTGAGGTCCTGAACACAAATAAAGCAACAGCAAACACAGGGCTGGTGAAGTAGATTTTCTCCATGTTGATATTCTGATATTGGAGGAAAGGACATGTGTTCTGCTCTCTACACATATTTGTGTAATATTTTCCCACGTGTCCTACAGTAAATTTCAGTGTAAAAAGTTTCCTGTGCTGTAGAGGCTCTGTGTGTAGACAATCATGATTCTATCAAATAAACTTCTGATATAAATAATTTTTGATAATCTCTCACTCTCATAAGGTAGAAAACAGGGGTTCTCTGAACCATAATTTAAGACCTGAAAAGTTGATAATCTGAGTTGGAAAATATCAATATGATCCAGTCCAATTCAATTTAACTCCCATTGCTTTTATTATAGTTAAAAACTTTACACAGTTATCTTTAAAGTTTTTAGCTTTGATCCAACTGAGGCTCCATTCATCACTGAAAATGTACTATCTTGATTTTTTTTTTTTTAAGAATATTAATCACATCTCTCTTTTGCAATCACAACAGGACTGCCTTTCTGGACATTCAAGCAGCCATATAATGCTAGCTTCTTATGACCCACATTTCTCAGTCTGATTTGTATTTCCATAGAATTACCATAAAATGGTGTGATAGTCTGCTATAGTAGCCTGGAGATGAAATAATTCACAAGCACATACTTCAACACACTTACAGTGATCCATAGAGATCAACAGTATAAATGCATCCACCCTCCTGAGTAAATGTTCTTATGATTCAAATAAAATGAATATTTAAACCCACTCCCAAAAACATTTTCCAAAATCCTGATTTGATAATCAAGTATCTTATATCAGCCTTTTCAAATAAAACCCACTTGTCTAACATAGAGCAAAGCCACTTGTAACTTGCATATCGTAGGTTAATTCATTTTGCAAAATATTATGCTCTGTTTTTCAACACAGTTACTAATATCTAGTCCATCTCTTCCTTTTTCCATTCTGATTTTCTTTTAGTACTGATCATTGCATATGTGATTCACTGTGAACCTTTTCTTTTCTTGTGATAAAATTAATGTGGTATTGCCTTCAGTAGCATTATTAGACTCTTCTAACATGCATCTACATTTATCTGTACTCGCTCGGAAATTAATAAAATTGATAAGCGGAATTAGAAACGGCATTCATTTGTTTCTGTGACTTGAAGTTATTGTTTATTTTCCTGTATGTATTTTTTTTAAAGCCTAGGTGATAAATCTTGATTATTTGTCATATCGTGTAATTATTTATGAGTAGCAGTTAAAATGGTTCAGAATAGATTTGCAGTGTTATCTATAAACTCATTTCTCTGTTTTAAATAAAAATTAATTAAAATGGGGGGAAAGACTAATTTTGATGTAAGAGGTATTTTAAGGGAAAAAAATAAACCTTATTTTTATGCTGCATTCATGTGTCTGGTTATGATAACTATGCACTGGTGACATTGAAACACCTCCACCCAGAATACATTTTGTGCTTTTCTCTAGCGAATGCAGAGTTTTTCTGCTTTCAGGCAGCTATTTTCACTTCAGTGGAGAATGGAAAACCAGTTTTTCCCATATGTGTCCTGCCTTTTCCATTGAAGGGAACTGAGAAGCCTTTGTAGATGAAGAAGCTGTAGGATTTTTATTCTCAAACAAATGTGCACCCTTCAAAACAAGAAAAGACCCCTTTCCCGCACTGATATGGACCGATGAAGATTCATAATGAAGTAGAAATGTTACTGAATCCATATCATGCATCTTTTTTTTTTTTTTTTAGTTTCAATGAAGAGAGGGGAGTATGGGTGGGGAATATATTAAATGAAGGTGCTAGATGTTTGTTAGAGGAATTTGATTATCACCATGTTTGAACAAAAAAAAGTCCACTAGTGTGCATTGGCCCTAACAGCACATGTCTGCAGCATGACTGTATATATTCTCAAACCATGAGTTATGCTTTCCTCCATATTATCCTCTCTTTAGGTATTAAGAATTTAAAATTATCATCCAGGTAAGTGTGATATAGATTTGTGGGCCATTTTAATCAATACATTTTGCTTTGGCTACTTTTTAAATGTACTTTTTTTGCTTATAGTTCAGATCACTCTTAGTGTAGCAAGACCTTAGAAATCTGCTCCAGACAAAATAAATTCATGCTGAATGTAAACTTCTGATGTTTTAATGAAAATCTTTGTATGACAGGGCCCTCCAAAATGTCCAGTATCTATTAAATCTCTTGGGGGAAAGATATAATTAATTCAGTGGGTTATATGCTACTTGTACTCTTTTTACAAAGGATTGAGTACATTCAGTAAAATTTGTGGGACTTGCTCAAGGACAACTGATGGCAGCATATGCTTGTAGAATTCTGGCATGTATTATAAAAATAACATGTATGCATTTCACAGCTGCCCTCTCTGCATGTCTTAGTTATATAGGCTTGGTGCAATCAAGAAAGTACTTCTAATATAACTTTTAATTAGACACAAAAAAGAGGATCATTATTTAGTCTTCAGTCCCATTACCAAAGTCATGAGTGAAAACTAAATCTCAGTTGACAGTAAGGCCCAATTAATTCAATGGAATACACGAAGCTCAGTACTTGGGTGTACACAATGTGGATAGTAGTCTCCTGAGACATGAACAGTGCAGTCATATGCTTGTTCCCCTCTGATTTGCCACAGACAAAACCTATTCCACAATCTAATAATCCTAGATTTGTTCAATAACAAACCAACAGATTTCTTCCTGATTTAAGCTAGTAATTGGTGGATCTGAACTTCCCGTGCTTTCCTCTCCTAGCAGATTTTATCCCAGTACAGGTTTTATCCCACACAGGGACTCCATTGAATCATTAACCTATGGGACCAAGGTCAGGGAAGAATGGGGAAAATTCCAAAATGAGGTGATGCCCTCAATTATCCAATCAGGCTTTTGCATCTCATCTTATATTGTTCAAAATAATCTCACAACCATCTGTGAAATATTTAAAGGCAGACCTAAAAAAGCTTCCACAGGCAGCAGAGTAGTTCATAAGTCAGTTGCATGTGTCAAAATCTGAATCCCCCCTGAAGTCACATACTGTTTACAGCCTAATACTCTCAGCATTTACCACACCTTAAAAGGTTTTTTTTTACCCCAAACTGTTAGCTCGTTCCACTATTCTTGAATAAGAGAAATATTTAACACTTTTGTCACTGTTTTGTTAACAGTTTGTAATCTTTGTGAAGCAGATGAGCAGGCTTCCTACCTTTCCCTCACTACATCATATGACATTACACAACCATAGTACCCTCCTTTCCTGCTCCCAGTTTTGAATGTAGAGGAGCACATATATCTCTCTGTTCCCCTTGAAGGTTATTGTCACTTACTTACATGTCGGAAGCAGACAATGAGATAGGAATGAATCCGTACAAAAATTTAAAATCCCATTCCATATTTGACCGAAAGGCTTTTTCAAGAGGCAACTGGATTTTTTTGGTTTTTCTTTGAATATCTTTCACTTCTAAAGCTGAAGAAGCTTCTTGGATTGTCTTCAAATGAAAGGTCTTCAAAGAAAAACAAGAAAGTTGCCTCTTGAAAAAGCACCTTTGGGACTACCATGAATCTCCATAGATATTTCATATTTGAGGTGCTTTATCCATCTCCCTGCTTTTTAACCTAATGTCAGTCATATCTATGATAATGGCTGATTTCTTCTAGTTAGATAAATTTCATTTTGCCAATCAATCTATTCATCAACATCTGTCACAACCAATGCAGTAAGTGAAAATACTTGAGTCATGTTATATTTTGGAAACCACATTGTCCAAGTCTCATTCCCTAGATGTGAAACTTTAAAAAAAAAAATAACATATTAGCATTGGGATTTCTATGCAGATAGACATGTTGAACTACAGATGTCTTACTAGAATGCTGGTTAATATATTTTGTAGTATATTATGCCATGGATAATGTTTTAACTACAGAATTTTTATTTTTAAGGAGACAAAAGAAGACAATGTTCATTATGTGGAACATAATCATACTGATTGTGTTTAATTTAAGTTGGATTTATATTTAATCATATTACATTTTGTTCTGATATATCTATTCCTTTGCTTTAGCCCACCCACTTCTTGATATGTGCTCATTACATGCCATTCAAAGACTTAGAGCTTAACTCTTTGTTTAGCTTAACCCTTGGTCTAAAAAAAAGTGTTGCGTGGTCTTTTTTAGGGCACAAGAGTAGAGTGGTTTGCATTTATTTGATAGTAGGATACAGAAGCATAGCAGAGAAAATGAGCAATGGACATGCACAGCTTCAGAAACAGTTCAGAAAAAAAGTGCTTTATTTGCCTACCACTCTTTAATGCAGCTACATTGTTCTCTGGGATCACCCAGCTGCCACATGAACCCCAGAAATGATGTAACCGCTATGGTAGGTACAACATTTCCAAACTCATGCAAACTTAAAGGACCTTTTCAGAATTGAATCTGAAACACAGCAGTACATTCATAACACCTTGGTCTTTTCTTGCTGTTACCATTCAATAGCTTTGCCCTTCCTGCATTATAAAGTTTGGATTTTTTTAATAGAAAAAAGTAACTATGTCTGAAAGTAAAACACATATTGCATACTTTAAATTTAAGACAAGTCTTTTTCTGCTAACACTGCACCTTCACACTGAGGGAACAGTTATATTCTTTTGTATCTAATAGTTTTATGCTTGTACATGGTTGACACATTTAGTCATTCAAGCTAAGTCAACATTTCTCAAGGTTATTCTATGCCACCTAGAGTTACTTGATTGTGAGATGGAAAACTATATAAATAAGATTTCTATGTAAGTAAGCAAGTTGTTATGGGGAAAATAGACACACACACCCTTTTTTTTCTTACTACCCCATTGGGGAAAACTGCTCTGCAGACTATTCTTGGAAATTTCTCCAAGATGTGCCTGACCCTGTCAGAATGATGCTAAGCTTTTAGCAATTGGTTGATAAAAATGGTGGGTAGTCACCATTTGGCTAATATCAATCCTAATGGGGAGATAAAGTTATGTTTCCCCATTCCCATCCCAAGAAACTAAAACAAGTGTTCCTGCTGTCACTCACAATTGGCAATAAAAGTCATACTTTCCTATCCCACAATAGAAATGGCCTCACTCAGTTTCTTTGACAAAGAGATGAAGAAATCTAAGTTTCTGCTTTCATTTTGTTTTGTTACAATTTAGCAAACACTATAAATATTGTAAAAATAAATTAATGCACAAGATTAGGTTTGTTCCTTAATGCCACTCATTACCTGATTTTCCTTTTATCTTCGAAATATACTTACTTTCTAACTCATTATATGTTTTTTCCAAAAATGCTTAAGTTAGGTGAGCTTTTATTTTAAAAATATGTTATCTTTTTTTAAAATTTGTTTCGTAACTATTTTTTGCCTGTTTTTTTTTTTTTTTAAGTATTTAGCTCTGGCTCTGCACTCATGATTGTATTCATGTTTGCTTATTGTCTTGAATACAGGTGAATCTGGTGCTGAAGAGTGGGCCCAGTGGAGTACATGTTCAGTTACTTGTGGTCAAGGGTCGCAGGTGCGAACCAGAACTTGTGTATCACCTTACGGGACACACTGCAGCGGCCCTTTAAGAGAATCAAGGGTTTGCAATAACACTGCCCTCTGTCCAGGTAGTGTTAGCAGGCAATAAATGAATTTGTGGATATTTTTGAACTGTTGAATGCTAACCACTTGAAACACTACTGTTTATACATGGCTAATAATAGGCACTTTATCTAGTGATTTGAATTATTAGTCATTGCTTCAACTTCCTTTCTTTTGGAACTAGCAATTCATTATTTGGGGATATTTTGCATTCCAACATTTTAAAGCATGCTTTTCCTATTTACTTTGGATAATAGCTCAACAATTACAGATATAATTGAACATGTTTTACTCTCTAATTGGTTTACATGATTACAAAGTTAATCTGAAGATGAAATGGTTTAAACTAACTGAGGCCATTTGGTTGTTCTCTTTTGTGGTAATTCAAAATCATAATTTAAGATTACTTAAAAATAAAAACAGCTTTTTTATCTTTAAGTATCATATTTGCACAACATAAACCCTCTTCTAGTCTTCAATACATCTAGAAAGGGGACTAGCCTTATCACTCCAGCCTCCCATACTACCTTCTTCATGTAGAAATTTTCTGGAAGTCCATTCAAGAGAGCATCTTATAAAATCAGCCTCCTTAAACTATATGGAATTAAATATTCTTCATTATAACTTTTCATTTGAAGGGCATTGTGGCTAATATGCCTGATGCCACTCTCTTTAACCACACGCAAATTGTTACTGGATTTCTGAGATGAATAGCCAAGTGTTTGGATAAGAGAAAGAATTGTCAATTCACAATGTCTAAAACAACTTTGGGTAATCTATAAAAAGTGCCCCCCCCCCAATTGCTTTGTTTGGGTATTTTCCCACGTCATTATAGTTGTGCTTTTAAAGTTGTAGCAACGTTTCGGCAGAATCTCATCTGCCATCATCAGGCTTCTGTATAGTGTTCATCTGTGAGTCAGACTTTTACAGTGGTTTCAGATTTAAATTTGGGGCAACCTATTGCTGTGCCAGAATATTTTTTTCTTCATCCTGATTGGTTGGGAGTCTTGGTCTGTATTTATTGGTCTTGGAATTTGCTGTGTTCTGCTTGATTGGTGTTTTTAATATCTTCTGTCTGTTTTTTTTTTGGCTCTTTTTGTATCTTGATTGGCTGGCAACATTGTGTTACTTTATTGGAGGCCTTTAGTGCAGCTTGGCTCCAGGTAAATGGACGGCTATCATTAGTTAGGAAGCTAGGTTTCATCTGGTGCCTGGTTGGGGTGTGTTTGAGCTGGAGGTATCAGGGGGGATCTGTTTGTGCCCAGGTGTTTGCCTGGCTTGTGGTGTGGAGATTTTTTTGTTTGTGAGTGCAGGCTTCCAAATGATTGACAGTCTGGTGGAATCATCTCTTCTATTCATGCTGTCTGGTCTTTTTTCAATCTCTATGGCTTCTCTGATGAGTCTGTGGCTGGGGTTTTCTATAGTGGCTAGGGTTTTGGTGCCACTGAAGTTGATGCTATGACCTGTGGCTTCCATGTGATGGACTAGTGAGGAAGTGTGTTCAAGCTTTTTGACTGCATTTTTGTGTTCATTCAGGCGGGTACTTATTCTTCTATTGGTCTGTCCAATGTATGTGGCCGGGCATGATGCACAGGGGACTTCGTATATGCCTTGGTTTTCCAGGTCAATTTTGTCTTTGGGGTTTCTGAGGATGGCTGCTATTTTTCTGTCTGTTTTGAAGGCAGTCTTGATGTGGTGTCTGTATAGAATCTTACTAATTTTGTCTGTAGTGCCTCTTATGTAGGGCAAGACAGCTGTTCCATGGGTCTGTTCATCTTCTGGGTCTCTATTATGTCTCAGTGTGTTTTTGTGGATCAAGTTGGTGATTTTGCTTTTGTGGAAGCCGTTGGCTGTCAATATTTTAGTCAGGGTGCGTAGTTCAGTCTTAATGTGTGTCTTATCTGCCAGGCATTTGGTTCTAGTGATGAGTGTTTTAGCCACGGAGTTTATCTGTGCTGGGGGGTGGTGGGATTGGGCATTGAGGTAGTGGTTGGTGTGTGTTTTCTTCTGGTATATGGTGTGTCCTAGTGTGCCATTGTAGATTAGTACATCTAGGAATGGTAGTTGTTTGTTTGTTTCTGTTTCCATGGTGAACTTGATTTTGGGGTGTGCGCTGTATAGGTGTGTTAGGAAATTGTTTAGGTTTTCTTGTCCATGGGGCCAAATCACGAATTTGTTAAAGCGCTACAAACCCTGAAAAGAGACAGCAGCATAATCATCCTCCCAGCAGATAAAGGGAATGCCACTGTAGTAATGGACAGAAAAGACTATGAAACTAAATTGACAGACCTACTCCAAGACTCCACATACAAACCCATAAACACAGACCCAACCACATATCTGGAAAAATTAACCAAGAAGAAAATTATAACCAGCCACATAAGCAAAGAGATCCAACACACAATCATACCCAGAGAGAAATCTTCCAGATGCCCCAAACTATATGGCCTCCCAAAAATACACAAAGAAGGCATACCTCTCAGACCCATAGTCAGCTCCAGAGGAGCACCACTACAAAACCTAGCTAAACACCTAGCAAAAGAGCTACAGCCCCATGCTGAAACAGCAGCTTCTCATGTACAAAACTCATACCACTTCTTGGAAATGATCAAAGATCTACACGTGGAGCAAGAAGATCTGCTTGTAAGTTTTGACGTGATTTCATTATTCACTCAAGTCCCGATAAAAGAGACCCTTGAAATCATCAAAAATAAATACCAACCAGCTAAACACCTCATGGAACTAACAAAACACTGCTTAACCAACACATATTTCATATACAAAGGACAAAGATACAAACAAATTGAAGGAGCCCCCATGGGATCACCACTGTCACCTGTCATTGCAAACCTGTTCATGGAAGAATTCGAATCCAGAGCCCTGGCCAATGCCATCCTCAAACCCAAACTATGGTTAAGATATATCAATGACACATTCATGATTTGGCCCCATGGACAAGAAAACCTAAACAATTTCCTAACACACCTAAACAGCACACACCCCAAAATCAAGTTCACTATGGAAACAGAAACAAACAAACAACTACCATTCCTAGATGTACTTATCTACAAAAAAACAGATGGCACACTAGGATACACCATATACCAGAAGAAAACACACACCAACTGCTACTTCAACGCCCAATCCCACCACCCCCCAGCACAGATAAACTCCGTGGCTAAAACACTCATCACTAGAACTAAACGCCTGGCAGATAAGACACACATTAAGACTGAACTATGCACCCTGACTAAAATATTGACAGCCAACGGCTTCCACAAAAGCAAAATCACCAACTTGATCCAAAAAAACACACTGAGACATAATAGAGACCCAGAAGATGAACAGACCCATGGAACAGCTGTCCTGCCCTCCATAAGAGGCACTACAGACAAAATTAGTAAGATTCTATACAGACACCACATCAAGACTGCCTTCAAAACAGACAGAAAAATAGCAGCCATCCTCAGGAACCCCAAAGACAAAATTGACCTGGAAAACCAAGGCATATATGAAGTCCCCTGTGCATCATGCCCGGCCACATACATTGGACAGACCAATAGAAGAATAAACACCCGCCTGGATGAACACAAAAATGCAGTCCAAAAGCTGGAACACACTTCCTCACTCGTCCAACACATGGAAGCCACAGGTCATAACATCAACTTCAATGGCACCAAAACCCTAGCCACCATAGAAAATCCCAGCCACAGAATCATCAGAGAAGCCATTGAGATTGAAAAAAGACCAGAAAGCATGAACAGAAGAGATGATTCCACCAGGCTGTCAATCATTTGGAAGCCTGCACTCACAAACAAAAAAATCTCCACACCACAAGCCAGGCAAACACCTGGGCACAAACAGATCCCCCCGATACCTCCAGCTCAAACACACCCCAACCAGGCACCCAGATGAAACCCAGCTTCCTAACTAATGATAGCCGTCCATTTACCTGAAGCCAAGCTGCACTAAAGGCCTCCAATAAAGTAACACAATGTTGTCAGCCAATCAAGATACAAAAAGAGCCCCCCCCCCAAAAAAAAAAACAGACAGAAGATATTAGTAGCAGAACACAGCAAACTCCAAGACCAATAAACACAGACCAAGACTCTCAACCAATCAGGAGGAAGAAAAAACCATTCTGACACAGCAATAGGCTGCCCCAAATTTAAATCTGAAACCACTGTAAAAGTCTGACTCACAGACAAACACCATACAGAAGCCTGATGATGGCAGATGAGATTCTGCTGAAACGTTGCTACAACTTTAAAAGCACCACTATTATGACGTGGGAAAATACCCAAACAAAGCTGAATGCCAGACATATATATATATGGCATTCAGCTTTGTTTGGGTATTTTCCCACGTCATTGTAATTGTTCTTTTAAAGTTGTAGCAACGTTTCAGCAGAATCTCATCTGCCATCATCAGGCTTTATACATACATACATACATACATACATATATATATATATATATATATATATATATATATATATATATGTAAAAGTCTGACTCACAAACACCATACAGAAGCCTGATGATGGCAGATGAGATTCTGCTGAAACGTTGCTACAACTTTAAAAGCACCACGTGGGAAAATACCCGAACAAAGCTGAATGCCAGACATGTAAGTACCCGCGAAAACTTAAGAAAACATATATATATATATATAAGATTTTCACAGGTACAGGTAATCAGGTCTTGGCATGTTCAGGTCTTTTCCCGTGTAAGATTGAGAATATCTTCGTGACATTTCAACGAGGTCCCATTCGCCATCTTCAGGCTGGTGCTTTCGGCTTCATGCTTGTGCGAGCAAAATGTGATCTGAGCTGCCATCTCTCTATAAATACTGGTGAGGAGGTTGGATGTGATGTCATTTCTTGATTGGTTGATGGAGTTGATGTTTGCAGATTGGCTGGCTTTTTCATAAGAACATGTGTGGCTGAGATATTGGCTGTGTGTCTATCAGCCTCCTGTGTTGTAACGACCTGGGTAATGGGCTGTGTGATGACCTTCTCAGTTCTATTGTTTTGACTTCCTGGGTCTTGTGCTGTAAACTCGGAGCCAAACCAAAACACGGAACGTCACATCACAGCCACCTGCTTAGGATATCACATCACGGAGCTCAGGAGGCTACACTACAAAACCTCAGGATGTTAAAACACAGCCAATGACCCAGGAGATTACAGCACAAGACCCAGGATGTCAGTCTTAACTTTGCAATTATTGCTAAAATGCTTAAGATAATCCAATCAGAGAAGGGATATGAATTTGGTATTTCTTCCTCCTATTGCATAACATATTTTCAGCAGAAACTTTGTGCTTTCTTTGCTTGAAATTGGAGCTCCACTTTGCTAAAAAAACAAAAACAAACCTGTATCGTGTTGTACTTGGATACTTCCAATTGTCTGATTGTAGAATAGAGTTAGACCAACTTGTACAGCTGCAATATTTTTTAAAAAAACCTGCATTGCTGCTTTTCATTCAGGAAAATGGAATCCTTGGCAGACTTGATGCAATAGTTTTAGAACTGAATACTTAAAATAAATGTCAACATATTTTATAGAAACTGAAGGATTTCACATGGCTGGAGAGATCATTATGGAGTTCATTATTTCATTTACTGAGTTTCTAAATCTTTATTTGAAAACCAAATACTGCATTCATGTCTTTGAAAAAAAAGGTATTAATGAGATTAGTACACTTAACGTCAAATCAGTGTCATTCATGTTCAGATCTGACTGCATTTATTGAACTTAAAAAAACAACAATAAAGTCCTTATTTTCCTCAGAGTGAATGAAACTAGTTATGGAAAGAATAAATGCACTAGGTTAAAAGAAGAGAGATTGGCCGGAGACATTGAGATATCTGAACTTGGAACTGAAAAACATGCCTATGGGAATATACAGTAGGGTAGTATGTTACATTCTCTGCTCATTTACATATGTCTAGTGACATAAGCACCATGTTTTTCAAGGTATAATTCAGAGAAAACAATAATAAAATACTAAAATATCCAGAATTTATGGCAGGAGGCAACTCACCTCCATTTATTGAGTAAGAAAACAAACACAATAACTACTAACATTATGTTGGTTTATTCCCACACATAAATTTTTTGGCTGATGTTCCTATTGATCAGCTGCAAGCATCCTGAACTTTATCTGGAAAGCTATCAGTTATACTTTATTGCTAATAGACAAAGACTGCCTGACAGGTCCAAGGCTAGCAAAAAAGATCTTATTGTTCCACCTAAATTGCATTAGCCTACACTTCTGTTTAAGGTTGAACAGCTAGCTTCAAGCATTTTTGTCCTGCTTCTCTTGATTGGCTCCAAATAGAACTCAGAACTTCTGTTTCATTTATAGTTTAACTACAATAAAAAGAAAGCATGATGCTAAATTGCTAACTAACATTTTAATCATTCCTTTTGGCCATTTTTAGCAGATAATGATAAATCAGTATTATAGTATAACATAACTAATCAATCAATAAATGGAGATCAAGCTTTAAATATAGGACACTCAATGTCTATTGGCTAAAACTCCTGGATTTAGAAAACAGGTAAGTTGGAGAAAAAATACCTTCAACTCTGAACAACATTTTTGTTGAGCATTCACTTGTGAACTTTTTCCCTGTATTTTGAAAGAGTGCAAGCAAGGTATGTATCTATTTCTTGCTGAGACCTGATATTTGTCCCATTATAATTGGACTTACTGGTGACATCTTTTGGCTATGTTAATTGGTTTCATAATACAAATTCTCAGAACTATTTGGAGCAAAACAGAAATATCAGCAATCAATGAATAAATGTGCCATTTGTATTTGAACACAAGCAAATTAAATTTAATGTTGAAGCTGTCAAAATGAGAAAATAATTTATAATTTAAGCCTGATAGATAGGTGACATTTTATCATAAAGTACCTCAGAGTGGAACCAGTTTAGGACTATTTTATAGCACACCTTGGTCATGCTTTGAACTTTTACAAAATAAAGAAAGAACATTAGTTTTATTGTAATCTGCTTTTTTGAAGGATTTCATTTTGGCTGGGAAAACCCAGTTTTTGAAAAGTGTCATATATTAATAAATATTTAAGCATTCCCTCCAACTTTGTAAAGCGTAATCAAAAATCAATTAGTTCACATTTATGTTAAGATGATGAAACACTTGATGGGGTAAATTTCAAACTCATCCATCTACCTGATGATTATCAATTTGCTGTATTGTTCAACATACTGTTATCAAATATGCATTATGTCATTATGGTTTTATAATAAGAGATAACAAGGCTATATTAAAGAAGCCTGTATTACCAGGTATTATTGTTCTAAAAGCACATATATGAATATTACTATTTATTCCTATTCAATAGTCGAAGTTATACATTATTACTCTATTTCAAACATAAAGTGAAACATCACATCCTTGAAGCTGTTTAATCATAATATTAATACATTCCTTTCTAGAGGAAAACCCGATCACATGTCTAGAATTCTTTGGTGTGTAGATCCAGTCTCTTCATTGAAATTTAATAAAGTTAATGGCACTGATAAAGAAGTTGTTGGTTGTCTAGGATTCTCATAGCTCTCTAAACTAGATTCAGAGGATATGACTCTATCTATATTTCAAACCTGTAAGTTTCACAATGTATTAAATTAGATTTCCTTTGAATAACACTAACTCTAGAATCCTGAGTTAGCTTAATGATCGGTGTTCGAGAGAGCTTTCTTCTATCCAGTACTGGCGCGCTCTCTAAGATCCATCGATTGATATTTGTAAATGGTGGGGTTGCTATTCTTTCTCTCTTTGACGTTGACCAAGTAATTCCTCTTATCACATCCTCTGTTTGTTTTGAATTCATTTTGTTACTGGTGTTCTTTTCTTTTTAAAGCCTCTTTGCTTTATTACAGTACATGGAGTTTGGGAGGAATGGTCACCTTGGAGTTTGTGCTCATTCACATGTGGTCGAGGCCAAAGAACTAGGACAAGGTCATGTTTACCTCCCCAGTATGGGGGAAGATCATGTGATGGACCTGAAACACAGCATAAGCCTTGCAATATTGCCCTGTGTCCTGGTGAGCATGCATAGAATGACCGTTTTTGCTTATGAGGTCTCTCTCTCTCTCCCTCCCTCTCCCTCCCTCCCTTCCCCCCTCTCTCTCCTTCTCTCTCATCCTCCCTCCCTCCCTCCTCTCTCTCTCATCTTTCCTCTGTTGACTGCTTTTGTCATTTTCTACACTTTGAGCCTAAAAACTGCATGAAGAATTCATTACTGGAGCAAACTGGAGCATTAATTAATACGAATGGTTAGAGTTGGGCAAGCAACCTTATCTTTGTCCTGAAAACCATTTGTGCTTCTTAGACCTTAAAATCACATGCTTGGCAATCCTTGGGAAGGCACAGCGAGAACTGAAATTGAGACTCCAGGGACACAAATGTCAAGACTTTTATCGGCTTCCACCAGATCCCTTGTCCCAAATCAATACAAATCCATCCTTGGGAAAGGAAGATGGCTAGGCATTAAATGCTCTCCAAAACAACTAAAGGGATCCATGGTATATGAATGAAAAATAAAAACTCAGAACAAGAATGGCTTTTTAATCCAGTAACAATCCGCTGTGTAAAAAGATGCTATTGTTAGAAAGGCAGCTCTTTCCAGGTTTTCCAGTGATTCCTTTGCTTCCTTTGAATAGAAAGCCTTGCTGATCAGACTAAAATGTGAATTATTTAGTAAACCTGCTTAGGTATAGTGCCTTCAGTAAACCATGATTCAGCTAACCACGTATTGTGAATGCAGTTAGTGTATGCATGGGGAGGATTGTCGAATGGTGGAATGGTTATTTATAAAATAACATATAACAGGATTCTACTCAAAGACCAAAGAATTTCCATCAAAGTCAGACACGTCCATAGTTTTGCACAAAGTCGCTCTTGGATCTTGAGAATTAGATTAATCTGTAAAATAATATTGACATGAAACTGATTATTGACTGATGATCTGGGAATTCCGCATAGGATTCAGAGTTGTTCAGTATAGTTCCCTCTCCTTCTTGCTCCAGTCCCTTATACCACACTAGCTAATCCTAAAAATCTGAAGAAATTCTACAATGGCACAGCATATAACATAGTGCTTGCTTTTGGGGCAAAAAATAAGATTAAATAGATGATGCTGAATCTAATAACAATAATGACCATTTTAGAAATGGTCAGCTAAGGAACATCTCTTTTTTTATACTACTCAGTGTATTCTCCAGGCATACTTTTAATGCTAACATTATTTTAAAACTCTGCATTAGTCTATTTCTATCAAATATTATCAACAATCCATATGTTAATCCATTTACTGTGTATTAAATATTATTCAGTTGCAGTGTTCAATATGTTTGGATGTGAGGCATGTTACTGAAATGGAAGTAGAAAACCCTTCTGAAGTGATTCAAATTAAATGATTATTTAAGTGAAATCTATGACAACTCTGAATACTGAAGTACTGATGAGTAGGATGGTTAGTTATATCCATATATACATCACAGAAAATGTTGCTTTTGGGTATGAGCTTTTAGGAAGAAAATCTCATCTCTATGTTTTACTACCCCAGTGATTTTCCACTGAGGAAAACAAAATAAAACAAAGTAAAGGGAATAACCATAAGAATGTTCTTCAATTGATGTAGTGTAAGTAGTTAATACCATGAAGCATTGGTAGCAACAATCCTTTTAGCTTAAAAATATCATGTAATACAACATCGCCATCACCATTTAACAGACACAGCATAAGGAGACACAAATAAAGTACAAAGAGAACAATGTAGTACAAGCCACATTATCAAGAAATGTTGGGTGGTCCATTCATTATTCATTTCAACCGATTTCTCAAAGTATAACATTTTTAAAAATGTTATGTTCTGTGTTCATTACTTAGCTTGTCACCTTTCTTGTAATATCATTCCACAATGACATTGAACTAGGAATAAATGACAACTGATGTTTATAAGATGACACCTTTATATAAAGCTGCAAAATAAACTTAATAGATGCATCCATTTGCACAGATTGGTTTTTTGTTAGTTTTCTAGTCAATGAAAGTAGTATTTAGTCCACCATAAATGTGTACAGTCTGTTGGTTATTTTGGAGACTTTTTAAAATATAAAATAGAAGCCTGCATTCACATAGTATTGTTTTCTATTATTTTATAATGAAAATGCACTTCTGAAAATGAGAACCAGAGATTGGGATGTATCTTACAACTATGTGGTCTGTCTGTGTTTCTCACAGTTCTTTTTTCAGAATAATAGTGTGTAAACTGCCCGAGCCTTTCCACTTATCCAGAGTTATTATGTTCAACCACTTAAGTCTCCATTATTAACATAAATGAAGAAAGAGCTTAGTACTTGGATAAAGTGCAAATACTTTATATCTTTGAGTAAATACCACATTTTAACTTGTTCCCATGTCATATTTCTTAATGGAAATGGCATTTGCAATTGTACAAAAAAACCTTCAAGCCATCTACTCATATTTTATCTTATTGCACCTGAAACAGCATCTTACCTTACATATGCCCAATAGGAGATCAGTGATCTGTGATATGGTTCATACATACTTTATTTGGAACAAAAAAAAAATTAAAGGCTGCAGAACTGCTTAGACATACAGCTAAAATTTGAAAAATTAGAATATCATGCAAAAGTTCATTTATTTTAGTAATGCAACTGAAAAGGTGAAACTAATATATGAGATAGACTCATTACATGCAAAGCAAGATAGTTCAAGCCATGATTTGTCATAATTGTGATGATGACGGCTTACAGCTCATGAAAACCCCAAATCCATAATCTCAGAAAATTAGAATATTACATGCAATCAATAAAACAAGGATTGTACATAGAACAATATTGGACCTCTGAAAAGTATAAGCATCCATATGTATTCAGCACTTGGTTTGGGCCTCTTTTGCAGCAATTACTGCCTCAATGCGGCGTGGCATGGAAGCTGTCAGCCTGTTGCACTGCTGAAGTGTTATGGAAGACCAGGAGGCTTCAATAGTGGCCTTAAGCTCTTCTGCATTGTTTGGTCTCATGTCTCTCATCTTTCTCTTGGCAATGCCCCCTATATTCTCTATGGGGTTCAGGTCAGGAGAGTTTGCTGACCAATCAAGCATAGTAATCCCACAGTCATTGAACCAGGTTTTGGTACTTTTGGCAGTGTGAGTAGGTGTCAGGTCCTGCTGGAAAATGAAGCTCGTCTGCGGAAGGAAGCATAAAGTGCTCCAAAATCTCATGGTAGACGGCTGCATTGACCCTGGACTTAATGAAGCACAGTGGACCAACACCAGCAGATGACATGGCTCCCCAAATCAACACAGACTGTGGAAACTTCACACTGGACTTCAAGCATCTTGCAATGTGTGCCTCTCCATTCTTCATCCAGACTCTGGGTCCTTGGTTTCCAAATGAGATGCAAAAGTTGCTCTCATCAAAAAAAGAGGACCTTGGACCACTGAGCAACAGACCAGTTCTATTTTTCTTTAGCCCAGGTAAGATGCTTCTGACGTTGTTTGTTGTTCAGGAGTGGCTTGACAAGAAGAATATGACATTTGAAGCCCATGTTCAGGTTCCATCTATGTGTGGTGGCTCTTGATTCACTGACTCCAGCCTCAGTCCACTCCTTGTGAAAGTCCCCAACACTTTTGAATGGCCTTTTCCTGACAATCCTCTCCAGGCTGTGGTCATCCCTGCTGCTTGTGCACCTTTTTCTTCCACACTTTTCCCTTCCACATAACTTTCTTTTTTTATATATTTATAACAAATTTTATTAATTTTACAAAAACAATACACAATCCAGGCATAACAACTTGAAAAATATTAAAAAAAAAAAAAAAATTAAAGAGAGCCAATAGAACATACAAAATAATTCCAAATTGTAATATCAATATTTACGTTATCTATTTAACTTCATATCTTATCCAGACTTCTCCTTTTATCCAAATTATATTTCTTGCTTATTAAAATTTTATTGCCTTTCATAAACATACAAAACACAGAACATAGAAAAAAAACAACAACTAAAACATCTTTTCTGAAGGCTGCCTGATCCCGGGCTGAAACTCTTCTCACAGACACAAATTCAAACATCATATTCACTTTATATATCCTTCCATATCTTATTATCATTTTCTTTTTTTTTTATAAACCAATTTTATTAATTTTACAAAAACAGTGCACAAACTATCAAGGCATAACAGCTTATAAATTCTTTTCTAAAAAAAAATAGTGATAATTAAAGAAGAAAACCAATAGAACATAATGACTCCCAATTATAATATCAATATTTACTTTATCTATTTAACTTCATATCTTATCCCAATTTCCAAATTATTTGTTAATTAAAATTTTATTGCCTTTTATCAACATACAAAACCCAAAAAAACATAACAAAACCTTTATATATCCTTCCATATCTTATTCCCATTTTCAATAACATTCTTTGTCTGTTCTATTTCCAACTATCCATTCATCTTTTTTCTTTTACTATACTTCTCCTGTACACAAATTGGAGTGACGCCTTTAACTCATTACCCTAACTTAAAAATACTTCACATAACACTTACTTTAGCTTGGGATTCTGTTTAGTAGATTCTAAAATTACACAATAAATTTTATACTCTAAATACACATATAAAAACACAATCTTATATACCTTCCAGAATCCCCCTTTTATCCTTAATTAGATTCACCCATTGTCTCTAAATAAGCTTTTTTTCTTTAGATCTTGCTTCCCACCATTGAGGCTTCTCCTCCCCCCTTTTCTCTCTTGCTTATTCTTCTCCTTGCCCTTTTTACCCCTTTGTCTCTCCTCCTCCCTTTTCTTACTCCCTTTCCTTTGCTTTCTAACCTTGCCTCCACCTTTCCTCTCATTTTTCTCTTTTTTGGTTGTTTTTTCAAACCTTAAAATCCCCTTTTTCTTATCCTCTTTCTCCTCCTCCCTGGAAAAAACCCATTGTTCATCAAAGATGGCTTCTTGTTCCTCTTCTTCTTTGTCCCAGTCATTCTGCTGCGTAATCAACTTTTCATAAGTACATAATGCCATTTCTAAAAATTGAAATAAAGTGCCCAAAGTATC
This sequence comes from Hydrophis major, assembly GCA_033807585.1. Lineage (NCBI taxonomy): Eukaryota > Metazoa > Chordata > Lepidosauria > Squamata > Elapidae > Hydrophis > Hydrophis major. The sequence continues at coordinate 280,912,833 of CM066328.1, forward strand.
TTTTCCATCTTGTTCTTCCTTTTTATATTTTTGATATTCAATTTTTAGTTCATCCACAAGCAATGCCATCCTGAAAAAGAGAAACTTTCCCCAAAACAACCAACCAAGTATTTTTAATCAAAAATAAATCAAAAAAAGTTCTAAAAGTTAATACTTTTCTTCTTTCTTCTATTTCTCTTTCTGGGGTTACTGTTTAATCAAAGAGGTCCAATTACCATATATCTTTTTTTGAGATTCTAGGCAATCTCCTCCTTTTACCACTTCTGCTCCAATTTTTTTCCTCTCCCTTCCCACTTGCAACATCAATTTTTAAATGATCAGAAATCCATACCTCTAATAAGGGTTTTTCAATTTCTTAAATTTTTAAGTCCAATGTCCAAGAACTCTTTTATCGCTTAACTTCAACTTTCAGAATAGTTCACCTTCAGTGCCCAAACAAATTTCAAATCTTCATCTGCTGTTTCCATGGGGTGGGAGAATGAAGAAAAAAAAGTTCCCTTTAACAGCTTCTCCGCCGCTTTCGATCTTCTTAGGGATACAATGTATCCTCCAGCAATTCAGACAGCTCAGTTCCAGCGAATTTAAAAGATGTTGATTGACCCAGCTCAGCCAGCACTTTCACTTTTCTTGCTTCCTCCAGCACAATCTTACCCAGTTGCAGGCTTCTTCGTGGCGGCCATTGCTGACCACCGCTCCACCACCTTGGGAAAAAGGGGTTTTTCCGGACGAGGAGGGATTCTGCGACACCCCCAATCCCCTGTCTGGCTCCCCTCTCTCTTCGGCTGTCCCTACAGGGCAGCCATATCCCCCTGAACCATTTGGATCGGGGGTACCTCGGCGGGAAGCACAGCAGGAATAGCAAACGGTCGCGAATTCCTGCTGCCACCAAAGCCACGTGGAACCGGAAACCCCTTCCACATAACTTTCTATTAATGAGCTTTGATACAACACTTTGGGAACATCCAACTTCTTTTGCAATTACCTTTTGAGGCTTTCCCTCCTAATGGAGGGTGTCAATGATGGTTTTCTATACAACTGTCAGGTCAGCAGTCTTTCCCATGATTGTGATTCCTACTGAACCTGACTGAGAAACCATTTAAAGGCTCAGGAACCCTTTGCAGATGTGATGGCTTCATTAGCTGATTAGAGTGGGACACTTTGATCCTATAATATTGAACCTTATCACAATATTCTAATTTTCTGAGATTGTGGATTTGGGGTTTTCATGAGCTGTAAGCCATAATCATCTCAATTATGACCAATCACAGCTTGAACTATCTTGCTTTGCATATAATGAGTCTATCTCATATATTAGTTTCACTTTTAAGTTGCATTACTGAAATAAATGAACTTTTGCAAGACATTCTAATTTTTCGAGTTTCACCTGTCCTCCTTAGGCTATATGCTTCCTACCAAAGACTTGATTCATGGCAAGTGGCCAAAACAGATTTACTTAGGGATTTAATCAATGTTAGGATATCAAGTGCCACTGATTAAATCCCTAAGTAAAGTAAATCTATTTTGGCCACTTGCCATAAATCAAGTCTTTGGTGTGAGACAATACCATCCTACCATGTTTAGGTAGATGTATAGCTCCTTGTGACAGAGGCTCCTGTGCTTTTCATATAGGGAGCTCATGAACAAGCAATCACTTGTTTGTCATATTTAAAACATTACTCTTCTGGATCTTTCATTAGTGTTGGGTAATTAGTGTGCTTCATCCAGAGCATCTCATTTACTTGTGAATCTGGAATACAATTGCTAAATGTGACATTATAAATTGCAAGGCACTTTTGCTGTGCAGTGCTTCAGTTTAGGTTCAGAAGAGATATCATAGAACAAGAGGGAGCATGAACAACGCACCTGCCTATGAAAATAGATGTGTTATCTTTAATATGTGTCAAATAGGTGCTGCACTCACAATCCTGGACTTTCTAAAGCATGTCTTCTGAGTTAAATCTAAAATGTAGCCCATCCCTCTTAATAGATATTTGGCCATCAGTTCTGACAAGAAATTAATAAGACAAAAGTTGCCATTACTTCTGACAAGAAATTATTCCTACACCTATCCAACACTACATCTACTGGAAACCAAAAGTAGCATCTAAATGAAGTAGAGGCTAGCAAATATTAAGTGATGATATGTAGTCACAGTTGAAGAACTAGTTAATTCCCATTCCCAAGCTCTGCCTTTAAGTTGCATTTGTGTATAAACCGGGACAGTATTATTGCATAGTACTGTATAAGTAGTATTGAATTTGAATCATTGTGTATTTAACCTGAAGTATTGTGTATTTACATAACTCGAATTTTACTACAATAGGTTCCATACTTAACTATGGGTCATCAGTAAACAGGGCATTCTAAACTCTAGAGACTATCTATACCTTTTACAGGTTATGAGTTAAATTTAGAACAGTGGCCCCCAACCTTTTGGGCACCAGGGACCAGTTCTGTGGAGAAAGGTTTTTCTGTGGACCAGAGGAGGTGTGTTTTCACATGCTGCTGGCATCCTTAGCATGGAGTTTTGCTTTTTGTTTGCTGGCAAGCTGAGGAATGGTGCCAGTCCATGGATCCCTGATCTAGAACAAAGTTATCATTATCATCAATGAATATGAATATACATGAAACTCACATTACAAAAAAGAGCTGCTCTGCTCAATTCCAAATGTAAATCTAAAATGAACAAGTTATACTCAAAGAAGAAACTCTTTGGGCCCTATAAGGCAAGTGGTTTTCATTTCTATTTTGCTCTGTTGCAATAGTTGATGGACAGTGGCAAGAGTGGAGTACTTGGAGTCAATGCTCGGTGACCTGCTCCAATGGCACGCAGCAGAGAAGTCGACAATGCACAGCAGCAGCACACGGAGGCTCTGAGTGCAGAGGTCCATGGGCAGAAAGCAGGGAATGTTACAACTCTGAATGTACAGGTACATTACATTCTCTCAATCCCTTCTTATGTAGTGGTGGGGAAAATATTGGGTATTCTTCTTTATTCTCTTAATATTCTGTGATGCCATAGAGGCTGAGATATATTGTTAGGGGTACAAGAGATGTTCTTGGGGTAGGAGAAGCACAAGATTATCTAGTATGCTTTTGAGCAATTTCTAACCTGTGATCTAGGCAATTGAACTTGGACTTCTGTTCCTGTAGTCTAATATACCATTCTTACCATCCTTGGCTAAAAAAGTTGCTTCGTGTTTAATACATGACAAACATCGTTTTTTTCTCCTTCTGCTCATTTATATTCATTTTTAGAATACCAGGGGAAGGGGAATAGTAAACATAAAATCATTCTTTCTCAGCCCAACTCACCTCACAGGGTTGTTGTTGTGGGAGAAATAGGAAGAGGAAGGTATGTTGGATATGTTCACCAGCTTGAGTTAATTCTAAGATAAAGGTGGGGCACGAACGAATTAATTAATTAATTAATTAATTAATTAATAGCAGTGTTAAAATAACAGAAGAGGGAAGGACAAGTTATAGAGCCTGGATTTAAAAATGCTTCAACAAGACCCATAATAATGAAATGCCTCATTTTGATTAAACTGCAGTTTGAGATATCAAATAAGCATCTGCTGCAAAACTTTGTGAACACAGATATCTTGGTGTAGTTATTTATCAGATGACACCTTGTCTAGATTACCTTAAACTAGTTAATATCTTTGTTCTGTATTGCTGCATTAGCATTCTTGTAATACCCGATCCCGATTGGTTAAGACGCACCGCGCTCGGATTGGCTGAGTAAGCCGCAGTGATTGGCCCATTGTGAATCACCCGCGATTGGGTAAAACCAATCGCAGGAGATTCGAAACAATGTCATTGGCCACGGCGCCGAGAGCAAGTTCAATATAAACCGCCACTGATCCGAAGCCGAGCTGAACCAATCTAAACATGCAATAAAAGAGGTTTAAAAGTCACTGAGTCTCCCGTATCTTCTTGGGACCGATTTACCGACATAACAATCTTGTTTAGATTACTCTGATGAAAGAAAAATAAAAAAAAATTACCACTGTACAACTCCCAACAATGATTATGCTGGCTAACTTTGCTGGGTATTGGAGCCCAACATCCAAAAGAGAGCTTGCTTCTCAGGCCAGCTAAAATACCTGGAAAACTATTCAGCAGACTCCACTAGTGCCAAAGATGCAGTAACCTTGTTTACTGTGGCCAACTGCTGGAAACATATATATTATCAAAGTTAAATGGTTGCATTGGCTCTTGGTCCTCTTCTGGGTATACTTGGAAAACCTCTGGCCTTCGAAAGCCCTAAGTGGCTTATTAAAATTAATTTTTAGCAGGGAGCAGTACCAAGCTGGCCTTGGCTAACCATGAGGAAAGTTTAGCAGAGTCTGACTTGATTAGGTTTTGAATGGGAGGCTATTACTCTAGGACTGTAGACCAGGCTGAGAATTTGGGGGAGAAAAGAAATCCAAGAGGAACACAGAGTAAATCTCCCTATTGTTGCCAATCCAACAACATGGATATGCCCTTGTTGTCACCAGGTTAAATTTAAGGGAGATTTCCCTTTTCCCCTTTTCCCATATATAAGCTGCATCCTTTTTTTTTTTTTCTTCTTTACAGTTTAACGTTGCTTATAGCAACTTCAAAATCATCTTCTGCATGAGATAAAGACTGATTTTTTAAAAAATAATGTATTGGAAGAAACTCTATTTACTATTATTTACTACTTCTTGGGTTATTTTTTTTTTTTTGAAAAAAGATTTTATTAATTTTCGACAAACAAACAAGACAAACAAAACATTAAAACATTCAACTCTCGTATGTACATCCAGTGTGTCAGTTGGTTCATCATTTTTGTGCATTCATTCTGTAGTCCCAGTTACAATTATGTTACACAACAACTCATATTATCAATCCAAACTTGTATATCCTAATATCACTAAAAAAAAAAAAGAAATTTTTGACTATACTTTTAATCATTCATGCTTTATGAGCTAACAATACTTTAACCAGATTATTCAACAAATCATATAATCATACCAAATCAATCCTAAAAAACCCTTTATAAATATAATATCAAATAACAAAATAATAGCAAAATAGCAAAATAAAGATATTTCTTACTATCTAGCATTCTAAATATTCTATTATCATATTTTATCATCTAGCCATTTATAAAAAAGATCCCAAATTTCATAAAATTGTTTATCCTCTTGCTCTCTAATTTCAAATGTCAATCTGCTCATCTCAGCACATTCCAATATTTTCTTAATAATTTCTTCCTGTAATGGTATTTTCTCATTCTTCCAATTTTTAGCAAATACAATCCTGGCCGCTGTTAATACATTTACAATCAGGTATTTCAAATCTTTATTATATATATCAGGTAAAATTCCCAATAAGAAGATCTCTGGTTTCAAGTCTATATGTTTCTTTGTCATTTTTTCCAACCACATGCGAATTTTAGTCCAATATTTTCTAGCATCCTCACAAGTCCACCACATATGGTAATACGAGCCGGGTATCTGATGACATTTCCAGCATTTTTCAGATTTGTTCTTAAACATTCTTGCTATTCTTGTCGGAGGAAAGTGCCACCTGTAAAACATCTTATACAAGTTTTCTTTATATGCTGTTGACATTGTCATTTTATAATTTTGAGACCACAATTTCTGCCATTTCTCTAAATCAATCCCATATCCAAAATTCTTCCCCCAAACAATCATAGTTTCTTTGGCTTGTTCTTCCTCTAATTTCATTCCCAGTAAATAACCATATAATTTTTTAATCACCTTCTCATCAGTACCCATCAAGATCTTATCTAAATCAGTCTGCTTATCATAGAATCCCTCCGTTTTAAAATCTTCATCATACCTTGAATGTATTTCCAATGAAAACCAATTCATCCTTATACCTTGTTCCTCTAAGTTTTGGATCGATTTAAGTTCACCCTTTTCATCCAAAAGTTCCCCATATCTAATTGTTTGTTCCTTCTTATAAATTATAGGATAGGAAAATGCTTCAATAGTTGATAACCAAACTGGAATTTTCAAATAACATTGTCTTTTTATCTTCTCCCAATTTAACCACAAAGACTCCCGTACATAATGTCTTCTAAAATAACCCTGTGTTTTAGTTCCCTTATACCATAAAAAAGCATGCCAGCCCAACAGCAAATCATGCCCTTCTAATGTCAACAACCTATGTTTTCTTAATGTTATCCATTCTTTGACCCACATCAAACTTTCAGCTTGATAATACAATTCCCAATTAGGCAGGCCAAAACCTCCTCTAATTCTAGCATCTTGCAAAAGCTTTAGCATTATTCTCGCTTTTTTACCTTGCCATATAAACTTCAACATAATTTTATTTAAATCTTCAAAATAGTCTTTTCCAAGCCTAATTGGTATTGTTTGAAACAAAAATAAAATTCTAGGTAAAATATTCATCTTAATTGTTGAAATTCTCCCTATTAACGACAATTGCAAGTTTTCCCACTTCTTCAAATCTGTAGTTATCTGTTAAGTTTAATATAATTATTCTCCTTTAATGTGCTACATCTTGTTGTTAAATATATCCCCAGATACTTAACCTTATTTGTAACTTGAATTTTCAAAAGATCTGCCAGTTCTTCTCTTTGTTTCAATAGCATGTTCTTTGTCAAAATCTTTGTTTTATCTTTATTTATTTTCAAACCAGCCACCTCTCCATATGTCTCTATCCTTTCCAATAACTTTGGAGCTGTTTCTAGCGGGTCTTCCAGAATAAAAGCTAAATCATCAGCAAAAGCTTGTAGCTTAAATTCTTCCTTCTTAATTTTCATTCCTTTTATGCTTTTATCATCCCTAATATTTCTATTCAACACTTCCAAGGTCAACACAAATAGCAAAGGAGATAGGGGACATCCTTGTCTTGTGCCTTTCCTTATATTAATAAAATCTGTAAGTTCCCCCTCCATCATTACCCTTGCTGTCTGTTTATTATATATGGCTTCTATTGCTTGAATAAATTTTTTAGCAAAACCCATCTGCTCCAATAGTAATAACATAAATCTCCAGTTCACGTTGTCAAATGCCTTTTGAGCATCTAGGAATATCAAAGCCATTTGCTTTTCAGGATGAGCCTCATAGTATTCCAAAGTGTCCAAGATTACTCTCATATTGTCTCTAATTTGTCTCTTTGGCAGAAATCCATTTTGATCTGGGTGAAAAAAATTATTTAAATATTTTTTAAGTCTTCTGCTAATATTGAAGCAAAGATTTTATAGTCTGCATTCAATAAAGAAATAGATCTATAATTCTTAATTTGCAGTGGGTCAGTCTCTTCTTTCGGTATAAGTGTAATATAAGCCTCTGACCATGTTTTGGGTATCATCTTCTTTAACATAACTTCATTCATAACTTCTAACAATGGGATGCTCAATGATTCTTGAAATGTTTTATAGAATTCTGCTGGAAGCCCATCTGGACCCGGTGCTTTCCCATTATTTTGTCTCTTAAATGCTTCATTTAGTTCCATCATTGTTATATTGCTTTCTAGCATTTCTTCAGTCTCTTTAGATATCTTCGGTAAATTAGCTTCCTGTAAATACTGTTTGACTTTTTCCTCATCAATATTCTCTTGTTTATATAGTTGCCCATAAAAATCTCGAATAATTTCCTTTTTCTCCTTATTCCCATAATAAACTTGGCCTTGTTCATCTATTAACTTCAATATTTTTCTTGATTCCTTCTCTTTTCTCAATTTATATGCTAGCCATCTACCTGGTTTATTTGCATCTTCAAAATAATTCTGTTTAGAATTTCTGATTTTCTGTGCCTGTTCTTCTTTCTCTATTAATTCCATTTTATGTTTGATTACATCCAGCTTCAATTTAATATCCTTTTTCTGTGGCATTTTATGCAATTCTTTTTCAAGACTTTTATACTCATCTTCCAAGGCCTTAGAAGCTTGCCTTTTCCTAATATTCTTTTTTCTTGTATAATCTATTATCAAACCTCTAGCGTATGCCACACATTCTGCGTTGAAGTATCTTCTTTTTTATTTTCTCTGAAGAAAAAAGCCAATTCCTTCTCCATCCATTGTATAAAATCTTTCTCCTTTAAAATAGTATTATTTAATGTCCATTTCGATCTTTTTTTTTGTCCCTTCCATTTAATTGTCATTGGGCTATGATCTGCCCAAGTACTTGTTTCAATATTTGTTTCTTGAATATTGGATATTAATTCTGTTGAGATCCAAATCATATCTAATCTGGACCATGATAAATGTCTATTTGAATAAAAAGTATATTGTTTAGCTTTAACATTTCTTTCTCTCCAAATATCTTTTAAAGTTAATTCATCTGTCATTTTAAAAAAAGACTTAGGGAGAGCCTTTCTATTTTGCTTTATTGTTGTTGCTATATAGTCCAATTTATTGTCCACAATTCCATTAAAATCTCCCATCATAATTATATTAACATAGTCCAGTCCACTTATTTTCATGTGTAGCTTTTTATAAAACTCTTCTTGTTTATCATTCGGAGCATAAATTGCAATCAAGAGTATTTTTATATTATTGTCCATTATTTCTACCATTAATACTCTTCCATCTTCATCCATGTAAATCAATTTTGCTGGGATAGCCTCTTTAATGTATAGAACCACTCCTCTTTTCTTACATTGAGTCAAAGAAGTAAATATTTTCCCCAATTTTGGCTGTACTAACAATTGTTCATGTTGTTTTTTAATATGAACTTCTTGTAGACAAATTATATCAAATTTTAATTTCTCTAATTTATGAAAAGTTTTCCTTCTTTTAACAGCTGAATTAAGTCCATTTATATTCATTGTAATCAGTTTTCTTTCTTCCATGATTATGCTTTATATTTAGGTCTAACCGCTCTCGTGGATCTCACTTCACGCTGTTCTTTGCTATCCACCTGTCCCCCTACTGCTCCTTTCTCTTTTTCAGTCTCCAGTTGTTCCTCTTGAAACAATTAATGAGACCTCTTTCTCTGCCTCCTCTCTTCTTCCTCAAAGAAATTCTGCATGGAAAAGTTCTGCTTTCTCAATTGAATCAATTCTATGTCTGTGCTCTTGCCATCTAAACATTAGTTCTTCTGAATCAGCCATCTATAATTCACTTCGTTTTCCAGTAGCATTTTGGTCAGAAATCGATATTCTCTTCTCATCTCTCTCACTCTTCTGGGTATTTGTTTTAAAACCACAACCTCTTTACCTTTGTATTTCAATGTTTTCTCTCTTACTACTTGTAATATTTGCGTTTTAATGGATTTTTTGGTAAATCTAATATGGACTTCCTTGGGTAATTTATTTCTCATCGCATACCTTGTGTAGACTCGATATATCTCATCTATTCCATCCATCATCTTTTCCTCTGTAATTTCCAAAGCATCTGCCAAAATTTCTATCATTATCGCTGCCAAATTTTCTCCTTTTTCCTCTTCTATATTTTGAAATCTGAGGTAAAATTCTGACATTTCCATCTCCCACCTCAACATCCCACTTTTTTCTTGTTCAACCGCTGTTAATCTACTGTCAATATTTCCAATCTTCTTCTCTCTTTGTTTTCCTTCTTCCTCAATTTTTTGGAATCTCTCCTCATACTTGACCATCATTTGTTTAATGTTTTCCACTTTTTCATCAGTCTTCTCTATTCTTTGTTCAATATTTTCTGTTCTTTGTTCAATATTTCCTGTTCTTTGTTCAATGATGTCTGATTTTGTCTTGAGATCTTGGATTCCTTGCATAATCCTCTGTAAAGTTACTCTTGTTCCTTATCTTGCTTCAACATTGTCTGAATTAAACGTTGTCCTCCAGCTGGTGGGGAAGGAGAGGTAGAAGTAGAAATGCCAGATGGTATTGGTTTCCTGCTCATTTCAATGCTTCCAAAGCTTCAAATTCTTTTTGACTTTTAATCCAACTGGTAGAGCAGCCAATTATAATCCAAAATTGAAAACTCCAATAGTAAAAGGCACGAAACCAAAAAAAAAAAAAAACAGGAAAAAAGGAAGAAGAAAGATCTTCAGGTTCTTCTAGACCCTAATCCAATTACGAAGTAGTCCACCATAAAAAAGAAAAAATAGAAAGGAGAAAAACAAACAAATCCAAAAATAATAATATTGATTAAGAGCAAAAAAAAAAAAAGAGAGAAAAAACAAAAAGTTCCTTCAGGTTCTTCACACCTTAATCCAGTTGAAAAGTCTCAATAATCAAAAAAGAAAAACAAAGTGGTCCAAAAACATGAATAGAAAAAGCAAAAAAGTCCCAATAAGAAAGAAAAGAAAAATAAAGAAGAAACTCTGAGGCTTTCCCTTTAAAATAAAAGGCAGAAATAAGAATATTACTAGAATTGAAATTTAGAAAAAGGCTGGTGGATGATATATATATTTTATATATATATAAAAGCACACTGCACTTTATTTATTTATCCAAGGCTCTTGTTATGACTCTCTTCTCCAGCAGCTTCAAAGCCAAACCTCAAGTGTTGAAATATTGATAACAGTCCATGAAAGCACCTGCAATAATATTTTGCTGTGCTCTCCCTCTATCTTATCACGTTAAAATGTCCTTGAGAAGAGGTCTTTTTGCAATTCTCTCCAATTCAAATAAAATACTTTCAAGCCTCTATTGGCAGTGTTGCAAAGTTTCTTAATGCTCTTCCTCCCCCCCAGCCAGAAAAAAGGAGTAATATATACAGGAAAAAAAAATAGTCAAAGGGAGCCTCTATCCTAAAGAAAGTTAAAAAATCAAAGGGAGCATAAAAATATATATAAGAGAAAATTCAATCCGGTTACCTACAAAGTCACACTAAAGTTCCCCCAAAAAAATATAGAAAAAAGAAAAAAAAAAACCCAAGCCTCAATTTGACATCACTTTAAAAAACGCCGCTCAGACAGTTTAAGTCAAAAAAAAAAAAGTCTCACAGATTTCTTCTTTGTTCAGGATGCCCTTTCCAACCTCATCGAATTTACAACACAAAAGAGTTTTTCTCACCCAACCGTCACACTTCTTTCCAGCCACTTTCTTTCCGGAGCTGTCCCGACTTCAGCAGCTATGGAGGCTGCCTCTCCGCCGCCAGCAAAAGGGCTTCTCCCGGATCAAACCAGAGATTTTGCAGTATCTCTGGGATCCTGGGACAGTACCCTTCTCAATCCCCGTCTCTACGGGACAGTTTAGGTCCGTTGGGACCGACCAGGGGCGAAAATATCGGCTGCGATCTCCGAGCCTCGAGATCTTAGCTGTATCGCCAAAACGAAGCTCCGCCTTCTCCTTCTTGGGTTATTGAAGGCTACTCCTATATATTTATAGAGCAGGCTTTTATAAAAAGAAAAAGAATACGAGAAAATGAAAGGTACATTTAGAACCTCATTTTTTACACGCAGTCATACAAGCAGTCAGAAGAAATGTGGGCTGAAGTTTAATCTACTAAGGGAATCAATTTGTAATGACAGTATATTACTGAAGAATGGCTCAGTATTTCAAAGTTCAGAAACTTTAAACATTCTTTCTGGAATGTCTCTTAATCCTGGAGACTGGCAGCTTTTAACTGCTCTTTAAAAGAATTATTGTATAATAAGCCAAGGAGATGAGAAATGCTATTTTAAATTACCATAATTTAAAAAGAGAAATACTTGCATTTTACTAAATATTTCCAATATTGTCAAAATAATTTTCCTTCTCCTAATTCCAGCAACCTGGATAGTTAAGATTTCTCTGTTTATTTTGTTTCCCTTCATTTTTTTAAAAAAAATCATCTGCTTCAAACACTTTATATTCTCCATACAATTTACAATATGCCTTTTTAAATTAATGTTTGCATTATAAATAACTTCATGTAACTTCAGTTCAGTTTCTTTTGCTTTAAATTTGCAACAAGTCTTATGCCAGTCAAGTTAATAATATTCAGCTGAAACTGTTTATAATAACTTTAGTAGAAAAAGAATTCTTGGCTAGACTAGTTAATTTCAGACATGTTATAGCAGTTCATTTTATATTTTATTAACACTTACCATTTCTCTCTCTCTTTCTCTCTGTCTCCCTCTCCCTCTTCCTCCACCACTTTCTTCATAGTTTTTTCAACATTTCAAAATTGCACACATTGCAATTGACCCGAATTTCTTTGCTGCAGATTTAACTTCGGCACAAAGCTAGGCTTCCAGAACCTTAACCTGCAAGAAAAGGGAGCATTTTGCCAGTTGCTTTTATTCTGATGCTTTTATTTGTAGTAAATCCTCTTGTTTGAGATTTTAGGATTGTCGGTTTATTAAAGGAAGTATAGAAGGAGCAGCCTATTGGAGCAAAGGCAATTAAACACATTCCATAATATGTAAGGAGGAAAGAAGAGGATTTGAGGAATGTGTTATGTTTGGAGCATGGGCAAGAAAGAATGGAGACAAGCCGGTGAAACGGTGAACTTCAACTCTTTATTTACATGGTGTGACAGTTCAAACTGGACGGCTGCTATACCCTTCCTTATATAGGCAACCCAATAACTATTTCAACCAATAACAATCCAGGAGTGCTAGCTTCGTTAACCAATGCGAATGGCCAGTTAATGGCCAATCAGATTCTCCTGAACGGACCAATCCGACCCTGCCATTAACAGCCAATCAGAAGTGCAGGGCCAGAACCCTGCACTTGACTTCAAGCTCAAGATAACTTTATTTCACATTTATTCATTCACAACACCCCTTTCCCCCTGGCTTCTGTTTACGGGGCTCAGTCACATAGTCCTTGAGGTAGGACGGTTGTTTTATTAGTCTTTTTGATTTCCGCTGTGCGTCTTGCATTTGGCTGCACTCTCGCTGAGGTAGATCGTTGTTTGGCGAAAGGGGTGCCTCTGGTTCAGAGTTCGTGTTTCCATTGTCACCAATATCTTCGGCAACTTCCTGAGGTGAACTTACTCCCATCCCTGGTTCCAGTTCCCGTGTCTCTGTTCCGCTATCGTTCCCTTCAAAGGGATTTTCCTCCAGTTGAAATTCGTCTTCCTCTGTATCTCCCCTCCCCCTCAGTTTGGTCATAAGGGAGTTCGGAATTGCCTGACTGGAGCCGTGATCGTAATTGATCGATACGGCGCTTCCAAAGTCTATCGTCAGGGCACTGTACAAGGTATGATCTTGGGCCAGTTACACGGATTACCGTCGCTTCTACCCACAGCGGATCGCCCGATAGGTTTTTACCGTACACCAAATCGCCTACCTGGAAGGTACGGCATCGGCCGCTGGATCCAAGTGGTTTTTCCGGTTCGTAAGCTGGGTGTAACCGGTCGAGGTGGGAGTGGAGCTTCCGTCCCATTAGCAGCTCGGCGGGAGTTTTGTTGGTGATGCTGTGAGGTGTGATGTGCTGTAGAAAAAGGATTCGGTTGATTTTCTCGTCGATGTTGTTGTAGTCTATTTTTTGTAGCGTTTTCTTAACAAATTGGACCATGCGCTCAGCCCTACCGTTGGCCGCAGGGTGCGCAGGCGAAGTGAGTGCATGTCGGATACTGTGGTCAGCCAGGTAACGCTCAAAGGACAACGCGGTAAATTGGGGCCCGTTGTCAGACACCAGAACATCTGGTAATCCATGGGTTGCAAACAGTCTTTCCAGTCTCTTGATGACCGCTTCTGTGGTCGTGTTCCTCATACGGTGGATCTCGACCCAATTTGAGTAGGCGTCGACGGTTAACAAGAAGGTGTGGCCTTTCGTCGGCCCAGCAAAGTCCAGGTGAATACGGGACCAAGGTCCCCATGGCGTCTCCCATTTGGTTGGGATTGCCTTTGGTGGAGCGTTGCTTACTTCTTGGCATCTATGACAAGCTTTGAGCCAAGTCTCAATTTGCTTGTCGATGCCTGGCCACCATGTGTAGCTTCGTGCGAGAGCTTTCATGCGCACGATTCCGGGGTGGCCATCGTGCAAGGTTCTCAGTACTGCTTGTTGGAGTCGCTCTGGGATAACGACTCTATCACCCCAGATGATACAGCCCTTTTGAGAAAACAACTCTGTTTGTCGACTTTTGAATGGTGCGAAATTGTCTAGTATTTGGTCCAATGGCCATCTGCATTCCACCCAACTGAGGACTCGCGCTAAGGTGGGATCACGTCTTGTTTCTCTCACGATATCACCGGTGGTTAATGGCGGTGTGTGAAGTGTCTCGATCTGCAACATAGTTACTGTAGGCGCGGGGTCGTCGAGAGTCTCTGGAAGCGGTGCTCAACTCAATGCGTCGGCATGGGGAATGGCTTTCCCCGGGCGGTATTGCCGCCAATAATTATAAGCAGCCAAGAATTCTGACCAGCGAGTCATCCTGGGAGATAATATATAGGGAGTCGGTTTATCTCTGGCTATTATTCCCAGCAACGGTTTGTGGTCAGTCACGATAGTAAAAGCCCGGCCATACACGTACTCGTGAAATCTTTTAACGGCAGACACAATCGCAAGGGCTTCTTTATCGATCTGGCTATAATTTCGCTCAGTTTTTGAAAGCGTCTTTGAAAAATAGGCAACAGGGGCTTCGCTACCATTAGGCAATACATGGCTCAAAATGGCTCCCACTCCGAAAGGTGATACATCGCACGTAATATTTAACGGCAAGGTCTCATTGTACTGCATGAGTACAGCGTCAGAAGTCAGTAGTTTTTTCACATTACAGAACGCCTGCTCTTCTCTATGACCCCATACCCAAATTGCTTTTTTGTCCAGTAAATGATGTAAAGGTTCAGTGACAGTTGCTTTGTGCGGTAGAAATATGTTATAAAAGTTGATAAGGCCTAGAAACGCCTGGAGGTCGGTCTTATTCCGGGGTCTGGGAGCATTTTTTATTGCTCTCAATTTACTGTCGGTAGGGTGAATACCCTGACTGTCAATTAAATACCCTAAATATTCGACACGATCTGTACACAGTTTACACTTATTCTTTTTCACTTTAAGACCTGCGTCTTTGAATTTCTGAAGAACTAATTTTAAGCGATCCCATAAGATTTTTGTAGTAGGTGCAGCAATTAACACATCGTCAAAGTAGGGGACCACGCCTTTAATCCCTTGTAGTAGCCTTTCCATAAGGCTCTGAAAAATCCCCGGGGATACACTGACTCCGAACTGGAGCCGGGTACATTTAAAGGCACCTCGGTGCATCACAATCGTCTGTGCCTGTGCCGTTTTTTCATCAACTGGTAGTTGCTGATATGCTTGAGCTAAGTCTAGTTTAGCCTAGACTTTTCCGCCCCCCAGAGAATGGAGGAGGTGCTGCACCACCAGCACCGGATATGCGTTTTGCTGTAGGGCATGGTTCAGGGTGGCCCGGTAGTCCCCACAAATTCTAATCGAACCATCCGGCTTAATTGGTGTCACGATTGGGATCTCCCAGGGAGAGTGATCAGTTGGCTCTAGCACTCCCTGGGCTATTAACTTATCAAGCTGTTCGTCCATTTTCAGCTTTAAGGCAAATGGAACTCAACGGGGCTTAAGGCAGATGGGAGCTATTTTTGGATTAAGGCTGAACGATATCGGGGTCCCCTTGTACTTACCTAGTTTTTCTGCGAAGATGTCCCTGAATTCATGGACGAGGTCCTCCCAGTCACTGTCGCTGATTCGGTTAATGCCTGCCACTTCAATGCCGAGTGGCGCGAACCATTGGAGGCTTAGCAGGCTAGGCCGATCTTTGTCGATCACAGTCAGAGGTAAGTATGCCATGCAGTTCTTGAATGAGACCCGGACTCGGCTGGATCCAACGACTGGAATCCGATTCCCTTGATAGTCTTTAAGGATAAGTCTTTGGGAATGGAGGTCTTGGCGCCGGATAGTAGGGATGAGTTGCTTAAGGGTCCTCCAGGAAACCATCGAGAGAGACGATCCCGAGTCGACTTCCATTTGGCAAGGCTGATTTTCGATGGCCACTGTAATTCGGATTTTCTTAGCATCCAAGGAAGAGGCGTGACCAATAGTGATAGTTTGGTGAGCCTCTTCTCGCTTCGTGGGGCGATTCAAGATTCGGTTTCTGTAGGAGTGGTTTACTGGTTCTCACCTTACAGGACGGTTTCCTGTCGATTGGCGATAGTTAGCCCCCTTCGAGGCCTGGCCAGGTCCTTGGAAGCTTCGGCAGACCTGTCCGATGTGGCCTCTCTTCCTGCACTCATGGCAGAGCGCGTCACGGAATTTGCATTCGGACCTGGAATAGTTGGCCCCACAGCCAGCTCATGGGTGCAGGGACTTTGGGTACTGGTCCCGATCGGACCGCAATCGATGGACCTCTTCTTCATCGCTGTCTGACAATGAAGAGAGGTCTTTGTGGTGGGTCGTCAGAAGCTGTCCTTCTGACTTGGGTGAAATTTTGCCGGTCGGTTGGTGTACCGGAGCACGGTTTCGATGTAGTTGGGCAGCCGACTTCCTGGTTGCTTCCGCTGCAGTAGCATCAGCGATGGCATCGGCAAGGCTGATGTCGCCTTTCGCCATCAGCTTACTCTATACATTTAGTGCATCTAGTCCCAGGACTATTCAATCTCTCAAAGTCTCTTCCAGGTCAGCGAACCCACAGAGGCCTCCCAGGTTTCGGAGGTCTGCGACGAAATCGGCAATGCTCTCTCCTTTCCGCTGGTTTCTTTAGTAGAACTCGTGCCGCCTTACAAGCGTTGGTACGGTTGGTGCATAGTGGGCCCTCAGTAGGGGTTCAAGGACGTCCCAGTCCATAGTCTTCACTTCAGCTGGTTTTTCCAGGGCCTTGGCCATCTTGAATACGGTTGGCCTGCAATGCATTAGGAATACTGCCCGTTTCTTCCCGGTTGTGGCATCCTTCAAATTGTTAGTTTCCAAGAACATTTGGAAACGATCCATGTAGGACTCCCAGTCCTCTTACACTGGGTCAAACGGAGCGGGTGGTATGACGCTGCCGGACATGGTTCCGCCGTTGTGCGTTGTCAGTCACGTGCTCGGTTATTTTCTTTTTTGTTCAGTCAGCTCTGATGTCTCCATATCCCACCTTCGTCGCCAGTGTTATGTTTGGAGCATGGGCGAGAAAGAATGGAGACAAGCCGGTGAAACGGTGAACTTCAACTCTTTATTTACATTGTGTGACAGCTCAAACTGGACGGCTGCTATAGCCTTCCTTATATAGGCAACCCAATTACTATTTCAACCAATAACAATCCAGAAGCGCTAGCTCCGTTAACCAATGCGAATGGCCCGTTAATGGCCAATCAGATTCTCCTGAACGGACCAATCCGACCCTGCCATTAACAGCCAATCAGAAGTGCAGGGCCAGAACCCTGCACTTGACTTCAAGCTCAAGATAACTTTATTTAACATTTATTCATTCACAACAGAATGCAATATATGAAATTCCCAAAGGAGAGGGTTCTATGCCAGCACTCTCCTTTTCTTTTGCTGTCTTCTCTTATTTTATGTGTTTTTTTGGCAAGTCTGAGTGGAATTTTTTCTCCCTCTCACTAGCACTGGGAGAAGGATCAGTACAAAAGACTGGATAGAGGAAACATCTGGGGATTACAACTATTGCTTTTACAGGCTTGTTTTTTTTTTTTTTTTCATCTTCTAGTCTAAGTTAGAAATGCATTCAAGTCAGCTCTTAGTATCTTGTCAGGTTGTGATCACATTTGAAAACTGAAGATGGGCAGAGCAACAAATGCAGGAGTAGTAGCTTCCTTTCAAGTCTGCGTTTCGATTGTCTCTACCAAAGACAGAGAAGGTTAATTTGGAACTGTCTCAGATAGTGTAAGTTCATGCAACTAGTGCACCTTAATTCTGCAATAATCTGCAAGATTTTAATTTGGAAACTATGTAAGAACTTACATTTCATTTCATTTAATAAGAATTTACATTTAAGAGCTGTGGTGATGCAGTGGTTAGAATGCAGTATTTCAGGCTGACTCTGTCGAGTGCCAGGAGTTCAATCTTGACCAGCTCAAGGTTGACTCAGCTTTCCATCCTTCTGAGGTTGGTAAAATGAGGACCCAGATTATTGTGGGCAATAGGGTGATTCTATAAACCTCTTAGGGAGGGCTGTAAAAGCACTATGAGTCTTAAGTGCTATTGCTATTTAAACAATGATTTTATAATGATTGTTATTCTAAATGTATTTTTTAAAGTACTCTATCCAATAATGTCTATTTTTAATCTATATTTCCTCCCCAAATATCCAGGTTTGAAACATTCAGAGCAAGAGCTGTAGTACATAACAAAGATGCTTAATCCAAAGGGAAAACATTAGTCTGAGATCATGTCAGTTTGCTTAAAAATGCAAGCAGAAGAAAATTCTCTAGTGTCAGTACTCACAGCCTTGTTTATGTGCTGCTCTGAATAATATATGTTGGCATAAGCAACGTGAAAAGGGATCTTTGGGTGGGTGTTGGTTTGTTTGAAAGCAGAGAGTGATTTGAAAAGAAAAATGTCCTCAAACTGCAAAAAGAGGTGGGGTGAATCGAAAAAGCCACTCTTACTGATGGGGATATTTTGAATTTATTTATAAGGGCCTGTGAAGAATTTGGCCCTCTGCTTTCAATGCTTAATGATCTCCTGAGGTAACGGGGAACTACAGCAGTGTGCGGCATCCTTTACACACAAAAGAAAACATCCCTTGCTTTCAGTCTTGCTTTCTGTCAGCTTCATTATCTTATCGGTATAAGGTGGGCCGCCTTTGTATCAGCTGCTGTTAGGCAGACATTTATGTGAAAACAGTGGCTTTAAAGTAAATAGTATAACACTGCCCCAGAATGAAATCCTGTGTGAGATTGGGAAAAATAGCTCCTCCTCCTCAGTCCTGGGGACACCTTCATTGGATGGGGATACCTTCAACTGACTGAAAACTTCAATTGGCAGCTCCATCTGTTATAATGTCAGCAGTGGATGAAAGGGAGACTAGCTGATTGACGTGTCTGCAGCAGGCATTTCTTTAAAAAAAAAAAAAGGTTTTCCCATTGTTCAGCGACAAGACAACTCGGCAAAAACTGATGAAAATGTCTGGGTGTCATGGTGGCAATCACTGCAGCAGCAACACCTTCCCTTCCCCATATAAAAACCTGCTTTTCCAGCTAGCAATGACAGGTAGATGGCAGCACAACATCATCTTAACTGGCCCCCATTCAAGTTCCAGGGATTAAGGCTGCACTGCTAAATGGCTTCTGAACAGTAGTACTTTTAGTGTTGCTTTCATTTGCTTTTAGGTGAGTTTAATGTGCTACTGATTTGCTAACATTTTATTTTATTTATTATTTCACAATTTATCAATTAAGGGCAGTTGCTATTCAAAGCTGAAGGGAAGGACAAAAATCATATGAAAACTGCCTCCTACTGAGGAAAAAGAAATCCACCATGTGACACATTTCAAGGATAGCTTTTTATTGCAAAGTCATAACTCTTCCAAGGATTAGAAACTGTTTATTAATGAAGCTTTTTTTAATGGAAGAATTCCTTGGGTGATATTTGAAAGATTAAGTCAACGAGAATTGTTCTGTAAGCTGAAGCCAAAGTGGCAAATGAGAATCCTTTTTTCTATCATTAGAGTCTAAAGATTCTTTCCTAGTCTTTTTTTTTTAATTTAACTTGATAGCATTAATAAAAAAATATAGTGAGAAATTTACAGTAGATGAACACAAGAAATATTGATGAATATATAAAAATAAATAGTTTGTACTATGCTGCTGTTCCGAACTAGCAGGCTCATAATCCTGCACTTCTGATTGGTCCGTGAACAGCGGGTCGTGATTGGTCGTTTAGAGTTGATCCGATTGGCTGGTAAATGGGCTGCCGCGATTGATCACTCCAAGCGTGGCAAGCTCAAATCTCTGTCATTGGACGCTTTAGCAGCAGCCAGCTCTATAAAAGGAGCTGCTGCTGCTAGGCTTTTCACCTCCGATCTGAAGTCACTATTAAAGAGTTGAAGTTACTATCCGAGGTCTCATCTCCGTTATTGCACCCGTCTTCCCAGACTTAATACTGGCAACGAAGGTGGGATGCGGAGATGATAAAGCTGACTGAGCACTCGCAGATTATTCAGAGCACGTGGCTGAAGAAGCACAGAGAATGGCAAAATGGCCAGCAACGTTATACCACCCGCTCCATTTGACCCAGCTAGCAAAGACTGGGACTCATATATGGACAGGTTCCAAATGTTCCTGGAATCTAACAATTTGAAGGATGCCACAGTGAGTAAAAAAAGGGCGGTTTTCCTAACGCATTGCGGACCCACCGTTTTTAGAATGGCAAAGGCGCTTGCCAAACCAGTTGAAGTCAAAACAATGGACTGGGATACCCTGGCTCCCATCCTGCATGCCCATTACGCCCCAGCAGTTCCAACCCTCATCAGAAGACACGAATTCTACCAGATGGACCAACGTGAAGGTGAGAACATTGGGACTTTGTAGCTAACCTATGGAATTTGGGCGGATTATGTGATTTTGTAAACCTAGAAGAAGCCATGAGAGATCAAATTGTCCTTAGTCTAAGGGACCCCACCATTCAAAGCAAAATTATGGCAAAGGAAGACATCACCCTCGCAGATGCCATAGCCGATGCCACTGCAGCAGAAGCCACTCACAAATCAGCAGCACAAATGCGCAGAGCAAATGGGGCCAGCCGTCAACCACTCAGTGACCCAGCCACCACCTCAGAGAAATACACATCATCCACCCACCACAAGGACATCGATTCTGCATCAGATAGTGAGGAGGAAGAAGTCAACAGACTCAGGTCAGAGTGCAAACAGCGAGACCAGCGGGGTCATAAATCCAATTTCCAATGCGCAGGATGCGGGGGAAACCACCCATGATCAGAATGCAGGTTCCTAAATGCCATCTGTCGTTCCTGTGAGAAAAGGGGGCACATTGCTAAAGTGTGCCGGAACAAAAGAGGATCCAGCCCCAAGAGAAAAGAGACTAACTTCCAACAAGCAGCAGGCACCCCACCAACAAATTGGGACCACCCAAACAACCAGTGGAGCCAGTACAACAGGAACCAGATGTTCACTGATGCAACCAGACGGGAAGAGGCACATCAGACCATCACTATCGGCCACACTTCATCCTTCGATGCAAAAAAAAATCCGGGTAAAGGTCACCATTGAAAATCATCCATGCATCATGGAAGTGGACTCCAGGTCTTCCTTATCCATGGTCTCCTGGAAAATCCTCAAGCAGCTGATTCCTGACATCCACCAAGACCTCAGCACCCAGAGGCTCATATTAAAAGACTACCAGGGAAATCGAATCCCGGTTGCTGGGTCCAGTCATGTCCTGGTCTCCTTTAAGGACCACACCACTATACTACCACTCACCATCATTGACAGAGACTGGCCCAGCTTATTGAATCTGCAGTGGTTTGCACCATTAGGAATCGGAATGGCAGGCATCAACCAGACTGTAGATGTAGACTGGGAGGCGGCCCTCATCTAGGACTTTCAGGAAGTCTTCACTGAGGAATTAGGCAAGTACAAGGGGTCCCCCATCTCGTTCAATCTATGCCCTGATATCGCACCCATTCACCTAAAGCCTCGCCACGTTCCTTTTGCTCTCAAACCTAAAATGGACGAGCAATTGGACAAATTAATAGCGCAAGGCGTGTTAGAACCCATCGACCACGCACGCTGGGAGACCCCCATTGTAACCCCCATAAAACCTGACGGATCCTTGAGAATCTGTGAGGATTACAAGGCCACCCTCAACCGCATTACAGCAGAGCGCCTATCCAGTACCCATGGTCCAACATCTCCTTCACTCACTTGGGGGCGGAAAAGTATTCACAAAGCCTGACCTGGCCCAAGCTTATCAGCAGTTGCCAGTAGACGCAGATACTGCAGAAACCCATACTATAGTTACACACAGAGGTGCCTTCAAATGTAACAGACTCCAGTTTGGGGTAAGCGTAGCACCTGGCATTTTTCAAAGCCTGATGGAAAGGTTCTTACAGGGCATAAAAGGGGTCGTGCCCTATCTTTGATGATGTATTGATAGCTGCCCCTACAAGAAGTCAGTTAGAAAAATGCCTGAGAACTGTCCTCCAAAGGTTCAAAGACGCAGGCCTCAAGGTTAAGAAGGAAAAGTGTCAGTTATGCACTGAGAGGGTTGAATGTCTGGGTTACCTTCTTGACAAACAAGGAATTCACCCCAAGACCAAAGAACAAAACAGAGCTCCAAGCCTTCCTTGGACTCATTAACTTTTATAACATCTTCCTACGCCAGAAGGCGACTGTTACTGAACCCCTACATAGGCTCCTCGACAAGAAGGCTTCCTGGTTTTGGGGACATCGGGAGGAGCAGGCTTTCCAACAAGTAACTTTTAACTTCGGATGCAGTACTCATCCAATATAATGAGACACTTCCATTAACTGTGACTTGTGATGCCTCGCCATTTGGAGTAGGTGCCATCCTGAGCCATATCCTACCCAACAGTACAGAGGCACCTATTGCATTCTTTTCAAGAACTTTGTCTAAAACAGAGAGAAATTATAGTCATCTTGATAAAGAAGCCCTCGCTATTGTATCTGTAATAAAAAGGTTCCATGAGTACGTGTATGGAAGATCCTTTTCCAACATCACAGATCATAAACCATTACTTGGCATCTTGGCAGGTGACAAACCGACCCACACATTCTATCCCCTAGGATGACACGATGGTCGGAGTTCTTAGCTGCCTAAGACTACCAATTGAGACACCTACCAGGGAAAGCCATTCCCCATGCAGACGCTTTGAGCCGTTCTCCAATGCCAGAACTTCTCAATGACCCAGCTCCCATGCTCTCAGCACTACAAATTGAGACGCTTCCATCGCCTCCACTAACAGCACTAGACATAGCCTGGGAAACAAAAAAGGACTCTTGTTTGGCACGGATTCTCAACTGGGTGGAGAGGGGATGGCCAGAAATCGAACCAAATGACATCTTTAAACCCTTCAAGAACAGACAAACAGAACTTTTCTCTCAAAACGGGTGCGTGTTATGGGGAGACCGAGTGGTCATACCAGAGAAGCTTCAAAAGAAAGTTCTACACTTGTTACACGATGGACACCCAGGCATCGTTTGAATGAAAGCGTTGGCAAGGAGCTACACCTGGTGGCCAGGTATGGACAAACAAATTGAAGCCTGGGTTGCCTCTTGTAGCAAATGCCAAGTAACACGCTCGTCCCCACCAAAAGCACCACCAGCTGAATGGGAAACTCCCAGGGGTCCTTGGTCCCGCATCCACATTGATTTCGCGGGACCTACAAAAGGACATACTTTCCTGATAACAGTGGACGCCTACTCTAAGTGGCTCGAGGTCAACAAAATGAAGACCACCACTACAGATGCGGTCATCAGGAAGCTATACAGACTTTTTGCAATGCACGGATTACCAGATATCTTGGTTTCCGACAACGGGCCCCAATTTACCGCCTTGGCCTTTGAACAGTACCTTGCAGACCAGGGGATACACCACGCCCTGACTTCACCTGCTCACCTGGAGGCCAATGGCAGGGCTGAACAAATGGTTCAATTCACTAAAAAAACATTACAGAAAATGGAACAAGGAAACATCCACGACAAAGTCACCAGGATGCTCCTTCTCCAGCATATTACACCAAACAGTACCACAAACAAAAGCCCAGCTGAACTCCTGATGGGCAGGAAACTCAGATCGCATCTAGACTTCCTACACCCAGCATACACCCCGGAAAAACCCCTGGGTTCCAGCAGTAAACACTGCTCCTTTAAGATAGGAGACCCTGTATTTGCAAAGAACTTTTCAGGAAATCCATTGTGATCCCTGCCAAAATAACGTAATCACAGGCCCCCGTTCCGACCGACTAGAAACCACAGATGGGAGATCATGGAAATGCCACATAGACCAGCTATGTTCTAGGCTGCCCACAACTCCCATCACCAACCCCGACCTTGAAACCAGAGGGGGAAGGGAAACAGCGGGTTTTGAAATTGAACCAACATCTGGCGCAGGAAGCATAACCCCACAACCAGCACAGCAAAGCCCACTATATGCACAGACGGAGGAAGAACCTTGGCAGATGGTTGTATCTCCAGGAGATAGCAGCCAAACAGGGTCCGCGATTCCAGAGAACCCCGATGACAGCAACAATGGAAGCGTTGCAGGTATCCCTGAATCACCTCCTAGGAGAGCTAGCGTAGAAGCCAGGTCGCCACGCCAGACAGTTTCAGTAAACAGTCCATCAGAACCAGAAACTGAGCAAAGACATTTTGAACAATGCAAATCAGGTAGATAGGTACAAAGACTCGCCTACCTGCGAGAATACATCACCCCACCCCTTAGATGGAACCTAGAGGGGAGGGGTGTTCCGAACTAGCAGGCTCGTAATCCTGCACTTCTGATTGGTCCGTGAACAGCGGGTCGTGATTGGTCGTTTAGAGCTGATCCGATTGGCTGGTAAACAGGCTGCCGCGATTGGTCACTCCAAGTGCGGCAAGCTCAAATCTCTGTCATTGGACGCTTTAGCAGCAGCTAGCTCTCTAAAAGGAGCTGCTGCTGCTAGGCTTTTCACCTCCGATCTGAAATCACTATTAAAGAGTTGAAGTTACTATCCGAGGTCTCGTCTCCGTTATTGTGCCCGTCTTCCCAGACTTAACAGCTGCAACATTAGAATAGCTGTGTAAATGAATAAATTGTTTGTACTATGCTGCAACATTAGAATAACTGTGTAAATGAATAAATTGTTTGTACTACGCTGCAACATTAGAATAGCTGTGTAAATGAAAACTGATAATTATTTAAAATATTACTTATTTATATGTTACAATCTTGCTGTGAAAATGAGGGTGCCATCAATATATGTTTGCAGTGCAATCCAATGCACCTATTCAACTTCTACTGAATTCAGTGGGATTTGTTCCCAGTTACTGCATTTTTTTCAACTATAGCTACCCCTCTTTGCTCTTACAATATGGACAACACTATATTGTGTTTAAGTTAGATTTAAGAAAATTGCTCTTGTTCTCTCCCACTAAACTGAAATATATGCTTAATTTTGGCTAGCTTCTGTTCATTCTGGGTATTTTCTCAACTAACTTTGTTCTGTCCTTTTTAAATGGCTGTTTATCCATTTCTGTCAGTCTGTTTGTAATAATTACTGTTGTTTTATCTAACTATTACATTTTTTTTCTCTTCAGCTAATGGTCAGTGGAATCACTGGGGTCACTGGAGTGGGTGTTCCAAGTCTTGTGATGGTGGCTGGGAGAAGAGAATAAGGATATGCCAAGGTGCAGCTACTACTGGGCAACAGTGTGAAGGAAGTGGAGATGAGGTTAGACGGTGTAGCGAACAGCGATGCCCAGGTAAGTAGCAGGTATGTGTAGAGTGTGATTCAATATGGCTTTCAGGTTTAACATAATCACATCTAGGGTTTAAAATAAAAATGAAACATATCAGGCCTAAGCCCAAAGATGACACATTGAAGTTCAATTGAGCCCTGTTCTTTTTCTGTTTTCATCTAATAAACAAAAATCTTAACAGATTAAAACTATAATCTTCTAACCTAATAGATATGGGCTACTCTAAATCTTTTATTTCTTCCTCCATAAAGTTCATGACTGTGCAGTCTCTTATTTTGGATTTCTGGAGTATGCTACTTCTTGTTTGGGAAGCCGCTGTAGGAGAAAAGCAGGCAGAACTGAGGGTGGACTAAAACATGTCATCAGTTTAGAATGCTTGCATTACCACAAGAAACCCCAAAATAGCCCCCGCCTTGAATTCTATTGACCCTTACCTAGCACTAATTTAGTGCTGGAGATTAATTGACCAGATTGTTGTGTATAAGCTTCAATAAATCATTTATGCAGCAACCTACACAACTGCTCTTGACAGCCATGGTGCAATTGCTGAAATACCTCCCAGTCCTTCTCCACTTGCACATTTCATCACAAGAGAACAATTCATCTCAAACTCCCCCCAAAATTAACAAACTATATTTGTAAATTGCCATCCAGTAAAAGCTTGATCACTATTTGAAGATAAATGGACAGATTTCTCTAAAAAGGAAGAAGTTAGTGGTGTTGTGGGAACTGTGGTCAGGATAATGGAAAATGATTTAAGTTTGATAATTGACTCCAAATAATGTTGTAAACCATTCCTACTTCTTTAATAACTGTGTCCCTCATAAATTATTTCAGTTTGATACATGATGACTTTTTAATACTCAATACAAGTATAAAACGTAGATGAAATTTGAAATGCTGACAATCAGATTTGTATTTGTTACAATCATTTGTTTCCAAGTTGTTACTCTAAATTCTCCTCTTAAATTCACATAATCTCCATAAGTAGAAGCAACAAACTGGGTAAGGACTTGGGAGTTTTCATTTCAGTGTGAAAGACAATCACTCGACAGGTTTTATAGAATGTAGAGAACCAACATATCAGTTTCTACTGATATCGCAGCACCTCTTCAGAGTCTGAATAATGACCTGCTATTTCATTCTCCTTTCTGATAATCCTGGGGTCCAGATTTGGCCTTCTGGCAGACCAAACAGGTGCTCTGCTATTAAATTACAGCCCACCTTTTCCATTGAAACTTAAATAATGAAAACAGTGGAAGAAAAATCCTAATATTATGCACTACCTGTAAAACTGTTTCATAAAATTACATTGAAATTTCATTTGGCTAAATATAACTTAAATACATGCTGCTTATTACAATCCTATGTGTGTCTACTAAGGACTTAAGGCCATTTAATGAAACTTAGTTCTAGGAAAGTTTGTGTAGGATTGTAGCCTATATCTTTGAAAATGTGCAAATGTACAAACTTGAGTACAGTCTGTTCTTTGTACGCCAAGGTAATTATAAAATCTTTCCCTTGGCAAACAGAGTAAGGACAAATGTTCATTCAATCATCTGAAATAATAATTGGACAAAATTAATTGATATCTTTATATTCGTAGAAAGGGTTTTTTTTTTTTTTTGGGCATACAGCAAATTAGTTCAGTTATGTAATTGTTATTGTCAGCTGGTGCTCCATTCAAAATCCAAGAAAGAAATACTTACAATCCATTAATTGGAGAAAAGGTATCTTTTAGTGGAAGTAAAGTGGTAGCAACAAAAAAATTCTGAATCTGAGAAAATGAGCGTGTAAATCACATATGCAAAGTGATGGCAACGTTCCCACCCCCAACAGATCAATTAGCTCATCCAATTAAAAGTTGTGTATAGCATGTGGGCATCTCCAGGTGGTGATGAAGCCTCTGTCTGTTAACCTTGACATATTTTGATAAAGAGTTGCAGCTGTGCATAGCATAGGATAGAAGCCTAAGCAAGAATCTTCCCCCCCACAACTCATACAATTCTGTTTTGTAACACCTCCAGCTCGCTTCCCATAACCATGACCCCCCTCCTCCCCCCATTACTTATGACAGCCGAAAGATGCAAAGCAAAGGAAGAAAATCTTGAAGGCTGACATTTGGCCCTCCTGCAAAAGAGGCGTTAGTCCAGTGAATCATCTTCAGATTCGGATTCACTTTCTTCGAAAAGGTTGGAGTTCCCAGCTCCTCTCCTTTCGGAGGGGCGATCTCTACAACCTTTTCCACTATAAGTGCCATTGCACGAGGCTTTGCTGGAGGGTTTTCAGGTTTTCTTCCTCCTCCTGGCGCCCCCTTTGGATCTAGCTTGGCATGGCAGTCTGCATCCCGGTGACCTTCCTTCCCACATCGAAAGCATGCAGTGGTCTTGGGTTTTGCTGCCATCCCTCCCTTTTGAGGTTTTAAGGTTTGTCGAGGGCTGGTGGGGGAGGACTTGCTCCAACCAAGACACCCCCGGTGTCTGTTTCGGGTCAGATCAATTTCTACCTCTGCTGCCAGCATGTACCACAGCTGCAGCTCACTGGGGTCTCTTCTGGCAATACAGCTTTGATAAACTTCTTCATTCAACCCATCTTTAAAAGCTTCTATCAGAGCTCCCTGGGACCAGCCTCAAATATGACACGCCAGCTCTCTAAATTCCTGGTTGTAGTTGGCCACTGATCTCCGCCCCTGATTTATGGTCTTCATCCTAATTCTGGCCTTATGTTCAGCAAGTAGGTCTTCAAACCTGGCCCACAGCACAGTCATGAACAGATCATAATTCATCAGCTGAGGGTCATTATCATTATGCAAAGTCACCATCCACTTTGCAGTTGTTTCCTCTAGAGCCCTGGTAACACATCTAACTTTGGCTGCTTCGGAGGAAAAATCTTCTCCATATTCCTCCATATGGCTCCAGACTTGTGCCAGGAAGAATCCTAACTCCTTGGGATCCCCCTCATATTTTACTTCCAACGGAGGCACCTTTGGAGTTTTACATCTTCTGGCAATTACTCCTCCCGCTGGGGGCCTCTGGGCTGCTACTGCCTGTTGCGCTAGCCCAGGTTGATTTATGGGGGTGGCTGCCCTGATTCTTCTGGTTGGGGCTGCCTCCCTCTCTTCCCCCTCATACCTTTGATCAGTCTGAGGTTCTCCAACAGCTTCATTTAGAAGATGCAGGGCTTGAGTTAGTAAAAACATTCTTTCTTTCCTTCTCCTGCCATGTCTCCTCTCTTCCACGCCGATGGATAGTGGTCACTCCAGGAGGAGGCTTTTCCTCTGGATCCTTCCAGCTGACTCCCAGGGACCATTTGGGTTTTACAGCTGGTTTTTCGCCAAGACTTATGTTATGAACTAATAAAGGCGTTCAATAAAGTTTTAACAAACCTTAGGGAAAAGCAGGGTTCTAATCCTGCACTTCTGATTTGCCGATAATGGTGATATTGGATTGGTCCTTTCTGGGGAATCTGATTGGCTGTTAATGGGCCAACTCTCATTGGTTCAAGGGTTTAACACTTCTATGTTTCTTATTGGCTAATAGGTCAGCAGCCTTCCCTATAAAAGGGCTGCTGCTGCCCTAGGGTTTTGCTCTGTTCAGAATGATTAATAAAGAGTTGAAGTTCACTGTTCACTGCCTTGTCTCCGTTCCTTGCACCCATGCGCAGAACTTAACACTGGCAACGAAGGTGGGATACGGAGACATCAGAGCTGACTGAACACTACAGAGCACCAAACAGAGCACGTGGCTGAAGGTGCATCGACAACGGAAACCATGTCCAGCAGCGCCATACCACCCGCTCCATTTGACCCGGCACAAGAAGACTGGGACTCGTACATAGACCGGTTCCAGATGTTTCTGGAGACCAACAACTTGAAGGATGCCACTACGGGGAAAAAGTGAGCAGTGTTCCTAACCCATTGCGGGCCTGCCATCTTTAAGATGGCCAAAGCACTAGTGAAACCGGCTGAGGTAAAAACCATGGACTGGGACATCCTCGCGCCCCTTCTACGGGCCCACTATGCACCCGCCGTACTAACACTTGTCCAAAGACATGAATTTTACAAGAGGGACCAGCAGAAAGGAGATAGCGTTGCAGATTTCATCATGGATCTCTGGAACCTGGGAGGCCTCTGTGGGTTCGCAGACCTCGAAGAAGCTCTGAGAGACCGAATAATTCTGGGATTAGATGACCAGACAATACAGAGCAAGATCATGGCCAAAGGGGACATCAACCTTGCTGATGTCATCAAGGACGCTACTGCAGCAGAAGCAACCAGGAAGTCGGCCACCCGAATGCGCCGCACCAACGCACCGCTCCGTCAACTCACCAGCGATACCTCACCTTGCCTAGAGAGGCACACAACAGCGACCCACCACGAGGACCTCGAATTGCCATCAGAAAGTGAGGAGGAGGAGGTCAACCGGCTCTGGTCTGAACGTGACCAATGCCACCAGTGGAATCGAAGACTACCGCACCAATGCACGGGTTGTGGGGCAAACCACCCGTGATCAGACTGCAAATTCTTCGACGCGCTCTGCCATTTCTGTGGGGAAAGAGGCCACATCGGGAAGGTCTATAGAAGCAAGCAAGGATCCAGCCCACTTCAGAGGGAAAACAACTACCGCCAGACCACAGGGAATCGTCCTGTGAGTCGGGAACATTTGAACCACCAATGGAACAACCACTCCTACAGAAATAAACCACTGGCCACTTCAACGAGACGAGAAGAGGCACACCAAACCATTACAATCGGTCACGCTTCATCGCTAGATGCAAAGAAGATCCGAGTGAAGGTCGCCATTGAAAACCAGCCTTGTGTGATGGAAGTCAATTCAGGATCGTCCCTCTCGATGGTTTCCTGGAAGACCTTTAAACAATTAATCCCTGCCATCCAGCGTCAAGACCTCAGAGCCCAAAGAATCATACTCAAAGATTATCAGGGGAACCGAATTCCGGTCGTTGGATCCAGCCAAGTCCAAGTATCATTCAAAAATCGTATTGTGTCATTTCCACTAACCATCGTCGACTGTGACCGGCCTAGCTTGTTAGGTCTTCAATGGTTCGCCCCACTCGGGATTGAGGTAACCGGCATTCACCAAACCAGAAGCGACGACTGGGAGGAGGGCCTCATCCAGGAATTCCAGGACGTCTTTGCAAACAAACTAGGCGAGTACAAGGGGACCCCGATATCATTTAACCTTAACCCTGAAGTAGCCCCCATCCGCCTTAAGCCTTGTTGGGTACCTTTTGCCTTTAAACCAAAGATTGACGAGCAGCTCGATAAATTAATAGCCCAGGGTGTTTTCGAACCAACTGACCACGCTCATTGGGAAACCCCAATTGTAACACCCATCAAACCGGATGGATCGTTAAGGATTTGTGGGGACTACCGGGCCACCCTTAATCACGCCCTTCAACAGAATGCTTACCCGGTGCCGGTGGTACAACACCTTCTCCATTTCCTGGGGGGTGGAAAAGTCTTTGCTAAATTGGATTTAGTACAGGTGTACCAACAACTGCCTGTAGATAAAAAAAAAACGCAGAGGCATAGGCGATCGTTACGCACCGAGGCGACTCCAATTCGGAGTGAGCGTAGCCCCAGGGATTTTTCAAAGTCTGATGGAGAGACTCTTACAAGGGTCGTGCCATACTTTGATGACATTTTAATAGAGGCCCCGAATAGAGAAGTACTAGAAAAGCATCTTAAAATGGTTCTCCAGAAATTTAAAGACTCTGGCCTTAAGGTTAAAAAAAATGAATGTCAACTATTACAGATAAAGTAGAGTTCCTGGGGTACCTAATTGATAAACAAGGCATTCACCCCACTAATAGCAAACTAAAAGCAATCAAAAGTGCCCCAAGAAATAAGACTGACCTCCAAGCTTTCCTGGGGCTTATTAACTTTTACAATATCTTCTTGCCCCAGAAAGCGACCGTGGCTGAGCCCCTACATAGACTTCTCAACAAAAAAGCAACCTGGGTCTGGGGACACCGAGAGGAGCACGCGTTCCGACAAGTGAAAAACTTACTAATCTCAGATGCTGTTTTAATGCAGTATAACAAGATTTTGCCTTTAACAATTGTGACGCGTCACCGTTTGGAGTAGGAGCCATTTTGAGTCATGTGTTACCAAATGGTAGTGAGGCCCCTATTGCCTATTTTTCAAGGACCCTATCAAAGGCTGAACGTAACTATAGCCAAATTGACAAAGAGGCTCTTGCTGTTGTATCTGCTGTGAAACGGTTTCATGAATATGTGTATGGACAAGCTTTTACTATTATTACCAATCACAAACCTTTGCTAGGAATTATAGCGGGAGACAAGCCAACCCCCTATATATTGTCACCTAGAATGACTCGCTGGTCGGAGTTCTTAGCTGCATACAACTATTAATTACAACACTGCCCGGGGAAAGTCATTCCTCACGCTGATGCATTAAGCTGGGCCCCACTTCCGAAAACCATTGACAACCCAGCTCCAACCCTTACGACACTCCAGATTGAAACACTACATTCACCATGGCTAACAGCCAGAGACATTGCTATCGAAACAAAATGAGATCCTGTCCTGGTGCGAGTTCTCAGCTGGGTCGAGCGAGGATGGCCAGTGGAACAAACCCCTGACGACTTCACCCCTTTCAGGAACCGGCAAACAGAACTGTTTTCACAAATAGGCTGCATCCTATGGGGAGACAGAGTCATCCCCCCAGAGCGGTTACAATGAACAGTATTGAAAACATTGCATGATGGTCACCCCGGCATCATGCGTATGAAAGCGCTCGCACGAAGCTACACGTGGTGGCCGGGCATCGACAAGCAGATCGAAGCCTGGGTAAAGACTTGTCTAAAGTGCCAAGAAGTCAGCAGTGCCCCACCAAGAGCAACTCCAACAGAGTGGGAAACCCCCAGGGGGCTGTGGTCCCACATCCACGTTGACTTTGCGGGACTTACTAAGGAACATACGTTCCTCCTAACAGTGGATGCCTATTCCAACTGGCTCGAGATCCACGAAATGAAGAATACTACAACCGAGTCCGTCATCTGAAAATTGAATAGGCTATTCGCAACGCATGGGCTGCCAGACGTTCTGGTCTCCGACAACGGACCCCAGTTCACCACCCTGGCGTTTGAACAATACTTTGCGGACCGGGGTATCCGCCATGCGCTAACTTTGCCAGTGCATCCTGCGGCTAACGGCAGGGCCGAGCGCATGGTCCAATTTGTTAAAAAAACTCTCCACAAAATAGACTATGGGGACATTGACGACAAACTAAACAGAATACTCCTCTTCCAGCACATCACTCCGCACAATGTCACCAAGACTCCAGCTGAACTGTTGATGGGACACAAGCTCCATTCCCACCTCGACCGGCTCCACCCATCCTATGAGCCAGAGAAACCCTGTGGATCTAGTGGAAAATGCCACGAGTTCAAGGTAGGCGACTTAGTTTTCACTAAAAACCTCTCCGGCAAACCATTATGGGTCAAAGCAACTGTAATTCAAACCACCGGGCCCAGATCGTACCCTGTGCAAACCTGGGATGGAAAAATATGGAAACGCCATATAGATCAGCTTCGCTCTAGGATACAACCCAGTTCTCATGACTCCTGTGACTCCCAAACTGAGGGGGAGGGGATGTCGAAGAAACTGAATTTGAGATGGTGGAAAGCAGAATCGAAGGAAGTCAGCAATTGGGCGTGATACATGAAGAAGAATCAGGGAGGGGATCGGCCTCACCACAGAGGAATACCTCAATGGAGGCAAGCCCGCAAAGATTGGAGGACAACAACAACAGTATTAGTGGCACCGAGTCATCCAGTGAGGATGCAGAACTGCCTGTGCCAGATATACCCAAAAACGTCCCACCGAAACTGGACTACAGACAGGGACTAGTGGGACAGCTCAAACCTAATAGACAGTTAAAACAACCTGCATATCTTAGGGATTACATCACCGCACCCCTCAAACGGAACCGGGGGGAAGGGGAGTTATGAACTAATAAAGACGTTCAATAAAGTTTTAACAAACCTTAAGGAAAAGCAGGGTTCTAATCCTGCACTTCTGATTGGCCGATAATGGCGATATCGGATTGGTCCTTTCTGGAGAATCTGATTGGCTGTTAACGGGCCAACTCTCATTGGTTCAAGGGTTTAACATTTCTATGTTTCTCATTGGCTAATAGGTCAGCAGCCTACCCTATAAAAGGGCTGCTGCTGTCCTAGGGTTTTGCTCTGTTCAGAATGATTAATAAAGAGTTGAAGTTCACTGTTCACTGCCTCGTCTCCGTTCCTTGCACCCATGCGCAAAACTTAACAACTTAATTCTGCAAACAAGTCGGCTTCCCCTGCTGCCTCTAACAGCAGGGAATCTGGTCCTCCAGTCATTCCCAGGTTTTCTTGGTAACTGGCTGGATTAGACATTGTGTTCAGACCCCCTTGGAAGAAAATTTATTAATTCTCCAGGTGGGCTGGTAAAGTGAGATTCAGAATAATGTCAGCTGGTGCTCCATTCAAAATCCAAGAAAGAGATACTTAGATTCCATTAATTAGAGAAAAGATATATTTTACTGGAAGTCAAGTGGTAGAAACAAAAGAATTCTGAATATGAGAAAATGAGTGCGTAAATCACATATACAAAGTGATGGCATCGTTCCCACCCCCAACAGATCA
Source organism: Hydrophis major (assembly GCA_033807585.1). Lineage (NCBI taxonomy): Eukaryota > Metazoa > Chordata > Lepidosauria > Squamata > Elapidae > Hydrophis > Hydrophis major. The sequence continues at coordinate 280,946,729 of CM066328.1, forward strand.
ATTGGCTCATCCAATTAAAAGTTGTGTATAGCATGTGGGCATCTTCAGGTGGTGATGAGGCCTCTGTCTGTTAACCTTGACATATTTTGATAAAGAGTTGTGGCTGCGCATAGCATAGAATAGAAGCCTAAGCAAGAATCTCCCCCCCACACACACACAACTTTTACAGATGTTTTGTAACACTTCTAGCTCGCTTCCCATAACCATGTCCCCCCTCCTCCCCCCGTTACTTATGACAGCCAAAAGATGCAAAGCAAAGGAAGAAAATCTTGAAGGCTGACAGTTATGTGTTTTAGCTTGATATTTTCAAGGCTATGCTTTCATTTTATGTATCTGTAGTATCTTCATTGAATACAGAGGTGGGCTGCTGCTGGTTTGCACCAGTTCAAGCAAATCAGTAGTTAAGATTCTGCGCAGTTCAGTGAACTGGATGGCCCTGCCCCTGCCTTCTTTTTTTGGCCATTTTGCAGGCTGTTTTTCGGGCCAAAACTGGCCTGAAAATGGGCAAAAAAATGAGTGGGGGCAGGGCTAGCCAGTGGTGGGATTAGCCCCATCCAGCTGAATCCCACCTCTGCCCTTGAGGCGAGTGTCCAGGAGACAGGGCTGGGTGTGATGAGTGATGACACCCACCCAGCCACATGACCAACCGGCCACACCTACCCAGTCAGAGAACCGGTTGTTAAGTTATTCCTATCCCACCACTTATTAAATACATATATTTCATTATCATGACAACAGACAACAAACCCTCCTTAATTATACAAACACAAATATGACAGAAAACTAACAAAGAAGAGGACATTATGGATGACTTAGTATATTCAAGATCTTTGTGAATATCCAAGGTAATTACACTGGGATTGATTTTTCCTCCAAGGCAAGCAGGGAGTCAGGACTAGATAATGCTTTATTTTTTGTTCCTGCTTATAGATACATATCTAAGGCTAACCATGTCATGAAATAGGCTAGATCTGTATATTTCTTCTCCTTTTCTAACTATTCTCCTTCGCTTGGTGAAAGCACATGAAATCTTGGGAAGTCTGCTAGACCTTAAGCAACCATCAATCTAAAATCAGCATACGTTACAAAAGGTGCTAAAACCTTTAGAGAACCTAATGAGAAACTTGCATGGTCAGAATTATTCCACAGTTTAATTGTCCAGTGGACCCAGCAGCTGCATGTTCACAATTTCTTATTTATAGTTTTGCTATTTGTCACTATAAAGCTTGCTTTGAAACAATATATAAGTTGGTGGGATAATCAGCAATGATAGAGATCAGAGCTGCAAAGTGAAATGAGAGAAAGCCTAATCTCAGTCTGCTCTTTCATGGTACAATCTTCTCCATACGAAATCAACATTATGGGAATACAAAAGATGTGTGTGGTCCCTAAGATATGCCTGTTCCAATAGAATTTTTATCAAAGAGCTACCGTCCTCAGCTGCCCATTTCTATGTTGCTTCTCTTTACTCCATCTCCTTGCTCATGGCTGGTGGCAACAAGAAAGCATGCTGAAGAATACTGGAAAGCCTTTTTCCGTAATTCAGGTACACATACTGTAGGTGACTACAGCTTCGTTGTGATTCCCAGCCCTCAGGCTAGGAATGGAGCTCTTCCATTTGCAAATCAATCTCTAACTCAGAATTAGGCGATCTGATGTCCTTCAGATATTCTAGGATACTATATCTATCTAACTGGTTGGGAATTATAAAAATCATATTGCAAAATATGGTTGAAGCCTTACATTGCCTTTTCTTGCCTAGGTAATAAATAATGGCACCTTTGGATGATAAGTGATTTACTGCACAACATCCAAAACAGAGAGAATTTTGACATGTTTGGTGAGTCAAGCACTCCATTGGGTTTCTTGTGATTGAGACCCAGCTGTGACAGAGAAGAACTGCTATCCTCAATACCTCACATTCCATGTAGTTCATACCTGATCCTTGTCTGCATACCGTGGTTCTTCCATGCATAGGAGGTTGCTTAATAAGAGATGGCTCACCTTGGATGAGAATGTTAGCAAACCCTAATACCATAAGGCTATCTAAACCGATATAACAAATAAACAAGCATTTGATCATGTCCGGATCACCAGCTATGGGGAAAAGCTAAACTACTATCATGGGATAAGACCCTTCCATTGTTTATTCCAACTGTATTTATTGGAAGATGCTCTGTGGAGAGCAAATGAAGACTTGCACAGAGAGCAAAGAATATTCCCTAAGCCTGCAGCTTTAGAACAGGAGCATGTTTTCTTTTCCTAAAAGCAACCACTTTTGGAGTGAAGAAGGAACCTATATTCTACCCCCAATAGCTTGAGCAAAACCATAAACTAAATCTGATTTAATTTTTATTGGATTTAAGTTTATCTATTAACATTACTTAAATGTTTTATCGTCTATTATTTTGGAATATTGTTCCATCAAAAACTATTATTTGAATGTTACTTTGAAGGGGTCTGCCAACTTTGGGAGACATAGATTTTGTGTTTTTTTTTTTTTGAGGTTTAGTCTCCTTGCTGGTTTATGTGTGTTAAAGCCAGTTTTATTTCTGGTCTTGGAAATCTGTCCAATTCAGGAAGTACTGCATATACAGGAACCCAGTGTTTCTGCAAACCATCCTTTATACTTTAATTCTTGCTCATTTTGTTCTTCGAGGATGCATTCTGAGGCTACCCTCTGCCTTACGTTTTCAGCCAGCTTTAAATCATTGAAAACACACTAGTTCACTCTTGCCCTCATGCTAAGCTACAAGAAACATAATAGGAAAGGGTAGACAAGGTCAGAGCAAGCAACTCTTGATTAAGAACAAGAAGCTTCTGTAGAGGAGGCTTCTGTAGACAGACTTCCCTGACTTCTGTGCTCCAGGCATATTTCCCACTGGAGATGCATAGCCCTGGGAGACTGTAGCAGATTCTTTGCAATGCTGACAGCTTTTTGAGCTCCATGCATAAAACTTGCAACTGGAAAGTATTTATGAATGTTTTGAGCAAAGATGAGATGAATGTAGGTGGTTACTGCAGTTTATCCCCTGCAGGGGGGGCTACAGAGTACCAAGGAAAAGATTTTACAGCAATAAAAGAGGAAAAAGGAGAAGGCACAGTATTTATATATGAGAAAGCATAGGTGGAAAGGCATATCAAAGGCAGTTGTATCCGTTTTGGTTTGTTGATTTGTGTCAGTTTTGGTTTGTACTTGTTGTGAATTAATAAAAGTGCTTGAATAAAGTTTGTTGAAACTTAAAGCAAAGTGCAGGGTTTTGGCCGTGCATTTCTGATTGGACGATAATAGTGATATCGGATTGGTCCATTCAGGAGAATCTGATTGGCTATTAACGAGCCCTTCTCATTGGTTAAAAAGAGCTAATGTTCCTGTGTTTTCATTGGCTAAATACCCAAGAGCTTGCCTATATAAAGGGGGCTGTTGAGGCCGTTCACAGAGCTGTTGCACCATGTTAAATAAAGAGTTGAAGTTCACTGTTCATCGACTCGTCTCCGCTTCTTGCGCCACGCACAGAACTTAACACTGGCGACGAGGATGGGATGTGGAGACGTCAGAGCTGACTGAACACTACAGAGCGATAACAGAGCACGTGGCTGAAATGCACCAACGGCAGAACCATGTCCAGCAGCATCATACCACCCGCTCCATTCAACCCGGCACAAGAAGACTGGGACTCATATATGGATCGCTTCCAGATGTTTCTGGAGACCAACAATTTGAAGGATGCCACTACTGGAAAGAAACGGGCGGTATTCCTAACTCATTGTGGACCGACCGTATTCAAGATGGCCAACGCACTAGCGAAACCAGCAGAAGTTAAGTCCATGGACTGGGACGTCTTCGAACCTCTGCTAAGGGCCCACTATGCATCGACTGTACCAATGCTCGTGAGAAGGCATGATATTTACCAGAGAGATCAGCAGAAGGGCAAAAGCGTTGCAGATTTCATAGCAGATCTCCGGAATCTAGGAGGCCTATGCGGGTTTGCCGACCTTGAAGAAGTCCCGAGAGACCGAATAGTTCTGGGATTAGATTCACCAGGCGTGCAGAGTAAGCTGATGGCGAAAGGCAACATTAGCCTTACAGATGCCATTGCTGATGCTACTGCAGCAGAAGCAACCAGGAAGTCAGCTGCCCGAATGTGCCGCACCCACGCTCCACTTCGCCAACTCGCCAGCGAAGTTTCACCTCACTTAGAAGAACCAACAACAACAGCCCACCACGAGGACCTCAAATCGTCATCAGAAAGCGATGAAGAAGAGGTCAACCGGCTCCGGTCTGAACGAGACCAATGCCAGAAATCGCAGTACCAATGCGCTGGTTGTGGGGCAAACCACCCCCGGTCAGACTGCAAATTCCTCGACGCGCTCTGCCATGTGTGCGGGAAAAGAGGCCACATCGGACGGGTCTGTAGAAGCAAGAAAGGACCCAGCCAAACCCTGAGGGGGGCGAACTATCGCCAATCTGCAGGAAGTCGTCCTGCAGTTAGAACCCTTGAACCACCAATGGAACAACCACTCCTACAGAAACAAACCACTAAACCACTCAACGAAGCGAGAAGAGGCACACCAAACTATTACGATTGGTCACGCCTCATCACTGGATGCCAAGAAGATCTGGGTGAAGGTGGCTATCGAAAACCAGACTTGTATGATGGAAGTCGATTCAGGATCGTCCCTCTCGATGGTTTCCTGGAAGACCCTCAAGCAACTCATCCCTACCGTCCGGCGACAAGACCTCCGATTTCAAAGAATCATACTCAAAGATTATCAGGGAAATCGAATTCCAGTCGTTGGATCCAGCCAAGTCTGTGTTTCATTTAAAAATCGTACTGTATCTCTACCCTTGACTGTAGTCGACAGGGATAGGCCTAGCTTGTTAGGCCTCCAATGGTTCGCTCCACTTGGAATTGAAGTAGCCGGCATTCACTGAACCAGCAGCAACGACTGGGAAGAGACTCTCGTCCAAGAATTCCAGGACATCTTTGCAGATAAACTAGGCGAGTACAAGGGGACCCTGATATCATTTAACCTCAACCCCGAAATAGCTCCCATCCACCTTAAGCCTCGTTGAGTCCCATTTGCCCTTAAACCAAAGATTGACAAGCAGCTTGATAAATTAATAGTCCAGGAGGTGTTAGAACCAACCGACCATTCTCCCTGGGAAACCCCAATCGTGACACCCATCAAGCCGGATGGATCATTAAGAATTTGTGGGGACTACCGAGCCACCCTGAATCATGCCCTGCAGCAAAATGCTTACCCAGTACCGGTGGTGCAACACCTTCTCCATTCCCTGGGGGGCAGAAAAGTCTTCGCTAAACTAGATCTAGCCCAGGCATACCAACAACTGCCTGTAGACAGGAAAACGGCAGAGGCCCAAACGATTGTTACGCACCGAGGTGCATTTAAATGTAACCAACTCCAATTTGGAGTAAGCGTGGCCCCGGGAATCTTTCAAAGTTTGATGGAAAGATTATTACAAGGGATAAAAGGCGTTGTCCCCTATTTTGATGATGTTTTAATTGCTGCTCCGACTCAAGAAATACTAAGGGAGCGCCTGTGGTTGGTTCTTCAGAGATTTAAAGACTCGGGTCTCAAAGTTAAGAAAAATAAGTGTCAACTATGTACTGATCGAGTAGAATTTTTAGGATATTTAATAGATAAACAGGGCATTCACCCAACCGATAGCAAACTTAGGGCAATCAAAAATGCCCCAAAACCCCGCAATAAGGCGGATCTCCAAGCTTTCCTAGGCCTTATCAATTTTTATAATGTCTTCCTGCCTCACAAGGCAACCGTAGCCAAACCCCTACATCGTTTGTTAGACAAAAAAGCAACCTGGGTTTGGGGGCACCGAGAGGAACAGGCGTTTCAACAAGTAAAAAACTTATTGACTTCCGACACTGTTTTGATGCAGTATAATGAGACTTTGCCTTTAACGGTTACTTGTGATGCATCACCCTTCGGAGTGGGCACCATTTTGAGCCACGTTTTACCAAGCGGAAGTGAAGCCCCTGTTGCCTATTTTTCAAAAACGCTATCAAAAGCAGAACGCAATTACAGTCAAATCGATAAGGAAGCTCATGCTATTGTATCTGCTGTTAAACGATTTCATGAATGTATTTATGGGTGAGCTTTCACGATAACAACTGACCACAAACCCTTACTGGGAATAATAGCAGGAGATAAACCAACCCCTTATATATTATCTCCCAGAATGACCCATTGGTCAGAATTCTTGGCTGCCTAGAATTATAAGTTGCAACACCGCCCGGGGAAAGCCATTCCCCACGCTGACGCATTGAGCCATGCACCACTTCCAGAAACCATTGACGACCCTGCTCCGACTGTCACAACACTGCAGATCGAGACACTCCAAAAACCGCCGATGACAGCTCGCGATATCCCGATTGAAACTAAACGCGATCCCGTTTTAGCATGTGTCCTCATCTGGGTAGCGTGTGGATGGCCATTGGACCAAATCCCTGACAACTACGTTCCCTTCAAAAGTCGACAGATGGAACTGTTTTCCCAAAAAGGCTGCATCATTTGGGGCGATAGAGTCGTTGTCCCAGAGCGGTTACAGTGAGCGGTACTGAGAACCTTGCATGATGGCCATCCCGGCATCGTGCGCATGAAAGCACTCGCACGAAGCTATGCGTGGTGGCTGGGCATAGACAAGCAGATCGAAGCCTGGGTAAAGACTTGTTCCAAATGCCAGGAAGTCAGCAATGCCCCACCGAAAGCAACACCAACAGAATGGGAAACACCCAGGGGACCATGGTCCCGTATTCATCTGGACTTTGCGGGACCTACGAATGGACACACATTTTTATAAACAGTGGATGCCTACTCGAACTGGCTCGAAATCCATGAGATGAAAAATACAACAACCGAATCAGTCATCAGGAAATTGGACAGATTATTTGCAACACACGGATTACCGGACGTTCTGGTATCCGACAATGGGCCCCAGTTTACCGCGCTTTCTTTTGAACAGTATCTGGCAGACCGCGGTATGCACCATTCACTAACTTCACCGGTGCATCCTGCGGCTAATGGAAGGGTCGAGCGCATGGCACAATTCATCAAAAGAACTCTAGATAAAATGGACTATGGCAATATCGAAGACCAGATACTCCTTTTGCAGCACATCACTCCACACAGCGTCGCCAACAAAACTCCCGCTGAGTTAATGATGGGACGAAAACTCCGCTCCCACCTAGACCGACTACACCCATCGTACGAACCTGAAAAACCACACGATCCAGCGGGAAATGCCGGAATTTCCAGGTAGGCGACTTGGTTTTCGTGAGAAACTTTTATGGCAACCCATTGTGGGTTGAGGCAACTGTAATCCAAGTAACCGGACCCAGATCATACCGAGTGAAATGTCGCGACAATAGAATATGGAAGCGCCATATTGGTTAGCTGCGTTCAAGGCTTCAGTCTGGGGTCTGTGATTCCGGTGATTTCCAAACTGAGCGGGGAGGAGACGCCGAGGAGGCTGAGTTTGGAACGGCGGAAAGCACAAGCGCAAGAAATGATCGCTCAGATTCAACATGTGAAGAAGGACCGGGGACAGGGTTTAACTCGCCTCAAAGGGATATCAAGGACATTAGTGGTAACGGAAGTTTAGAAACAGAATCAGAGGCACCCTGTTCACCAGATAACGCCCTACCCCAACAAGACTCTTGACAAATACCGTGAAGACAGTGTAAATCAAATAGACAATCAAAACAACCTGCCTTCCTCAAAGACCACATTACCGCACCTCTTAAATGGAACCTGGGGGGAAGGGGAGTTGTGAATTAATAAAAGTGCTTGAATAAAGTTTGTTGAAACCTTAAAGCAAAGTGCAGGGTTCTGGCCCTGCACTTCTGATTGGCCGATAATAGCGATATCGGATTGGTCCGTTCAGGAGAATCTTATTGGCTATTAATGAGCCCTTCTCATTGGTTTAAAAGAGCTAACGATCCTGTGTTTTCATTGGCTAAATACCCAAGAGCTTGCCTATATAAAGGGGGCTGTTGAAGCCGTTCACAGAGCTGTTGCACCATGTTAAATAAAGAGTTGAAGTTCACTGTTCATCGACTCATCTCCGCTTCTTGCGCCACGCATAGAACTTAACAGTTCTGCTCCTTAGTCTTGACTTCTTCCTTGCTCTTTCTTGGCACATTAGATCCTGGCATGGAATTTGGTATTTGGTACATAGTTTTGGAAGTGACCATGCAAAATTCTTCTAAGGCTTCTAAAGTCCTCAAATTCTTATTTAAGTAACCTTATATTAATGCAATGACTTCTGAATCTTCCTGAATTAAACCATTTTATAAAACATTTTTTTCTTCCTACTTTTTCCCCATGATTCAGAAACTGACAAGGGCAATCCAATTGAACAGTAGAATTCCTTTTCCTGTGGTTTAACCATATTCCTGAAAATTCATTTTTCCCCGAATGTTCTTTTTGCTCCAGAAGTGGATACATTCTAGAACTTCTGAAATATATCTGCTGTCATCCCCAGATAGCATCACCCCATGTGAAGAAAATCAGGAAAAATAAGTTTCTAGCAAAATTCTGGACTGAATAGTCATTTTAGCTCATAGCTATTTTGCATATAATTATTGAGAAAGTATGGCATGTGTAAATAATGTTTCAAATCAAGTATGACTTTTAATTACAGAAACAAAGCCCTATAATTTTCTTGGGAACCCTAATGAAGTTCTGTACCCTGGTTTTCTTTAGGACTTATAAAAACTGTATTTATGGGGTGTTTTTTTTTCTTTTTGGGTGTGTGTGTGATCTCTTATTCAAGCATTAATCAGGACTGAACTTCCATATGTTGTCTTCAAGAAGAGTCAAGTTTGCTAGCTGTCACTGCCTACTGGTTAGACAGTCTGTTAATCAATGGCTCTCCTGTTTTATTTCTTGACATTATTTTTGGTAAGAAGTCCCTTTCAGTATCTGATTGCCCCTAATTTAAAATAATAGATGACTATCAGGGCTTCTTTACTAATATATTAATTTCAGCTCCAAATTCAATTAGAAGCACACTTTTCTTATATAGTCAGGTGTGATGCGACTGGAACAGCATCTCCTATGATCTTACAGACCAGCAACATTTGAAGTGAGCATAAATCAAGGATCTATCTGCCTTAGAGATGTACATTTGTTGGCAATTGTGACCAGCATGTCACGATTTATAATTATCATACAGTTAAATTAGTTTGATCTTAAAAGAAATTTTGCCATGCTTATCAGCTTTGCGCATAAGGCTAGTAGCATATAAACATTGCTGTTTTGATAACTGGTGAAGGAGAATAATTGAAGGAAACTAATCTAAGATTACACTGTGCCAATTCAGAGGATTCTTTCAGGCATAAAAGCCCTGATGAAAACATGAATGCTTGGCATGCAAAATGGCAATTCCTTCTACAATTTGTCAGGGACAGAAGTGACTGTATCCCCAGGATATAAGCTGTAGAAGAGCTATGTCCTTGCATTGACTTAAGAAATAGACTGCTAGGCTCTGGAGCCAGCTAAACAATTGCTCAAATTAATTTGACAGAATTGTTTGTCACAACATGTTTCAGCTCTTTCTGTGTGCAAAAGGGAAAAACTGAAAATGTATACTTTGTCTGTTGTAAGGTTAAGCTGAATAAGACTTGGAAAAAGGTTTTCTAAATGCTGTAAAAATAAGACAAGTCACAAACAACAGCCTAAAGTTTTTACCTCTACACCTACCCCAGTAAAATGTATATATTATAATTAATATATATAATACAATATAACATAACATAACATATGGGGATTTAAAAAAATATTTAGATCTAATCTAATTTTGATTAAAAGCAACTTTAGTTCAAGAAAAGGGCAAGATATCTTACTCCATTATCACAAATAAAACAGAAATGTTTGTGATCTGATAATAGTTTAATGATTAAAATGCTTAAATGAGGTGTGTCCAAACTATGGTCCACAGGTTGCATGTGGCCCTGGGCAGCTATTACTGCAGCCCCACAAAATCATAAACGTTTAACTTTATTGTGGGATTTATGCACTTTACATTAACTACACTGCTCAAAAAAATAAAGGGAACACTTAAAGAACACAATGTAACTCCAAGTCAATCACACTTCTGTGAAATCAAACTGACCACTTAGGTAGCAACACTGATTGACAATCAATTTCACATGCTGTTGTGAAAATGGAATAGACCACAGGTGGAAAGCATAGGCAGTTAGCGAGACATCTCCAACAAAGGAGTGGTTCTGCAGGTGGTGACCACAGTTCACTTCTCAGTTCCTATGTGTTGTGTCCGTCGTGGGAAAGGAAACTCGGAGCCAGTGACTCAGTTTCAGCTCTTTATTTGGTCCCGAGATCGGCTCGGGCTCCAAAGGAAAAACAGCGGCTTTTATTCTTTGGCCACGGCGGCTGCGGCCAATGGCACCGCTTTGAATCTCCCGTGATTAGTTTCCACCAATCGTGGGGGATTCACGGCAGGCCAATCAATGCGGCTCGCTCGACCAATCAGATCGCCGTGCACTTAACCAATCGCTATGCGGCGTTTACAAGTATGTTAATGACCATACAGAACACCTCTCCCCTCTTGGTATGGTCCTACATAACGTAGTCCCGTAAGTAGGTGGGGCTTCGTACTTGCCTACTTGACCTGCGCAGGTTAGTTGGTGCTTGGCTCCCAGCCAGTTCGGTCAGGTTCTGTGTTGCTCTCTGCTTCGTTGATGGAACTGCCTGGAAGTTTTCGCTGGGCCTTTCGTCGCAGCTCCCTCCCGGTCTACCCGGGCTGGTTGAGCTGCGGTTGTTGCCGCTCCCGCCTGGTCTTTCTGGGCTGGTTGAGCTGGCCTGGCTGCTTCTCCCTGGTGAGGCTTCGAGCTGGCTGCTTGTCGGTGAGTATTGCTGGTTTCTTTCTGTTGGTGGTTGGTTCCTGGAGTCTTCCCTCCCCTCTTGGTTTGTGTTATGTGGGTTCCCTTCTCTCTCTGGGTGTCTGTCTGTGTCTGTTTGTGTGTCGGTTGTGTTTCCCGTGGTTGTTCTCAATCTTAATTGATCGATGTGTCGTTTCCATGCTCGTCCGTCGGTTGTTTGCAGCCAGTACGAGCGGGGACCTGTCACTTGGGTTATGGTTACTGGCACCCAAAGTGGATCCCCGGTAAGGTTCTTCGGGTAGACTGCATCGCCTGGTGTAAATGTTCGGTGTTTGCTTGAGGAGTTTGGGGGTTTTTTCTGGGTTGTATGTGAGGTGCAGCCTGTTGAGTGGGGACCTTAATTTCCTCCCCATTAATAGTTCTGCCGGGCTTTTGTTGGTTGTCGTGTTCGGGGTTATGTGTAGTATAAAAAGCATTTTGTTTATTTTTTCTTGGATTTCCCCATGTTCAATTTTTTGGATTGTTTTTTTGTAAATTGAACCATTCATTCCGCCTTCCTGTTCGCCGCTGGATGTGCTGGTGCTGTCAGTGCGTGCCGTATTCCCCATTCCGCTAGGAATTTTTCAAATTCCAGCAAGGTAAATTGGGGCCCATTGTCCAACACGATGACATCTGGGAGGCTGTGGGTTGCGAACAGCTTGCTGAGTTCCTTGGTCACGGCCTCCGTGGTGGTGGTTTTCATGTTGCTTACCTCCAACCAATTGGAGTAAGCATCTACCATGATAAGGAATATGTGTCCCTTAGTGGGCCCGGCAAAATCTATGTGAATCCTGGACCATGGTCCCCTGGGGTTTTCCTATTTCAGGATCGGTGCGGTGGGAGGGCTCGGCCTGGTTTCTTGGCAACGTTTGCATGCTGCCACCCAAGTCTCAATCTGTTTGTCCATCCCTGGCCACCAGGCATAACTCCTGGCCAGGGCTTTTGTTCTAACTATGCCCGGGTGCTCCTCGTGTAATAACTCCAATACCTTCCCTTGTAATTTTTCCAGAATAACAACCCTATCCCCCCAAAGTATGCAACCTTTTTGTAACGACAGTTCTGTTTGCCAATTCCGAAATGTCCTGAATGATTTGTCATTGTCTTTTTCCGGCCACCCTTTCTTTACCCAATGTAACACCCGTGCCAGACGCTTGTCTTTATTAGTTTTGTGGGCAATGTCTGACGCGGTTATGGGTAGATCGGGCAGAGTCTCTATGCTAAGGGTGGCTGTCGTGGGTGCTGGGTCGGTGTCTAGGTCCGGTAGTGGCATGCGGCTCAGGGCATCTGCATGGGTGATCGTCTTACCGGGTTGGTGTGTGAGCCGGTAGCTGTAGGCAGCAAGGAATTCGGACCACCTTGTCATTCTAGGAGAAAGAATGTTCGGGGTGGCCCTGTTCCCTGCCAGGATTCCCAGCAGGGGCTTATGGTCGGTGATGATGGTGAACGTCCGGCCGTAGAGGTACTCGTGGCACCTCTTCACTGCAGCAACGATAGCCAGGGCCTCTTTGTCCAGCTGACTGTAGTTTCTCTCCGGTTTGGTGAGGTCCTTGAAAAGAAGGCGATGGGTGCTTCTTTTCTGTCAGGGAGAGTGTGGCTGAGGACGGCGCCGACGCCAAAAGGTGATGCCTCGCATGTGATGGCTAGTGGTAGGGTCTCGTTGTATTGGATGAGGACGGCATCCGAGGTGAGCAGGTCCTTGGTTTTGTTGAAGGTGGCTTCCTCACATTTCCCCCAAGTCCATGTGGCCGCCTTGTCCAAAAGCCTATGCAAAGGCTCCGCTGCGGTTGCCTTTTGGGGCAGGAACACATTGTAAAAATTAAGCAGTCCTAGAAATGCCTGTAGTTCCATTTTATTCTTCAGCGTGGGGGCTTCTTTAATGGCTCTGATTTTATTTTCGGTCGGGTGGATGCCGTGCTGGTCTAGGAGGTATCCTAGGAACTCTCCCCGCTCTGTGTGCAGCTGGCATTTTTCTTTTTTCACCTTTAACCCAGCCTCCTTGAATTTGGTTAGTAGCTCCCTTAGCTCCCTTCTTGTTGGTTGGCTGCTGACACCAGTACGTCATCGAAGTAGGGCACCACCCCCTTAATTCCTTGCAAGAGTCTCTCCATGAGGCTCTGGAAAATTCCCGGAACCACGCTGACTCCAAACTGGAGTCTCTTACAGCGAAACGCTCTCTGGTGGGTTACTACAGTCTGTGCCTCTGTGGTTTCTGTGTCGACTGGCAGCTGTTGATAGGTTTGTGCCAGGTCGAGCTTTGTAAAAACTTTGCCTCCCCCCAGTAAGTGTAGGAGGTACTGCACTACTGGAACAGGGTAGGCGCTTTGTTGTAAGGCGCAATTTAGGGTGGCCTTATAGTCCCCACAGATTCTCACTGATCCATCGGGCTTGACGGGCTTGACTGGGTCTACCACTGGGCGTGATCGATTGGCTCTAGGACCCCTTGTTTGATGAGCTTGTCTATTTGCTCATCGATCTTGGGCCGGAGTGCAAAAGGTACCTGCCGTGGTTTTAGGCGCATCGGGGGAACGCTGGGGTCTAGGCTGAAAGAAATAGGGGGCCTTCAGTACTTGCCTAGGGTGCCGTCGAACACTTCCTGGATGTCCCTTGAGATTTGCTCTTCCCAGTCGGCATCTGTGACATGATCGATGCCCGTAACTTCGATCCTGAGTGGCGCGAACCACTGTAGTCCCAAAAGGCTGGGGCGGTCTCGGTCCACGATTATCAGGGGAAGCTTTGCTGTGCGCCCTTTGAAGATTACTTCGAAATGTCCTGTTCTGACTACCGGGATGCAATTCCCTTGGTAGTCTTTAAGGATTAATTTCTGGGTTTCCAGTCCCCTTTCGTGCATTGCAGCACCAAACGCTTGATTTCCCACCCTGCAACCATGGAGAGGTAGGATCCGGAGTCCACCTCCATCTTGCGTGGTTCGCCCTCGATGCCCACTTCCACTTATACCTTTTGGGCATCTGTGCTAGATGAGTGGCCAATGACGACCGTCTGGTGGGTTTCCTCTCTCTGTCGGTTCTTGCCGTTCTGTCGGTCCCGTCTGTCTCAGTTCCAGCGATTTTCAGCTTGGCGTCTCTGGGCCTGGGGGGGGGTGCATTCTCATCTCCGGTTGCTGTGATCTCGCCATCGGGGGCTATAGGCTTTCTTAAGTCAGCAGACTCGGACAATGTGGCCTCTTTTATCGCAGTGTCAACAGATCGCATCGAAGAACCGGCACTCCGATCAAAGGTGGTCGCCTCCACACCCGGCACATTGGGGTCCCCACTTACGACTCCGCTGGTCGCGCCGGTCTCATCCCGTCTGGAGTCGATGGATGTCCTCTTCCTCGTCCGTGGTATCGGAGGCGGAATTGAAGTCACCATGGTGGGCGGTGGTCTCTCGGCGGCTTGCTTTGGGGCGTGCCTCAGTCACCGTGCCCGTCTCGGTGGTTGCGGTGCAGTCCCCGGTGTCCGGTCTCCGCATTCGAGCCGCCGACTTCTGGGTTGCTTTGGCTGCGGTGGCCTCAGTGAGGGCATCGGTGAGGGCGATGTCGCCTTTTGCCATCAGTCAGCTTTGCAGGACTGGGTCTCTGAGCCCGAGGATGACGCGGTCTTGCAGAGCCTCGTCCATGTCTGTGAACCCGCACATGCCTCCTAGGTTCTGTATGTCAGCCACAAAGTTGCTGATGCTCTCACCCGATCTCTGGTCCCGCTGGTAGAAATCATGCCGCCTGATGAGGGTGGGCAGGGCGGGGGCATAGAAGTTTCGGAGCAAAGGCTCGAGATCGGTCCAGTCCATCACCTTCACGTCCTCGGGTTTTGCGAGAGCTTTTGCCATCTTGAACACTGCGGGCCCGCAGTGTGTTAAAAAGACGGCTCTTTTCTTCTTCCTGGTTGCATCCTTTAAGTTGCTACTTTTGAGGAACATTAGGAATCGGTCTGTGTACGATTCCCAATCCTCGGTAGCGGGGTTAAAAGGTGCGGGCAGTGCGATGATGGCCATCTTGTCAGTCTCGCTTCCTCAGGACACGTGCTTGATGGAGATTAGTCTTGAGATCCCACCTTCATCGCCAGTGTCGTGTCCGTCGCAGGAAAGGAGACTCGGAGCCAGTGACTCAGTTTCAGCTCTTTATTTGGTCCCGAGATTGTCTCGGGCTCCAAAGGAAAAACAGCGGCTTTTATTCTTTGGCCGCGGCGGCCACGGCCAATGACACCGCTTTGAATCTCCCGTGATTAGTTTCCACCAATCGCGGGGGATTCACGGCGGGCCAATCAGTGTGGCTCGTTTGACCAATCAGATCGCCGTGCACTTGACCAATCGCTACGTGGTGTTTACAAGTATGTTAATGACCGTACAAAACACTATGCTTTCTGGCTGATGGTTTGGTCACTTTTGAATGCTGGCGGTGCTTTCACTGTAGTGGTAGCATGAGACGGAGTCTACAACCCACTCAGGTAGTGCAGCTCCAGGATGGCACATCAGTGCGAGCTGTGGCAAGAAGGTTTGCTGTGTCTGTTAGTGTAGTGTCCAGAGCATGGAGGCGCTACCAGGAGACAGGCCAGTACATCAGGAGATGTGGAGGAAGCTGTAGGAGGGCAACAACCCAGCATCAGGACCGTTACCTCTGCCTTTGTGCAAGGAGGGACAGGAGAAACACTGCCCAAACCCCGCAAAATGACCTCCAGCAGGCCACAAATGTGCATGTGGCTGCTCAAACAGTCAGAAACAGACTCCATGAGGGTCGTATGAGCGCCCGACGTCCACAGGTGGGGGTTGTGCTTACAGCCCAACATTGTGCAGGACGTTTGGCATTTTCCAGAGAACACCAAGATTGGCAAATTCGCCACTGGCACCCTGTGCTCTTCACAGATGAAAGCAGGTTCACACTGAGCACATGTGACAGACGTGACAGGGTCTGGAGATGCCATGGAGAACGTTCTGCTGTCTGCAACATCCTCCAGCATGATTGGTTTGACAGTGGGTCAGTAATGGTGTGGGGTGGTATTTCTTTAGGGGAACGTACAGCCCTCCATGTGCTCGCCAGAGGTAGCCTGACTGCCATTAGGTACTGAGATGAGTTCCTCAGACCCCTTGTGAGACTATATGCTGGTACGGTTGACCCTGGGTTCCTCCTAATGGAAGACAATGCTAGACCTCATGTGGTTGGCCTGTGTCAGCAGTTCCTGCAAGACGAAGGCATTGATGCTATGGACTGGCTCACCCGTTCCCCAGACCTGAATCCAATTGAGCACATCTGAGACATCATGTCTCGCTCCAACCACCAATGCCACAGACTGTCCAGGAGTTGGAGGATGCTTTAGTCCAGGTGTGGGAGGAGATCCCTTGGGAGACCATCCGCCACTTCATCAGGAGCATGCCCAGGTGTTGTAGGGAGGTCATACAGGCACATGGAGGCCACACACACTACTGAGCCTCATTTTGACTTGTTTTAAGGACATTACATCAAAGTTGGATCAGCCTGCAGTGTTTTTTTCCACTTTAATTTTGAGTGTAACTCCAAATCCAGACCTCCATGGGTTGCTAACTTTGATTTCCATTGATAATTTTTGTGTGATTTTGTTGTCAGCACATTCAACTATGTAATGAACAAAGTATTTAATAATAATATTTCATTCATTCAGATCTAGGATGTCTTATTTTTGTGTTCCTTTTATTTTGTTGAGCAGTGTATATTATATATTTTATATGCATCCCAAGACAGTGCATATTTCTTTTTAGAAAAACCCCTCTTCTCTCAATGTGGGCCAGGCAAACCAAAATGTTGGACAACCATGGCTTAGATATTGAACCAAAGATGAAAGTGCATCCTCACTTTTGTAAAATTAGAACAGTGATTTCATTTTGAAAAAAAAGAAGAGTTATTTTAAGAGTGAAAACTCAAGTAACAGAAAAGGGTTTTTTTTTTCTAAAAAGAAAAACTGCTGATGTATATTAGTGACAACCATAAAGCATTCTTGTTTATTTGATAGATTTATACCTATAGTTCACAACAAACAACAACATATAAGCCATTCATTTATTTAGTGTATGGCATCTACAGAGCTCATGCAAAGTATAGTAGGGAGCACATAAGCCAGGATGCCTAAGATTACAAAATAAATAAATAAACCCCTGTGCAATACAGAATGTTGTTGCTTTTATGCAATTGATAAACCTATTTTATAAAATATATATAAAAGGGAGAGAAGGAGAGGGAGGGACAGGGAGAAATGTTTGTTAATGGAGATCACCAGTATAGAGTTCATGGATAGATATTTTTCTGTCCATCCAGTAGGCAAGGAGGAAGCAAGATCTGGCTGGAAAATCCTTCTTTCTTTGACATTTTCTTTTTTCCTTCATAATCAACATGCCTAATGTGACTAATATTATTGCACAGCATGTCTAATGAAAACAAAACTAGGGACAAGCATAATATGGAAATAGGCAAAATAAAAATGCTACTTCTGCCTAAAAGCAAATTTTGTTCATTTATTTCTTCTAGTCAGCTTCTTCTTTTAAATAACTCCAAACCAGTTTATACATTTGAAATAATTTCAAAGATGTAAATGTGTTATTCATTAATAAATATGATATGAATATGATAGTATATCAAATAGCAAGTGGATGATAAAATGGTAGCCCTATTTTAGAACCAAGACTGCTGTTATGGTGATCCATTTGAAGAAATCATTGAAAGAGACATATCCAATTTGCCATCTAGCAAACACACACACACACACACACACACAAAAAGGATTATTGACAGAAGTTACCACATCTCCGAAAAACTTTATGTAAAGTTTGCTACCTCACCCCTGGTTAATATGTAGACAGGAAAAACTGTATGCCAAAGTTTTGACCTCTGATAATAAGTATGGCTTTTTTAGCCCAGCTTCTCAGACATTCCTAAGATGTTAGCTGATTTCTTTCCAGGTGAAAATGGGATGGGAGTACTAGAATCATCCATTTTATAGCAATAGCAATCGCACTTCAACTTATATATTGCTTCACAGTGCTTTACAGCTCTCTCTAAGCAGTTTACAGAGTCAGCATATTTCCCCCAACAATCTGGATCCTCATTTTACTGACCTGGGATGGATGGAAGGCTAAGTCAACCTTGAGCCAGTCTGGATTGAACTCCTGGCTGTGGGCAGAATTAGCCTGTAATATTGCATTCTAATCACTGCACCATCACTTTCTAGGCATAAAGGTCTATTTGAGACACTGCATATCTTCCCAATGGTAGCAAGAAAATCATAAATACACACAGGAGCCCACCTGTATAGCCAACCAAGAATGATAAAGTCCTGTTTAAAGTTATTGGATGAAGTCTTAGCAAGCACATCATTCTTTTTGCCTTGAGCCTGTGTTCTCTTAGTCCTTTTCCAGTTCAGCAGATCTGTCATAGCTACTCAGGACTGCTCTGCCTGTCTCCATTATAATTCCTTGTACTTCAAAAGCATTGTTGGTTTGGTTTACAGAATTTATATGTGGGAATAGTATCTGCCTAATACAGCCATTTAAAGGATTGCAAACAAGTAATTTTGTGTATCGTTCTTTTCTTTTTCTTATGGGTAACATGCTATGCAATGATTAGAAAAACTGACAGCTTTCTATACACTATACTCTTATGAAATAAATAGTGTCATCTGATGTTATTTGTCTGCTGTCTGACATCATCTGATGTCTATTTCTCTTCAGAAAGAGAGAAAGAGATAATCCAAATACACATATTTTAACACCAATAATTGTGATATAATCATAATTATATACATTTTAGTTATTGTATATATTTATATTTTACTTTGCTTTCAGAGCTCAAGGCAATATCTATAATATTCTTTTCTCTAGGCTTTCCTACAACAATCAACTTTGAAAGAAAGTGACTGGCCATAAGCTACCCAGTGTGGTTCCTTGGTAGAGAATTGACCCAAAACTGGGTCTTTTTTTTATTCTACAACCTTAATCACTACACCACACTGCCCTTTATGTTGAAAGTTCATAAGCTCAAACTCAGATCAGACTATAGATGCTTGGTGGAATCTTCACGATAACTGGAATTCTATTCTCATTGTCACTGAACTCAGCTGGATGAAATGAACAATATACTTTTAAATGATATATTTAGAACTGGCTTGTCTGTAATGCTTTTTTTTTTTTTTTTTTTTTACAATATGGACTAAAGCCAGGTTTCTCTTTAGGTTTCTTTCAGTGGCACATTAGTGTGATGGTAGATGTTGCTGTGTGTTTGTTTTGCTCCTTTGTTGGATTTAAACAGCCACCTGCTTTAACCAGCTAAATTTCAGAAAGTGTATAAATTCACTTTCAGTCTGCTGTTCAAAGCCGAGCCAAGTGCAGCTTGTTGTTAGAGCAGCGTTCTGCTTGTTAAAGCTTACAGATTCAAGCCCTGATATCATTAGTTAAGAATGAAGAGAGGCTGCAAGGAACCCTGGGATTTTCTACTAATGAGGAAAATTAATATTAAGCTAAAAGAACAAATGCAGCAAGATGCAATAAAGCAGCTTTTTTTTATTATTATTATTCCTTTGGTAGCTTTTACCTCTGGGCAATGTATCACTACATCCCTTTATTTTAGATAGTTTTTTAAAAAGCTGTTTATGAAGCTGATTATGCACATAGATAACTGCATATGTTCATTATAAGATGTGTTGTTTTTTTTAAAGCAAAATAGATCAAATTGTAAAAGATCTGTCCCAGCACTTTGAACCTGAAAAAAAAAAGTTTAACGTTTAATGAACTATGCCCAGTCAGGCTCATACCCTACATTCAGGATAAGAAGCACTGTGTGCGAATCCCAGAAAAAAAAATACCCAGGCTTCAGAACAGTTCTTTTTTAGCTGTTAGGATGAAATGAAAACAGCTCCCTTTCTTAAATGTTTGCCATTAAGATATATTCTTGTTCTTCTGGCACTGTCAGCTTTCTTGACATGATTTGAAAGAGCTTTGACTGAAGTAATTTTAGCAACCTATTTCATGCACTTCACATTAGCTTCACAGAAACATCTGCAGGGATATTTTGTCATCTGTTAAAGTGCTCATTTCTTGCTTCCACAGAACCTCTCATTTCCACTAGATGTGTTTGCCATCTCGGGGCAAAAAAACCCCAATATAGCGTCCCATATTCACATGCTGAATTAGTGAAGCTGTAGTCGCAGAAAAAAAATGCACAGCTTTGTGCAATGTATTTACATAAGGTGACCAACTTTTTTACAATGAGAAGGAGGCACAAATAAAGAAAAAAAACAAAGCCACTTGTGTGCGGTGCACTCTTGCACACAGCACACTCTCTCAAAATAATTCTCCTGTTTGGAGCACATGCATCTCATATTCACATCTCGCTGCACTGTACTGAGCCTTGACGAATTGTCATATCAAATACAAATACATCACATCACACACAAAGGATCGGATCGGGATCGATCAAATACAGAGATTTACAGATTAGTCTTCAAATATCAAAAAGGAGGACATGTAGGAGAATACCTTTTGAGGGCGGACAGAATTTACCAAAGGAGGACTGTCCTCCCGAAAGGAGGACAGTTGGTCACCTTAATTTACAGATGCAAATGTAAATCCTGATTTAAAATACCAAATGGATTACTATATACAGTAAATGTATTGAAAGAGTCTCATGGCACCTGAATAACTTTCTTTTTTTAAAAAAATAGTAGCAAGCGTACTTTGGGGAATGTCTTCCATTTGTAATTTTGAGAGCATGTTATCGCTGCTCTCACAATTCAGTTGGGAGGCTGTCCATTCATAAAATGGCTGCAGTGCAGGATGTAACTAGTCACAAAGCACCAATATAGAGAATGTTCTTGGTCATACTCTCTAACCTGTCTTCAAAATGCTTCTTGCTGTCCCTACTTGACTTTTGCCTTGTTTTTCAATAAATCAGCATACTTTTAAACAAAGCTCTATGTTAATCATTATTGAGAAATTATTGAGTCCGGCGATAGTCCGGGATTATTGAGTCCAGCAGTGGTTTGTTAAGGAGGGTCAAATCAGTGGTGGGATTCAGCCAGTTCACACCACTTCGGGAGAATCGGTTGTTAACTTTCTGAGCAGTTTGGTGAACTGGTTGTTGGAAGAAATCATTGGGGCGGAGAACTGGTTGCTAAATTATTTGAATCCCACCACTGGGTCAAAAGAACCACCCACTTTCTGGGAGAAACTTTAAACATCTTTAAATACCCAAAAAAGGTTTGGCTTTAAGAAACAGGTGACTGAGTTCGTAGTTTGAAGGAACCTGTCCATTTCATCTTCAGCTACAGACTCAAGCCCAACACACCAAAGAGCTTAACTGCACTTGCCTAGTTGGAGTCCAACTCTCAGCAAATCAAAACGATTTTATCTATGAGATCACTACAATATTCTTCTAACAGCCCAGTAGATGTTATTGTGATTCCTCCCTACTCAGCAAAGAACGAGTCAACCAGATTAGGGTCATTGGACATCTATCTATGGATGCCTAAAGGTAGCAAAATGACATTTTGCCACCATTACTGTTACTGTTATAATCCCAAATATGGGCTTTTGATCAGGTTAGTCAAATTTTCTCTTCCTCTAATGATGCTCCAGGCCTCTCTTCCAGTGCTTCATTTCCCAGAGCTATTTATAAAACTAAAACTAGGATCAGCGCAAAGAGAGAGGCTGGGTAGAGGCAATGCAATCTAAGGCTTAATTTGCAGCCCATTCCATGCTGTGATCAAAGCTTCAATTGAATGTCTACCATATCCTCAGGGAAAATCCCAAGCTTCCTCTGGAACTATACAGAGATCATAAGTTGCCTGGGGCAGGTCATTCTAATAGGCCCTATTTCTCAGTGAGCCAAAAAGCAACCAATGTTATAGATAGATAATAGATAGATAGATAGATAGATAGATAGATAGATAGATAGATAGATAGATAGATGGATGGATGGATGGATGGATGGATGGATGGATGGATGGATGGATGGATGGATAGATAGATAGATAGATAGATAGATAGATAGATAGATAGATAGATAGATAGATAGACAGAGAGAGAGAGAGAGAGAGAGAGAGAGAGAGATAGATAGGTAGGTAGGTAAATAGGTAGCTAGATAGGGAGGGAGGGAGATTAGATATAGATATAGATATAGATATAGATATAGATAGATATAGATATAGATATAGATATAGATATAGATATAGATATAGATATAGATATAGATATAGATATAGATATAGATATAGATATAGATATAGATATAGATATATTTAAAGGTTGAGTCAGAAACTGATTTGACCATGGTAATGAAATGATAGTAATGTCCTTTCCTATGAGAATACATAAACACCCAGAACAAGGGGAGGGGGGAAACAGAGCAGAATATACAAGCCACACCATTTTATATTCCTTTCCGTTTGGACTGCTCATCCCATATGTTTGCCCATTCCCTATTGGGGGGAAGGAAACAGGTTTCCAGACATTTAGAGAAGACCAGCAAAGTCAGGCCCATCTATGTGAACCTTTATAAGGGATAGCAAACCCTGTGCATTTTACCTGGAAACTTACCAAGGTGCAAAGTGGTATCCCATGGTATTATACTTAGAATATAAACGCATAGGACTGGAAGGGGCCTCAGAGGTCTTCTAGTCCAACCCCTGTTTGAGGGAGGAGCCTTATACCATTCCAGTCAAATGGTTGTCCAGTCTATTTTTGAAAACCTCCAGCACTCACAACTCCTGGAGGCAAGCTATTCAATTGATTAATTACTCTCACTGTGTGTGTATCTGCCAAGTCCACAATTCATATTCAGTGTTTTTAAATTGCAGCACCTTATGAAATATGTCCGGAGGATTATTTGATATCAATGGTTTGGAAAAGGACGCCAGCAGGGGATATGGCATTCAATCGATGCCCTCTTAATGCTACAGGTATGGTTACTGTTTTTTTTTAAATCCAATCTGTATTATTATAAATCAGAAAGCATTGCCCCTTTATAATTTATAATGGTTACAGTATTCTTTAAACTGATATCTTCCAATCCTAAATAATGTATACGTTACTTTTTAAAATCTATATGTTTCCCACCTAGCCTTCCTGTGGTTCCTGAAGTAAGCAATTACTGATTTACTCTTAAGCTATTTTGCTGGAAATAATGGCATGCTCCACATAAAATTTGATAAAATTCATAATATTACAATATTTTACACTGATCCAGTATTGCTGAGCTGTTTTTCCTAAGGAAAAGCCAATGCTTCCTGTTATAATGTAATATTTGTGTGCATGCTCTCAACAAGGATACGTAATTCTTTTGAATTGACTTCTTTTGTTGATTTTGACTTGTGTTTCCATTACACTTCCCCCCACCTCCCCTCATCCCCCTGTTCCTCCTTCTCCTTGTTCTTTATGACTTACAGGTACCACTAGCAGGCGCTGCTCTCTCAGCCTTCACGGAGTGGCCTTCTGGGAACAGCCGAGCTTTGCTAGATGCATATCAAATGAGTACAAACACTTGCAGCATTCAGTAGGTGCAAGGCCAACTTTAGTACTTGCTCTATTTATTCGTTGCTAAACAATAGCTTTAAGGGGATAAACTGTTTTGCAATTCAGTCAGATTATTGGATACTAAAGAAAAATAAACATTGCTAGAGGTGGGGGGAATATGCATGCCATTTGTTTTCATCTTTTATTTTATTATTTTATTCTGTTTATTATTATTGTTTCCTTTCCTCAGAGTTCATGTAATTGTAAAATAATGCATAGTTTCTAGCCTTTCTGTTCTTTCTCTTATATAATGTTTATAGGCAGTGGAAGCAACAAACTTTTTTAGATTTACTGGGAATCCTGATTGTGAATATGTTAGATTTCCTGAAGCTACTGAACATTTTATAACTCATTCGGCTCTTTAATGGTACACCATAAATCTGGATACATTTTTTTCTCAGTTCTACATCAGCTGAGAACAAGCACGATCGCATAAATTTAGTGCATGAGATAATCAAAGAAAAATGATAGACGTGCAGATTGCTTTTGAAAAGTGAATCAAAGATCCTCTTTCTTTTCCAGATAATCTGAACATAGGGAAGTTCATTTCCTTCCATACTAAATATTGTCTAGACTTGCAATGATTTCATTATCATTTCAGTGTTATTATTGTTATTGTTATTTACTTTATTCACTAAACATGAAACTCAGTCAACTGAACATTCAAAAATGCATCACAAATACTATTGACAATGCTAATGGTTGATATGGGCTGCTGCCAGCATCCTAGGTATCAGCCAAGCACATCATCATCATCGTTATCGTCATCGTTGTTGTTGTTTTTGTTTTTGTTCATAATAATATTAATATTATTGGTATACAATTTATAGGCTGCTCCAATCAACTTACTCTGAGTGGCTTTCCAAATTTGCAACTGGGATTAAAACAAATAATCTTAATAGTACTTATTAGGGCAAAAACAACCAGTCCAAAAATCTTTTAACTATTTCTCTCCTTTTGTTCTCCGAATGCACTTTCCTTCCCATTTTTTTCTCCTTTCACAAGATCCCTCCATTAATATTACCCTAAGGTACTTTTGTCTCTATATAATTTAAATTGACTGGGATTACATAGCTTTGTATAAATGCATATAAAGCACATGCCAATTAGAAATGTTATTCCTCCCTTCTTCCCCAATCAGAGGGAGTGTGACCTGGAAAGAATACTGAACCTAACAACTCATTGGGAATACAATAATCTTCAGCTGTGAATTATCTCTCTTCATATACATTTGGGGGGCGGGGGGATGAAAACAAAAATACAATAGAGACTATCCTCATTTAAAGACTACCTCATCAGGCAACCATTTGCACTTACAACAGTAACTTTGCAACCAATTCTCACATTCATCATCTTCAAAGGTTTGTAAAAGAAAGGAAGCTGAAATAAAACCATAGTCACAGTTGCGGTTTTCACTTAGCAACCACTTTGCTTAATAATGGAGTTAGCTGTTAGGAGTCCTAATTGTGGTCACTAAATGAGAACCGCCTGTATCAATTTTTCCAAATAATCTTAAAAGTGTTGTTTAAATTCATAGAATTATATACAAATATAATATACTGACTTACTATTGTTAAAAAATGATGTTAAAATTCAAAAATGCATGAAAATATAAAAAATAGTCATTGATCGAGAAATCCCAATTATCAACTTGTCAGAAATCCTCTCCCATGCTGTATATATAAAGAATCAGTTTGACACATGTGCATAAGCTACTTATGAAAAGTCAGGCATAGATTTGGTTTTCCAATGCTGTCTAACAATTCTCTTGGTTTCCCTTTCCAACTTTATTCAAATAACCTAACTTTTGGTGTGTTTATATGTTCCATGCAGTCTAAAATATATACATGCTCAGTGGACATTTATTGTTGCCTTGAAACAAAAAAGATATTGTTTTGTTTGTCTTAAAAGCATTACTTTTTTCTAAATTTCATTCTATTGTTTCTATTGTTCACTATAGTAGCAAGCACAGGCCATTAAAGAATTGTAGGTGATGTGTGAGAAAATACACAAAGATAAACATGCTGATCATTTGACCACTTTCAAGTGTCTTTGGCAAAGAAAATACTGATTACACAAACAATATGCTCAGAAGCTTTCTCTAAGAAGGAAATGAGGAACATATTCATCAGTGTTCTGTCAGTTCAGTAACTGATTCATCTACAGGTGAAACTTGAAAAATTAGAATATCGTGCAAAATTTCATTTATTTCAGTAATGCAACTTAAAAGGTGAACCTAATATATGAGATAGACTCATTACATGCAAAGCAAGATAATTCAAGCTGTGATTTGTCATAATTGAGATGATTATGGCTTACAGCTCATGAAAACCCCAAATCCACAATCTCAGAAAATCAGAATATTGTGAAAAGGTTCAATATTCTAGGCTCAAAGTGTCCCACTCTAATCAGCTAATGAAGCCATAACACCTGCAAAGGGTTCCTGAGCCTTTAAATGGTCTCTCAGTCAGGTTCAGTGGCAATCACAATGATGGGAAAGACTGCTAACCTGACAGTTGTGCAGAAAACCATCATTGACACCCTCTGTAAGGAAGGAAAGCCTCAAAAGGTAATTGCACAAGAAGTTGGATGTTCCCAAAGTGCTGTATCAAAGCACATTAATAGAAAGATATGTGGAAGGGAAAAGTGTGGAAGAAAAAGGTGCACAAGGAGCAGGGATGACCTGCAGCCTGGAGAGGATTGTCAGGAAAAGGCCATTCAAAAGTGTTGGGGACTTTCACAAGGAGTGGACTGAGGCTGGAGTCAGTGTATCAAGAGCCACCACACACAGACGGATCCTGGACATGGGCTTCAAATGTCGTATTCCTCTTGTCAAGCCGCTCCTGAACAACAAACAATGTCAGAAGCATCTTACCTGGGCTAAAGAAAAATAGAACTGGTCTGTTGCTCAGTGGTCCAAAGTTCTCTTTTCTGATGAGAGCAACTTTTGCATCTCATTTGAAAACCAAGGACCCAAAGTCTGGAGGAAGAATGGAAAGGCACACACTGCAAGATGCTTGAAGTCCAGTGTGAAGTTTCCACAGTCTGTGTTGATTTGGGGAGCCATGTCATCTGCTGGTGTTGGTCCACTGTACTTCATTAAGTCCAGGTCAATGCAGCTGTCTACCAGGAGATTTTGGAGCACTTCGTCCTTCCTTCCACAGACGAGCTTTATGGGGATGCTGACTTCATTTTCTAGCAGGACCTGGCACCTGCCCCCACTGCCAAAAGCACCAAAACTTGGTTCAATGACTGTGGGATTACTGTTCTTGATTGGTCAGCAAACTCGCCTGACTGAAACCCCAAAAAAGGATCTATGGGGTATTGCCAAGAGAAAGATGAGAGACATGAGACCAAACAATGCAGAAGAGCTGAAGGCCGCTATTGAAGCATCCTAGTCTTCCATAACACCTCAGCAGTGCCACAGGCTGATAGCTTCCATGCCATGCGTCATTGAGGCAGTAATTGCTGCAAAAGGGGCTCAAACCAAGTACTGAGTACATATGCATGCATCTACTTTTCAGAAGTCTGATATTGTTCTCTGTACAATTCTTGTTTTATTGATTGCATATAATATTCTAATTTTCTGAGATTGTGGATTTGGGGTTTTCATGAACTATAAGCCATAATCATCTCAATTATGACAAATCATGGCTTGAACTATCTTGCTTTGCATGTAATGAGTCTATCTCATATATTAGTCTCACCTTTTAAGTTGCATTACTGAAATAAATGAACTTTTGCACGATAATCTAATTTTTCGAGTTTCACCTGTACATGTGATGAACAGCTGGCAACAAGCACTTAGAATAGCACTCAAAAGGTTTATACTTTCCTGTCCCTGTTTGGTCATTTAGAAAGCATTACAAGGTGATTATGGGTGATTCTTTCTGGGTCATAGAAAGCTAATCTCTGAAAAGCATTTCTCATTCTAATATGTTGGAAACCAGAAAGAGAGAACAAATAGTTATCAAAAATAGCATGTGTTCCGGACTAGCAGGCTCGTAAACTTGCAGACCTGATTGGTCCGCTAACAGCGATTCGTGATTGGTTGCTCCAGGCTAGTCCAATTGGCTGGTTAACAGGCTGCCGTGATTGGGCAAACCAAGCGCGGCAAGCTTAAATCATTGTCATTGGATGTTTAGCTGCAGCCAGCTCTATAAAAGGAGCTGCTGCGGCCAGGGCTTCTCGCCCAGATCAAAAGTAACTAATAAAGAGCTGAAGTTACTATCTGAGGTCTCATCTCCGTTATTGCGCCCATCCTTCCAGACACAACAGCATGTGTCCTATAAAATATACTTCTATCCTTTTTTACAAATTTACTCCACAAAAGTGGTTTTGTTTTTTTCCTCATATTATTGCAGCAACTACAATGAAATGGAACTTGAATAAAAGAGCTTTGAGATGAATAATCATTTGCTTCTGTTGCAGTTCATTAGAGCTGATTTCAATTTTTTCATTCCAAATGATTACAAAATTCATATATCTTCAGTCCTTTTTTTCCTTTATAAAATTACTTTGCTCTAACCCTGGGAATTGAAGGCTTTCTTCTACCCAATTCATTTATTTCCCAAGATGGTTCATTATAGGAGTCAGGTAGAATTTTTGACTTCAAGTAGATATGAAATTGGTATTACAGTACAGGATTCCTGTTCCCACAAGGCCTTCTATTTTTTCCACTGCTCTTTTCTCCTAAAATCCTTTCTTTTCCATCCACCCCTATATTTATTGATAAGGACCATCTTATATTGAAATACTTATTTAAAAAATATCCCTCCCTCCCTGCCTCCTTCTTTCTTTCTCTCATCACAGTTTTAATTCTTTTCTAATGCAACAGGGATCTGGCCTAGTATGACTTTTTGCCTTCCCTGGGTTACTTGAACATCAAAATCAGACCAAGCAACAATCAAATTGTCAACTTTTCTTTTGTCTTTTCCAGAACCAGGATATAAACGTTCTTTTTTGGAGGTCATTTGATTTGCAGGTACATATCAGTATGAAGGCAGAGATGCTTAAATCTATTTTCCTTCCTGATAATAATCTATAATCAGAAAGGAATCATTAAGGAGAGTTGCAAGACTGTTTTTAATATCCCATTGGTCTGGGTACCTGACAGAGCATTAAAAATCAAGATATTCTATTGTTTTCAGGCCTAGCTAGTTGCCTCCTATTATATCACCTTTTTTTTTTTTTTGCAATCTTTGAGTTTTACAGTCTAAGCAAAATGTCTGGCTGGAAGGCAAGTACATAGATGTTTATACTGGAGTTTCTTCAGTACTTGATTGAACTGTATTCTGTGAGGCCTTCATATTGCAGTTATAGACCCCGTTACATCCAGAATGAAGTCTTGAGTGTGTATAATTCCAGAATTACCATGGTGGTCAATTCATTTCAATCAGGTACTACCAGAACATCCTCCTCACCTCACCTATCCCGTGACCTCTTTTGAGGTCATTGGGGCGCCTGCGAAGATTTAACCACCACGCTTCTCCATCCGTCTCTGTCCTCCACTGCTCTCTGGGATGCTGCCAGGTTCAAGCCTGTCCAATCATGGATATCATCCTCCCATCTCCTTCGTTGTCTTCCCCGTTTGCGGCTTCCTCTTACCGTCCCTTGCATGATGGTCTTTGCGAGGCCAGTAGAGCGAGACACGTGTCCGTACCATCTCAATTTCCGTTTCTTGACGACAGTTAGAAGGTTGTCGTGTGGTCCTATTGCCTGTTGTATTTTATTTAAGACCTCTTCATTTGTCACATGGTCTGTGTAGTGGATGCCAAGGATCTTTCGGTAGCATCTCATTTCTGTTGCAAGGATTCTTCTTTGTAAATCCGCATTGAGTGTCCAGGTTTCGCAGGTATATAAAAAGATTGATATTGCGAGGGAGCGCATTAGGTGGATCCTTGAGCGCAGACTGATGTTCTTATCTTTCCAAATAGTTTGGAGCTTCGAAAGCGCAGCTGTTGTTTGTGCTATCCTTGCCATTACTTCTGGTTTTGAGCCTTCATCGGAAATGATGGACCCAAGATATTTGAAATTTTTTACTGTCTCTAGGGGTGTTCCGCTGACTCTGATGTCTGAGGAGATACCTTGGGTACTGTTCGTCATCAGCTTGGTTTTCTCGGCATTGATCTCCATGCCGTACGCTGAAGCCGCCTTATCTAAGTGTTGGACAAGGCTCAATAGTTCATCCTCATTTCCTGCCAGGCCATCGATGTCATCTGCGAATCGCAGGTTGGTGATGGTTCTACCACCGATGGAAACTGTGCCTTCGTGGTCTTCCAAGGCATCTTCCATGATCCGTTCGAGGAATACATTAAACAGTGTGGGGGAAAGCAAACATCCTTGACGCACTCCTACACTCATCCGGAACCAGTTACCTTTGCTGCCGTTCAGGAGGACGGCGCTTGTGGCTTTCTCATAAAGTTGTTCTATCACTCTGACAAGGTTATCGTTGATGTTATATTTCCTCATGGTAGACCACAAGGCTGCATGCCACACCCTGTCGAAAGCCTTTTTGAAATCAACGAAAACGTGGTATAAGTCCTGTTGGTGTTGGAGATATTTCTCACAGATCACTCTCAAGTTGAATATTTGCTCAATAGTGCTCCGTCCTGCTCTGAAACCCGCTTGTTCTTCTGCAATGATAGTCTCTGCTTGTGGTTTCAGTCTGTTAAGAATGATTTTTAGCATGACTTTGCTTGGGTGGCTGATTAAGCTGATGGTACGATAATTCTGGCACATCTGAAGATTCCCCTTCTTGGGCAGGGTTATGATTAATGATTGAGTCCAGGGGACTGGCCATACTCCAGTGGTCCAGATCTTGTTGCAGATGACAGTGAGGATGGTGATCACTGCCTCTCCTCCTTCCTGAATCAGTTCTGCAGGTATGTTGTCAATTCCCGCTGACTTCCCTTGTTTAAGTGCCTTTATTGCTGCTTCGACTTCCTCACGTAGTATTGGATGGCAGGCATCATCTGGACTTGTCCGTGGGCCCTGCAATACTGTAGTGTCTCCATTGTGCTGATGGTTGTACAATTCAGCGCAGTATTCTGTCCATCTGTCCATCACCTCTCTTTCCCCAGTGAGTGTTTTGCCTGATTTGCTCTGTATGCTCGAGGGTCTCCCTTGTTTCTGTGTGGTGAGGCTTTTAACCATTTGGTATGCTTTCTTGGTGTTATTTCTCTTCAAGTTTTCCTCGATGTCTTTACACTGGTCCTCTATCCAATTTTCCTTTGCCTTTTTCATCCCCTTTTTTACTTTGTTGTTAGCTTCCCTGCACTTCTGAGCTCCATCTGGATCGCTTTTCTTTTTCTTTAGTTCCCGTCTTTTGTTACATAGACCTAGGAGTTCACTTGTGACCCACGGTTTTTTGGGATGTTGGTGTTTCCCCAGGACCTCATTAGCGGTCTCTATCACTGCTATGTTGAAAGAGCTGACTGTTGTCTCGAGGTCCACGTCATCATCTAGGACCGTCAGAGGAGCGAACTTCCCTCCAATCATTGCTTGGAATTCTTCTCTTACTGCCGGGTCTTTCAGTTTTTCGAGGTTGAAACATAGTCGTGTGAACTTGGGCTTGTTGATCTTCTTCAGGCGCAGTTTGAAAGTCATCAGCACTAAAGCATGGTCACTTCCTATATCTGCCCGCGGTAGGTACTACCAAATAAAGGATTCTGTGGAATTATTCTATTATTCCTCTTTGATGGACTACATGTGGAAAAGAAAATGTTGGTAAAAATGATAAGAGATGATGGATTTACAAGAGGAAGTCCATTCCTCATTAGTATCTAATGTCAAGAGAATGGTCCTTAGGGTCAAACAAACCTCTTGTTGATTAAAATCATCATTTGTGCTATAATATCCATGTGTTGTTTTCACTTCTACAGTAATAAAAAGCAGCCAATTATCAGAACTACCTTTAAAATCAAATTAAATTTCATTTAAAATGCCTAAAGCAGGCCTAGTGGCACATTAAAACTAATAATACTGTGTTTGTAACACAAACTTTTGTATACGAGACATTATATAGATTAACTGCTTCTCAATAGTAGCAACAGTAAGCAAGTAGAAAATATATCACTATAAGACTTTCATATATTTGTTCTGATTGCTGTCCTTCACAGTGCCATCAGCTATTTTTAGCATGTTCTTGGTACCTTTACAAGGCATGCTGAGTGTTTGAAGAAAGTGCTGTCCAAACAAAGCATGCCAGCAAATAAGATGCCCACTCCACATACACAAAGATACTCTTTTAAGAGAAATCATTTGATGTCATAATTTCAATGAGATAACAGACTGGCATAATTTGATTGGCTTGGTATAATGTTTGTGGGAAATACTCAAACTGGGACAAATTTTTAAAAATGGTATTTGGTCAGAAGAAGGCCATATATGGAGGCCAAATGAGGTAGTGATGTAGGAAAATCATCCCTAAATGTTGTAGTTTTTCGTGTGTGTGTATGTGTGTGTGTCTGTGTGTGTATGTATGTATATGTATATATATATATGTAGTTTTCTTAAGTTTTCGCGGGTACTTAATGTATGGCATTCAGCTTATATATATATAAACTTAAGAAAATATATGTTTGTGTGTGTGTGTATATATATATATATGTATATGTATATGTATATGTATATGTATATATATATATATATATATATATATATATATATATATATATATATATATATATATATATATATATGGCATTCAGCTTGGTTTGGGTATTTTCCCACGTCATAGTAGTGGTGCTTTTAAAGTTGTAGCAATGTTTCAGCAGAATCTCATCTGCCATCATCGGGCTTCTGTATTGTGTTCATCTGTGAGTCAGACTTTTACAGTTGTTTCAGTTTTAAATTTGGGGTTAGCCGACTGCTGAGCCAGAATGGTTTTTTCTTCATCCTGATTGGTTGGGAGTCTTGGTCTGTGTTTATTGGTCTTGGAGTTTGCTGTGTTCTGCTTGATTGGTGTTTCTAATATCTTCTGTATGTTTTGTGGCTTTTTTTGTGTCTTGATTGCCTAACAACATTGTATTCCTGTATTGGAGGCCTTTAGTGCAGCTTGGCTCCGGGTAAATGGACAGCTATCATTTGTTAGGAAGCTAGGTTTCATCTGGGTGCCTGGTTGGGGTGTGTTTGAGCTGGAGGTATCAGGGGAGATCTGTTTGTGCTCAGGTGTTTGCCTGGCTAGTGGTGTGGAGATATTTTTGTTTGTGAGTGCAGGCTTCCAAATGATTGACAGTCTGATGGCATCATCCCTTCTATTCATGCTTTCAGGTCTTTTTTCAATCTCTATGGCTTCTCTGATGATTCTGTGGCTGGGGTTTTCTTTTTTTCTTTTTTAAACAAATTTTATTGATTTTAAAGACAAAACATCATCAAAACAAGACATCAAAGTATAAAACTTCCTTTCTCAAAAATTACTTATAAGTTTTAACAAGGCAAATAAAGCATTATTTTTTAAAGCATAGTTCCACATTATCATATTTCCATTTAAACACATATATATCTTTTCCAAATTTCTCATTGTTTCTCCCTTCGCTTTTATTCAATTATATTTCTTTCTATCAAGGTTTTATTAATTCTCCATCAAGCATAAACACACAAAATACAGAACATAAAACAAGACATAAAAAGATAAAACCTTCTTAATTATTATTTATACATGTCTTTTCCAAATTTCTCTCCCTTTAGTTTTATTCCTCCAAGGTTTTATTAATTCATAATCAAAACATAGCTAACCAAAACATAAAACATAAAACTTCTTTTGAGAAGTGGCTTAGCCCCGGGTTACATTTTTTTTTACAGACCTAAATCAAGTTGATGCTCACCTTATATACCATTCATATCTTATTAAGCATTCTATATTTTCTATATAACTTCTCCCTTCTTTTCACTCTCTTAATTATATTTTGTTTATTTCATCTTATTTCAAAATCATTATGTTTGTATCTTTTGTCCGTTCTTTTCCAATCATCTATTTATCTCTTCTCTTTAGCAAAGAATTTCCCCTGTAATCACTTTTAAGGTGTGACGCCTTTCCCTAAAGTAACACTTAAAATAATATATAATTTCTATCCTGATTCTGCCTAGTACATAGGTCTCCATTATGTCTCACTGTGTTTTTGTGGATCAAGCCGGTGATTTTGCTTTTGTGGAAGCCATTGGCTGTCAGTACTTTAGTCAGGGTGCATAGTTGAAGGAGCAAATTGAAGGAGCCTCTATGGGATCACCACTGTCACCCGTCATTGCAAACATGTTCATGGAAGAATTTGAATCCAGAGCCCTGGCTAATGCCACCCACAAACCCAAACTATGGTTAAGATACATTGATGACACATTTGTGATTTGGCCCCATGGAAAAGAAAACCTAAACAATTTTCTAACACACCTAAATAGCACACACCCCAAAATCAAGTTCACCATGGAAACGGAAAGAAACAAACAACTACCATTCCTAGATGTACTAATCTACAAAAAAACAGATGGCACACTAGGACACACCATATACCAGAAGAAAACAAACACCAACCGCAACCTCAATGCCCAATCCCACCACCACCTAGCACAGATAAACTCCATGGCCAAAACACTAATTGCTAGAACCAAACGCCGGGAAGACAAGACACACATAAAGACTGAACTATGCACCCTGACTAAAGTACTGACAGCCAACGGCTTCCACAAAAGCAAAATCACCAACTTGATCCACAAAAACACACTGAGACATAATAGAGACCCAGAAGATGAACAGACCTATGGAACAGCTGTCCTGCCCTACATAAGTGGTACAACAGACAAAATCAGTAAGATACTACACAGGCATCACATCAAGACTGCCTTCAAAACAGGCAGAAAAATAGCAGCCATCCTTAGAAACCCCAAGGATAAAATTGACCTGGAAAACCAAGGCATATACGAAGTCCCCTGTGCATCATGCCCGGCCACATACATTGGACAGACCAATAGAAGAATAAGTACCCGCCTGGATGAACACAAAAATGCAGTCCAAAAGCTGGAACACACTTCCTCACTAGTCCAACACATGGAAGCCACAGGTCATAGCATCAACTTCAATGGCACCAAAACCCTAGCCACTATAGAAAACCCCAGCCACAGAATTATCAGAGAAGCCATAGAGATTGAAAAAAGACTTGAAAGCATGAATAGAAGAGATGATTCCACCAGACTGTCAATTATTTGGAAGCCTGCACTCACAAACAAAAATATCTCCACACCGCTAGCCAGGCAAACACCTGGGCACAAACAGATCCCTCCTGATCCCTCCAGCTCAAACATACCCCAACCAGGCACTCAGATGAAACCTAGCTTCCTAACAAATGATAGCCATCCATTTACTCAGAGCCAAGCTGCACTAAAAGCCTCCAATACAGGAATACAATGTTGCCAGCCAATCAAGACACACACAAAAAGCCACAAAACAGACAGAAGATATTAGAAACACCAATCAAGCAAGAACACAGCAAACTCCAAGACCAATAAACACAGACCAAGACTCCCAACCAATCAGGATGAAGGAAAAACCATTCTGGCACAGCAGTAGGCTAGCCCCAAATTTAAAACTGAAATGGCTGTGAAAGTCTGACTCACAGACGAACGCAATACAGAAGCCTGATGATGGCAGATGAGATTCTGCCGAAATGTTGCTACAACTTTAAAAGCACAACTATAATGACGTGGGAAAATACCCAAACAAAGCTACGTCATAATAGTGGTGCTTTTAAAATTGTAGCAACGTTTCAGCAGAATCTCATCTGCCATCATCAGGCTTCTGTATGGTGTTTGTCTAGACAAATACCATACAGAAGCCTGATGATGGCAGATGAGATTCTGCTGAAACGTTGCTACAACTTTAAAAGCACCACTATTATGACGTGGGAAAATACCCGAACAAAGCTGAATGCCAGACATGTAAGTACCCGCGAAAACTTAAGAAAACATATATATATATATATATTCTTAAGTTTTCGCGGGTACTTACATGTCTGGCATTCAGCTTTGTTCGGGTATTTTCCCACATCATAGTAGTGGTGCTTTTAAAGTTGTAGCAATGTTTCAGCAGAATCTCATCTACCATTATCAGGCTTCTGTATAGTGTTCGTCTGTGAGTTAGACTTTTACAGTGGTTTCAGATTTAAATTTGGGGCAGCCTATTGCTGTTACAGAATGGTTTTTTCTTCATCCTGATTGGTTGAGAGTCTTGGTCTGTGTTTATTGGTCTTGGAGTTTGCTGTGTTCTGCTTCTGATATCTTCTGTCTGTTTTTTTGGCTCTTTTTGTATCTTGATTGGCTGGCAACATTGTGTTACTTTATTGGAGGCCTTTAGTGCAGCTTGGCTTCGGGTAAATGGACGACTATCATTAGTTAGGAAGCTGGGTTTCATCTGGGTGCCTGGTTGGGGTGTGTTTGAGATGGAGGTATCAGGGGGGATCTGTTTGTGCCCAGATGTTTGCCTGGCTTGTGGTGTGGAAAATTTTTTGTTTGTGAGTGCAGGCTTCCAAATGATTGACAGCCTGGTGGAATCATCTCTTCTGTTCATGCTTTCTGGTCTTTTTTCAATCTCTATGGATTCTCTGATGATTCTGTGGCTGGGATTTTCCATAGTGTCAAGGGTTTTGGTGCCATTGAAGTTGATGTTATGACCTGTGGCTTCCATGTGTTGGACTAGTGAGGAAGTGTGTTCCAGCTTTTTGACTGCATTTTTGTGTTCATTCAGGCGGGTACTTATTTTTCTATTGGTCTGTCCAATGTATGTGGCCGGGCATGATGCACAGGGGACTTCGTATATGCCTTCGTTTTCCAGGTCAATTTTATCTTTGGGGTTTCTTGATCCACAAAAACACACTGAGACATAATAGAGATCCAGAAGATGAACAGACCAATGGAACAGTTGTCCTGCCCTACATAAGAGGCACTACAGACAAAATTAGTAAGATTCTATACAGACACCACATCAAGACTGCCTTCAAAACAGACAGAAAAATAGCAACCATCCTCAGGAACCCCAAAGACAAAATTGACCTGGAAAACCAAGGCATATATGAAGACCAAGCCTGAAGATGATGAATGAGACTTCATCGAAACGTGTTTGTGAGTCAGACTTTTACAGTGGTTTCAGATTTAAATTTGGGGCAGCCTATTGCTGTGTCAGAATGGTTTTTTCTTCCTCCTGATTGGTTGAGAGTCTTGGTCTGTGTTTATTGGTCTTGGAGTTTGCTGTGTTCTGCTACTAGTATCTTCTGTCTGTTTTTTTTTGGGGGGGGGCTCTTTTTGTATCTTGATTGGCTGGCAACATTGTGTTACTTTATTGGAGGCCTTTAGTGCAGCTTGGCTTCGGGTAAATGGACGGCTATCATTCGTTAGGAAGCTGGGTTTCATCTGGGTGCCTGGTTGGGGTGTGTTTGAGCTGGAGGTATCAGGGGGGATCTGTTTGTGCCCAGGTGTTTGCCTGGCTTGTGGTGTGGAGATTTTTTTGTTTGTGAGTGCAGGCTTCCAAATGATTGATATATCTCTTTGGTTATTCGGGTTTTCTCCCACGTAAGATTGGAGAAACACCATACAAAAGCCTGATGATGGCAGATGAGATTCTGCTGAAACGTTGCTACAACTTTAAAAGCACCACGTGGGAAAATACCCGAACAAAGCTGAATGCCAGACATGTAAGTACCCGCGAAAACTTAAGAAAACATATATATATATATATATATATATATATATATATATATATATATATATATATATATATATATATATATATATATGCTTATATATATATATATATATATATATATATATATGGATCTTTGGTTATTCGGGTTTTCTCCCGCGTAAGATTGGAAATATCTAGGCAACGCTTCTTCCTTTTAACTGCTCCTGGGGGTGTGACTTGATTGGCTAGGGGCTTGGCTGTGTTCTGATTGGATGGGGGGGTGTTCTCATTGGTTGGGGGTTTGGCTGTGTTCTGATTGGCTGTGTTCTGATTGGCTGGAGGCGTGTTCTGTTCAGGTGGGGGCTTGATTGTGCTCAGGTTAGTTTTAGTTGCTGGAAGGTTTGAGCTGGTGAGCTGTTTGGCTTCGAGTTCGTGGTCGTGCTGCATCTTCATGGTGGGGGTCAGTTCGCTTCATGTATGGCTCAGAGGGGTTTGAGGTGGGTAGTGATGCAGCTGCAGTGCAGCTTCTGGTCCGTGGTCGTGTTTCATCTTCTGTGTGGGTGTGAGTCTGCTTTCTACATGGAAGTGTGGTGGTGGCATCTTGTGTGGCTATCAGGGGTGTGGGTCTGGTGTCACTCTTCATGATAGGTACGCGTCTGTTCATGAGGGCGGGTTTCCAAATGGCTGGTAGGCGGGAGGCATCAAAACTGAACACTTCAGCAGCAGAATCATCAGAGAAGCCATAGAGATAGAAAAACGCCCACACAGCATGAATAAACGAGATGATGCCTCCCGCCTACCAGCCATTTGGAAACCCGCCCTCATGAACAGACGCATACCTAACATGAAGAATGACACCAGACCCACACCCCTGATAGCCACACAAGATGCCACCACCACACATACAAGTACCCGCGAGAACCTCAGAAAATATATATATATATATGTCTGGCATTCAGCTTTGTTCGGGTATTTTCCCACGTCATAATAGTGATGCTTTTAAAGTTGTAGCAACGTTTCAGCAGAATCTCATCTGCCATCATCAGGCTTCTGTATGGTGTTAGTTTGTGAGTCAGACTTTTACAGTGGTTTCAGATTTAAATTTGGTATCTTTTAGTGTACTAATTTGAGGGTGGTACTCAAATTTGGACATCTTTTAAAATATTTTATTTTTTTGTGTCTGTTTCCATCTTTAATATTTTTAGATATGTCACTATAGTACTGCTTTTTTTTAATCTCTTCTAACAGCTCTCTGAAATTTTTTGTTATATGCCTTCCTAAGTTCTTTGTCTTTTTGGCCAGGGTTCATTTCTTTGCACTTTGCACAATTTGTTCTGCCATTCAGTTTTCCTTCTTCTGTTTCTTCATCTTTGGCAATTTCTTCTCACATTTAATCCTTAACAAGGGCTTTGATGCCATTCTGCATACTTGAGTATTCTACTTCTTTGTGCCAATAATTTACTCAGTTTGATTTCTGGGATCTCTGTATGAAGATGTTCTTGTCATATATAAACATTATTTTGGTTGTTTCAATACTACATTAGGAATGACAAAATCAATGGATTAACCAAAATAAAAACTATTCTTCTGCTTCATTTCTGTTTTCTAGGCCATGTAGTCCAACCACATTTTTCTCCTTACTATTTTGAACTTTGACATTCTAATTGCCAGACACAAACAAGACATGTTCCTTGCATGTTCTGTCAATTTCAGATTGAACTTGACTATAAAATTTGTCATCTCCTTCTGCATTGGAGCACTAGCTTGGATAATTATCATATTAAACCATTGTCCATGAAGTCTAATTGATATTATTCAGTCACTGCATTATACCCAGCTGTGTTTGTTATGTCCTTCCTGACTCTGCAAGCAATGCCATTCCTTCATTGTTTTTCAACCCCTGAGTAGTAAACAGTTTAATTTTATCCCTGAAAGTGTCTAATTCTAGTCAATTTCAATAATTTGATAACTGTGCGTTATCAATTAATTAGTTTTCATTATGTTGTGCTTCTCCATGCATTACATTTTATGTTCCTATGTAGATGTGCCTTTTCAGCTTTTAATTTTTTCCCCCTAAAAAAAGGAAACATCAGATATTCCCCAAAATTTTCAGATAGTCATAATATAAGACTATTGGTATTCTAAAGGATTCCCAGGTATCTCAGTAGCATGTTGAGTGCCATTTGGACAGAGGGGCCCATTATCCAGCACTTTATTATCAATCACTTTACATTGTTATACATGAAGTTTATTGGTAAATTACAGGAAAGGTTTATTATTCCCTTTTCCTGTGCAATGAGAATTGATGCCTTTGCCATTTTCAAGAAAGTGTAGGAGAAGGTGTGGCAAAACCTGGGGGTGGAGTTAAAAGAGGGTTCAGCCTAGAATCCTAATGTAGCCACAAGTGAATTAAGTCCAACCTCCCTTGAATTCTGTTGAGCCTTATGTAATTCCAAGCAGATGCTTACCATTAAATGAGAAGATTCCTGTTCATCGGCATGAATAATAATAAATCAGTTTAATTGGATCTTTATGTGTGGACCTGATCTTCTGCATCTGACATCTGACTCCAGTAGCTTCTTATATCATTGCTGTGCTACAAAGGAGCCTGCTGGCCATGCTCACATCTGGTTTAATGAAGGAGGAAAAAGTTCCAATATATCATGATGACGTGAGTTTGACAACTCTGCTTTAGGAAGTATATATCCCTGGCCTTCTTCACTCTTTCTCAAATAGACATGTTTAAATAAACAGATAAATATCAAGATATACTGGGTTTGCACATTGCACTAAATTGTATACCTATAGTATAATGAATAAACCATAACTGGGTGGTTTCTACAGAATTTCCTATGTGGATGCAGGAACTGAGAGGGAGAGAAAATAATCTAGCTAAAAAACCAGAACAATCAGTAGCGTGGAGGTGACAGAGTTACAGTATTCAGGTGATTGGACAATTAACTATTAATAGTTCCTCCACCAATTTCTGAGAGGTGTTCAGTGTAGCAGATACAGTTCACAGATTAACTGTTTTTCCCGATATCTCTATCTGCATACCTACCCAATTGACTGTAATTAATTTTAATATAAGACCAAAGAACCATGGCATAGATTAACAGGTTGAGTTTATTTAAAGTACAGTCACAATATATCACCCCATGCCTTCATTTCCTAAAATAAGAAGAACCATATCATTTGGCCCCAAGTTTTATCTGTCAACATACCATTTTTAAATGTAACCATTCACCCTAGGTTTTTGAAATTCAGCTTCCTTCTCCTTGATTTTTCCACTTGTCAGCTTGCATTATAAAGATAAAGAAGACAAACTCTTAAAGATGTTCTCCTTGATTAAACATCAGCAGCAGGTAAATTCTTCACACAACATTTCAGTGTCAACAGGATTAATAGTAGATAATTGCAATATTAAGAGGTGATTTAAAACAATTATTTGCTCATAGTCCAAATAAAAATGGTTAACACAGGCACTCCACAAACAGAAAAGTTAATGACATTCCACAGGCTCTGGGTTCAAGAGGGAACTTGAGCTTTTAGAATAGATGCATCTGTGTAGTTTATACTTGCTGAATAACTGGAATAACAAGGACATACTGTATAACATTGTTCATTTTTTAGTGGTGTTCCATAGAAGAAATTTCATAACAGATTTCTGGACTTCTGTCCCTATAAAATTGGTAGATAGATTTCAAATATAATGTACTATAATATTGCTTCATATAAAAAATATAAAATTTCTAAACTGTTTTAAGAACTTTGTGTAGGCATTGTCTAATTTTTTTATAACTATATTTGTGGGAAAGCTGATGGAGCCATCTAGCTGTAAAAGCAAGCATCATGCCATCTGTTATTTTGGACATAAACTTCACACAGGGTAAACATATGCCACAGAAGGCAAGACTGCTGTCCCTATAAAATTGGCAAATACAACTTGCTAAGCCAACACAGCAATATTTTTCTTCTGTAAAATTATTGAAATTATGGGAGTCTGTCTGTTTTGGTCAATACTGAATCTAAGAACAAGGACTTATCTTGGCAATGGCTAATGGTATTAAAAAGGGGTGAGGTAAAGTATTTAAATATTAAGGCTTGTATAGGAAAAAGAAGGCAATCATATGAATGGCCAAATGAATAGAAAAGGATTATCCTAAGCTCTTTTCCTATTTCTACTGGTACCCTTTCAGTCTTTTTTTCTATTTGACCTTGTTTCATTTGGCTCATTATCACTACTCATCTGGCCTTTCCTTATTATCTTCCATTGACCCACCATTTCATATTGGATTAATATTGGAGGAACTTGATTCTTTTGTTTATGCTCTTCTATCCATGGTGATCCATGCTCAAAATGATACAAAATAGGCGGAAGGGAATAAAAAAACACTTATTTTATAAGCAAATGATTTCTATTTTACTTTCCAAACAAAGTAGCTTTGTTTGGAAAATAAAAAAATGGAAAAAAATGACTATCAACTACCTTGTCTAGATATAAAGGGAAAACAATGACAATTATTTTATACAATTAAGCAATCTACAGTTGCATGTTTGTTTAAGCAGTA
Organism: Hydrophis major; assembly: GCA_033807585.1. NCBI lineage: Eukaryota > Metazoa > Chordata > Lepidosauria > Squamata > Elapidae > Hydrophis > Hydrophis major. The sequence continues at coordinate 280,988,413 of CM066328.1, forward strand.
TTTTCAATTGCTTGGAAGAATTCAAGGATGAAGATAATTGGCACATTTCAAAATTTGTCATTAACAGTTACAAAAAGTAACAAAGTTTACATTGATATTATTATCAAAATATCATGTGAATATATACTTAAAAATAAACAAGTCAAATTACATATTAAGATTGGAATTACAAAACATAAACGTAATGGGAGCAAAAATATATTTTATCCAAAATAAGTATTATTTGATATAACATGCATTTAACAACATCCTACCTTGTATTGTATTGAATTGTAGGCACCTTGAATTGGAAGGGCAACATTTTGTAGCTAGAGTTAGTCACAGAACAGTTGAAAATGAGGCAAAGACAAGAACCAGCCCTGCAGAAATCACAGCTACATGGGCTCTATATAAATGTCATTGGTCAACTTTGAAGTTGAAGAGTTATTAAGTCTTCATTTTCTTTCAGCCTAACATACCTTGCAGAAAATTACGGGAACAAAAGTATTGTTGAAAGGAAGGAAGGAAGGAAGGAAGGAAGGAAGGAAGGAAGGAAGGAAGGAAGGAAGGAAGGAAGGAAGGAAGGAAGGAAGGAAGGAAGGAAGGAAGGGCTATTGCTCAAGACAGTAGCCCATCCTGTAAAGTATATATCAGAGGTGGTATTCAGCAGGTTCTGACCAGTTCTGGAGAACTGGTAGCGGAAATTTTGAGTAGTTTGGAGAACCAGCAAATACCACCTCTGACTGGCCCCATCCCCATCTATTCCCTGCCTTCTGAGTCCCAGCTGATCAGCTGGGTCTTTCTTTGTTGTCCTGCACAGGAGAGCGGAGCTGGAAAGCAAATTAGTAGAGTGGGGAGGGAATGGGATTTTTGCAGTAACCTTCCCCCAGGAGTGGAAAGGAATGGGGATTTTACAGTATCCTTCCCCTGCTATGCCCACCAAGCCACGCCATGCCCACTTAGCCATGCCCACCAAACTGGTAGTAAAAATTTTTGAATCCCACCACTGGTGTGTGTGTGTGTGTGTGTATTTGTTTTCTCAAGTTTTTGTGGGTACTTACATATATGGCATTCAGCTTTGTTAGGGTATTTTCCCATGTCATTGTAGTTGTGCTTTTAAAGTTGTAGCAACGTTTCAGCAGAATCTCATCTGTCATCATCAGGCTTCTGTATAGTGTTCATCTGTGAGTCAGACTTTTACAGTGGTTTCAGATTTAAATTTGGGACAGCCTATTGCTGTGCCAGAATGGTTTTTTCTTCCTCCTGATTGGTTGGGAGTCTTGGTCTGTGTTTATTGGTCTTGGAGTTTGCTGTGTTCTGCTTGATTGGTGTTTCTAATATCTTCTGTCTGTTTTTTTGGCTCTTTTTGAATCTTGATTGGCTGGCAGCATTGTGTTACTTTATTGGAGGCCTTTAGTGCAGCTTGGCTTCGGGTAAATGGACAGCTATCATTAGTTAGGAAGCTAGGTTTCATCTGGGTGCCTGGTTGGGGTGTGTTTGAGCTGGAGGTATCAGGGGGGATCTGTTTGTGCCCAGGTGCTTGTCTGGCTAGTGGTGTGGAAATTTTTTTGTTTGTAAGTGCAGGCTTCCAAATGACTGACAGTCTGGTGGAATCATCTGTTCTATTAATGCTTTTTTCAATCTCTATGGCTTCTCTGATGATTCTGTGGCTGGGGTTTTCTATAGTGGCTAGGGTTTTGGTGCCATTGAAGTCGATGCTATGACCTGTGGCTTTCATGTGTTGGACTAGTGAGGAAGTGTGTTCCAGCTTTTGGACTGCATTTTTGTGTTCATCCAGGCGGGTACTTATTCTTCTATTGGTCTGTCCAATGTATGTGGCCGGGCATGATGCACAGGGGACTTCGTATATGCCTTGGTTTTCCAGGTCAAGACCAGAAAGCATGAATAGAAGAGATGATTCCACCAGACTGTCAATCATTTGGAAGCCTGCACTTACAAACAAAAAAATCTCCACACAGCTAGCCAGACAAGCACCTGGGCACAAACAGATCCCCCAGATACCTCAAGCTCAAACACACCCTGCCTGACTACCAGCTCTTATTAAGCAAGAAGAGGAAGGAAGTTCCATACAGAGTCATAATATATAAGCAGCCCATGTGATAGTATCAAAATGGCAAATAATATTTATAAATAGAAATACCTACAATAAAACATAACTGTGATTAAATTTAACTCATAAGGAATGTTATTATACTTGAACCAGACTCATAGACTTAGGGACTTTCATAATTTGCCCTTCAGGTCTCTAGCCCAAAAGTTCTAAATTAAATAATTAATGAATCAATAGTTTTGCTGATAATCTACAATCATACATAAACAAGTCTCAACAAGTTTCAATCTCTATGGCTTCTATGGCTCTATGAAAAAAGACCTGAAAGCATGAATAGAAGAGATTACTCCACCAGACTGTCAATTATTTGGAAGCCTGCACTCACAAACAAAAATATCTCCACACCACAAGCCAGGCAAACACCCCCCCAACCTGATACCTCCAGTTCAAACACACCCCAACCAGGCACTCAGATCAAACCTAGCTTCCTAACAAATGATAGCCATCCATTTACTCAGAGCCAAGCTGCACTAAAAGCCTCCAATACAGGAATACAATGTTGCCAGCCAATCAAGACACAAAAAAAGCCACAAAACAGACAGAAGATATTAGAAACACCAATCAAGCAGAACACAGCAAACTCCAAGACCAATAAACACAGACCAAGACTCCCAACCAATCAGGATGAAGAAAAAACCATTCTGGCACAGCAGTAGTCTAGCACCAAGTTTTAAACAGAAACAGCTGTGAAAGTCTGACTCACAGATGAACACAATACAGAAGCCTGATGATGGCAGATGAGATTCTGCTGAAACATTGCTACAACTTTAAAAGCACAACTATAATGACGTGGGAAAATACCCGAACAAAGCTGAATACCATACATATGTAATATAAGTTGCATTTATTCTTTAACAACCAACATAATTTGTGGACAGTCTAATGACTGGGTCAATATATTTTTTACACAGTGTTGACAATAATAATACAATTATTTACTTAGAACATTTTTATATGCTTATTATCCTACCTTGGGTTTTTTGGTTGTTGTTGTTGTTGTTTTTGTAGCTATGGTAACTTGAAATGAAGTAGACATTTATTGCTCTTAGCCCAACCTTACAGAATGTTGTTTTAACAAAATAGGTCTCTAGGGGGATCCTGCATCGCAAGTATATGTCTATTATCTTGACCGCAGGTAGAAGACAGCAATTGAAATAATGTTTCAAAAGCTGCTTTATTTCATCACCTTTGGCTCATAGAAAAGTTACTAAACCCACATATAAGATCACTACAAAAATGACCTTCATGTAGAAAATAAAAATATATGTTGAGTAAAATAGTTTTCTTAAGTGACCAAAAGCTCAGTATTAATGCAATAATCATATATCCCTATTGTAGGTAACTATATCAAGAAATAACTTGAGCCCAGTAACTCAAAACCCAATGCACCTTTGCCACTGTTAGCATCACAGGAACAAAAGAGAAGAGAGCACGGTTAATTGAATCTGAATTGCTCTTGCCAAAATATCTTGATAGTATCTTTAATCTACTGACTTATTAATGAAATAATAATAATTTCTTCCAAAAGAGTATGAATATATTCAGTCATCATTGATTAGTATGCAATGTAAGAATCTAATGTTTTGTGTGTGCATAATTTGGAAATATTTCATAGTCAGCACAAGAGTGCTGTCATCTCTATATATATTGCATTCAAAATATCTAATACAGAGTGAAGGGACCACTTATTTTATTGGATTGCAAAGACATTTTCTGTTATTATTTTTTTTAAAAAGGAGATAAATTATTTTGCTTATTAGATTGTTATGTAGAACAATAATTGTCATGTAGAACAAGAATTATGTAGAAAACCTTGCTTTCTCTTTAGTGGGCAATTTTGGATAGAATAGACACTGTTCTTCTATATACAATTCTGAGTCCCTTTGTTGTTTACTTCAAGGTTGTCTTTTTTCCCCTAAGAATGTATATTTTAGCATCATCCTTTGACTTCATGTCATAATTACTCAATTTGTTGGTTTAATTTTTCCTCCATTTGGAGGCACTGGATTTCCCGTTTATCATTTATTCTGCGGTCCTGTTGTGTGTGCTTTTCCAAATAAGATGTGTTAAGTAGGGGCAACAGAGCAGAAAATATGTTTGTATATATAAAGTTTTTGTTCTTATCACCATGTCAAGTGACTGCTAGAGAAGTTCTATAGTAACTTCAGATATCAAGTCCAGTTACATAGACAAAAAGAGGATTTTTCCATCTGTTACTCTTAAAAGTGTTTGTTTATACTGTATATCACACTTAGAAACAGCCCACCTGCCTCATAGAATGATTCTATGTGGTTTAGATCACATAATCCATTTAAATCCAAAAGAAACAGCAAGGGAGAGGGGGGAAGAGTGTCACCTGGCAATTGCATAATAGTTGGATTTTGCTTCTTAAGAAATCAGCTGGGTAAAATAGAACTTATTATGCTGTGCCAAAATAAATCCCAGCATGTTTTGATCCCATCAGTTTCTCATCTTAGGGGATAAATTGCTCAAAACTAACAGCAAGCCTGAGTCAATCAGATTTGACTGTGCTATTCTTTTTACACTTACCTCTATGACATACATAATATAAAAGAACCTATAAATCAATGCTTAGCCAGTGACTTGAATAGAATGTAGATTGCTATCATAAAGTGGTGATTTGCTACCGTAAAGTGGTTATTTGTGCAGTGATGTCTGGTTTTCATAGAAAATATGTATGAAAGCTCCATATAAAGCTACAGCTGTTTTTTTTTTTTAAATAATATTCCTCCAAATTCTCCAGTTCATTAGCTCTGCACCAGCTTTTTATTGTGTGAAGAGCTAAGTAGCCCCCTAATATGTACACACACACACACACACACACATACTAATTTATGTAAATTATATCTATAATGTTATAGGCCTAGGACTTGTAAGCAAAAGGCTTAAACTAGGAGGAGCTGTGGGCTGCAGATAAGTCTGTTTCTAATCATTTCCATGCTCCTAAATGTCATAGTAAATACACAAAGTTCTGTGTGGATAGTGTAAATGTTTTGACTTGAAGCATTTACGCAGCAATTTATACAATAGCGTTCTTGAACTTGGAAATGTTTATAGCAGGAGATCCTAAAATTTGTTCCATCTTATCTCCCTTTAGTGTAACTTTAATGTACATACAGTACAGTATCCTTAAAAACCCAAACACCAAAAATGAACACAAATGAACAATGAAAACAATGCAATGAAACTTCAGGAAAGGTTCTAACTGTGTGAAGTTAGAAACAAAGTGACACTCAGGCCACAATTTTATACACACACACACACACCCTGACCCTTTTCTGGTTTATCCCAACATGCCAGACAAGCAAATACCTTCATAGCATCTTTTTAAAAAATGTACGAGAATAGGTTCTGATGCTTTTATTTTCCTTTATCATTTATAGATTAAAGAACATCTTGCAAAAGGACAGAGGACCCTGGCTGGTGAAGGAATGTCTCAGGTGACGAAGACTCTTTTGGATTTAACTCAGAGGAAGAATTTTTATGCAGGGGATCTTTTAGTTTCTGTGGAAATTCTCAGAAATGTTACAGATACATTTAAGAGAGCAAGTTACATCCCTGCGTCAGATGGTGTTCAGGTATGTGAAACAATATGAAAAAGACTTCATATATTTTATTATTACTGTTATAAAATTTTATTTATATCCTGCCTATTATTTTTATAAGCAACTTCAAGTGGCAAACATATTGAATACTCATTCTTCCTCCTACTTTCTCCACAACAACCCTGTGAGGGGAGTTGGGCTGCGAGAAAGTGACTAAGTGGCCTAAGGTCTCCCAGCCATTTTCCATAACTAGGGCAGGACTAGAACCTCCTAGAGGCTCTAGAATCTCCTGGTTTCTAGCCATAACTAGACTAAACTGACTTGTCAAAAGGTTTACATGCAGACTGGCTAAGATTCAGTTCCTAACATCTCCAATTAAAAAAAACATATATCAAGGAACAGAATGGCTCATAAGATTTTGGAGAACTCTTGTCATCCAGGGTGGATGTTGGCTGAGTTTACTCATCATAATAAATTATACATTATTTTAGCACTGTTACTTACTGCTATCATCAACACAAAATGCTGAGTGTTGAACTATGAAAGTACTAACAAGCAATGATTTTTTTAAAAAAAAAATTCACCCATTATTTCCCATGACCAGAAATTCCTATGACATGATATGCATAGAACGATGCAATATTGCCCTGTGCCAGTACTATACCTCTGTATGCAAACACTACAGTTAAAGGTCACTTCAGTTACAAAGATGAAAGCATATTTCAGGATAATGTCTTAAGTTTAAACTGTCCTTTCCTACCCTGTTTCTCAAACAATATGGCTTCCCCCAATAGGAAGTCCCAGCATGTTTTATAGGCATGAAATGAAATTAAGTCCCTCCCCCCCAAATTAAGGCCTATATTAAAACATGCAAAATGGGAGGGGGGCTTGCCGTTAGGAAGTACTTTTGTTGCACACCCGGATATGGTACTGCCTGCGTTGACCCCAATATGAAGTGCCCCACCAATGCCAAGGTCAACATCCAAGCCATCGCTGCCCGCCCATCCGCCCAAAGATGCAAGGGGGCGGAATTAAGTCACCCCTGAAAAGACAGCCTAGCCATTTTTTCGGGGCTCAAAAAAAAATAAGACCTGGCCTTATTATATGAGAAACACGGTATTAAATATGTCAAAACTTTCTTTGATTTCCAGTTTCAAAAAAGCCATTGTTCATCATTGCTTCTGAATGTATAATGATGTTTTTCATTTGTTCTCTAAATCAGATTAAGAAATCTATTTCAACTACAGTTTCCTCTTAAGGTTTGAAAGACAATCATAAATTGTTATACATCCATCAAAACAAAAAAATACTCAGAGGAGTTGAGCTTGGGAGGAAATGACCCAAAATGTATGTCAATGTAAACCATGGTGACATAGTTGGAATATAAGTACATAATGGTGGCCTGATGATGACACTGTGAGGGTATCATCATCTTGCCATCAAAATGCTTCCAAAATTGCTTTATGTGCTGCAGATTGGAACCCAGATTCTTTTTATCATTATGTTTAAACTCCCTGTTCAGATTTCTTATTTTTGTTGTCACAAAATTACTACATTTGCAGAAGTGCAATCCTGTTTTTCATATTAATGAAATCATTATGTTCTAAATACTCCCCCTGCCGCCAGCATTTTAGACATTGTTCACATAAGTTACAGTGAAAAAAATAGTTACTACATTTTAACTGTAGCAGTACAGCTCTGCAACTGTTATTTCTTTCAAAATTGGGAGGTGTCATATAATCATGGCAGGGACGGGGTTTGCATTGGAATGTGAAACTTGTAGTAGTGTAGCACTATTCCACACCTGAGTATTATGACCTTTTAGAATTCAATATAAATCTAATAAATTGCTATAAAAATTATGTATGTAGAAGATATTGTATAGTATATCAAATCTAAGCTTTGTCTAGCTTGTCTAAGCTATTGTCAACAGTATTGCAATATAAAAATTAATGCTTTTTTCACCGAAGAAGCTGAAAAGGCTGAAGGAAGTTATTAAGCATGACTCAGCTGAGTAATGTCGTAAAATATACCAGCAAAACATATAGACTTGACAATCTATATAAAACAGTGATCATATTTCACGGTTGTTTGAATAGGGACATACAAAATAATTATGTAAAGCACATTGTTTCTGTAATCAGTACCGGGAATGCACCAGTATGCACCAATGGCAAATTCTCAGATTTCTTCTCTTAATATCCCAGGTAAATTGACTGTGGGTCTAGAATAGTCTACTAAAAGGAGGCTTGGTTTTGGATACTTGTCCTACCAAATGTTCACTTTTGATGACAGAGTCATATAACAAGCTATATACATTAGCCACCACATTAGCCATAAATAGTTTCCAAACTTCTATAACCATTCAGATGAGTTTTTGTTATACCCAGTAAATATATTAATAAACCATTTCAAAGTGATCAGATTTTCCTAGATGTTCATTGAATTCTAATTTTCTCAAATGACCTCAGGCTTGGAATTGTTATTGAATATTGCTACATTTCTATGCACAAAGAATATGGGCATCTGTTTAGTAGACAAATATTTTATTCTAAGAATTAATCATGCAACTGTTCGCATATCTGGCTTTGTGAGCAAGGAATGGAACATTTCTGGTTGGTTAATTGGTTTGTTGCAAAATGCTAATTAAAATCATTTTTTCTTAAAACATTCCCTTGCTACAGCATACCAATATAAAAATAACAGCTGCAATGCTTCCTTGGGAACTATAAATGTGATAGTGCTTTGCTTTGCTTAGCCTCTGTCTGGTCAATATTTCAAAGTGCTAAGAGTATTAGTGCAATGCTCAGTATTAGTACTATAGTGATAAATTTTAATATGCAGCAGTTCATTATAGCAGTCCTCTATCTCCTTAGCTCATCATTGTAAGGACAATACAAAATGCAAGCAACTCTGTTAATAGCTTCTTGATCCCCAGATATCAGATTCTTATCAGGACATCGACAGCTTTATCAGTGCATTTTTTTTCAATTATGTTCATGCCATTTACTGCTGAGTTTATGGAATTTGGGTATTTATGCTTTGGTTTTATCTTATGTTGAATATAGCACTCTATTCTTTGTCTAATAAGTCCTGAAAAGTGTGTAGAAACTTCAAATGATTAAAAAGTTGGTAGGTAAACTTCTCAGTATATTCCAGAATAACTAGCTGTCCATGCATGATAATCTCTACTAACTGCCATCTTCTCACAGGCTTAATTTAAGGTGTTGAGCAGAATGTTTAAGCCTTGAATATCTTAAGGTCTGACTGTTTCTTGTTGCAAACTTGGGACAGACAGTAAGATCAGGAAGAGAGGCTCTTGTGAACTCTGATTACATTCCAAATTACAGAGATCCATTCATTTGCAAGAAAGGCCATCTTTTGAAGAAAGTGGTCCTTATTGTGGAATACACTTATTTATTGTATTAAGAAAAAAATATATGTGGTGTCCTTGGTGCCCATTGAGCTTAGTTGCACATCTTTCATTACCCAGCTAGGTAACATCATCAATGTAATAATACATCTGCAAAAAAACAATCAAGCTCAGAGAGCAGTAATGATCCCAACATTCAATCTTGTGCTACTAATATTCTTTTCTATTGATGAAATATATAGGGCCACCCAACTTACGGTGATTCCAGGTAGTAAAACTCCAAATGCAAAACCCAATAAATCCTTACCCCCCTGGCAACAATTTTGTATCGCTTTGTGCTTCCACTCTCTCTGTCTTTAGCCAAGGGACATTTTTTCCAACAGATTTATTTGTTAATAATTTTAACTCTGGCTTTCATCTTTGATTTCTATTTTATATTCTAATTATTGTTAGGGGTCTTGAGTATTCAGTGTGGATGAAAAGTGTGACAAAATCACATGAAAACACAGTGAAATAAATGAGCATCTCTAAATGCAACACAGCCTGGAATTCAATGGATTAGGATCAGCCAAAATAATAAGTGTTGAAATGTTGCTGATTCATTTTTGTAATCTGCTATCCTACAGAGCACTATAACTACTGGTGCTCTCTAATACTACAATTTTGGAATTGTAGTACAGAAGAACTTTGTGCTGCTGCTTGCGCATTTAGGTGAAATATATTTCCTAATTAGTAACTTTGACTAAATCACTTTAATTACTAATTGATTGTTATATGGAATAGCAAATTGCCCCTGAATAAACTTGTACTAGGATTTATTCAACAAAATTACATCTAAAATTGAAATATGTCTGTCATTTTATTTTATTTTATTTTGCATTCTGGGCAAGGCAGAACATAAAGTACATTAAAATTAAATCCTGGCAGAAAACTTAGATGATTTATTGGTAACTAATTTTTATCACAACATTTGTGTGTTTGTTTGTTTGTTTTTTAAGTGTGTATCCTTTTGAAAATGAAATTATAAAATATCATTCATAAATTGTTTTGTGACAAATAGTATAATGGTACTTAAACTGTAATTCAGCATGGCCTTTTATGTATATGTAAGAAAATTTGAAAATCCAGCATATACTAATATGCCAACTGGGAACTCTAATATGGTGGAAACAGCTTGTATTAAAAATGCTCAGAGTGCTCCTATCATGCAGCCAGATAATAGATACATAAAAAGGGCAATAATAATTCAGATAATTTCATTTATTAGAATTGCCTGTGAAACACTGAAATCATTTTTATAATAGGAAATTGAGCTAACTGGGTTTAAAAAATACAAAAGAATACAGACAATTTTTTGTGCCTGATACTCAGGCTTTAACTCTACTTACCAGAAAAAAAAATAGATCTGCATTATAATTACCCGAGATCTACTTTCATTCATATTCTATCTGGTTTCATTTCTCTTTGAAGATTAAAATGTGGGCCTTGCATCAAACAACTTGAGGTTAGTTTTATCAGTGGAGCTATATAATGCAATTGGGCATGAATGCACATTCCATCAGAATTAAATGACAGGGCGCATATTTGATTAAGCATCCACAGACATAAAAGGGAAAGGTTTTCCCCATGAAATAAATAATTTCAGAGAAAGTGACTGTCTGATTTTTACTCCTTCCATTTTTTCAATTAACAATAAAAGAAAGTCTATTACCTAGCTGTGAAGGCTGAGGAATGTAGGGTTTCTTCTATTTCAATACAAATTGACCAAGTTTTCATTTTCCAAATTAATATATTCAGCCCCTACTTTAGATCTGTAATCAAAAGATGGGTACTTTGATCAATGTTTTTTCTGAAGACACAATGAATTGTATGGCTTTGGCTTTGGCTTGGCTTTGAAGTTACACCATCAAAATATAAAATGAGATTACTCCTTTTATTCACAAATATATATGGATTTCCAAGAATTACTCATTGCTTCCAAGTTATTTACAAAGCACTCAAATATAGAATTTTGCCCAGTGTTGATGTGAAGTTAAATCTCCCAAAATTTGATTCAGTATTACCCAAGATTTCTCAAATATAATATCTAGATTTTGGGTCAACCAATTGGCAAGTTCTTTTAACATCCTAGGATATAGTCCACTTAGCCCTAGAGATTTGAAATCATTAGGTATTTCCTACCATGTTCTATGAAGCTTGAGTGGGATCCTACCACTTGAACTAGTTCTTCACAACCATCTACTAGAATGTATATCATTTTCACAAGGGGAAAAAAATGAGTCAGAATAGTAGCTTAGCCTTCTCCTTGATGTGTTTCCTTGCTATATGTCTATGGAGATTCCCAGTCATCCAGATCATGATTGTCCCAAAGGTGTTTTTGTTTCCCCAAAAGGCAACTAGACTTTCTTGTTTTTCTATGAAGACATTTTGTTGAGGTAATTCCCCATTAGGAGAATGAGTTCACACAGGGAGACTTAGTGAGAGTAGTGAGGAATAATACACAATTAGCACACAGATGCACTGTATAGTAAAATGTAGGTTTTTACTTCCAGTAAATGGTTAAGCAAAGTCCAACAAGCAGTCCAAGTCATACACAGTTAATGCAGTCAGTTTTTCAGTCCAGGGATAATCCAAAATCAAAGTCCAATGTCAAAAACAGTTCAGTAATAGACTCACATCAATCCAAGAATAACGACGATCAGCAACAGTCAAAAGGAAATATTCAGGAAACAGTGAACAACAGAACACCGACCAACTAGCAACTATGAACAACAGGACTAAACAACCCAGGTTTCTGGCTCCTTCTTATGGCCATTTGAGGAACCACACCCAATTACAATTTTAGCATTCCCTTAAAGAGACAGTATTAAATGTCTATCCTGGTTTATATATTTCCAACCCAACTGTTAGGTGACTATTAATTCCTAACACTTGTCATCCAAGAAGCTTCTTAAGAGCTGAAGAAGTTTCTTGGATGAGAAGCGAAATGTTTTTTAAAAAAACCCAAGAAAAAAGCACCTTTGGGTTTCCTTTGCTATCTTTACAGAGTAGCTGGTGTTCTCATTTTCTTTCTTTTATTTTTACTCTGTAGTATTTGATGAACCCCTTTTGATGTTTTCAGCATCCTTTGCTCATCTCAGTTGACTGTGAGTGTTTGCTTTCTCGATTTCATCTCTAAAAATCTGCTACTTGTATGAGCTCATCCTTGGTTATTTGTTCCTCTTACCACATGATTGCTTCTTGGCTTTGGGATTTTATTTTGCTAAAACTTTTTTCTTCAGACACATTGGCTTTTTCTAAAGTCCTCCATTTTTTTCTTATTAGAATTATTGCGCTCTGAGTATCTTTTTTCCAACTTGAGTTTCTTTTCTTATCACCTTCTTTTGGCATGGAATTATACTGATGACTATATGTGAAAGGATGAGTCTGCATTCCATTCTCTTCCAACATCACATTATCATTTTTTAAGCAAAGTTAAGATTTGGCTCAGATTAAGGATCCTTTGTGCTTCATTGATTTCTGAAGGAAAACTATCATGTTCTGTCTAAATTTCCTGGAAGGATCTTACTTAACAGAGTTTTGCCCAACAGATAACTTGGTAATTGTGAAGGACCATGAAGTATCCTGAATTATTTTTTTAAACAAGTTAGAAGTTGTTTGATTCCAGAATAACTCTTTAAAGCTTACATTAATGTAGCTTCCAAATGGTCTTCAAGACAGTCCCTTGTATTGTGATAGTCCAATCATGGAATGATTTCAACATGAATGATAGATTTAAGTGGCTCTGAATCCAAATTAGGTACAATTGACGCACCAGTTGGAGCTGAGCAAAGACTGATTGCATTTCTACTGCTCCAAGTAAGAGCTATGACTTCAAGATGACCCCCAAGTTGTGCACCAGTCTAAAGCAAAGGAGTGAAGCCCCATCAAAAACTAAGGATGGAAAGCCCTCACCTCTAGTAGAATCAAAAATCAACAGCCACTAGGTTTTGAGCCTGAGTCTGTTCTTCTTTATCTAGATCTTCCAGTTACTAGGGTAGGACATTGACAGCATCATTTTGGTTGGCCTGGAATTTTGATCTACAACTGAATATCCTCTGTAGATTGTAAATAGCAAACCCTGAAGCAGCAGATGACCTCCCCAGATATTTTCTTATAAATTTTGCAGATGTCATAGGAGGAGCTACAGCACTGAGCTTTAAGGCACACTCCAGATGAGGACGCAAAAATGTAATCACTGCCAACACCAGCACAAACTATCAGGAAAGGAGGAAAACTACTGTAACACGGTATCCTCAGCTCCCAAAATCCTCAGCTAGTCTAGAAGGATAACGTAATAAGCTGTCTTGAAAGCCACCAAGCAAACCAGAAGCATAGTGTTCACAGAGAGAGAGAGAGAGAGAGAGAGAGAAAGAGCTCTGCCAAAATTATCAGCAGGCTCCATGCTGAAACCCAGCCTTAAACCAAACTAAAATGGGTCCACATGAATGAATGCAGATATTTTTTTCCTATTGCTTAAAATCTTCCAGTGAAAATACAGGTGAAACTCAAAAAATTAGAATATCATGCAAAAGTTCATTTATTTCAGTAATGCAACTTAAAAGGTGAAACTAATATATGAGATAGACTCATTACATGCAAAGCAAAATAGTTCAAGCCATGTTTTGTCATAATTGTGATGATTATGGCTTACAGCTCATGAAAACCCCAAATCCACAATCTCAGAAAATTAGAATATTACATGCAATCAATAAAACAAGAATTGTACATAGGACAATATCGAACCTCTGAAAAGTAGATGCATGCATATGTACTCAGTACTTGGTTTGGGCCCCTTTTGCAGCAATTATTGCCTCAATGAGGCGTGGCATGGAAGCTATCAGCCTGTGGCACTGCTGAGGTGTTATAGAAGACCAGGATGCTTCAATAGCGGCCTTCAGCTCTTCTGCATTTTTCGGTCTCATGTCTCTCATCTTTCTCTTGGCAATGCCCAATAGATTCTCCATGGGGTTCAGGTCAGGAGAGTTTTCTAGCCAATCAAGCACAGTAATCCTACGGTCATTGAACCAGGTTTTGATGCTTTTGCCAGTGTGGGCAGGTGCCAGGTCCTGCTGGAAAACTCCTGGTAGATGGCTGCATTGATCCTGGACTTAATGAAGCACAGTGGACCAATACCAGCAGGTAATATGGCTCCCTAAATCAACACAGACTGTGGAAACTTCACACTGGACTTCAAGCATCTTGCAATATGTGCCTCTCCATTCTTCCCCCAGACTCTGGGTCCTTGGTTTCCAAATGAGATGCAAAAGTTACTCTCATTAGAAAAGAGGACTTTGGACCACTGAGCAACAGACCAGTTCTATTTTTCTTTAGCCCAGGTAAGACACTTCTGACATTGTTTGTTGTTCAAGAGCGGCTTGACAAGAGGAATATGACATTTGAAGCCCATGTCCAGGATCCGTCTGTGTGTGGTGGCTCTTGATACACTTACTCCAGCCTCAGTCCACTCCTTGTGAAAGTCCCCAACACTTTTGAATGGCCTTTTCCTGACAATCCTCTCCAGGCTGCGGTCATCCCTGCTGCTTGTGCACCTTTTTCTTCCACACTTTCCCCTTCCACATAACTTTCTATTAATATGCTTTGATACAGCACTTTGGGAACATCCAACTTCTTTTGCAATTACCTTTTGAGGCTTTCCCTCCTTATGCAGGTTGTCAGTGGTGGTTTTCTGCACAACTGTTAGGTCAGCAGTCTTTCCCATGATTGTGATTCCTACTGAACCTGACTAAGAGACCATTTAAAGGCTCAGGAACCCTTTGCAGGTATTATGGCTTCATTAGTTGATTAGAGTGGGACACTTTGAGCCTAAACTATTGAACCTTTTCACAATATTCTAATTTTCTGAGATTGTGGATTTGGGGTTTTCATGAGCTGTAAGCCATAATCATATCAATTATGACCAATCACAGCTTGAACTATCTTGCTTTGCATATAATGAGTCTATCTCATATATTAGTTTCACCTTTTAAGTTGCATTACTGAAATAAATGAACTTTTGCATGATATTCTGATTTTTCAAGTTTCACCTGTACGTACTGCACGTGGAAATATATTCAGGATTTTTTTTTTCAGAAAAGTATTTGTATCAGGACTACATTACAAAGAAATATAACAAAGAAATATCGATGGAATAAAAGATAGTGAAGAGGGAAGGAGACACCTTTGGGCTGCGCTGTAATAATCTTATGATTATTACATGATGTGTTTGCAAAAAAAAAAATGGATATATTTCCCTGGTGAAAGGATGTATGTATGTATGTATGTATGTATGTGTATGTATGTATGCATGCATGTATGTATGTATGTATGTGTGTATGTATGTATGTATTAGACTGTTTCTGGCTGCTTAGACTGTTCGGATTTGAGGTTCAGGAGTGGGCTGGACTGGACCAGAATTCAGCAAGCCGAAGGATAGCTGTTTAGGGAGGAATAAATCATAGCTTTATTGTTTTTGACAGCATGTTGGTGGCTGCAATATTCTTGTTACAGATTTAGCAGTGGTTCCTTGGACTGGTTTTGATGGGGTGCCAATTTTGATGTTATATTTTTGGAGGGCTGGACTGCTGATGGATGTTAACATCAGGCTGAGAGGAGGGCTGCTTTGAGTGGCTGCTGCTAGATGCTTTTGCTATTGCTTACTTCCTTCTGTACCATCTGCTATGTTCTTTTTGGAGTATGTTGGGGCTTTGGAGGTGCAAGTGGGTGGGAGATGACAGTAGAGTGGCAGAATACTTTGGAGTATTTTCAAGATATTATCTGATATTATTTTAATGAAAAGGTTATTAAAGTTTTTTGAACGATTCTGTATGCAAAATATTCAAAAGCTCAGATACAGAATTGCTCACATTGTACCTCTTTTTTCAATGCATCATAGAAATGTGGGCGATTTTGTTCTTCCTCCTATTCATATTCCACAGCATTTATCATGTCTACATTTCTTCCAGCCTTCCAGTTCAAGTATGATTAAGTTTCAAATCTTGGTAATCAAGTAATTAGAAATAAATATCATCACCCAGTTCTGTCCCAGGTAACTTCTGGTAGAATCAACCAATTTGTATTTTGACCTGGATTCTGAACTGGGAGACGAATTTGGGATGTTTCAGAATATTACATAATATAGCAACCTCATACATTGTGCATATGTGTGATATATTTGTAGAATTTATACAGTTTATGTACAGAAAAAGCAGCACTTAGTTATTGTGTGACTGCTTTTCATGTAGGAGAACTACATAAACATAAAGTACTATAAGGTTATGGATGCCTTTTTCTCAGTCCTGGGAAATATTGTTAATTTGGCAATAGAAAGGCTGCCCAGTGGAAACACCATAGCTAGAAGAAGAAATTGAAAGGAAAATGCTTCCTCATAAGTTGATCCTATAGAGTGGCATTTTTGGCCTTTGTAAACAATTAATTGCCTTGAGTTTGATTTGTTTTCATTTGTTTGCTGGCTTTGTATCCCAACGATGAATGGATCTGGTTGCATTCTATATTAGAAGAGAATAAAACTATGGACTATATCAATAGTTCTCAACCTTTTTTTCACCATGGACTGCCTTTAAATACTTTTTGTAGCTATGGTCCATGGCCATGGACCACTAAGACTTAACTCAAGATTTAAATCATAACATTCTTCAAACCTTTGCAGACTCACTGTGATGACACTGTGTCCCCAAGGGGTCCACAGACCACAGGGTGAGAACCACTGGGCTATGTGGGATGTTTCCAAGCTTGTTCAAATAAATGAACCAATTTATTTAGGATTATATGGAAAATTGCGTACTAAAATGTAAGCTTCACTGAACTCAAGCAAATATTCAGAAGATATTTTGCATAACATAATCCTAAACAGAGTAATATAGCAATAAATGCTACTGATTTTGTTGAGTACATAAGAAACAGGAAGTTAAAGCTATAAATATTTGATTAATAAATAAATATGTTTCCCAGTTCCCATAATCTTTACCACCTGTGGGATTATTGAATGGAAATAGATACTGCTGAGTGGGGGAACTCAACTTGGTTATCAAAGCACTGATGATTTGGCTCATTTTCAAGGTACTGCATTGTCTATCAATTTGAAATAAACCTTTAGGGTATCTGTGCTATTGATCCCCTAAAATTTAGCTTTTCCTTACTGGCAGTGGATCAATACCATCTTTCTCTATGGTCAATTGTTCAGTTTACTTTTATATTTCCTATTTGGCTTTCTTCCCCTTTTAATTTGCAATTGCTGAATTTCTAGATCACTGTACAGTACAACACTGTACTTCATCTTATACAATACTGACCATCTATTTTAATATTTAAAGTTAAAATGAGTTTTTCTACAGTTTTACCTTTTCTTTAAATAACATTTTTTCTGCACCCTCTGGGACTGATTTATTTACAAAGAGAAAGGACTATAATCATATATCCTGATGCTACCAGATGGTGCGATAGCAATTGTGTGTTTTTCACATTTACACAATAATTGCCAGAGAATAAGACAGATATGGCAGGCATATCTTTCTTATATATGCATTGTGAAACACATTTTTTAAAAAAAGATTATTTATTTAGAGAATTTACAGGCCCACCCATGTTAAATATATAATCCTAAGTAGCCAAGAAAAATCTACTCTATAAGTATACAATACATTATTTAGATACCTATATAGAATACAATTGCACCACATACAAAATTAAAAATAACTATAGTACAATAACCTAAACAGCATATGGAAGTCACAAAGCAGCTACATACATATAGAGTTCAACTAAAAGCCTGACCCAACCTTTGGGGGAAGAACCAGTTCATCACAACTTTCCAAAAGGCCAGGAAAGTTGCGTGCCTTTGGATCTCATGGTGAGATGTTTTGTAGGGCAGGCACCATAATGGATGGATCTGATTTCTTAAAATATCTAGCTCGCACTCAAGCTAATAAATAACTGTAATGGCAACAGAACTGACTGCTAAATAATAGTGATCACAAATAAAACTCAGTAGTTAATACATCTGGTTATCATGACAAATATTCTAGTGTTGTAAGCATCATTACTATTTATCACATAAAAGCATACCTTAACAACAAACCATGTCCTTTCTTGACTTAGGGGAGGAAATCAGGGCATTTCACCTATTTTTGAATTATCTTTCTTCAGCCCTATCATACAGAGCCTGGGATCTATATCCCTAATGTTTGAAGGGTTGCAGGTTGTCTACTTTTGACTTAGGGAAATGGTTTTTGATCAGATTTGGCTACAAAGCTTCTGTACAAGGATTTCATTGTGTTTTTCAAAAATAGTTTATTGCTTTGATGCATCATTTTTTTATATAAAAAGAAATTGTCTCCTTGAATTTTCAGAACTTCTTTCAAATAGTGAGCAACCTTCTGGATGAAGAAAACAAAGAAAAATGGGAAGACGCACAGCAGGTAAATATCCCAAGTGCTGTTGACATTCCCTCTTTTCTGTTTGTTGTTGATTCATCAGTCAAAGATCATTCTAGTTGGCCTGGCCCCCAAGGCCTGTGCATCTAGTGACTGCATGTTTTCATCTCTTGGATTGTCAAATATATAAATTTCAAGGCTATGAATAATTGCTAGTTTTCATGGAGTTATAGGATGAAGGACAACTTAACTTTGTTGAAGAACAAGAATCAGAGAGAATTAGAATTATATACATGCAGAATACTTCATGTTCTGCATGCAAGGTATACCAAATATATATTTGGCCTGCTCCATCACTGCTCTTTTTATATACTTATATGGACATTAAAGGGATGTGATGGTTCAGTGGCTAAAAACATTGAACTTGTCCATTGGAAAACTGACAGCCCAGTTTTCCAATAGACAATGGAGACCTGAATGCCACATGATGGGATGAGTTCCTGTCCTTGCCCTAGGTCCTGCCTACCTAGCAGTTCAAAAACATGTAAATGCAAGTAAATAAATGGGTACCATTTTGGTGAGAAGGTAACAATGTTCTGTGTGCTTTGGCATATAGTCATCCTGGCCACATGACCACAGAAATGTCATCAGACAACACTGGCTCTCTTTGGATAAAAAATGCAGATGAGCACCACCCCATAGAATCGGACATGACTAGAGTGGGAAACCTTTACCTTTACTTTATGGACATTAACATTGTAATTGACAAAAGTTCCCTTGTTTTTCCCAGCCTTAGTATATTTGCACATATTTAATTCAGAATGCTTAAAAGATAACATAACAAGATAGGTTGTCAGGAAAGAAACAACTGGTTTTCTACAAGATGTCATTAGATTAAATATTCATTGTTTGTTATAAACCATATATGCATATTTTATAACTTATGAGATGATACATTTGACAGGAGGACTTTCAGAAATCCTTCAGTAGGATTTTAGAAAGATTTACCATAATGAGTTTTTAAAGATATATTTTAAGACAGTTAGCACTGAATGAGTGAGATGCATCTAATAATATTGCAAAATAATTATTTAAAACAGTTATCCAACTTTGTCCAATTGTAAAATCTCAGAAAACATATATATGCAAATTTTATGTGTAAACTTAGCATGTAAAGGCATGTAAATCAGAAATAATGCATAATTAATTAAATTGCTTCTTCATCTTTTGATTTTAAGAATTAACAGATGAATTTTTGTTGATATCCATTTATCATCCATTTTCCCCCACACTTAATTGACTTTCCATAACTGCTCTCTGGGGATGGAACAGTCAAAAATTTTATTATTTTTATCAGGTTGAAAATATTTTCCTTTTGATTTCTTATTAAAAGAACTTGCAATGCCAAATTACCTGCATTGTAATTATTGTAAATGTATACACTGAATTAAAAAATAACAGTGCTAAATTCATCAGGAAACTCAAGCAAGTCCCTTCTCCCAAGTCCCACTTCTCCCAAGAGGTTCTCATTTAATGCTCATTATGTCCTGAAAGATCCCCTATCTTTCAGTGCATATATGTCAATCCATTTTAGATGTTTCTGGGGACAACAAACTTGAACCATGAGAGCATGTACTGTTGCTGAAAAGGTGCCCATGGAGCAACCCAACTCTTGTAGATTTCATTCATTTTGTTATGCTGCTGGTGATTATTGTACAAATTGGAATCCTGCAGTTACTGAGCGTGAGACCTTTTATTTTTCATCCTAAAGATCTACCAAGGCTCCATAGAATTAATGCAGGTGATTGAAGATTTTATACACATTGTTGGAATGGGGATGATGGACTTTCAGAATTCATACTTAATGACTGGAAATGTAGGTAAGAAATAGGAATGTCTTTTACCACATACATATTTTAAGCTTTCTTAAATAATCATATCATGTAAATATTATTTAAGTGATGAATAAGATTGAGATCCATTCTCTTCCAAATGTATTTTTTTGTATTGGTCATCAAAGCATGTATATTATGTTACCTTTTGATACACACTTGATAGTATGGCTGATTATTAAGTAAAATACATTTTCTAATCTGAAGTTGCGGGTATCACAGGAGCAAATAAACCTATTCTGAAATTACTTTGGCAGCTTTTCTAATAAAGTTTCAATTCTGTTATATGTAATGTTACACAAAAAGGGCTATATTATTTCTTCCTCTGAAACTAAAATATGAGGCACCTTAATGGAGACTCTTATAAGTAAATCAAATGGACTTCATAAACAAAAGTTTCTCCAAGAAGCAACAATCTGTTATAATTCAGGGAGTTAAAATATATCCCGGAAGAAAGGCAATAGCAAATCATTTTCATGTTATATGAAGGCAACTGCATTGTTATTTCTATGAAAGTCACCAGGAGTTGAATTTGATTCAAGATGACTTTATATCAAATTAAATACAAGTATTAGGTAGAAGCTCTGTGACTTTTCTAAAAAAATAAAATTTTAAACATATATCATAGTTAATTCTTTTGCATCCATATCTTGATTAATATTCAAATTCCAAGTGTGCACCTTTCTTTATGAGTTATGGAAAGATCAAGGAATAAGGGACATTATAGCTGATGCACAGTAGATAATCAAGAAAGCCATAGAACTCAAAAAAAGTCCAATATGTGTTTATTGCTTACAGAAAGATCTTCAGTAGAATGTCAAACTGTAGAATGTCTTCAGAAAAATAGGAATCCCAGAATATTTTACTGTCCTCATAAGAAACTCATATCTAGAGAATGCCATAGACCGCCCAGAGTCACCTCAAACAACTAGATGTGTGGCATATAAATTTAATAAATAATAATAGTAGTCCAGATGGAACATGGCAAAGCAGACTGGCTCCAAGTGAAAAAAGTAATAAGGCCAAATATATATTGAGGGAAAATGAAAAAATAAATAAATGTGGTTTTAAAATTAGAGGAAGAAACACTAGTAACCTGTGCTATATTACTAACATTACTTTGGCAGCTGGAAATGAAAATATTTGGTAAATTAAGAATGAAAATAAAACTGCACATAAAAAGGAGGGGGTAGGATTAAAAGTAAATAAGAACAAATTAATATAAAGAAGACTAAGAAGTACCGCAACCAGCCTTAGGACTGTCAAAGAAAATACTGAAGTGATGGACAGCTTCTGCCTTTTAGTATTGACCATCAACAGTGAATCAGTCCAGAAAAATGTCTCATGCAGAATCACACAGGCAATAGAAAGTTAAACTTTGAAAAAGCAGAATAAAAAGAGAGTTGATATTTGTAAACTTTGGAATTGGACGAGAGTCCTGGTCCAAGAAGAAAAATCAAATGGATTGTTGAATAAGTCAATCCAGTGTTCTCACTTAAGGCACATGTTACCAGGTTATATTCTGAATGTGTTGTGTATATTCCACCAGCTCTCTTGAGAAATTTATAATGCTGGAAGACATAGAAGAGAATGACTAGCAGTAAGTTGAATGGCCTCAAGTACACTAGCAATGATTGCATGGTTTGAATATTGAAGGACCAGATTAGGAATAGATACTACTGATGAAAATTTATCTATGTGGTTGCTAAGAATCAGCACTGACTTGATGGGACATAATCACCATCAGTCATTGAATTAGTCTGATAAAGAGTATCTTGAAGGCTAAGATTGGGTAGTAGGTAGAAGTTTACTTTCTGACAAATCACCATGTCAAGTGTTTTGTGAATCACCAACCCTCCCCACTATAGCTGTTTTATGAGGACAATCACCACAACTTCTTAAAATATCAAAACATTAAATCAAAAATACTATTTACTTTAGTATAGACATACTAGACTTTTCAACCATGATAAATATAGTAATCCCTATTGGTGATTTGTAATCTAGATCTATTTTTAAACGCCCCATCAGAAAGAATCTTTTTAAAATATTATATAGAAGTGCCAATTTCAGAAAAATCACAAAATCACAGAAAGCCTTGTTTTTACAGACAAGGCAACAGAAAAATTGATGCTTGATACAAACCACTGACTATATATTTTTACTAGCTTTACCATGGATTTGGAGGTGTTTTGAAGGATGACATTTAGTGCGTGCTGTATTTATCTTAAGGTGGCTTGCTCTCATTTCATGCAATAAAAGAGGCAGAAATAGCTGTTTGCCATAATTAAGTGAGTGAAGAAGACTTTGGGGACATAACCCCTCCTAATGCTGTAGCAGTTCTGCAAATGAGAACGTTACTAAATAAGTTCTTATATAGCCTTAAATAGATACCTCAGGTTAATAGAATTAACAAGTGTTAGCATAGAATCTGAAAGAGTAAACGGAAGCAGCTATCAAATATACTGGATTTAGCCATCATACAACATGCTTCAGTTGTGTTGAAAAAGCTGCAGGCTCTTCACTTATATCTAACAATCAAAAGCAAAATTGGCATCGGCACTGACATCTAACACTATTCATAATTTTTATGTCAGCAAAATCAATTCTGAGCCAAAAACATTTCCGAAAACACTGATTAACAGAGAAACAAGAAGAATCTGCTGCTGTGGAGAGAGAGAGAGAGAGAGAAGGAGGAAGGGAAGGAGGCAGAGAGAGAGAAAGGGGGAGGGGAGGAAGTGATGTTTATGTAAACAGCTTGACTAAAACAGGGATATATTTAACAAGCATGATCACAACAATCACCTGCAGGAAATGTTATGTCCTGAGCATGGGTGCAAGGAACGGAGATGAGGCATCGAACTGTGACTTCAACTCTTTATTAGTAACTTCAGAACAGAGCAAAATAATTGGGCAGCAGCAGCTCTTTTATAGAGCTGGCTGCTGTCACAACAACCAATGATTTGAGTTTACCGCTCTAACAAGTGTCCAATCAGAGAGACCCGCTATCAGCCAATCAGATCAGCCAGAAACGACCAATCACGACTCGCTATTTGCGGGCCAATGAGAAGTGCAGGATTACGAGCCTGCTGTTAAAGTAAAGCTATTAGGGTTGTTACTGAACGCGTTAGCTTAGTCCTAAACACCCCTCCCCCCTAGGTTCCGTCTGAGGGTTGGGATGACGTATTCTCGTAAGTAGGTAGGTCGCTTCACCTGTCTGCCTGATCTGCGCTGTTCCACCGGTTTCTGTCCTGGCTCTGGTTGCGGTGGGCTGCTTGCTGAGCTGGGTGGTGAAGACGGTCCCACTGTTTCGTTGAATGGCTCTGGGCTGTACTCTCTGCTCTCGCCAATGCTGTCATCCGGGTTCCCTGGATCTGTTTCCATCGCGGTGCTGCTACGCGGCCAGGCAATTTCCCGGCTTGGTTCTCCTTCTGGCGGTGAGTATCCCATGGTTGGTTGTGTAGACTGCTGGGTTCCGATTGTTAGGTCATCTGCTATTTCTTTTTCGGCCCTTTCGATGTCCCTTCCCCCCCCCCCAGTTTGAGATTCAGGGAATGAGATGGGAGTAGGTGCTAGTCTGGATTGAAGCTGGTCTATGTGCGCTTCCACATTTTTCCATCCGCAGTTTGTAGACGGTAGGATTGGGGCCCTGTAAGTTGTGTTATGGTAGCGGGGACCCACAACGGGTCACCCGAGAAGTTTTTCGCAAAAACAGGGTCGCCTTCCTGGAATGAACGACACTTGCTGCTGGATCCCAGGGGTTGTTCTGGTGTGTAAGCAGGGTGGAGGCGATCAAGATGTGAGCAAAGTTTTCGGCCCATCAGGAGTTCGGCTGGGGTTCTGTTTGTGGTGCTGCTTGGAGTAATATGTTGGAGGAGAAGCATCCTGGTTATCTTGTCGTCAATGTCTACCTGGTCCATCTTGTGTAAGGTTTTCTTTACAAATTGAACCATTCGCTCAGCCCTACCGTTGGCCGCAGGGTGAGCTGGTGATGTTAAGGCATGGCGGATGCCCCGGTCTGCTAGGTACTGTTAGAATGCCAGGGCAGTGAATTGAGGGCCATTATCGGAGACCAGGACATCCAGCAATCCGTGGGTAGCGAATAGCTTATTGAGTTTTTTAATGACCGCCTCCGTGGTGGTGCTTTTCATTTTGTGGACCTCGAGCCAGTTGGAATAGGCATCCACGGTTAGAAAAAAAGTGTGTCCTTTTGTGGGTCCCACAAAATTGATGTGGATATGGGACCAGGGACCACGAGGTGTTTCCCACTGAGTTGGGGCTGTTTTTGGAGGAGTGGAGCGAGTCTCCTGGCACTTGCTGCATGTAGCCACCCAGGCCTCTATCTGCTTATCTATGCCTGGCCACCATGCGTAACTCCTTGCCAATGCCTTCATCTGCACAATGCCTGGATGTCCATCGTGCAACATTTTCAAAACTTTATGTTGCAATTTCTCCGGGATGACGACTCTGTCTCCCCACAAGATGCAGCCTTTTTGAGAGAATAGTTCTGTCTGTCGATTTCTGAATGGCCTGAAAGTGTCATTGGGTTCGTTGTCCGGCCAACGTTGTTCCACCCAGCTGAGGACTCATGCCAAAGAAGGGTCCTTTTTTGTTTTTGAGGCGATGTCCCAAGCGGTCAGCGGTGGTGATTTAAGAGTCTCAATTTGCAATACGGCTAGGGTTGGAGCTGGGTCATCTATGACATCTGGTAGCGGAGAACGGCTCAAAGCGTCAGCATGGGGAATGACTTTCCCCGAGCGGTGTTGCAGTTGGTAATTGTATGCGGCTAAAAACTCTGACCAACGTGTCATTCTTGGTGATAAGATGTGGGGAGTTGGTTTGTTTCCCACTAAAATACCAAGTAGCAGCTTGTGGTCTGTAATTATCACAAAGGGTCTCCTATAAACATACTCATGGAAACATTTAATTGCGGACACAATGGCAAGAGCCTCTTTATCAAGTTGGCTATAGTTCCTTTCAGTTTTAGACAAAGTTCTCGAAAAGAATGCAATAGGTGCCTCATTACCGTTTGGCAGGACGTGGCTTAAAATGGCTCCCACTCCAAATGGTGAGGCGTCATGGGTAACCGTTAAGGGTAGAGTCTCGTTGTATTGTATTAATACAGCATCAGAAGTTAAGAGGTCTTTTACTTGTTGAAATGCTCATTCTTCACGCCGTCCCCAGACCCAGGAAGCCTTTTTGTCAAGAAGTCTATGTAGGGGCTCAGCTACGGTCACCTTCTGGGGCAAGAAGATGTTATAAAAGTTAATGAATCCCAGGAAGGCTTGGAGGTCTGTCTTATTTCTAGGTCTTGGGGCATTTTTTATTGCAGTTGGGTTTTTTTCGGTGGGGTGGATTCCCTGTCTATCAAGAAGGTATCCCAGGAACTCCACTCTCTCCATACAAAGTTGACACTTGTCCCTTTTTACCTTCAGGCCAGTGTCTTTAAATTTTTGGAGAACCATTCTGAGTCGTTCTAATAATTCTTTAGTAGGGGCAGCTATTAAGATGTCGTCAAAATAAGGCACAATGCCTTTTATGCCTTGTAATAGTCTCTCCATCAGACTTTGGAAAATGCCCAGTGCCACGCTTACTCCAAATTGGAGTCTATTGCACTTGAAAGCACCTCTGTGTGTGACTATAGTCTGGGCTTCTGCAGTCATTGCATCTATGGGTAGCTGTTGGTACACCTGAGCTAAGTCCAATTTCGCAAATATTTTTCCGCCACCCAGGGAGTGAAGAAGGTGTTGGACCACTGGTACCAGGTAAGTGCTCTGCTGAAGCGCATGATTTAGGGTGGCCCGGTAATCCCCACAAATTCTTAACGATCCATCTGGCTTTATGGGTGTTACTATTGGGGTCTCCCATCGGGCATGGTCAATCGGTTCCAACACACCCTGGGCTTTTAATTTGTCCAGTTGCTCGTCGATCTTTGGCTTGAGTGCAAAAGGCACCTGATGAGGCTTAAGGCGAATGGGAGCTACATCGGGGCTGAGATTAAATGATATAGGGATCCCCTTGTACTTGCTTAGCTTCCCTGTGAAAATGTCCTGGAATTCCTGGATGAGGGCCTCTTCCCAGTCATCGCTTCCAGTTTGGTGGATGCCAGCTAGTTCAATTCCGAGTGGGGTGAACCACTGTAATCCTAACAAACTGGGCCGGTCACGATCGACGACGGTCAGAGGTAGCGTTGCGGTGCAGTCTTTGAAGGATACTTGGACATGGCTGGAACCGACAACCGGAATTCTGTTTCCTTGGTAGTCCTTTAGGATGATTCTTTGAGTGCTGAGGTCCTGGCGACAGATGGCAGGGATCAGCTGCTTGAGGGTTTTCCAGGAGACCATCGATAGGAACGACCCCGAGTCGACTTCTATCATGCAAGGTCGATTCTCAATCGCGACCTTTACTCGGATCTTCCTTGCATCTAGTGACGAAGCGTGGCCTATAGTGATAGTTTGGTGTGCCTCTTCTCGTCTTGTTGAAGCGGCAGGTGCTCGATTTCTGTAGTAGTGGTTGTTCCATTGGTGGTTCAGGCGGTCCCAATTTACAGGTGGGTTGCCTGTATCCTGGCGGAAATTATTCTCCCTCCGGCTTGGACTGGACCCTCACTTGCTTCTGCAGACCTTTGCGATGTGGCCTCTCTTTCCACAGGAGTGGCAGAATGCATCGAGGCATTTGCAGTCTGCTTGCGGGTGGTTTGCCCCACAACCAGGGCAATGGCGCAGGAATCTATGGTTCCGTTGGTCGCATTCTGACCGTAGCTGGTTGACCTCCTCTTCCTCGCTGTCTGATGAGGATTTGAGGTCTTCATGATGGGCGGTAGTAGTGTGCCTCTCAGAGGAAGGCGGACTATCACTAGTGAGTTGGCAGTGCGGTGCGTTTGCTCGGCGCATTCGAGCAGCTGACTTCCTGGTTGCTTCTGCTGCAGTAGTGTCGGCAATGACATCTGTGAGGCTAATGTCTCCCTTTGCCAAAATCTTGCTCTGTAACGTGTGGTCATCTAATCTCAGAACTATTCGGTCTCTCATGGCTTCCTCGAGGTTTGTGAAACCACAGAGTCCTCCCAGTTTCCAGAGGTTGGCTACGAAGTCTCCAATGCTCTCGTTCTTCCATTGGTCCCTCTAGTAAAGCTTGTGTCTTCATATCATTGTAGGCACTGCGGGTGCATAATGGGCCCGGAGGATCGGTGCGAGGTTATCCCAATCCATGGTCTTCACTTCCACTGGTTTGGCAAGTGCCTTAGCCATTTTAAAAACGGCGGGCCCACAATGGGTCAAGAATACTGCTTGTTTCTTGCCAGGCATAGCATCTTTCAGATTGTTGGTCTCCAGGAACATCTGGAACCGGTCTATATACGAGTCCCAGTCTTCGTTTGCCAGGTCAAATGGAGTGGGTGGTATGGCGCCGCTAGTCATCCTGCCGTTTGTTGCGTGCACTCTCAGCCACGTGCTCTGTTTTGTTCGATGATTTAGTCAGCTCTATCGTCTCCGCATCCCATCCTCATCGCCAGTGTTATGTCCTGAGCATGGGCGCAAGGAATGGAGACGAGGCATCGAACTGTGACTTCAACTTTTTCTTAGTAACTTCAGAACAGAGCAAAATACTTGGGCAGCAGCAGCTCTTTTATAGAGCTGGCTGCTGTCACAATAACCAATGATTTGAGTTTACCGCTCTAACAAGCATCCAATCAGAGAGACCCGCTATCAGCCAATCAGATCAGCCAGAAATGACCAATCATGACTTGCTATTCGTGGGCCAATGAGAAGTGCAGGATTACGAGCCTGCTGTTAAAGTAAAGCTATTAGGTTGTTACTGAACGCATTAGCTTAGTCCTTAACAGGAAAAGACTGTGAATTCACACAACATCTTAATACTTAGCACAAACAAACTGGGCTATCACTTACAATTGTTATTTACAGTTCCAAACAGGCATATAAAACACACATGTTAAAAAATTACGATTATTTTTATAATCTATTTGAACTACTTTTTCACTATTCTGGTTATATTTTCATAAAGAATATCATACATGCTTTAAAAACATAGATATATGTGTTATAGGCATCTTTTCTTAACCATGATGATGACAAAATGATGGCATGATACAACCATAATCCCTGTATACAAGTACATAAGGATCAGAGTTTGAATGGCATTATCCTTCCTCACCATGCCCTCCACTACAGATGCCTATATATGCTTCCCCTTATATAAATCTGCATAGAGTTGTAACTCAGAATAGCAGATCCCCAATCATTTCAAATGAAAAAAAGGATTAAACACGTATAGCTGCGACAATGGTAGGAGGCAGAATTTGGTTGCCAAATAGTCAAGACATGTATTCTGTTGAACATATCAGAAAGATAGGAAGAAAAAGAAAAGTTACTAGAGTGCATCCTAGAAAAGAAAGGGATTTTTTTTAAAGCTGCTTGATGTGCTTTTATATAGGTGCTGTATGATGCTTTAACCTTGAATGTATAAATTTAACTTAACTTTATGAATCTATTTATATAAATATGCAAATGCACACTCACATGTATAAAAGTATATATGTCCCAAGAAAACCCTCCCACAAGAGAGAGGCTGGTATTTGATCTCCTGGAAGAGAAAAGGGCACACAGCAGAAAGGAATTCTTCAATAGAAAAATATGTTGGCCTGCAGTCTGGATGGACTGAAAACCTTGCAAACTGTGGCAAAAATGTCTTTGTTGGGACAGGATTTTTTTTAAAGTAATTAGAACTAAACTGGAATGAATATAGGAGAGCAGCTTAAATGGTAAGTTTATATATGTCTATAATAGAAGCTGCGAAGGAGAATAGATGGCACTAATATATTGTTGGAAGAAGCAAGTTTTACCCTTTAGATTAAAAGCAGTTCTATAGTTTTTTCTTTAGTATAGCTGAGGGCTATTTCTTCTCCTTCATTTCATGATTAATATCTTTTCTTAGATCAGGGTTTCCAAAAGTGGTCAATATCGACTCCTAAAGATCAATGAAACTATTCAAGGGCATGATGATGATGATTTGTAGTACTATTAGAATAGAATTTATGAAATTGTTTTCCTTTAATGAATGTTTGGGAGTCAACAAGTTGAGTTGGGTACCCCTGCCTTAAATAAATTTCATACATTCTACTCCATATCTTATAACTATTTTCACAATTTTTTCAATAGCTTTCCCCTTTCTTTACTTCCTATAGCCTTATTTTAAATTATCTCATTCCTTTCTTAATTCAGTTACAGACTGTTTTCCTCTTGACAAAGTGATTGACTATAATGTTGATAAGATTAAGTTATAAAGATATCAGAATTTAGAGGAAAGTTCAGGCCCCGAGTTTTTTCTAGTCTGCCTATAAAACAAACAATAATTGAATGTTTCTTGGATTGGTTATAGAATTTGAATATATTGAATGTAGTCACCTCTGTTGCCTCCATATCCCACTTTGTTTGCCTTCAGTTTGAAATGTTGATTCTTCTAGAAATCCAGGTTCTTTCACCTTCAGTGTATCTCATTCTTACTTGTTACCCTACCTCCACCCCATAATATTGGGTTTAATGCAGAGGTGTCAAACTCAAGGCCCGCTGGCTGATCTGGACTGCAGGATACTTAGATATGGGCCATGGGGCCACCCTGGAAATAGCGAAGGACCATCCCACAGTGTCTTTACCAGCAAACACCCCCCCCCCCCAAGCTTTGGTCGCCATGGTCTCCTGCAGCTCTCTGACAGCCAAAAGGAACTCAGGGAGGGCCGCATGCAGTCTGTTTTCACTGGCAGAGGGCTGCAGGAGGCTGTCGCAACATGAGTGATGTTGAGCTGCCCACACACATCCTGGCCACACACATTTGCCCCCCCCTCCAGGTCAAACACAACCCTGATGTAGCCCTCAGTGAAATCGGGTTTGACACTCCTGGTTTAGTGGGTCCACATTACCATTTTAATTTCTGGATAGAATATTGGTTTTGAAGGCAAAGACACATTATCCTGAGAATATATGTATGAGAATAAAATTATGTCTATTATAGTCAGGACAGTATGTCATCCTAAACTCCTGCAGCATATTGCCACAACAATCTGAGTCCTTGTTTTACTGACCTCAAAAGAATGGAAAGCTGAGTCAACCTTGAATCAGTGAGATTTGAACTGCAGAACTGCTTGCAGTTGGGAGTCAGCAGAAGTAGCCTACAGTACTGCATTCTAACCATTACGCCACCATGGCTCTGATAGTAATTTTATCAATGCCATTAGTTTTCAATTAGTATTTCGGATGTTTGGAGATCACAACCAAGACTTCTTTTACTATTGGTACTATCTTTGTATTCTTTTGCCATAATCGTCAACTTCAGTTTGCAGATCTTTGTATTTTGTGATTTTTGTCCAGTTCTTTCTTCTCTATTCTGCTATATCCAGGTACTGCAATGTCTATTGTCCTTTTTTTTTTTTTTGGCAAAAATGTCTTTGTTATCAACAAAGTCTGGGGTGTAGTATGGTAGATGTTTGTTTGTTTGAATTTTAAAACTCCACAACATTTTATCTTCTTCATTTTCTTTTATCTATTTTTATGGTCTCACTGGTTCTTGTTTGCAGGAACATAGTATTGCTGATATTCTAATGACCATTGCTTTACTTTGTCATGACATGGTTTCTCGTCAGTCTGTGCGATCTTCTTGCAGCAGCTAACTAGGTGGTTTACAGTTTCTTCAGCTTCTCTGCAGAGGTGACATTTGCCTTGTATGGCTATCTTCTCAATTCTGGCTTTGCATTTGTTTTTTACGAGTTGGTCTTGTGCAGCCAGAATTAGCCCCTCTGTCTCTTTCTTTAACTCTCCTGTTCTTAGCCATTGCCAGGTCTTGTTATCTGCTTTCCCTGATAATTGTTTTGTTTTGTTTTTGTATCGACCATATAAAACTTTGCCTTGCCATGTATTTTCTCTATTCTTCATTTGGTCGTTCCTGTAGGCCAGTTTGATCTTTATGATCTTTATATATATTTATATAAATACCACCAGTGTTTCTAGAGGCATATATACTATCTGAGGCCTTACCTGAAGCAACTTGCAATAAAAGTATTCTGTTTCCCAACAGTCCCTATTATCCTGCCCAGACAGCTGAAGTATACCTATTAAGGACCCAGATCTACCAGGAGAGCTAGCATGAAGGGTTATTCCCCAGTCCCATAACTTTCCAAAAACAGAGAAAACATGGTTCCTGCCTGGGGAATTCTGGGATTTGAAATCCATGCTCTTAGAGTTTCCGAGATTGAGAAACATTGCAAAATAACACTGCCATTTCTTACAGTCTTTATGTTAACCTTTTAATTTTTGTTTCTATTTTAATCAATTTTATTGTGACTGTGTGTTTTGTTTTGATCATTTAAATTCTTTGGAATCTGGAATTTTAAATTCCAGATAGTTAAAATTAAAATTAGTTAAAATTAGTTAAAATTCCAGATAGTTTCAGGTGATCAGGCCACATAAATAAATTATATTTGAGTAATCCTAGACAACTGTTACAGTGCTAGATAATTGGAAATTTGAATAATAGAATAATAGATTTGGAAGGGACCTTGAAGGTCTTCTAATCCAATGCCCTATTCAAACAGGAGAGACCCTATACTATTCCAGAAAAGTGGCTATCCAGTCTCTTCTTAAAAACCTGGAGAAGATTGGAAGATTAAAAGATTGGAGAAGAACAAATGTCCTTGTTTTCAAAATGAAAGCTCCATAGGTGAACTTATAGGCCCCACAGTTCAAATTAATTTCCGTGCTTATTCAAGTTGGGCTCAGGGGCCTAAATGGCCTCTTCCAATTCTATGATTCTAAACATGATAGATCATTGAACAGCAGAATGCCTGGAGAAAAGACTGAAGTCTAGTATATCTTTAAGAAAGCCTACTTCAGCTCAAATTTTACCACTTTATTGTTACACTCGATTTTACAAATTAATGCCTAGAATTTACCCTCTTAGTTATAACTTTGAAAATCAAATGAAACTGTAGAAACCAACAACTGTTCTGTCTTAAATCCTAGCTGTTGCTCAGACTTCTGATTCTGGCAATCAGTAGATGTCGGCAAAGTAAACAGATAGAAAAGAGCATTTCTTTAGGAAAGGATCAAGCAACACTTCCTTCATTTTTCCTCAGTCTCTTTTAGCATTTTGGTTTTTTGAAGCTCAGGAAAAATTAAATGGAGATATGAATGATGTCTTATTTGGCTGTTGGTTGTCTGAACATCATTTAGCTGGCAAATCAATTGACTATGAATCAGAAGAACAGACATATAAATGTGCTTGCTATGGATAGCTAAAAGTACCAATTTGTTAAATATTGATTGGTGTGAAGGATCCAGCTTCTTGGATATATGAAAATAAATTATGAAAAATATACAGGAAACAGAATGATTTCCAATAAGATTTTCTTCACAACTAATCTTCAGAAACATACAACGGTCCCAAAGAAAACTAAACATTTACCGCTTATACTGGGTTGTCATATGTGATTATAAATAAATTATACTATAGAAGGTTGCAGCATACTGAGACCTTTGCGTTATAGCCCCTATTGACTCAGGTTTCCAAAAATTATGTGCAGTTGCTAGATAGATAAGATTGCCTGCTTCTGGTCTAGACCCAATCAATGCTGTACATTTGAGATGTAAATATAACTGAGAAAAAGGGCTTAAAGACATATTCAGATCTTAGAATTGTCCTTATATCTTCAAATGTCTATGGAGATTCTCAGTCATTCAGATCATGGTTGTCTCATAGTTGTCTTTGTTTTTCCTTGAAGACATTTTACTTTTCATCCAAGAAGCTTCTTCAGTTCTGTCTGAATGATGGAGGATGGAAGGATTTATATTCCTTGCAGTCATCTTGTCATTAGCACTCTTTCTGAGAGTCATTGAGGCCACTTGGAGGTTTATCTGGGCTGTCAGGGTCACCTGAATAATGCAAATAAGTGCAGAACCTTCTTGGAACTGCTTTCATCAGTTCTCATGATGGGGGGATGGAAGGAAGTCATCAGAACTGATGAAGCTTCTTAGATAAGAAGCAAAACATTTTCTTCCTCCTCCACAAGAAAAAAAAAAACAGCCCAGTTGCCTTTTGAAGAAAAAAGCATCTTTGAGACAATAACCACCTGGATGACTGAGAATCTCCATAGACATCTCTCCCCAGTTGATTCTCCCTTTCTTTTCTGATCCTTTCCTTAGTTAAACTGTCCTGCCATTTTCTTACTCAGATATTGAGATTTCCTAAAGTCATATTAGTTCCTTGTCATATAGTTTATATTCAATGTTTTGGTGCCAAATCTTATTGAACCCTCTATGCCATAATTAAAATACTGTATATAATGACAGAACAAGAAAAAATTGCAGCTTAATTTTC
Source organism: Hydrophis major (assembly GCA_033807585.1). Classification (NCBI taxonomy): domain Eukaryota; kingdom Metazoa; phylum Chordata; class Lepidosauria; order Squamata; family Elapidae; genus Hydrophis; species Hydrophis major. The sequence continues at coordinate 281,022,165 of CM066328.1, forward strand.
ACATAAACATTTTAAGCACAATCAAGATACATTTCATAGAAAGCATTAAAAGATCCCATAAGTACTGAACGCAGAATACTTCTCGAAAGTATAGTTAGGATTTGCTGCCTTTGTGAATTCCTTAACATATTGAAATTTGAAGACAAGCTGGCCTCATGCAATTAAAAGTTCATTTTAAAGAGTCCGTCATTAGCCCAATGCTTGTTTTAAAAAGCCTTCAGAGGAAATAGCCCCATTATTCTCTCACCAGTAGGTAAAGCAATATAATTAAAATTAAATGTGTGTTTTACAAATGAAGTTCTTCTGCTTTCACTTTACTCTTTGTCAAATCTCCCTCCACCCCATGAACATGCTGGTATTGCAAAGCCTAATTGTTCAAGGGATGGAGATGGGATGCCAGAAAGTGGGAGGGAAAGATTTAAAAAAAAAAGACTTTGTGAATACACATTTGTGTTACCAGGAAGGATTACAGGAGTCTCTGTATGATGGGTTTCTATGACTGAGATGTCAAAGCAGCCATTGTATAGGTTGAATTAAAAGTATCTGATTCTGCATTAGAACAGAGAAAAGAAGCTCACCAGAAATTTCTGAATGTGGATTAGGAAGCTCTATCATTACAAAATTTGATCTGGATTATCATTGTTCATTTTCATTTATTATTGATTTATTGACAGCATAGAGTCCAAGCCCCAAAGAGCTGGAGTTATCATTCCTCTTTATAGATTTATGCAAATAAGCATATGCATTTGTTTGTATATAGCAGCCAGGCAGGTCTTTCAATACAACATACTATGTGCCGAGGTCATGGGGTATAACTATGAGGTAATGGGGCAAAACAATAGGGTTTTTAAAAAACTAAGAGGCATTATTACACGAACAGGGTGTTACTTGCTTTTGCTTTCCCAAAGCTCTGCTCTTCTCTCAATATCTTTTCCAAGCTTATAAGCAGTCCTTGGTCTTCTGTGATAGACTGAGGAAGTTGATGGTAATTTTCCTGAAAAATATATATAGGGTAACTATCTGATTTAGTATCACTTAGCTAAGCCGTTGCTTTGTTTATCCTGTGAAGGTATATTTGGATTAGAGGCTTTTTTAGCTTTGCCCTGCAAAACCTCCAGATTGTCACTTTTTAAAAATTATTTCTTTCATGGCCTCCATTCTCATTCCACTTTTCTCTTACTCACAGATGTTAAAATACCATACAAAAGGCAACTGTGCTTTTAATGTTTCCATGAATGCATCATAATTCTTTTCATTTTTGCCTTTGTATGGGCCTCTATATGAAGAATTTTGATGCAGACATATATAATACCACAGCAAGATTGTTTCTCTTTTGTAATGTACCTGCTGAGTTATGAATGCCTATGTGTGTATTGGTAATAGGAGAGAGGGAAAGAGAGTTTCAAATAGGGTAGGGCCAAAACTGAACCAATGCCATCTGGGATGTTCTGGTCCCAGAATACTATTTAGAAGGACAGGATTTACTCACTCTAGTAGAACAAGAGAATATGAAAATGAACAGAAGAGATATAATGCTGAATTATATATCAAAAATTATATAACAACCTTCTGCCAAAGAAGTATTTACCACCTCTTAAGCCTCTTCCTTCTCCCCAGTTCTGGATGATTGGGGTCAGGACTAAGGTAATAATACCTATTAGAATCCAAGCAGATTCATCTTAATTAGTCCAAAATTCATTTGCAGCTAATAACCTCAGTCAGACTGGGCTTTGACCATGACAAAGTTTTAATCTTCAGTTCAATTTCTGCTATGAGAGGAAAATTAGGTCCAACAAGCACACACCTACACATAGTACATGGATCAAGTCCAATTTCAGTAGGGATATAATTAGAAGTTCTGAGTAATTCCTCCCAAGGCTAGGGATCTTTGTTTGCTTATTTATTTAGTTTAGTTTAGTTTATGTGCTCACCTTCAGGTGACTCTGATGTTGAAGACACTCAGGATTAATCATCTAGGTAAGAGTATAGCTTCCTCCCCAGAGCCCAAATTAAGGGGGACCATTGTCTAAAAATGAAGACCCTGATTGTTGGGGGCAATATGCTGATTCTGTAAAATGCTTAGAGGCCTGTAAAGCACTGTAAAGTGGTATATAAGTCTAAGTGCTTTGTATATATTGAGAGAGAGAGAGAGAGAGAGAGAGAGAGAGAATGCTACTGCCATTGCTGTTATAAATAGTCTTAGGTTTAACAAAAACAGTCAGAGGCCAAACTGTCCAGTGATAAGAAGCCTAGGTATGGGCACTGATTGGGGGAAGATAAAAAAAGAGCCAAATTATGCAAAGTCATTGACAATGCAGACTCCGCTCTTTATGTACTGTGTTTCCCTGAAAAGATGACTTACCCCAAAAGTAAGTCCTAGCATGATGTTTCCATGTGCGCCCAATATAAGCCCCAGCCCCCAAATAAGCCCTACCCCCTAATTAAAACCCCACCCACTCCAGGGTGCACAGGTAAAAAGTAAGCTAGGGTGAGGATAGGGGGGTGGAGTTGCCCAACTGCTTATCTTCGGATAGTTGCAGTCAGGCCTCCGACATCCCAATACCTGCTTTGACAGCCTATTTCTTCTACACCTGGCAAGGCTTTCCTGAAGGCCTCTGCAGCCGATAATAGTTCCAGATCAATCCCTAGCCCTGTTATCAGTTGTAGAGGCCTTCAGGAAAGCCTTGCTGGCCGGAGAAGTTCCTGAAAGCTTCTGACAGCAAAAAGGAGTCCAGAGCAACACGTATAAATGAAATAAGTCAGTGGACGACATCCTCCTGAAAATAAAATGTGGTGCCTTTTGGGGTTGCAAAAAAAATATGACAGGGTCTTCACTATAAAGTGAATAGCTTGCATTGTGATATCATGGTGCATTTTTCCTCATATTGGAGTCATTCTGATTATGTACAGATGCCTTTGAGCCCAGTAAAGATTCTAGATAGAAATGGAGATTTTATACCAAAGTGCTCAATTTTTTCCCCTCTGGTAACAAGGCAGCCCAGCCCTACTAATCTTGCCTCCTTCTGGTGATCATTGTCAAAATCTGCCTCATATTCTTCCAGATCCTTGACCAGTGGTGGGCTGCTTTGTACCAGCTGGCTCGTACCAGTAGTAATGACCACGGTTGTGCCCATCCACCCATCCAGGTGCTATCCCATATTATATATGTCACATTTTTGCTCACACACCCTGCCCTCACAGCCCAGCTGCTTTCCGTGCCTCACCTGATCTACTCACCCTGGCTGCCACACACAAAAATTTCTGGTTTTGCAGTCACACGCAAGCACAGATGGTGCACGTGTGCTCACATTTTCGGCGAACCAGTTGTTAAAGTATGTGCAGCCCAGCTCTGTCCTTGATGCACAACTACCATTTTGGTCATAACATGTGATGGTCATAAAAAGAGGTCATTACATGACCATGCCTAACTTCTGACTTTTGTTTGTAGCAGTCATTACACAGACATGATGGTCATTAAGGGAAGAATGAAAGGATGTATATTTCTTGCAGTCATCTGGTCATTAGCATTCTCTGTGAGAATTGTTGAGGCACTTGGATGTTTATCTTTGCCCTTAGATGACCGCTAGGAATATACATCCTTCCATTCTCTCTTTTTTAAAAATAATGTTTTATTTCAGTTTTCCATATTTTAAAAAACATCTCTTTTTAGTGAACAACATGATTCCAGGTTTTCACATTTCATACAAAAATGACCATAATTGCACATTCATCTTTCATATTCAACTTCATATCTTATTAATACTTTCCATATTTTCTATTATTATATTTTTTTCAAAATACTTTCCTCCTATTTGAATCACAAATAGCTCTCATATCTTCATAATCATTATGCTTTTGTACTTTTATCTGTCAGATTTGCAATTTCATCGCATATTCTTATTTCATTATTCCACAAATTCTAGTTTCATTCAAACATTTCAAAAAATCCCCCCCCCACAATTACTAATGTGAGTATGCCACCCCTATAGCTTACATTTCTTTAATTACTCCCCCTTTAAATCCCAATAAACATTTAACTTTTATTACCTATAGAGTTAATAATAAAAGTCTTCTAACAACTACATAACATATATACCTTTTGGGTTAGGGTTAGATTCCGCATAGTACCTCCCTCTTCAATTTCAGAAAAGATTTTTTTTAATAACCTTGATAAAAAAAATCAATCTATTCAATTAATCCTAAACACTGATATTAATCTCATTATAACAATCCTCATAATTCATTTCAATTGTGTTCTATGTATTCATTAAATATATTTAATAAACTTATCATAATTTCCCTTTTTTCACATTTATTCCATTTATCTCTGTGTATAAAAAAGAGCATTCCAATAGCAAAAGCAATATCAGTTCCCATCCTTCTTTTTAATAATCTGTGTTCCTCTATTTTCTAAGTATTTATAGCTTCCAATATATTTATCCTACCCCTCATTACCTTGCAGAATCCCCTTTCTTATTCTTAATTAACCATTGTCTCTATGTCTTTTAAATAAACAATTTCTTTTAATTCTTGTACAATTTCCATATTTCTTTATTTTCTGATCCTGTTTTTATCAGTTCTTTTCTGTTTCATTTTCCCCTTTCTTTTCACATTCCAGTTTTTATCCCCCTCCCTCTTTAAAGTTTCCTTCCACTTTACTTTTCTGCTAATTCTTTTTACTATTTTTGGTTTTGTAAGGGTTCCCCTTTTTAATTACCTCCTTGAATCTCAAATTTTTAATTCCCACTCTTTTCCCTCCGCACTTTAAAATTCGTTGTTGCAGATGTTCATTAAAGGTGGCCTCTTTGATAAATTCCCCTTCTTCTGGCACTCCTTTTTGTTTTCATATTCTAGAATCACCATTTCTAAGAATTGTAAAGCAAAGCCCAACAATGCACCTCTTTCTTGTAGTGTTTCTTTTATATTTCCAAGTTCCATTTTTAATTCCAAAAGAGATTCTGCCATTTTTAACATTTTTGTCCAGTAGTTTAATTCAGTCAATATCTATAAAGTTTATGTCCAACGATCAGCTTTAATTAATTTCTCTTCAGGCTTTTTGGATTCATCAGATACTCCAGTATCAAGTTTAAACCAAAGTCACCAATCAGTCCAAAAATAGTTTCTTCTTACTTCTTTCTTTATTTCAATGTTCAAATTTCTACTCTCATTTTCCAGGGTCTTTCTTTTATTGCATCAAGATTTCATTTACTTGTATCAAGTCAAGTTCTTAAAGAAAACAGGTTCTTTTAAAAAGGATTGTAATTAAGTTCTTTGGCCACTAGATGACACTCTCTGTTATGTCAAAACTTCACCCTTTTCTTTTGCTTTTTTTCTATTTAAGACTTTTTAAGCTTCAAAATTCCAATAGAGCCAAATATCCAGTTAATATTTTTTGACACTTTTGACACTTTTAAGTCCAGCTTCAATTATTCCTGTTTAGTGTCAAAAATATATTTATCCCATTTAAACAGTTATCTTCTTCTGACTTCTTCCTTTCACGGTTCAAAGCCACTCTCAGCTATCAAAAATATTCTTTCCTCTCTCTCGAAATCTGCTGCTTTAGTTCTTTTCTTAAAAATTCTTAAGGGTTAATTCCAGGGTACCTTTTATTTAAAGATTACACCCAATTCTCCTGGTTTCTATGCTATTGTCTTCTTCTCTGGTCCAGCACGATCTTTTTTCCTGGTTAGCTCACCTTTTGAGGTGAGCCAAAATGGCCACCGCTACAGCCATCTTCGGAGGGGAGTATTGCCAAGCCAAGGAGAGGAGATGCGGCTCCCCTCAACCCAGCTGGTGGTCTCCCCTTTCTTCACCACCTTTATAGAGTGGCTCCAGCCCCAAATCAAGTTGATCGGGGCCCTCCAGTGGGAGAGCACAAACTGAAACCGCAGACGATCACAGATTTTGGTCTGTCAGCGAGGAAGTCCAGCTAGAAGTTCCCATCTTTCCATTCTCCACCATTCAGTCAGAACAAAAGATGCTTCTCGGGTGAGAAACAAAACATCTTCAAGAAAAAAACCAAGACAATCCAGTTGTCTTTTGAAAAAGCACCTTTGGGAAAACTTAGTAACACTTGTTTAGGATTCTTAATGAAAAGAATTTCCCTATCCTCACTACACATTAGTCTGTGTGCAGCTCAACATGCAGCTACCTACTGCGTTTCTCAGAAAATAAGGCCGGGCCTTATTTTCTTTTGACCCCCCCCCAAAAAAAATGGCTAGACCATCTTTTCGGGGATGACTTAATTTCTCCCCCCTGTACCCTCACCTAGACCGCCCCCTGGAAGCCATGCCTCACCACCAACCACTCCCAACAGGCAATCATGGTAGAGTGTGGAGAGCTCCCTACCCCCACCAAGCGCCTTTGCTGCAGACCTGGGTATGGTGCTGGGTGCAGGCCGGGTCAGCAGGTGGGTGGTGGCAGCAGCATGGATGTCAGCCTCGGTGGTGGTGGGGCACTTTGCATCATGCCTGCTGCTGTTTCTTTCTCCGCTGCTGTTGCTTTCCCTTCTGCCCGTGCGCTGCCATGTTTGGAGTGCTGCACATTCCTCCACCGGCAGCATTTCAGCCACTTCTCGGGCGGGGAAGCCATAGCTTCTACAATTCCTGCTGGCGCTGGTGCCTCTCTTGCCAGCGCTAGCACCATCTCCAACAACAGCAGCAGCCATGAGACAGACCCCGCTGCCGACGAGAACCGCCTGTCCTCCTATAGGGGCATCGCTTTGATTGATGGCATCTGTGTCGACAAGGTCCTGCAAGTTGGTGAGTCTTTCGGGGTTGGGTGGGTGGAAGAGGCAGCAGGACGGCGATGCCATCATTTCTCTCCCCCCCACACACCTCGCTTTGCTACCCACCCCAGAAGTTTGGGTCATGGTCTCATCCCTTGTACAGACAGGCACTGTTTGGATTGGAAGGTTTGCCTCTGCTCGAAGGGCAAAGTGGATAGATGGTTCCCTTTTTAAAACTACTGAGAGGGGTGGAGAGGAAGCTGCATGGCCAGTCTGTATCCTTAGGGAACTGACAGGTAATGAGAGTAAAGAAAATTTAAAGAGGTGGGAAAAGGTCCATGGGGAGTTTCAGGCAGCTGGAGCAAGAGGAGAGTGCCCAACCATACAAGGGATGAGACCATTACCCTATGCTCTGAGGTGGGAAGCAAAGCAAAGCAAAGTATGGGGGAGGGAGAGAAATGATGGCATCACCCTCCTGCTGCCGCTTCCACCCACCCAACCCTGAAAGACTCACTGACTTGCAGGACCTTATCAGCACAGCTGCCGTCAATCAAAGCAATGCCGCTATGGGAGGGCAGGTGGTTCTTGTCGGCAGCGGTCTGTCTCACCACTGCTGCTATTGTTGGAGATGGCACTGGCAAGAGAGCCACCAGTACCAGTGGGAACCATGGAAGCAATGGCTTCCCCGTCCGAGAAGCGGCTGAAACGCTGCTGGTGGAGGAATGTGCAGCACTCCACATGCGGCAGTGCATGGGCAGAAGGGAAAGCAACAGCAGCAGAGGAAGCAACAGCAGTGGGCATGATGCAAAGTGCCCCACTGCCACTGAGGCTGACATCCACGACACCGACGACACTCGCCCACTGACCTAGCCTGCACCCAGCACCATACCCAGGTCTGCAGCAAAGCCGCTTGGTGGGGCTAGGGAGCTCTCCATGCTCTGCCATGATCAGCCGTTAGGAGCAGTTGGTGGCGAGGCATGGCTGCCCGCAGGGTGCTCCTAACGGCAAGTTCCCCCCACCTTCCCAATTTCCCAGGTTTTAAAGTAGGCCTAAATTTGAGGGGAGCGGCTTAATTTCACCTTATGCCTAGAAAACATGCTGGGTCTTCCTATTTGGGGGCGTATTGTTGGGGAAACACAGTATCCTCCAATAAAACAGACCATGTTGGGTAGATCTGGATGTTTTATTGATAGAACAGGATATGGGAAAATAGGAATACGTACAATGGGAAAAATAGGAATACATACAATGAGAACCAAATACAAGATAGGCAGTATTGAGTTACTGTTGAACATAACAATTAATAAATACAAGTTATTTAAATTTCACCAGAGATGCTTGTGTGTGGATGTGGGTTGTCCTTGGATGACCATGTGCCACAAATTAAAATTGATTCTTCTTTTGCTTCTGCCTTCTCCAAATACTAAAGGAAATGGAGTCTGGTTTCCCAGCGTGTACTTGTTTTGAGACTGCAGCTGATGGGTAAAGAGGTTGGGTCAGCTTTAAACAATATAATTGGTATTTGTCCCTCCAGCCACTAGACAGGGTTAGAGAACAACAACAGTATATAAAAATCATAAGTTGGGGCATATTTGTCCATCCGGCCACTCAATGGGGCTAGAGAGCATCAATACTATATATAGATTATATGCTGGGGCATAACAACTGTGCTATACCCCTGTGATATTCAGCAGCTTAACAGTGAAATTTCATCTATAAATTTGTTAATTTCAAACTAGCTAAGTTGTTGGGCCAGTAGTGGGAAGAACCAGATTCTTGATCAATCTTCAAGCCATGGAAACTCAGGGTGATTTTCAGCCAGTTGCTTTGTCTCAGCCCAAGGTACACAGTTGCTGTTATGGGGACAAACTTGGGGAAGGAGCATTTTCTACACTAGAATAGAATAACAGAGTTGGAAGGGACCTTAGAGCTCTTCTAATCCAACCCTCTGCTTAGGCAGGAAACCCTACACCACTTCAGACAAATGGTTTTCCAATCTCTTCTTAAAAACATCCAGTGCTGGAGCACTACCTTTAGCAAAAGGCAGTATCTAAATACGGAAGTTGTTTTAAAAGTAACAGGTGTAATTGTTTAAAGACTACAGGTCATCTTCAACTGACAACCACAATTGAGGCCAAAATTTCTGTTGCTAAGCGAGACAGTTGTGAATTTTGCCCTATTTTACAAATTATCTTGCCATGGTTGTTAAGTGAATCACTGCAAAGTTGTTAAGATAGTACCAGAATTTGTTGAGTGACCCTGTCTTCCCCATTGATTTTGCTTGTGAGAAGGTCGCAAAATATGATCACACGATTGTGACTGTCATAAATATGAACTAGTTGCCAAGAATCTGAATTTTGATCACATGACCATGTAGATGCTGCGGCGGTCATAAGTGTAAAAAACGGCCCTAAGTCTTTTTTGTCGGTGCCGTTGTAACTTCAAATGGTCACTAAATGAATGGCTATAAGTCAAGGGCTACCTGCATTCTGAAGGATATAATTTCTGACCACCTCTGCTGATTCAATATGATTCAAATATATCCCACTTGCATTTGAATGAAATATGTTTCTTTATTTCAAATGAAATGAACTTTCTGGAAATCTGATTTCCCCCCCCATCCATTTATGCATATAAAGGCAGAGAAAGGAAGACCGTTAGCGCCCCAACTCCATCATAATGCTGAGTATCATGTAATATACATTAAATGCACACAGTATAAAATATTAAAAAAAAACCAAAACCATTAAGAGAAAACCACCACCATTTGATAAATTAGACAATGTACAAGGAATCTTTGCACAAAATATCTATTTTATTTTATGCTGAAAATACACAATACAAAATGTTAAAGCTTACAGCAAATCTGAAATACCGTATATACTCGAGTATAAGCCGAGTTTTTCAGCACATTTTTTGTGCTGAAAAAAACCTCCTCGGCTTATACTCGAGTCAGTTTCCCCTCTGAAAAAAAAAATGGTGTGGAGCTCCGAAGCTGGGCAGCCGCTTCCCTGCTTCCGTGTTTCCTTTGCAACTTTTAAGCATGGGAGGGGGAGGCTTTTCTGAGCTCTAGGCTGAAAAAGCAATGTGAGCCGAGGTCGCTCCACTCAGTTTCATTTCCTCAGCTCCAGCTGCTTTCAGTCCACTCGGGAGGAGGGGGAGGAGGAGGGGGAGGCTTTTCTGAGCTCTAGGCTGAGAAAGCAATGCGAACCGAGGTCGCTCCACTCAGTTTCATTTCCTCAGCTCCAGCTGCTTTCAGTCCACTCAGGAGGAGGGGGAGGAGGAGGGGGAGGCTTTTCTGAGCTCTAGGCTGAGAAAGCAATGCGAACCGAGGTCGCTCCACTCAGTTTCATTTCCTCAGCTCCAGCTGCTTTCAGTCCACTCGGGAGGAGGGGGAGGCTTTTCTGAGCTCTAGGCTGAGAAAGCAATGCGAACCGAGGTCGCTCCACTCAGTTTCATTTCCTCAGCTCCAGCTGCTTTCAGTCCACTCGGGAGGAGGGGGAGGAGGGAGAGAGAGAGAGAGAGAGAGATATCATAAGAACGGCTCTTGATTTTTTCTTGCAAGGGAGAGAGTGACTCCTGCCTACCACTGTCATTATCATCATCTTTTGGGTTAGTGAATCAATCAAACCTTTCATGATAGTGAGATCGTTTCCCAAATTTCCCTTAAATCAGGGAAGAAATCAGAAACAAACCTTTGGGCTGAGAATAAGCTTGTTCCTATGATGCCATTTTTGTTCACTTCAGTGTGAAAAGTGTGAAAAAACACACTTCTTTTTCTTCATCTTCTTGTTCCCTATTTACTGGTCTCTTTCAAAGAGGAAATTGTGAACATCAAACTTATTCTCAACTGTCCTAGTGAAAGTTTTTATTGGCATCTATTTTTATTTTTGAAATTTACCAGTAGCTGCTGCATTTCCCACCCTCGACTTATACTCGAGTCAATAAGTTTTCCCAGTTTTTTGTGGTTAAATTAGGTGCCTCGGCTTATATTCGGGTCGACTTATACTCGAGTATATACGGTAACTAACATTTTAATTAAAGATAGGTTTATAGCTTTAATTAAATATCTTTTATTTAAATGTTTTTTGCATAATTTCTTATTGTGAACACTGAACCCAGAGTGATTTTCTGCTTTGTATTGGTGTATACAGAGCAAACACGTTATTTTTGTTCTAATGAAAATTAGTTAATTTTTTTTATAAAGTAGTTACATCTTTTTATAAAACTTGTCTCTATTGATATTCTACAAAATTAGGAATTTATCTTGTATGAATCATGCACTTTATTCTGTTTCACTTTTCAAACAGGTTTTGCAAATACAAAAATGGACTATAAAATCAGAATAAATGGCATTTTAGCTAACATAGTTTACAATAATATAGCATCTATGTATATGAATTTTTAAATTTTGTGACATGGATATTTTACTAAATGATTTAACATATGTTTGCTATGAAATCATATCTACATAGCACCTAGATATATTTACTGATATATATATATATTCAAAAGAAAGAAAGATTTGCTCTTCGGGAAAGTTTTTTATTTTTTGTTCAGAATTTTCGGATTTGTTATCTCAAGTCCGTCTTCAGTGAACTGTTAGATGGAGATGTGTCCAGGAAGGAGCTTTGGTCGTTATTTTTATCGTTGGTGTCAGCGTTCTGTGGATTGGCAGCACGGGCATCATCGCGTGATTGGCTTGTCAGTTGTTTGGATGCGAGTTGGTTTGTTTTTTGATGTTGTTGATCCTGGACACATCTCCATCTAACAGTTCACTGAAGACGGACTTGAGATAACAAATCCGAAAATTCTGAACAAAAAATAAAAAACTTTCCCGAAGAGCAAATCTTTCTTTCTTTTGAACTTATATCTCGGGATGCAAATCTTCACAATTCTATATATATATATATATATATATATATATATATATATATATATATATATATATATATATATATATATATTTGTTTTCTTAAGTTATATATACATATACATATACATATACATATACATATACATATACATCTATCTATCTATCTATCTATCTATCTATCTATCTATCTATCTATCTATATGTTTTCTTAAGTTTTCGTGGGTACTTACATGTCTGGCATTCAGCTTTGTTCGGGTATTTTCCCACGTCATAGTAGTGGTGCTTTTAAAGTTGTAGCAACGTTTCAGCAGAATCTCATCTGCCATCATCAGGCTTCTGTATAGTGTTCGACGAACACTATACAGAAGCCTGATGATGGCAGATGAGATTCTGCTGAAACGTTGCTACAACTTTAAAAGCACCACTACTATGACGTGGGAAAATACCCGAATATATATATATATATATATATATATATATATATATATATATATATATATATATATATACACACACACACACAAAGATATTCTCAATATATATGAGACATATATATATCTGAGACATATATATATTGAGGTTTTCGTGGGTATTTGTATGTGGATCTTTGGTTTATTCGGGTTTTCTCCCGTGTAAAATTGGAAGTATTTTGGCGATGTTTCGACGAAATCTCATTCATCATCTTAAGGCTTGTGTCTTCAGCTTTGTGCTTCTCGGAGTAATGTGAGCTTGCAGCTGCTTCTTCCTTTTAACTGCCAGTGGGGGTGTGACTTGACTGGGTGGGGGTATATATATATATATGTATATATATGCGCTAAGGTAAAATTTATGTCTGCCACTTTTCCTTCATTGAAGACTATTACAAAATGTTTCACAGAGAGAAGGCAGAAACTATATTCATAGGCTTTTTTATTCTAGCATGAACATATTCCGATTTATTATTATTTAATAGCCATTACTACGTATTGACATACAGAACCCTCACCAACAGCAATTGTGATTGGCTATTCTATAGCTAAGTGACATAATCATAAAGTGAAAAAAAAATCACATGATGGTGCCCAACTTAAAAGGGCAGTCTGGCAGCTTTGGCTGTAGTTGTTAAATGAAACATCATAGCTCATTAAACAGGATATCATGTGACAGCCCCTCCCAACCTGTGACTTCTTCCAGCTTCTCTGTTGACTTTGCTTGTTGGAAAGTGGCTTTGAAAATTGTAAAAGGTGATCACATGACCCAGAACATTTGAATTTCATAAATAACAATAACACTTAGACTTATATACTGCTTCACGGTGCTTTTGCATCCCTCTCTAAGTGGTTTACAGAGTCAGCATATTGCCCCCAACAATCTGGGTCCTCATTTTAGTGATCTCAGAAGGCTGGAAGGCTGAATCAACCTTGAGCCTGGTGGGAATCGAACTGTCAAATTGCAGGCAGCTGGCAGGCAGCAAAAGTAGCCTGCAGTACTGCGTTCTAACCACTGTGCCACCATAGCTCATATGCATGTTGGCTGCCAAATACTTGAATTGCAATCACATGACCATAAGAATGCTGCATCCACAACTGATCTGGTCAAAGTCTCCCTGTTCACACCAACAAATGTCTCATTTAACAACAGAAATTTTAGACTCAGTTGCAGTTGTAAGTCAAGGGCTACCTGTATTGCCAGTGGCTCTGAAACATCTATCCTCTTAGCCAGTGGTGGGATTCAATTTTTTTTTACTATCGGTTCTATGAATGTGGCTTGGTGGGCGTGGCAGGGAAAGGATACTGTAAAATCTCCAGTCAGAGATGGTATTTGCTGGTTCTCTGAACTACTCAAAATTTCCACTACCAGTTCTCTAGAACTGGTCAGAACCTACTGAATACCACCTCTGGTTGTAACTTCAAATGATCACTGAACAAGTGTATAGTAAGCAATATTCTTATCTGTACTCTTCAAAGAGAGTGTTAGAAGCAATCAGGGTGTCCTCCACTCTTTTGCTACATTACCTGGCTACATGTCTTATGCTGTGCTCTCCTATAAATCTCCAGTTCTTTTATGTTCATTATACTCCAATTCTCCCTAATTCTTGTTTGTGGAGAATATTACTCCTTAATTGCTATTCAGAATTGTATTCTGATTTCTGCTGGTGTTCTGGACTAGGGAAGAAATACAGAGTTTTATTTTATTCTCAACACATGTTGATAACTTATTTTAGAGACATATGGATATAAGTCAGATAGTATCAGATTAACACCAAATACAATGTTAGGTGTATTTTAAAGTACTGTGTAGGCTCCCTCTCCCTCCCTCTCTCTCCTATAAAATTTGGAGCATAATCAGAGTTTAACATCGAAGGGTAACCAATTAATATATAAAATACCTAAATAATCATATTTTGGATAATTATCCCAAAGTTGTGCAGGTTAGAGAAGATGGAATGGCCTACGACAGCTCCAGTGCAGAGTTTCTTACCAATCTCTTTTATATACACTCTGGTTTGGAAAAATTACATTGTATTTCCGCTTATTGTCTAAAAGCTTATGCTGCATCCTTTGACTTCTGATTGCTTCCCTTTGCTTAGTCATAAGATTTCTGAGAAACTAATGTTCTGTTCATATCAACATACCAGACAGCTGCTTCTTCCCAAGGTTGCGCACATCTTTCTCCAAATGCCTGTGTGCTTTTCTGAATCATGCACAGCCTTGTTGGAAGACTTCAGAAGGCTCCTGAGCCTCGTGAGAAAGCCATGTGTGATTTGGAGAAGGTTGCACATGGTCTTGTCTGCCTCCCATAAGGCCATAAAGGGCTCACCACATTGGCTGCAGGAGGAAGAAAATAGCAAAAGTGTTTTGTGTCCAGCAGCTCTGGCAGAGTGCAAGGCAGCAGGGGCAGCTATGGCTTTGTCCTGTGGTGCGATGGAATAGCTGGCATGGAGTAAGGAATGAGGCATCCTTTTGCAGGGATTGTCATGCCCCTGTTGCAGACTGATTCCGAGGGAAAGGAGGTACAGCTGACAGGGAGTGGAAATGTGGCTCATGAGGTTGGGGAGGAGGCTGGGGAGGGGCAGAGTCCAGCTGGTCAGTCAGAGGAAGACCCAGGCCCATCCCCTCTGCATCCTAGGGCACACAGGGAGGAGAGGAAAAGGGAGAGATGTGAATGGCATGGTCTACAGGGGGGGAAAGGGCCTTGTTCATCTTCTGTAGCTGAAGAAAGGGTCTTTAACCAAGATCTGCCTGCAAATGAATGTCTGAAAGACTGCCTCTGTTCAACGCTCCCTTGACAAGCACACAATTTCAAAGTGCAGTGGCTGGAAGTTTTGTGATGCAGAGAAATCTGAACTGCTGAAGTAAACCATTTCAGAATTGTGAGCATTTGTGTACACATGCATGTAACAGCCTTAAATTCGACTTTGCTAAAGAGCTAGCTGTCAAGCAATATATTCTGGAAATCTAATATAATTATTACCTTCATTTTCCTTGTCTCTTGGTTTGAATTACACTTTCCTTTAAAATGAAACCCACTTAGGAGAGGCTAAATCGTTCTCTGCTGTAATTTTGTTATAACTGCTTTTATAGATCTTCCTGTTGTCTTCTTCTTTTTACCCCTCTCTGGGGCATTCACTGTAAATTAGCCATGTGTATCATTGCCAATAGATGCAATGATAACATTGATAATAACATTGTCTCTATTACACACTTTCTATGATTATTTAGAAAATAGATTGTTTATTCTCTCTGCTAATGTGAATATGTGCCAGCCTGCCAAATGCTTAGAACTAGTCTGAATCTTATTTCAAACTGACAATGTTACCATGGAGTCTCACTCAGTGTGCTTAAATCAGGATGCAAGTGATCTCTAGAGAACCACTACATTATAAATAGGGTGAGATGGGTAAACAGATTTTTCAGCCTGCCTATTTTTCCAAATTCTTGTGCCAATTATTACTATTACAAATGGGCAGGCATTTCAGTTAAAAAAATAACATCCCATATTTGCATTCAGAGGTATGAACTGTCAGTATGTATTTTCATACAACTCACTTAAAACTGACTGTAATGAGTTTCTGGGTTTTGCAAATTAATAGCACAATTCAATACATGTTTACTGGGTGGGGGGTGGAGGAGATTCAATTGCTCTGACTTATGCTCTGTAGTGCAACCTAAACATTGTTTCTAGGGAGAATAAGCCCTGTTTTGGAGTAGTGGCTTGGCTGAGTTATGTTCATCATTAAATAATAGTTTGCATAGGTTAATTCTGTTCAATTTATTTCTTTGTGTTTACATGCTGCCCTTCAAGCTTTCCCTAAATGATTTATTTTCTGCCTTCAACAATAGAATTTCAGTGGTTCTTCCCGACCATGGACTTACTCTGATTTATTTGGGCCAATAAGCTAAAACCATGAACACCAGTTTAGCCTGATGGTAACTGCTTTAACATCAAGCTCTTCAGCATTTTTGCAATTTCTCTTCCTCGCCAAGATTTTGTTTTGCAAAATGTCCTTCTCTATCCACATCTTTACCTAGGATTAAGTTTTATTCACTCAACTTCACAGCAACCAGATTTTGTTGAGATGGTGGTGGTATAAAAAAACCTACAAGGGCATTCAACCAGAACTATTCATGAAAATATATTAAAGATTAACTGGTGTTCTCATCAAGCTGTTCCAATAACTCAACAGATAAATCTGCATACCGTATCTGTTCTACTCGCTCACTGGTTATATTGTTACCCATGTTTTCACAAAAACAAGACTGGGCCTTATATTAATTTTTGCTCCAAAAGATGCATTAGAACTTATTTTCTGGTTAGGTCTTATTTGGGGGGGAAATATAGTACTAAATGTGTCTGTCTGGCTGATGATCATTTATTTGGGGGTGGTTATATTACGAGCATCCTGAAAAATCATACTAGGGCTTATTTTTCAGTTAGGTCTTATTTTCAGGGAAACACAGTATTTGAAAAAATAAAAGGGAAGGGGATCTTTGTTGAATGAGGAGGCTCAGGTGGATGAATGGTCTCTGAATGAGTGGGAGCCAAGGTGGAATTCAATCAGACTAAATACAGCTTGAATCTTACCAAATATGCAAAAAGCTATGTGAATAAGGAAGTGTTGGGCCAAATGTTTTTAGGAGAGATTAATGTTAATTTGTGTCATCAAATGACTTGTTTTCTAATTGGAGTATATATCCGAGCCAGATTATAAATGTACCAAAAGACTTGTGTAAAATACAGGTAGTCCTTGACTTACGATCACAATTGAACCTAAAATTTCTGTTGTTAAGTGAGTTTTGCCCCATTTTATTATTTTTCTTGCCTCATTTGTTAAGTGAATCACTGCAGTGAATCAGTTGATTACACGGTTATTAAGTGAATCTGGTTTCTCCATTGACTTTGCATGTCAGAAGATCACAAAAGGGGACCACATGACTTTGGGGCATAGCAACAGTCATAAATATGAGTCAGTTGCCAAGTGCCTGAATGTTGATCCCTGGCAATGCTACAAAGGTCATAACCAGGGGTGGGTTTCTACCGGTTCTGTCCACCTCTGTAGAACCGGTAGCTCTGAAGAGCAGCAGACATAGAACCAGTTCTATGTCTGCTGATGTTTTTGCCCACCTGCCCACCTGGGCTGTTACCTGACCTTTATTTCCTGATTTTTCAACTTCAGCTGCTGAACGAAGCACAGCTGCAGTTAAAAAAGCAGGAAAAGAGGGCTGTTTCAAAGGCTGCTTCTCTGCATGCAGTGTGCTGATGATGATTTACAGGCATGCCCGCGCAATCATAAATCATAAATCACCGAACCTCATGAATCACCGAACCAGACAGTTAACCCTGTCATATCCCACCCCTGGTCATAACGGTGAAAAACGGTCCTAACTCATTTTTTTCTGTTATAACTTTGAACGGTCACTAAATGAACTGTTGTAAGTTGAGGACTACCTGTATTCTGTTCAATAAGGAAGCTTTGTACAATGAGGGCATACTACAAGCAATAAATAACTTAGATAAAAATCTCCTTAAGCTATTCAGACTATTTCCATCTTCTTTTCTTATATGTCAAATAAAAATATCAGTCATCCACTCTGAATGGTCAATGTGAAGATAAATGAAGTGAGGTACAGTTGTGTTTTGCTCTCTAAATGTGCTAAGCAAAAGCAATACAATGGTAATGATTATTTTTCACATTGAAAAATAATCAAAAATGACTTGTACGATACCAGATTTCTGCTTTTCTACTTTGTCCAAAAGGAAGCTGCAGGCTGCTAGCATGTCAATCTATTTAATAGAGCTTCTGTGCAATGGATATAAGAGTTGTTACTGCTTCATTAATCTGGTTCTAGAAATTATATATCCTCAAGCAGTTTATGATATTTTCTCCCTAATTCTGTCATTTTTAATCAGTTCAGAATCTTGTCTGAAGATGTAGCTCTACTATTTCCTTCCATGTGAATCTCATGTCATGGAATAACAGGATGAAGAGTCCATACTCAGATTCTGAATCTAGCTGACAAGTGAGAGAATAAAATTCACAGTGTTGCACTCACAGTCTATTAGTCATGCCTAAGCATGTCATCTTTCTGGTTTTTATGCATACAAGGAAATATTTCTATGTATTTAATGAGATGACCTCTGAGTCCACCAATGTAGGATTGCAGTTTTTGTTCTTTTTTATTTGAAATATGTTCCTATAAAACTCTTCTTTTCACAGTCAGAATTCTGAAATGCATTTGCTCTTCTTAATCGAACCATAATAAAATACATTGACTACTAAAACAAGAATTCTGCTTGATTCCCCCCCCCCTTTTTTTTTTTTCTTAATAGTGGCTAGCATTCAGAAGCTTCCTGCAGCATCTGTTCTAACAGACATCAATTTCCCCATGAGAGGAAGGAAAGGAATGGTTGACTGGGCCCGAAACTCAGAAGATAGGGTTGTAATTCCCAAAAGTATCTTCACCCCTATGTCAACAGGTAAAAACTCAGCAGTATTTTAATTTTCTATTTCATGAAAGCTTCGTGAAGAAAGTTAACTTGCTAACTCATGCATTTATGGGCTTGTTTCATCAGTATTTTGGATCAGCTGTTTGAAGATTGGCACTGCAATCAGATTTTAGACTCGTTCTTTCTATACAAATGTATAGTGCAAAAAGTGGCTATTGAATCTTAAGAATTAGCATTTACAACTAAACTTCTACTGTTATAACATGGCAGTTCTCCATAAAGCAAGAAAAATATATAGCAGAAAGAATGTTAAGCTTATTCTTCATATAATTCAAAGTTCTTGAGTCTGTGAAACATGAAAGCTAATTCCTGGGATTCTCTTTGGGGCATCTCATTAGTTCATAGCTGATGGTGCATCCCTATTATAATGCACCTTAAACCTGTTTCAATTTCTATTGGAATCCAATTGAAGTTGCAATAATATGGCAACAGCAAAGAATCAATAAGAAAATCAAGGGGAAAGAGTCACTATCAGAATGGGTGGTCATAATAAATTTAAAGGAATCATAATAATGGAGACCAGCTAAAAACCATTTGACTACTTCAGAGTTCACCCAAATGCCTGTTGTACTCTTTCTGTCCTTGTACACATTATAGGAATAGCCATTTCAGTTCCTTATATGAAAAGGAGACTGACATAGTACACATTTATCTGGTTCTTCCTCTTCCCTGCTTCTGTATCTGTGTGTGAATGATCATGTTCATTATCTATAACTCTCATCTATGGGAAAGGAAGTGATGGGCTTCTCACTACCAAGTTAGTATCCTGTTAAAAAAAAACAAGCAAAGATAAGTACTCAGTTGTACTTGAATGTGGAGCGGAGAAGGAAGAGAATTATGAAGAATTATGAGATAATTCCATTTCTGTATTGGAATGGCTTATGCTTACCTTTGTTGCACAAGATTAATTGATGTGCTTTCTACAAATACAGGCTTATATAAGACATTATTAGCTAAAATTGACCATAATTCACTATGAGTTTGTTGTGGCAAATTGGTTTATTTAACTTTTGGGATTGGTGGGTTTATTTAAAGACCAGTGACCATTCCACTGACTTTCCTAAGGCCAAAGAAATACTTGGATTATTAGATTAAGCTATTAATGAAGAGTATAATACAAAATATTCATTTAGCAGCAAATGATGAATTTCACAAACAAGGTTTCAGAATGCTCCTAACCATGTGAGATGTTCAAGTCTGGAGACATTTTTCATACCTAAATGTAAAATCTTATTACATTATTATGAAACAATTCACTAGAATATATTACAATTGCAATCTTGGTTCTCTTCAAACAAAGTTTTCTATAATGATGAAATACTGTTGTATATATCTCTGTTATGACAAAGATGGAGATGCTTGGAAAGATATCAAGTTTCATTTACATATT
Organism: Hydrophis major; assembly: GCA_033807585.1. Taxonomy (NCBI): domain Eukaryota; kingdom Metazoa; phylum Chordata; class Lepidosauria; order Squamata; family Elapidae; genus Hydrophis; species Hydrophis major. The sequence goes on from CM066328.1 coordinate 281,042,145, forward strand.
GTCTTTTTCTTCCTTTGATTTTAGAACTAGATGAATCTACCGTGTTTGTACTTGGAGCAGTATTGTACAAAAATTTAGAGCTTATTTTGCCTACCTTAAGGTAAGTGATGATGACTCTAAGAGACAATTCAAATGGAGTATCTCTTTAAGATATGTCCTGTAGAAAGCAGGCAGGAATGGAATATAAGACTTCCTTTTTTATTTTTGTCTAAAGAAGGAACAATTAACCTGGTTTGGGTTCTGCATCAAGTGTGTCATTTGCTTTTTTTGATTTTCCCATTAACCTTCAATAGCAGAACTGAAGAAAAAATTCTCAAGTTTTGTTTAGCAACATCATTCCTAGGTCTGGCAGCAGCTTGGGCTGAAGAAACATAGAGAGGCAACAGCATTTGAATATCTAGAACAGAATCAGGCAACTTGATATTTTTTGTGTATCTTTAATTTCTGCAGTCCCTTATCATTAGCCAGAGGGTAATGGATAAGGGTAAGAATTTTTGGTGTTTGATGGCCAAATCACTTGGATCACACACAAGATTGCCTGCTGATCTATCTGGAGGAGTTAGCCAGAAATAAGGCAGCAATGGGGGAAGGCAGAAGCTTGTAATAGGAAGAGGATATATTCTTCATAGGTGAACCAGATGACTTTCTTTAGCTCAATACCAGTAATGGGGAAGGAGACAGAGGTGATCAGGGCTTTCTCTAATGAAAAAAGGAATGGTTAAGAATTAGGAGGAAAGAGAGAATGTGTCTCTATGTGCATGTAGGACAGAGAGAGAAAGGGAGAACTGTAGAACAGTTCACTGTTTCAATCAGTCAGCTGAAATGAAAGCATAAGTGTTAAGGCATAGTGTCTTACATGTAGATGGGTGTAGGTATTTATAAATGCAAACATGCTTTTATCTGTGCAATGTAAGTGCTTCAATAATGACTAGATAATAACCTAAAGACAAAAATAAAAAGACAGACGATACCATTGTTAGGTAAGATATAGATATATCTCAACTCCACACATTTATTTAATACAAAAGTTATTGGATATCCTAACCATATGGGGGACGGGGGAAATCTACTCTCAGTGAGTAATAGCAGTGTCCCTTCCTTGCTGTATTATGTAATTAGGCACAATAAGTTATGTCAAGATTTAGGAACAGCTGAGTGAAAAGTTCATCTTCTCACCTTGATGGAAAAAAACGGCAACCTTTGGCTATTAGACATTTATCAAAAAATAATGTTCCATAGAAATCAAAATGAGATTTGTTCAGAGACTGACAGGGCAGTTTTTGCTCAGTCTGTATTACAGTGGTTCAGCTGTCAAGCACAAACATAAAGAAACCAGAGAAGACTGAAAAACAAGTCAATATCCAGGAAGCCCTCTATACACAGCAAGAAGTAAGAGAGGGTACTTAATTGCAGCTTTGTATCTTTTCTTTCTCCTCCCTCTGGTGAAGTCCAGACATCAACAGCTTTGTATGGGACAAGATACTACATATGCAGAAGGAGAAAAACACTACTGGGAAAAATTGGTAGACAGTAGAATGTTTCATTCTTCCCCAGCTGTCACAAACCTCTTACGACCACGAAACAATATGTTTTGCACTCAGTCAGGCTTTGAGGAATTAAAAAAAGAGAGATTTTGGACAGTGAAAAAAGATTAAAGATCTTTATTTGCCCACTAATTATCCCATGGATTTTATCTTTCTAGTGCTGCATTACTAACAAGTACTTAATAGAGAACTTTGCTTATGAAGGAAATAGCTAATTCTCCCAACAGCATATTTTAGCTCTTAGGGTATAGTGTGGTGATTTAATAGCCTTGCTGAAGCCAAATGAGTCTTCTGAATGGAAGCTTATCTTAAACCTTTCATATGTCCTACTAAGTTCCATCAACAAGATACATAAAAGAAAATGTTAAAAAAAAATGTTTAAAACATAAAGTTTACTCTATGATTCCAAAAGCATTTGAACATTTTCTATAAATCGGAGTATTTTCTCAGATTCACTCTTTAGAATTTACAAGCCAAAGTTGGCTTGATGCATGCTTTGCCTTCCAAATAAGTGCTTGTTAAATGTTCATTTAATGGTAATTAGATATCAGGTAATAACAAGATTTTAGTTAGTTATAGCCATTAAATTTTCAGAACCATATACCAAATAAATTTTGTCAAAAGATAATCTCTTTTCATCTATCAAAATTATTTGGTTTTGAAAAATTAACTTTTTTAATACGTTAGTTTTGATAAAGATCATGTAGTTCTTCATCCCACTGTGTTTATAGCTTGATTTTTTTTATGCAGAAAAAGTCAGATCTTCATAACACTTATTCTCAGTTTGTAGGATTTTCAGTATAATTGTCTGATTAATAACATATTTTGAGAAGCCAATGGTAGCTTGATCAAACTGTAACACCAGGACAACAGTTTCCCTGTGGCAAACCTTTTGTACACATACAATTGTTGGCAGCATAGGATCAGGTACCATCTCTCTTCAGTACATGTGCATTTAACACAGTGATTTTAGTGCCACAAAGAAAGATGAGGTTTCCTCATTAAACAGGAAAAGTTATTATGCTATGGTAATGTAGAAATTAGATGCTTAAAGAAAGATTTTCTTCTGTTGCTTTCCTGTGCATGTTAAAAACTTTGGCTGGTATTGTTTTTGCAAATACCAACCATCTCTAAAGTGAAGCTGGTTACAACAATGAAAAAAAGGTTTTGTTTTAGGAGTTGCAACCCAGCTATATAATCAGATTTGTCTGATTGTCATCTTGTGGTGTCCTTGGTGCTCTCTGAGCTTGATTGTTTTACTGCAGATGACGTTACCAACTTTGATAATGAAACAAGAAAATACCCAGCCTCAAAGAGCACCAAGGACCCCACAGTTCAACCCTGAGCTACAAATATGCTCTTCTCTTTGTTTGTCATCTTTGTTTGTCAAACTGGCATCATACAAAAAAAATTTTTATCTGGATGTCTTTGTAGGTTTTTTTTTATAAATATCTTCATCTTCTGATCATGTGTTTTGATCTGTCTAAATTCATATTCCCAACAATGTTTTTTTTTTTAAAAAAAAAATGTGGTTTTTTTAATAAGCACTTGATAAATACATTGTATTGTTTTTAATATTTCAAGAAAAAAATTAAACTCACACAGTATGTGTCTTAACGTATTCCTTACCTAAATGTAACTTATGCCCTTCATTTCCCTTAAGAAAAAGACACATTGACTTTAATTATTTTCCTGCATAAATAATCTCAATATTGTTCCTTCTTAAGAAGTGTCTTGTTTGGGCAGCAAAGAGACCTTCATCACATCTCTGTGTGATTTTTTTCAATAAGACTAATTTATCAGTGTGGCATAGCATAAATGTTGTTGCCAACACATTAATGCTCTCCTAGATTTTCTTTTCACAGTCACTCTAGATTTATTTCCTGTTTGATACTCTTTCATGCTAGATGTGTTTTGAGACACTTCACAAACCCACAAACAATAAGCGGAGGCTCATTAAACAAAATCTCTTCCAGAAAAAAACAACACATTTTGTTTAAAAGCAGACAATTCTAATTTTTGTATATTAAAGTTATATCTGTATGGATATTAAATCAAAAGAGGAAGTAATTATTCAATTATAAGGCTTGATAGAATGCATAAATGTACAATTTGTTCATTTACTGAATTGGAACAAATGTGATAGAAACTTTAAAGCATAATTGGACAATTTTACATTGTGCATGATATACAATAAAAAATCTGTATGGATAGGATTTTAGTATGCTATTGGGGATTTATCTTGTGCCTTTGAGGCACTTTGTAAGACAATTTCCACACAGTAGAAAAAGATACAGGTTTAGTACTTCAGAAAAATAAAAAAAAACCAGCAGATGGCAGCACCTAGCCGACCTTAGGTCATCTCAAAATAACTAAGCAAGATTGGGCCTTGATTAATACTTAGAAGACTACAGAAACACTTCAGTAGGTGAATTTCATTTTACAGCATGGTTTTCAGATGCTGTTAAATTTAGGAATGGAAACACAATCATTCCATGAGGCAAAATGCTCATTCTTAATCATCCAAGCTCCACATTTAAGTTGAAATATATATATTTAAAAAGTTCACCTTGCTTTTCCTCATGAAAATACTGCATTAACTCACAATTGGTAGCTTTCTGGAACATGAGCTGTTTTTTCCAGCTGAAAAGAAATTGCCCATTTCAGCTGTACAATGACAGCTATTAAAAAGAACAATGCTTCTAAAGATTGCAGTGTGACATGGAAATTATCCATTAGCTTTATCATAATGTGGTTCAATTTCATAAGGTACACATTGATATTTACTGGATAGCCTGCAAAGGGAAGAAGACATCATTCCTGCAGTTAGGAATTTGGCAGAGGAGGTGAGGTATTCATAAAAGGCATTCTGAATTTTTTTTTACTCCAGTCCTCATGCCCAGTACATCATTTTAAATCCATATTGGAATGGTATGCTTTGATTCTGGTTTGATAAATGTATTTATTTAATCAATGTATATGGCTTCCCTTGCAAAGGTGATTCATGGTCCTAGAATAAAAAGAAAACAGTGGAATAAAAGTACCAACGATTGTAACTAAGAAATGAATACAACAGGATAATAGAGAGAAATCTCTCAATATATGATCCATTTAGGAATATCAAAGAATGGATACTTAAATATTGCTTCCTTTGTACTGAAGTCTCAGTATTATGATGCCCTTTTAGTAATGCCTACCTCTAAGCATCCAAGCAAAGTAATATAATGGCCAAAGGGCAAACTAACTCAGATGAACTAGCTCATCAAAACTATTCACCTTTAAAACTCCTTTAAAAGTGAAAGGCTTGGCAACTGACACCTAGGTCCAAAGCCAAAATCTCATATGTCTCCTAGTGAGTCTGATGACCATTAGATCAAGTCCTGACCTTACACAAGGGTCTTCAAACTGGGCAAGTTTAAGACTTGTGGACTTCAACTCCCAGAATTCCTGAGCTAACATGACTGGAGGAGGAATTCTGGGAGTTGAAGTTCACAAGTCTTGAAGTTGTCAAGTTTGAAGACCCCTGCCCTTACAACTTAGGAATCTTAAAGGGCAATACTGATATTACAAGTGTGATGTGAATTCACTGCTATTTTGTTTTTAATACTGAAGTAGCTCATAAATTTAACTGTCTCATATTATTGATGAGAAAAACAGAGCTAGTTTTGAAGAAATTCTCATTGCTGTCGTTCTTATGAATGTTTTTCAATAGGATCTTCAGGAAAGTGACCATATCAGAGCTTTACAAAAAATGTGCTTTATCTAGAACAAATGTCAGGTTTACCAGAAGATCAATGAGTTTATAGGCCTGTGAATATTTATGTTATGAATCTATTTTTTAATCAATAAATTGTACTTAGTAAAAGGCACTTGGATCAGCAGGAAGAGTGTCTTTATTCCTGAATATATTTGACATCCTTTTTATAAATTCTGTGGAGGGAAATTGATTTAAATTCCCTTCTAGCTAGCCATGTTTAAAAAAAAATCACAGTTTCACTTTGCTTAATTACATCAAGCTGTAGTTTTAGTTATTGTTGTTTTTTTAATTGTTCTTTTTCCAGAAATTATACAGTTATTAACTCCAAAATCATTGTGGTCACCATACGGCCTGAGCCCAGAACATCAGATTCCTTTCTAGAGATAGAATTAGCTCACTTGGCAAATGTAAGTATTTCTGCTTATTTTTCAATTGGCTGAAGATTTTAAACAAAGAACATAAAGAATTATTTTAACCCCAGTCAATTTTAGCTCACGTTTTTTTTTTCTTTGATTTTGTAGTTTGTGGTTACTTTTATATAATTAGAAGCAACATGTATGCAGTATGAACACTAAAATGACAAATTCATTTTATTTTAGATGCAAAAGCCTGGCAATCTCCATAGCACTGAATGCTTAAGTGGTTCCCATGCATTGTTTGCAAACTCTAGGAAATGCTGTTTATAAATTGTTTAAATGCTGTTTATAAACTCTAGGAAATCTCCAATATGCTGTATTTATTTAATTTTCATTTCATTTATTAAAATCTTTAAACTATCCAATGCCAGAAGCTCTGTGGTATAGAGTTAAATATACTACAGTCCTCAACTTACAATAGTTTATTAAGTGACTGTTCAAAATTACAATGGCACTGAAAAAAGTAACTTATGACCATTTTTCACACTTACAACCCCTTGGTTCCATGATCAGAATTCGAACAATTGGCAACTGACTCATTTTTATGACAGTTGCAGTGTCCCATGTGATCATCACCTTTTGCGACCTTCTGACAAGCAAAGTCAATGGGAATCAGATTCACTTAACAATCATCTTACTAACTTATCAACAGCGATTCATTTAACAATTGTGGCAAGAAAGATCATAAAATGGGGCAAGACTCACTTAACAAATGTTTCACTTAGCAACATTTGGGCTCAATTGTGGTTGTAAGTTGAGGACTACCTGTCCTTCAACAAAAGCCAGCAGATTTTTAGACTGGATTTGGCACTTTTTATCTACTTGTCAAGTGCTTCCCAAAGACCTGGGATAGGTAGATGTTGTTTTTTGATAGCGTAAAAGTTTTTGTCACAGGATGTAAGCTGTTCCAAATAAAGCTGCCATTTGCAATTGACTGATGGTGATTTTATCAATGCTATTCAAGTAGCGCTCCAGATGTTTGGTAATTGCACCCATGGCACCTAGTAGTATTGATTTTTTTCTTTTTTTGCCACAGTCATTCTGCTCATATTTTCATGTCTTTGTATGATGTAATTTTCTCCAGTTCTTTCTCTTCTGCTGCCTCCAGGCACTACTGCCACATCCACTATCCAGACATTTCGTATTTTTTATTGACAGTTGTTAAGTCTGGGATGTTATACGGCATGTGCTTTAGGCTTTTTAGGGTTGATTAATTGGAATGGGTGGAATTTCAATACATGGCCAACTGCCCCACTGAAATAAATGGTTCATAAAATTAACTTTCCATTGGGTCATATCCTAAAATATGAACAGATCAATATAATGAGTGAAAAAGTGTAGATCTTGCCTTGGAAAGGGAATGGTGAAAGGGAAAAGACTATTCAGTTCTGGGAAAAGTGGATGTCATGAGAAAGAAACTCAACAATAAGCTTATCTTAATTATATCAGAAGTTCTGACAGGTCTTCAAGATTCTGTTATTCTCTCTCACAACACTGAATAAAATTTCCAGAATTTCTGCTGCTTTTTTTGTCTCTTGAGATTGCATGATACATAACTTGAAGGGCCAAAAGCGTCAAAACAGTAAGCAGGAGTGGAGGTTATAATTACAGATTGTCTTAGACTTACAACCATTTTTAGTGACCTTTCAAAGTTATAACAGCACTGAAAAAAAGTGACTTATAGCAATAGCACTTAGACTTACATACTGCTACATAATGCTTTACACCATTCCCTGGGTGGTTTACAGAATCAGCATATTGCCCCAAACAATCTGGGTCCTCATTTGTGAGGATGCAAGACTGAATCAACCTTGAGCCAGTCAGGATCGAACTCCAGGATATAGGCAGAGTTTGCTTGCAATACGGCATCCTGATCATGGCGCCACCACAGCACCTAATGATTTATGACTGTTTTTCACAACTTATGGTCATTGCAGCATCCCCACGGTCACATGATCAAAAGTTGGATGCTTGGCAACTGATTCACATTTATGATAGCAGCAGTATCCCATGACCACCTGTTGTAACCTCCTGACAAACAAAGTCAATGGGGAAGCCAGATTTACTTAACAACCGTTAAGTAAATTTAACAACCACAGTTATTTACTGTGGGGGGGAAAAAGATTATAAAATTGGGCAAAATTTCCTTTAACAACTGTCTCGCTTAGCAACAAAAATATTGGACTCAATTGTGATCATAAGCCAAGGACTACTGTGATGACCCAGGGTGAGATACAAAAGTAACAAAGTCACAAAAAGAGGTGAAGTCCCTTTAATTTCTTCAACTTGGCTTTAAAGGTCCAATTATCATTTACTGGAGAAAAAACTCCCCCACAAACAATTACGAAAAGGAAGAATTTCTGTTAAAACTCAGAAAAATATAAATTATAAATAGGAAAATAAACAACAGAAACCACCCTCAAGCAATTAATGAGACAAGGCAGGATAAGAGCTTGAAGACGTCCACAGATATCAAAATGCACACACTGGGAAGGATGCCAGAATTCAGATAAAAACTGACAGACTAGAAATATTTTCACACTTTGCTTCCAGAACTGGCCCATGCGCAGTTTGTCCTTTTAAACAGTCCTCACAGTTGCAGCCCATGAAGGGGATCAAGGCCCTTTCCTCCCCCGTAGACCACACTATTCATATTTCCCCCTTTATCCACTCCTCCCTGTGTGCCCTAGGATGAAGAGGGCCTGGGCCTGGGTCTTCCTCTGAATGCCCAGCTTCCCTGTGCCCTTCCCCCTTTTCCTCCACAACCTCCAGAGCCACACTCCCACTCCATTAGTTGCTCCTCCTCTCCCTTGGAGTCAGATTCTAACAGAGGCATGACAACTACATGTATTCTAGTCTTCAAACTGGAATACAACAATAAGCAATTCAAATATTGTCACTAAATTAATATATATCATTACTGGGACCAATAACAATTTGTAGAACAATGGCACAGTATCATCAAGAAAGTTAGATGAACTTGACCATGACCTCTTAACAGGCCTTTTTTCCATTTTTCCCCCTTTTATTGCATTTTTCAGAAATTTAGTGACAAAGAGTATGGCTTTTTGTCGCACCTTGAAAATGTTTGTCAGTTTCATTCTGGCAGCACAAGATGAAAGGTATTAATTGACTCTTGACTTCGTTCACTTTTCTGCAGTATAATAACTATCGTATTACCTGAAGGACTGGAAGTGCTGACAAGACAGAAAGACAGTAACAGTCTTATCAATAATATTTTAGAGGAACTGTTGTTTTCTTTTGGCTGGTTTTAGATCTGGTAACCTGAGATTTGAAATATGAAAGGGAAGAGAGTTTATTTCAGCAAAGAACTCCAGAAGTGCTCCACAGATCCATCAATATAAAAGGGAAAATGCATTAAGGATAGTGCTAACATTCCATTAAAAATAGACTGCGTAGTTGTTTGGATTTAGATTTTACATGTTCAACATATATATTGAAAGTAGCACTGCCAATTAATCAGTATCTTTTTTTTTTCAGTGTGGTAATTTCATGGTTTCTTTTTTATTTTTCGCTACAATAATTCACCTAAATTTAAGACAAGATAGTAATTCTTGTAATTAAAATGGCTTTATCTTTGAACCCTGTAGTTAATTTTAATCAGGTGAAGACAATTTTGTTTCAGCTGCAGACCTTGAATGTTGTACATTAATGGCTCACAAAGTACAGAAGTTAATGTTACCAGTTTAATCATTTAATTAATTAATTAATTCTCCAACCAAGGAGTAAAATCCTGAACTTTTATTCAAATGTTCTTTTCTCATATTGTGCTAATAACTATGCTCCATCATATGCAATTTCTGTTCTATGTGGTTTAATGTAATAGTTGTGATCAGATGAATATCAGGGGCTTAAGATATTTTAAAAGTCATTGTTTTAGTGAGAATCCTGTTTAAGTGGAAGAAGCAAAGACCTGAGGCAAGGGGTATCTGTGTGCAAGGTCTTGTGTCCTAGTATGAATGTCAAACCAGTGGGCTTTCTTTGAAAAACACCTACCTTTCAGGATGGCTCAACTATTTTGATGCACCTATTCCTCCAAAAAAAAAGAAATCAAAGTGAAGAATATTATTGTTTTAGAAATTTTGTAGATCCTGTTGATTGATTTTTGCACTTATTACTAGGATGCCAATGACAATTTCTCACCAAAACTGGACTTGAAATAAGAATTAAAAGGGTATAAATACTCATGCTGCAATATAATTTCATATTTTTAGCAAGAGCTCACAATAGTTGTAGCAACGTTTTGGCCGAATCTCATCTCCCATCATCAGGCTTCAGCTTTGGGTATTTTCCCACGTCATTATAGTTGTGTTTTTAAAGTTGTCGCAACGTTTCGGCAGAATCTCATCTGCCATCATCAGGCTTCTGTATTGTGTTCGTCTGAGACTCACAGACGAACACTTTTCAGAAGCCTGATGATGGCAGATGAGATTCGGCTGAAACGTTGCGACAACTTTAAAAGCACAACTATAATGATGTGGGAAAATACCGAATAAAGCTGAATACCATACATGTAAGTACCCACGAAAACTTAAGAAAACATATATATGTATGTATGTATGTATGTATGTATGTATCTGTATCTGTATCTGTATCTGTATCTGTATCTGTATCTGTATCTGTATCTGTATCTGTATCTGTATCTGTATCTGTATGTGTATGTGTATATGTATATGTATGTATATGTATGCATGCGTGCGTGCACACACACACACATACTGTTTTTATTTTAGAAAAATATAACGTTGTGAACATCCAATATCATTTTCAAGGGCCCCAAGAATGGCCCCTGTAACACCATAGTTCCGTGAGCTTCATTGGTTACCAGTCTACTTCTGGATAAAATTCAAGGTGTTGATAATCATCTTTAAGACCCTTCATGGGATTGATCCAGATTACTTGAGGGACCTTCTCAACCCACTGGGATTGGCCCATACCACTCAAGTCAGCAGAGGAGGCATGCTGCGGGTCTCTCAGCCCGATTATGCCAGTTGGGGGGGTCCATGAGGAGGGCCTTATTTGCTGTTGCTCCTGCCCCCTGGAACCTCTTGCCCCCTGGCCCCAACCCTCCTATGTTTTTTGTAAAGGCCTAAAGACATAATGGGAAACACAATGGAGCTGGTTGATTGATTAATAACAGATCCCATGTCCCTTTGGTTTTAAAGTTGGTTTGTTTGATAAATATGCCATTTACCTCTCTAAAAAAGGTGCTTCTCATTTCTGTTTTTACTGTCATACTTTTAAAAAAGTAACACAGGGATAATCTTACTTAATCCTATAATATACTAACAGGAATTCTCAAAGAGATGCTTGATAATACTTCTACAAGTATCTTATAAAATAGGCGATATTATTATCTTTCTAGAGCCAGTTTGGTATAGTAGTTAAGGCATCAGGTTAGAAATAGGGAGAGTGTGATTTCTAGTCCCCCCTTAGGCACAAAGTCAGCTGGATGACCATGAGTCAATCACTTTTTCTCAGCCCGAGGAAGCAAACGATGGGAAACTACTTCTGAAAAACTTTGCTTTTGTCCAGTTAGTCTCCAAGAACTGGACATGATTCTTTCTAGTGTAAATGGACTATATATCTAAATAGCTTGCGTTAATGCCACCTTATATAAGATTCAAGTAGCAACGTCCTGGCATGCTACTGAAACAGACATTGAAATATCTTAAGAATTTATTCTTAAATACATGATAGCATCATCAAATATGATCATGCCAATAGTCTGCTGCATATTGACACATACACCCAATTTCACTCTGATCACAATATACACAATTTCAGATATTGTGTGAGTTAATGGATGGCATATACACCCATTTGTACATATAATTAGGAAAATTATTTTAATTATATACATTCTTTAAAATGGACAATATGTAATTGGATCTTCCTGGATCCAACACAGCAAGGAAATGATTTCTTTTTCCAGTTTGGTTTTTTAAAGAACAATCTTATCTCAACAGTGCAGGCTATTATTTAAAGTTTTCAGTGTGAAACTAGGGAAAAATATACTACGCTGTCAGATTTGGTTAGACACATTTCTAGCTTAGACCCCTAATTGTCTTGCTCTCTGTTTATCTATTGTCAGAATGACCTGCTTGGGGGTTTATGTCTTGTTTTCATATAAACTAATGAAAAACTTGTTTAAAATGTTAGTCTGATTGACTTTTGTGTGTATGCTGTTTTATCATAGTGGCCTTTCCAGTGCAAGCATGGGGAAAAAAAGGCTCAACAACTTGAGTATATTGGGTATAAAAAGTGGCAAAGTGTTTTCATGTTTGTTTTCAGCATTTTAGATCAGACTGACCTGGACTGCAGTTATAAATGGAGCACTCTATAAAGTTGTTTATACATAGCTTCCAGAGAGTGGTTTTTTTTTTTTTTTTTAGCTGATTTCTTCATAGTGACAAAGTAAGCTGCTTCAATCCATCTGGAAGAAGGCCCTCTTAACCCTAACCCTAACCCTAACATTTAAAGGAGGAAGCGGAAGTTGATTTTTCACGGAGTATTATATGTTTGTAGTACAACATATGAAGCAATAAAGTCAATAGAACAAAAGAAAGCAGTCTTCAAATGGCAATGCAGTTAAAATATGACAATTGGTCAGAAGATTATTTGTAAATTATGAAACAATGTAAGAAGATAAATTAGGATAGCCTCATAGATCTTATGATGAATTTCAGTGGTTCAGCAAAGATTTATGATCCTAACTTCAGACAAAGTAAAACAAAACTATATTATATGTGAACATGTGCAAATTAAACTTCTGGAATGAAGAGAAGCTTGGAATAATTGTGAATAGATTCACAGAATTAGGAATCTAATTCAGTTCTTATGCTCATTTAAATCACAGAGTGCAGAATTCTTTGACATAAAATGCATCACATTATGTATGTTTGTATGTTTGTATATGTTCATATGTATGTATGTATGATACATCTCTGAGTAAAGAATACATTTTAATGGATATTCTCCCACTTTTTCAGGGCACATTGAATCCCTATTGCACATTATGGGATGACTCCAGAATGTAAGTAACAAATGCTTATTGCTCTTATTTGGGATTTATATTTCCAAATTACATCAATATCTAAGTAGAAATTAAAAGACATGATTATTATATGCAGAAATGTGTGCTGAACATGAACTTAAGTACTGTATATAGTTATGCTGATATAGTGCTGTGCTAATTTCAAGACCATGTTTTTACATTATATATTGGCACTGGAAAACCAGATGTTTAACCAATCCACCCACTTTCATTCTGGCATTGATTAGTTAATAACTTATTATAGTCAAGGGTCTCTGACGGTCTCTTGTTATGCATGGAAATTGTTACAGAAACATGATTCCAATATGACTCCTAGGATTAAATGCTTGTATATGCTATTATTGCAAGAGATCATGCTAGGCAACATATTCTGAGTACATTGTCAAATTTTTGGACAACAAAGGATATGTGTGTGTGTGTGTATGTGTGTATACAAAGTGTGTGTATATGTTTATGTATTATTTATTGTGTTTGGTGAAATGGAGCCAGTTAATTATTTCAAAGCTATTATTCTAGCAAAGATAGTTGTGTCACTGTTCAAAAAAAAACCCTCGATGAAATTTATATTGATAAGAAATTGTCCTGATACAATAAAGGAAATGTATGTGTATTTCTACCATGCAAGGTTAAATATAGTCAATTGTACAAGGTTTTCCTCGTGAGGTCTATTTGGCTGTATTTCTAAGTACATTTATTATAGAGTAATTCAAGTGAACATAGTAGGCTATACTTTTGATTGAGCATAGTTTGCATTGTTATGCATACTGTTTTGAAAATATTCTCCATTAAAACAATTGTTTTCAGTCAGGCACATGCAAGTTTGTACTATAAGAAGATTAACATTGGGGGATACATTTTAAAAAACTGAGCAAAGGTTATATGATTGTATCCCTTGAATTATAGGTACCCTTAGTCTTCCTATTGCTTTGTTGAACCATTTTTATCTATCTATCTATCTATCTATCTATCTATCTATCTATCATCTATCATCTATCATCTATCATCTATCATCTATCATCTATCATCTATCATCTATCATCTATCATCTATCATCTATCATCTACCTATTTATTTTTCTACTTATCTACCTACCTAATATACTTCATATAGCCATCCAGGCGACTCTGTGGTGTACAAAAAAACCCCAAACCCTAAAATCATTATTCTTGCAAGCCTCTTTGGGGGGGATAGTTTTGATCAAAAATAACTCTTAAAATGAAATAAAAAGGGATTCTTCAGTTACTTTCTGAAGTTTTTTACAAAGTACAATTAAACACATACTTATTCATCACATTATACAACAAATTATTTGTAAGTATTTCTTAAGGTATCTCTGACATATGGGACTGAACATAATTATGCTTGTATTTTAGAGACTTCTCTTTTCCCATTATCAGGTATTCAAAATATGGGTTCTCTGTATTCCAGTGACAAAGTTACAAGTGTAAAAGAATCAGTGTGAAGTAGATTTTAAGAGAAAGAATGAGATTGAACAAAAATAGCATTTGTGCACTGTTATTTTCCTTTGTGCAGGTAAACATTTCTGTGTCAGAAATGATTGCATCCCGCCAGTTTAATTGTACTAAAAGCTGTGAACATTGAAGAAACATTTGAATCTTTTTGCACATGTTTTATAATGATTACTGTAATTGTTCCATAGCACTCATCACTATTTAAGGCAACATCAGTGATTCCCAAGCCATAGAACAGAGGTCTTCAAACTTGGCAACTTTCAGACGCATAGCTGGCTGAGGAATTCTGGAAATTGAAGTCCACAAGTCTTAAAGTTGCCACGTTTGGGGACCCCTGACAGAATATGGTTAGACTGCACTGTATAGATCTATCCTAGTTTAACAGAAATATTGTGTTCATCGAGATAAATCTCTGTTATAAGTGTGTATTATTCATGTCAGTGCCATTGCACCTGGTTTCCTTTCATATTTCATTCTTTTTCTACCATATTGCAGAGGAAGGATGCATTTGTCAGTAATACATTTTTAGGAATCCTTAAAAATGACTTATGGCAGGAAAGTACTTCAAATCTCAGGTACAGTGAAATATTTCAATGGTAGTTTAAATGGCTGTTTCTAAAGCTGCCTAAAGATTTCCAATTATAGAAACAACCCAATGGGAGAGGCATTAGTCATCAGAGACTATAGTATGTGGGATCAGAAAAGATGGATGCTACTATTTGTTATGCACCTGTAATTTACAACATGACTACCACCACTACAGGTTGCTGAAGCAGTTCATTTTTTCTACTGTCTTAGAGTTAAGCAGATCACCTACAAGAGGTCAGATAAGGATCCTTTTTCTTCCATCACATCTTGCTGCTGCTTTTTCACTAAATTTGTGAATGTAGGGAAATAATCTTAGCAAAACTTGTTTATGTTTCTTTACCATTTTTCCTCTGCAATGATCTCATGAATGAGTATTTTAATCTACCGTATTTGATTATCCCACAGAATCTGTATTCGAACACTGTAGATCTTAAATTATAGTAAAAGTTCCCAATGTACTGGAATGGGAGGATATCTATTTTACTTTCATTTATTTATATTCCACATTGTCGAACCTGCCATAACTTAAATCTCTGAATAGAAATGATCCTTGGCTCCATTTGTTGAGAAAGCTATAGTTTATTAGAGGTCAAGTACATTTCAGTATTGCAAAGCCAGAACTGAGAATCGTGCTCCAAAACTCCTAAGTTCTACTTTTCCCTCCCTTAACTATCTCCCATTGCCCACCTCAGTGTAACCAATCAGGTTCACACAAGATGCTTTCATAACAGTCAGTCCAAGCACAGTTTGGCATGCGGCTCCCTCCTTCTTCCAGCTGGGTGACCTGGAGGCAGCGCCTCAAGGAGATACATCACTTACTTTCGTATTCCCAAGCATCCCAGCCTTAATTCCCCTTCCCCACAATTCATGGCAGTCTGTCATGGAATAGCAGGGAAGCACAAGCTAGCATAAGGTGGCAGGACTCTGGGCAGTGTACAATAAAACATTATATACATTGTATAAAAACTAAAAATTTAAATACACATACACATGTTGAAATATAACATGCAACATTGTGCTATTCAGATATTTTTCTTGGATTCCATCACCCATAGATAAGTTTAAATTCTATTCTATATAACATCAGACTTTTCCATACATAACAGACTGAAATTATGAACCACTCTTTAAAATTATATAAGTTTGGGTTATCTTTATGTCTTGAAAACAAAAACATTTTTGTTTGGTTAAATTACATCTTGTTCTGGGCAGCTATTGGGTACAACTGCAGATAGATTTAATATATTATTAGTAAGAATTTTGGCTTACTCATTACTCTCTTCAAAAAATTGCAGAAAGTATAAATTGCTTCTTGTTTAGAAGTTCCTGAATTAAACAGCTGTAACCTAAAGAGTTTGTGATACAGCTGAACAGCCGTATTTACATCGAATCACATTGAAAGACTGTCCATTGTTATAAATCACTCAACAACCAGAGTAAAGAGTAAGTGAAAGAAAATTGTCCTTTTTTTCCTTTCTTTTTTAAGACAGCGACAGCAGTAAAGTTATGTTTTTCCATCCTCGTTACATCTTCAGTGAAACTTCAGATCAATGAAGAAACGAACACATCTCAGTCTCAGAATACATTAGAACCACTAGAGGCTCACAATGACAACTTTGCAAGACATTTTGAGGATAAAGTAGTGAGAGTCCCTGTGAACTTGGCATCTTCACTGACAAAATCTGCATAATTTAAATGAGAAGGGAATTATTTTTTCAAAAAGATCTGAAAGCATGAAGTAGGCTTGCCCTGTGGCCAATCAGATTCTAGCTCTTAGTGAATTAGATGTTAGAATGAAGCACTATTCCCTATCTTATATTCACATTGCTGTAGGAACATGCAAAGGAACAGAAATGAACAGCAGTTTGCTGTTTATGAAGCAGTTTCTCCAGCTGTTGCTAATTGCCTTTTGAGCCGTACAGTACACACACACAGCCATAACTTCAGTTCTTTTGTGGTGGGAATCATTACCTTCTTGTCTGCTCTCATTTTCATCTTTGCCATCATGCCATCATTATATTTCCGCTATTTTAGTTATAGTGGCCCGTACAATGGTGGTATTCTACTGGTTCGGCCTGGTTTTGCCAAGCCGGTAGCAGCAATGAGCAGCGAAGACCAAACCGGTTCTCTCTG
Source organism: Hydrophis major (assembly GCA_033807585.1). NCBI lineage: Eukaryota > Metazoa > Chordata > Lepidosauria > Squamata > Elapidae > Hydrophis > Hydrophis major. The sequence continues at coordinate 281,059,133 of CM066328.1, forward strand.
CCACTCTGCTGTTGGGCCCACCCGCCCACCTGGGCTCCCATACTCACCTTTATCCTCTCAATTTGAAGTGCAGCTGCTTTGCGTGGCACAGAAGAGTGCCACGTGGCAGCTGCTGAAGTGACCTGGAGAGTGCAGGCTTGCAGGGAGTGAGTTAGAACACCTCTGCACCTGCGCAAAGTCCACATTTGGCATGCATGTGCACTCAAAGTGTGTGTATGCGCTCAAAGCATGCCTACCAAGCCATGCCCACTGAATCGGTGGTAAAAATATTTGAATCCCATGGGCCCGTACACTGTTCTTGCCATGCTTTGTCAGGTTATGTCCCGGGGGTCATGTGATCCCCTTTTGCGACCTTCTGGCAATCAAAGTCAATGGGGAAGCCAGATTCACTTAATAACCAGGTTACTGACTTATCGACTGCAGTGATTCACTTAACAACTGTGGCAAGTAAAGTTATAAAATGCAGGAAAACTCACTTAACAAATGTCTCACTTAACAACAGAAAATGTGGCCTCAATTGTGGTCGTAAGTCAAGGACACATGTTTGTCCCTATGGAACATTACGTCTCCAGCCCCCCTGCCCTCCATCAGAGCATTTGCAGCGTGACTACCTTTATGAGACAAACCAGATATAAAACACAGCACACAGAGATGTAGATATTAACAGTGATTTATATACTACAGTTATATATAGACAATACACATGGTAAGCAAAATACCTTTACAAGCAAGCTTTCTTCTTAACACACAGAGAACTTCTGCACTGAATACTGGTCACAAGGAAAGAGAACCACGCCCTCTAATGACTGCCCATTATATATACACCTCTTAAAGGAATCTTTAATCTCCAGTCTTAAAGGGAAATACTCATGATATGCTGAATCACTCTTGTTACATCAACCTACATCTGGCAGCTATTCACTGCTGGTCAGTTTTTAAATCATAATATCTTAACACCCCCTCTCTCCTGCACTGGTGGGATTCAAAAAAATTTACTACAGTTCTGTGGGTGTGGCTTGGTTGGCGTGGCAGGGGAAGGACACTGTAAAATCTCCAGTCAGAGGTGGTATTTGCTGGTTCTCCGAACTACTCAAAATTTCCGCTACCGGTTCTCCAGAACTGGTCAGAATCTGCTGAATACCACCTCTGCTCTCCTGGCCTTTCAGAAAGGGATGGAAACTTGGCTCTGCAGTCCTTCTTGCCACTGCCAGAGGAGTACGCAGCCATAGGGCTTGTTAGCATCCAGTAAGCCCTCTTCCATATTTTAATTTTAACATTAATCTGGCTCTTGTTCAATTTTAAATATTGTTTTTATGTTTTAGTATTTGATATGTATGCCTCCCAGGGTCCCTCTGTGGGGAAGTTGGGCAGTTTTAAACTTGACTAAATAAGTAAATAAGTAACCAAGCAAGCAAACAAATATATAAATAAATTTCTGAAGAAAATGAATAATAAAGAAAGTTCTAAAGTTATCCTCAGGGGCAATCAAAGCTGCATGGCAAAACAAGCAGAGTAACAATAATACCTAATCTAATTATTGGTGCGGGTTGTGTCCCTGCAATTTGTGCCTCTGACTATGGTGTTGAAAAAAGAAAGAATTTTTCAACCGATAAACAGAAACTGGAGTCAGCCAGAGAAAATGAATTGAGAAGTGACCCAAACAGTTATGTAACAACACCAATTTGTACCTATAAAAATGGCATGTACACGGCATGTACTGTCCTGCTCTTTGTATTATAGCATTTCACTAGATCTGTCTTAGTTTTTAGTCTAGATTTGGAGTGCGCAACTTTGGGCCATCATGTGGATTTTTAGCAGCATGCTGATGCCAACTTTCCCCTTCAAAATGGTTAAAATAAATTTGATTTTTATTTCAGTATGTTGTTATGTTACTAGGTTAGTCACTTTCAAGTCTTCACAACCCAATGGATACAATTTTTCCAGAATTATCTGTCAATAAAAAATAGTTAATATGATTATGTTCTATGTCTTTAATAATTTTCCTCTTCCATGGCATTAAAATTATAATTTGGGAGCCAGTATAGTGTAGCAATTAAAATATTGGACTTGGACATAGATCAATTAATTACCTTAATAATAAATCTTATCTTTTGCACTCAGGATGACCAATCACAAAATTATGTTATGGAGGTCAAATTAAGAGACTGTAATGTACATCATCTTGAGTTTCCAGGGAAAAAGTGGCAAATAAATGCAATAAAAAAACTGAAAGAAGTCTGGAAATAAGACTTAAAGTTATAACAAACATAACCTGTTTTCAATGATGCCAGTTATGGGAAAAGCTGTCCTAGAATTCATTTGGTATGGAAATATGGTTAGAGATAAGTTTTCAACCTTCATCACAGCGTTAGGATATGGAATCATTCACTGAAAATAAAAATGGGCAGATTCAGGATCAATTAAAGCAGGGGTTCCCAACCTGGGGTGCGAGATATTCCAGGGGGTGCGAGAAAAATCCAGGTAAATAATAGGATATTGGCTATATGTTGGCATTTTTATTTATTGTTTATTTCAGGGGGTACGAGGTTCGAGTGAAATTTCTTTAGGGGTGCGGGGCGAAAAAAAGGTTGGGAACCACTGAATTAAAGGAACTCCTTTAAACAAGAATAGTGAACTTCTGAATATGCCATCCAATGACAGCTTGAAAAGGGACCTAGATAGTCTCCTATCATTAAATACCAAATGCTAGAAATCAAGATACCATTCTTCAGTCTTCTATGTTTGTTACTTCCTGAATGTATCCGTAGTCTTTGTAGAACATAGAAGACTGGAGTAAATGGCCATTAGGTTGACCTAGAAAGACTCCTATCTATAGAAATTCTCAATAATCCATGTCAGGGTTGTCCCAAGGGGGCTTTTCAAAAGACAACTGGGCTTTCTTTTTTCTCATCCAAAAAGCAGAACTGAATAAGCTTTTTGGATGAGAAGTGAAATATTTCAAAAACAACAACAACAACAACAACAACAACAACAACAACAACAACAACAAAGAAGTCCAGTCGCCTTTTGAAAAACACCTTTGGGGAACAGCAAGACTCTTCTATAAGAATTTTTATTTTCTTTTGTTAATCCTGTGTCAAACATCACATGCTAGTTCTGCTCTGAATCATTGGGCTAATGTGTTGTTTATCCTGAGAGTGGATTCTAACTTTAATCAGAAATACTGAATATATTTGGGAACATAAGAGCCAGTTTCACCTTGTGGTTAAGACACCAGGCTAGAAACTGGGATACTGTGAATACTTGTCCCACTTTAGGCATGAAAGCTGGCCAAGTGACTTTGAGTCAGTTAGTCAAATCCTGTCACAGCCAACGGATAAACATTAAGTTGATTTGAAAATACTAGGAAGAAATGTATAGAAAGAGAGAGGGGAAAAAGAGAGTACACCTTTGTATTCTCTCAGAATTGAATTTCTAAGGAAAAGACTATTGGGTTTGGTTGATTTTTTTCTCCTTCTTAATAGCTGGAGCAGTGTAAATTTCATTTAACATATTGCACCTTCTGGTCCAAGGCAGATTTGTCTCTGTCAGCATACTGCTGGCAGAATCATTCTAAACAGTTTTTGATGAGCCTGCAGAGCATTCAGAAGAAGGAGGAGAAGGAGAAGAAGCTTCAAGACTCAGCTACTGTCTCCTGAAAGCAGAATCATATTAACTTACAATTAGTAAATAGAACCAGTTTTGTTGCTGCTTGGCACAACTTTAATACAAAGTATGAATGAAAAATGGAAAAGGTTTTTTTTGTGTAAACTAAATCATGTATAAATAGAAGACAACCAATCAATACTTAGACAATGACTATTTCTAACAATAATTATTTACTTTTATAATGCCCTATTTTAGCAGTGTCCATACTGCTCTGATTTGTATTAACTATGTGAACGTCAGGCACCAGGGAAATCAGAAGATCCAGGCAGTTCGAATGGATATAAATATTTATTTATTGCGAGTTTAAGCTCTCTGAACAACTAACAGTCAAAGCAATTTGGCAGTAGATAAGACTCAAAGGAATTCAAGGTGGGCTGGACTTAGATCTCTTGTGAGTACAAAGGGACTCAGGACTGATGATGCCCTCTTTCAGGCTCAGCCTGGTCATTTCTACAGTGAAGTTAGCAAGAAGTCAGTAGTATGATTCCACTTTTGGTCAGGAGAGGTTTTTTTTTTTTTTTTTTGAAAGGCTAGGAGAGACTTATTTCAGGAAAGAAGAATTCACTCACTTGTTCCTGCACACAGTTGCCCCTAATATTCAGTTAATCCAAGAAGAAAACACTAATAGAAACATATAGTTTGTTCGTTGGAATTATAATTAATCTTCCATGTGGTCTGATCGAATCACGAAGTATCATGTTCAGTGACAAATATGTTTAACATAGGACTAATATCAACGTGTCCAAATAAAAGATCTTGATCTTGCCTTTCCATCCCAGCAAAATACAGACAGGCACATGGTTATCAAAGCAGAATTGATAATTAGCTATAGTTTGTTATTTGGGTTTATTAGATTACCTCAAATCATATTTAGTTATTTTGTATGTAAAAACAAATTATATTTTATATTGGAAACAAATGAAGTTGGTCTTAAGCTTGATTTCAATGTGCTTTTATGCATGCCTAGGGTATGCAAAGCTATATTTCTGCACAGTGAAATGGGCTCCTTGTGATATTGGCAATATCAGAGAGAACAGAGCAAGTCTCTATGAAGTACAGGGAGTTAATTTCTTGGAAGGTACTTTATTTCTTTTTTTCATTTTTAATGAATACAACAAATTATAATAATTCACTCTAGGTAAATTTAGTCTATACTGTAAAGTACACTGGTACCTCAATACTCGTTAATTCGTTCCAGGAGGCACAACAAGTACTAAAAATGATGAGTACCAAACAAACCACATGACTTACCATATGACTCTTTGTTTTGACAAGGAAAGTCTTCCTGTCTGTCCTTTTTCCTATGTCAGTGACCTTTCCAGCATGGCTGACTTCCTGTCTGCCCTTTGTGGCCATCCCCGATTTCTTTTTGCAGCCAACTTCCTACCATGGCTGGTTTCCCCTCTATTTGCCACAGCTGTCCCCCCTTCTTCCTATTGCAGTGTGTCAAGTAGCAAACAAATAATGCGTACTGGGACAACATTTTCACATCAGAATTCCTGGAGTGGTGTAGAGTTTCCTCCCTAAGCAGGGGGTTGGACTAGATGACCTCCAAGGTCCCTTCCAACTCTGTTATTCTATTTTATTCTACTCTACTCTATTCTATTCAGTACTAAATTTGATAAGTTATGAAGCAGTTGAGTACCAAGGTAGCTTTGTAATTATAAAAATACTCCCCAGTAAAAGAGATATGGTCTTTTGCTTCAATACTTTTTTTGAATGGATATTTGACAGACTGTGACAATGAACAGCTAAATTGTGGGGATTCAGTGGTATATATACCATACATATAATGAACATAATATTTTGAAATCACAGATTGGATTCATAAAGGATTTGTGTAGAAACAGTTCTTATTATGAAAACATCCGCATCCTTAATTTCTACTGGGTCTAGTTCATATTTTTTTTGAAAAACTACCTATTTAAAAAACCTGTTTCTATATGGAAGTAAATCTGTTGAAAGAAAAGGAAGTATCACGAATTGCATAGAATTTTATTACTCAAAAACAGCTGTTGCTGTCAAAAGAAAATAAACCGAGAGCTCAGGAGTAAAATACACATATGCTCAATTCTGTTCACTTGGAAAATTAATTAAAAAAAAAAAAGACATGGCAATGTGGCAATACTGAGCACTGTTAAATAATTTGATGCATTTTTCTATTTGTGTGCTATGCTGCTTGATAGATTGAAACATGGTCCTTATCATAGTTAGATAAGTCTAAGCATCTTTAACATGAATGATCATAGAATTTGCTTTTTAAAATGCACCTTACAATACTATTACATTATTAATTAATTAACTAAAAGGTTTTCTATTGTACCGCTGAACACATTATGGCAAACATTTCCTCTCTTTCATTTTATTGTACTTGTTTAAGACATGCAGTATTTTATTTCCTCTGAGGATTATTGCAATATCTAAATTTTCAGTGTGGATCACAAGGAATCAATAGAAAATGTAAAAAGATTTGTGAAATAGTGATAAATAGAATAGAATTGAAAAGAAAATTCTTCCTTTTTGCATTTTTATCTCACTGCTAAAACTGCATAATGTGTTCAGAGCATTCCTTTTAAACATTCCTTTTAGAGTCTGTAAAGGACAGAAAACAAAGAGTTTCTACTCTGTGCATTTATGTTTGTTTATTATGTTTACTTATTTATTTGTTCACAGATAGTCCTTGACTTATGATTGTAATGGAAACTGCCCATTACGGCCATAAGTCATGCAGTCATCAGGCAGGTTATCACATGATTGACTAGATTTTACAAATTTATTTTTGTGGTGGTTATTAAGTAAATAAGTGTGATCATTAAATGAATCCGTGGTCTTGAATGTCTCTGCATACATTAAGTGAATCAATTGTTTGCAATGGGGGAAAAGGAGTTTGCTGAAAACCAGAAGTAAATGCTGGGTTTTGACAGAAATTTAAATCATGGTCCTGTGACTGAGGGATACTGCAAACATATGTCAATGTGGGCCAGTTGCTAAGGACTTGAAATGTCACTTTACTGTGATTTGTTCCTTGAAAATATTTTTATTCCATGAAGCTTCTTGGATGAGAAGTGAAATGTTTTCAAGGGGAAAAATGTCCAGTTGCCTTTGTAACTTTGAAAAGATGCTAAATGACCAATAAGTGAAGATCTACCTCTATTTATTATTACTTATATCCATGATGCTAGTTAGAGCAGCACACCCTGTAAATACTCTGGATCCATGAGGGCATGAAATAGGTAGATCCTTCTGTACCAAGTAGAGTTGCAGTTAATGTACCTATTGCAACTGGCAAAGCCTCCTCTAACTCCTTTAGCTACTATTCTAGCAGGAGCTGTGAGTCTAGAAAGATCTCAGAATTGTGAACCTGTCTAGGATAATCTATAGTTCTGTAACATTATTCTAGCAGCAATAACAAATCTCCCTGTCTCTCTCTCTCTCTCTATATATATATATATATGTGTGTGTGTGTGTGTGTGTGTGTGTAATATATAATATATAATATATAATATATAATATATAATATATAATATATAATATATAATATATAATATATAATATATAATATATAATATATAATATATAATATATAATATATAATATATAATATATAATATATAATATATAATATATAATATATAATATATAATATATAATATATAATATAGGTAGTCCTTGTTTAGAAATCACAATTGAGACTGACATGTTTCCCTAAAAGCTCTTCAGGTATTTTGCTCAACCAAGAAATCTAATTCAGTTGAACGTGAATGTTTATAAACTTACCATCCTTCGGTGTTCTCCAAACCTAAACATACATATGTTATCTTCATGGTATTTAAAAAACATAATCTTTATGTCTTTCTCACTAAAGTATTTATCAGAGGCAAATAAACTAGATCAAGAAACAGAAAATTTATGATACAAGGAATATACAGTATCCTTTTCTCCAGACCAAGCAGAGGTGGTATTCAGCAGGTTCTGACCGCGGTAGCAGAAATTTTGAGTAGTTCAGAGAATCAGCAAATCCCACCTCTGACTGGAGATTTTACAGTATCCTTCCCCTGCCACACCCACCAAGCCACGCCCACAGAACTGGTAGTAAAAATATTTGAATCCCACCACTGAGACCAAGGTCATATTGGGTTGACTCTAGATTTAATCTGTTTTAAAGTCAGCCCATTGAAACCAACAAGATTTAAGTTATTATTAATTTCAATTAACTTACCTAAAGTAGAAATAAGTCTGAATCCAGCCTGTTGTTGGGAGAAAGATGCTATAACTCTGTTGCTATAGAGATATGAAGTGTTGTTTCTGCAGAAGTGGCATTTCTGCTGCCAATTTGAGAGCTCCCTATGAGCCCAGTTTCAGTCAGCATATTTCATGAGAAGAACTGTCTGTCTTTAATCAAGGAAGAAAATGAGCAGGACAAGTACAAGCTTGGAGTATTGGAAATGTTTCGACTGCTATTTTTTTTCTTGATATCTTTGTTTTAAAATGTGTCTTCAGTAAAGGAGAACTGAAACAATCTATTCAGTTCTTACTGGATAGTTTTAATGTCCATCACAATTCTCATTTTCTGTTTCATGAAGCAAAGCAACACAATTACAAAATGGGCATCTGCAACTCTTTAAACTTACATCCATCCCCAAATTCTATGGTGAATTAAACACAAAACACCTGTTAAACTAACGAAGACAGAGTACTCATAAAAAATGAAGATGGCAAAAATTATCATGAAATTGAAAATATATATTTTGTATCTCTTTGCTTCCTATCTTATGTTAGGTTTGGAAAAGGTTTTCCTCAAAATTCAAGAGCAGATAACAAAGCTCATTGATTTATGGAAGTGGGATCTAAGGCTTAATTACAAAAATACTTGCTACATATAAAGCATATATTGCATTTGCAAGGTGCAAAGCGGCAGGGGCGGATCCCGCATGCTGGAAAGGGCTTGACTGTATTACGGGGAGAGAGAGAGAGAGATCATAAGAACGGCTCTTGCTTTTTTCTTGCAAGGGAGAGAGTGACTCCTGCCTCCCACTGTCATCGACATCTTCTTTTGGGTTAGTGAATCAATTAATTTGCGAAATGATCTCACTATTATGAAAGTCAGTGTTCTCTGCCAGTGGGGGATTTGGAAGAAAATGCCCCGCGGCATATCCACGCGCGTGTAAGGGGAATCAGAAATCCTCGCGTTCAATGCCTAGCACAGCAGAAGAGAAAACGCAGCTGTGAGCAAATCCTAGGAAAACCTGATTGATCAGAAGGAAGGAGGCAAAAGAGGGAGGGGTGGTGGTGGACGGAGGTCCCACTGGTATTTGTGAAACACTTGGTCAGCAGTGCTTAAAGTCAACGTCCTCGCTCCCACCTACCCAAAGCCACGAAGTCCCCCAATTGCGCAGCCCAGAATCGCCCTCCCCTCGGGGCAGCAACGACGCCCGGTATTTCCCGAGATGAAGCTCCGCCGTGCAATGAAAGTGCCCTGGCTCTAGGCTCGTGGGTTCAGGAAATAACGCGAGGCGAGGTTGCTTCGGCTCTGCTCAGCTTCGTTTCCTAGCTGCTTTCAGTCCGTTCGGGAGGTGGGGGAGGAGGTGGTGGCGGCAGCTTGCGTTGTTTTCTGAGCTCTAGGCCACCACCTCCTCCCCCTCCTCCTGAGCGGACTGAAAGCAGCTAGGAAACGAAGCTCAGCAGAGCCGAAGCGACCTCGCCTCGCTTTGTTTACTGAGCTCTAGGCTCCTCTCAGCTTCATTTCCTAGCTGCTTTCAGTCCGCTCGGGAGGAGGGGGAGGAGGTGGTGGCGGCAGCTTGCGTTGTTTTCTGAGCTCTAGGCCACCACCTCCTCCCCCTCCTCCCGAGCGGACTGAAAGCAGCTAGGAAACGAAGCTCAGCGGAGCCGAAGCGACCTCGCCTCGCGTTGTTTTCTGAGCTCTTGGCTCCGCTCAGCTTCGTTTCCTAACTGCTTTCAGTTTGCTCAGGAAGAGAGGGAGGAGGTGGTGGTAGCAGCTTGCATTGTTTTCTGAGCTCTAGGCCACCACCTCCTCCCGAGTAGACTGAAAGCAGCTAGGAAACGAAGCTCAGCGGAGCCGAAGAGACCTCGCCTCGCGTTGTTTTCTGAGCCTAGAGCCAGGGCGCTTTCATTGCACGGTGGAGCTTCTTGTCTTGGGAAACATCGGGCGTCATTGCTGCCCCCTGAGGGGAGGGCAATTCTGGGCTGCGCGATTGGGGGACTTCGTCGCTTTGGGTGGTTGGGTGGATGGGAGCGAGGATGGACGGAGTCCATGAAGTGGGGCTTGCCTGTAGGAAAGCGGCTGCCCAGCTCTGGAGCTCCACACCATTTTTTTTTCAGAGGGGAATCTGACTCAAGTATAAGCCGAGGGCGGTTTTTTCAGCACAAAGAATGGGCTGAAAAACTCGGCTTATACTCGAGTATATACGGAATATGTGTGTGTGTGTGTGTGTGTGTGTGTGTGTGTGTGTGTGTGTGTGTATGTATATATATATATATATTCTTAAGTTTTTACGGGTACTTACATGTATGGCATTCAGCTTAGTTCGGGTATTTTCCCACGTCATAGTAGCTGTGCTTTTAAAGTTGTAGCAACGTTTTGGCAGAATCTCATTTGCCATCATCAGGCTTCTATATAGATGAACACTATAGATGGAATGAATCACAATGAATTCCCAGAATTTCTGCCTAATCACAAATAAAACTCAGAATACAGGAATTCCTTGATTTACAATTATTTGTTTAGACAATGTTTGAAATTACAACAGCACTGAAAAAGGTGACATGATCATTTTTCACATTTACAACCATTACAACATCCCATGGTCACGTGATCAAAATTCAGATGCTTGGCAACTGATTGATATTTATGATGGCTGCAGTGTTCCCAAAGTCACATGATCACCTTTTGCAACCTTCTAACAAGCAAAGTGAATGGGGAAACCAGATTCACTTAACACTTGGGCTGCTAACTTACCAACTGCAGTGATCAACTTAACAACTGTACTCATAAAATGAGGCAAAACTCACTTAGCAATAGCACTTAGCAATAACACTTAACTTATATACCGCTTTACAGTGCTTTACAGGCCTCTCTAAGTGGTTTACAGAGTCAGCCTATTGCCCCCAACAATTTGGCTCCTCATTTTACCCACCTTGGAAGGATGGAAGGCTGAGACAACCTTGAAGCCTGATGAGATTCAAGTTGTCAAATTGCAGGCAGCTGGCTGCAGCAGAAGTAGCTTGCAGTACTGCACTCTAACCACTGCATCAATGAGGCTCTTAACAGCTGTTTCGTTTAGCAACAGAAATTTTGGGCTCAATTGTGGTCATAAATCGACTGTACTTTGGATGTTCAAAGTTTTAGATGAATTAGATTCCCCAAAAATTTATGGGATAAGTAGGGCAAGGTCAGTGTGCATCATCCTTTTCTCCCACAGGAACTCCCAACTTGGTATAATACAGAGTAGCCTATCTGTTCCTGTTGTTTCTAGCATTATATTTTCCCCTTCTCCTTTAAGTCACTGTCACTGCTATTGCCATTACTAGATAACATACTGGCCTGCTGGCTTCTCGATTACCTTCCCTTCCCTCACTCAGTTATTGCTGATGTCCAGGGGTGGGATTCAAATTTTTTAACAAACCAGTTCTATGGGCGTGGCTTAGTTGGTGGGTAAGGCTTGGTGGTCATGTGACTGGGTGGACATGGCTTGGTGGTCATGTGACTGACTGGGCATGGCCAACTCAACATCACTCACATCAAGGCACACATCTCCTCGCCTGGCCTCTTGTGACTGTGGGGATGCTGCAACAGTCGTAACTGTGAAAAATGGTCATAAGTCACTTTTTTCAATGGTCACTCCACACAAGCAAAGTACCAGCAAAGGAGGGGAAAAAAACTCCAGAGAAGTTCCTGAGACAGGAAGTCTAGGCCTGCCAAGAACGTAATAAGGGTCAATGGAGAGGCAGTTTCTGTAAGCAACACCAGAATGTTTCCTTCCTGCCCTCCTTACAGGATTAGGCCAGTAATTTCTTCTAACAACCGGTTCTCTGAACTGCTTAGAATGTTAACAATCGGTTCTAGTGAATAGGTGCAAACTGGTAGAATCCCACCCCTGCTGATGTCCCAGCACAGCATATCCCAACAGCATGTCTTCTGATGTTACAGAATCTTCCTTCCCTCCGATCTCCCTCAGCAATTGCTGAAGCACATTAGTCTGTGTGGCTGTTTCTTACTGTGGTGTTCTCAGTAGTCCCCTTCCTTTCTTCCTTTGCTTCCCCTCAGATGCTAAGCCCTTGTTTTCCCCCCACTGTTCCCTCTCCTCCTTCCTCCCCCCCCTCTTTCTACCCCTCCCTGTCTCCCTCTCTTTCCCTCCTTCCCTCCCTCTCTCTTTATCTCTTTCTCTCTCTCTTTATCCCCCCCCTCTCTCTCACACACACAACTTCTTCTTTAATCAAAATCTGAAATTCATGTATTTTGGTTTGGACACAGATCTCCTGAAATCAGCAGTTCTCTGCACAGGATGTTTTGCACATTTCTACTAGAAGTGCTTAATTGATCGAGAAACCTATGAATTATAGCAGGCTTTGAAAAAGACTGCTGAAGTAATTAATATTCTGTCATTTCTTGGCATCCTTGAAAAACTAAAGACAGCACCTGAACCACCTGACTAGTATGCCAAATACAGGAAGTGCTTGTAGCCGACCAACTTGTAGACAGAGTCATTCAGCTTGCAGATAAATCTGTGAGTGGCAGAATCTGTTTTGAGCTATATTCCATTCCACAAATTATATTCATAATGTAAATGTTTTTTCATAGATTAGACATGACATTTCATTCACACAGGTGAAACTGATACAACCTAGAATCTTAAGAAAGCAGCTGTTCCCATGAATTGACAAATTACACTTTTGTCAATATGCAGTAAGCTGAAATGAAGCAAAAGCAAGAGGGTAGAGGAATCTATTTACTGAATTGGTGATACTATTGTACAGTTCTAAATCAACAGATTGTCTTAACCAAAGCTCTTTTCTTTAGTATTAAGAATTTTAAGCACAGCATTGTGTCTCCTCCCCTCTCCCCACATGAAGAATTACTAGTATATGGTACATCTGAGCACAGACAATAGTCATTGTAAACCCAGTGGATTGCCCAGAACAAAAGAAAATTGATTGTATGGAAATATCCTGTTTTAACATGTTACAAAACAAGCCAATAATCAATTTGCTTATAAAGGGATTTCATAATTGTCAAGATGTTTTTGGACATCTGTCCTCATATAATCAACCAAAAGTATGGACTGGTCAGATCTCACTGAAAATGCTATTACACAATATAATTGATAGCCAAATTCTACAATGAAACATAGCAGAAGTCCAATATATTATTTTGGGGTTGTTTTAATGCTATAATTATTTGAATAATTTGTAAATTGATTCATGAGACTCGCGTTTATGATCTTTGCAATAAGAAAAATCAATAAATGTATTTGCTAGATAACTGCAACCAAGACATTTGTTGCTACAATAGCATTCTGAGGATAAGGAAGGAGATACATTCTGAGTTAAACTGAATCAGAAAGCAAGTAGCTGTCTAGTTTATCTGTTTCTGAAAGAAGTAAATTATATGTTAGAAGAACTACCTGAAGATGAGACCTTTCTACATAATACTTTTTTAGATAGGGTACAAGACCTTTGGAACCGTTTCTTGGATTAAATTTTTTCTGACCATACAAATCAGTGACTTATCCTTTTGCTGGCAGAAAAATAAATGACAATTTTATTTTACTGCTGTGGTCATTACAGCCACATGTTCTACTTTCCCACTATGTTTCCTTCATGGCATAACTATTAATTTGTATACTATAACTTGACCTATAAAGGTTTTATCAATCACAGATACAGAATAGAGATGACTAAATGAATATTACTCATCCCTTTCCATATGCTGGACAGAAGGAACTTAAGATTTCCTGAGAAAGAAAGAAAAGAAGAAAGAAATTCTGACAGATTTATCCATCCAGACATAGGAATTTAAGTTCTTCAGTACTAAAGGTCTGGGTATAAATCTCCATGTATTTATATGTTTATGAGATGCTGTATTTTTTTCTTTACAACTTTATCAGTTTTATGATGGGCAAATAAATATGATAGAAGTGGCTATATTGAGTTTTGGCAATGTATATGGATTGGTGAAGGGTTTTTTTTTTTTTTTTCATCCTTACCAATATTGCTATTTCTTTTTCATAAACAAGACAGCAAGACATTCAAATGTTGGAAAAGATGAAACTGATTAAAGCATTTCTGTTCAGAAAAAAATTAGGGTCTTCACTGAAAGTGAAACAATGATGCAAAAAAAGATATCACATACTGTATAGTATAACAAATGTTTATCTGTAGTTGTATCACGTGAGACTGGACCCTTCAAATAGTAAATGATACCATTACTCACCCATTTTGTATGAAATTCCATTCTCTTTAACTCGGTGTTTAGTGATAATTTTCCCATCTCTAGAATGTTTGCAAAATTTTTAAACGTATTTTGGATTTAATTGAAACTTTGCTGTCTGCATTTCATGGGTTTCACTCTAGATTAGAAAAAAACAACCCACTAATTTAAGACAGATTTCTCCAGGAAACCAAATACTTATCACCCTCCCCTCCAAATTGGCAGTCCAAGTGACAGATTTGTTATTTACAGTCAACTAATAAGGCACCAGCTGTTGTCTTAAGGAGAGAAATACTTGTTTTAGAACTGACAAAGAATTCATTGGCATTAATTAATTAAATCTAGTTAAATGGGCTTCCACTTATGCTTTAGTCGTGCTTGTTGTTTTTACTGTTTTAGGTTGCTGTATTTTACAGGATCTGATTTAATGCACCATCAAAGTCACTTCTATATAGACAGTTCTTGACCCACTTAATTTGTTCTGTAGATTCATGGCAGGGTCAAATATTCTCACTGCTGGAACATTATCCATCCATGTTGCAGGACAGGACATCCTCCAGCTAATGGAAGGGAACATCTTTTTCCTTGCTCTGCTTGTTTACTGAAATGAGAAGGGAAAATATTAAAGGACAAGCAACTTGGTCAGTGTACAAGGAAAGCAGCAAAACCACTCCTTAGACTGGCTGGTGACAAAGTAGGAAATCCTAAGGTTGAAAACAGGAGTCCTTCTCAGAAGTAATTATGTATACTTCTACTACTTCCATGGTGAAAGGATTTTCTGCTGACATCAGTGTTGCCCAGGGGCACCCTGTTGGGGGCTCCTTTCAGGTCCCCGTGAATTGCCCACCAAAGAGGTACCCATTTTATCTACTTGAGATCACTCACTTTCGAACTGCTGGGATGGCAGAAGCTGGAGCGTGTGATAGAAGCTCACTCCGTCGCATAGCAGCAACAGGTCTCAAACACAAGATTGCCCATTGTCAGCCCATATTCTAAACTTGTGAGCCACCATTCTCTTATTATGTATCATATACCTACAGAAACCACCTTCCTATGCTACCAATAATATTTACAGTGCTTCCTTTGGAGCTGAATTGGAACTGATAAATAATAGTCAGTTTTCAAAACTGTTTGTAAGTCCCTGGCATCAAGGGGACATGTGGAAGGGTAACAGCACCAAACTTAGATTGTACAATCACAACAAGTATAAAATGCCTCAGGTTACAATGTAGTGATGGAGATGCAATCAGTGGAGTTACTTAAAATATTTAGAAAGAACTGCTAGGAAAGATGTAGAAAATCATTCAGCCATCTTTTAATGGAATTATTCTAATTCATTTTCTCAATTTATAATAAAATCTGTTTTTTCCCATAATTCATCAAGCATGTTAGTGTGTGCAAAATCTGTAAAATTGAGAAAACCGTGTATAAAGCAACATATTATGACAGAAAACCACCTACAGAAAAGTATAGAAAAATGCTTTAAAATGCATGTGCTGTGCACATGAATCAGAATATTTATGTGGGAGAGGAAGAACTTTGGCTGCATAACAGAAAAAATAAACAAAAATTGTCGGTTTTTTTCCTACATTATTCCATTTCTTATAGAATGAAGCTATGATAGGTAAATTTGTTAGTCTCTCTACGCATGCCAATTTCCTACAGTTAAATTTTATCACTTCCTCCTCTTTCTCCTTCTTCGTTTGTCCTCTTCTCTTTGCCAATGTACAGGATCATCAATAATGTTGTGTCCGCGAAATGATGCCAGGAGTCGGTGACTTTAGTGCAAAGCTCTTTATTAGGGCGTTGGAACCGAACTGGCAAAAGGAAAAAAGCCCACGGCTTTTATTCCTTTCGCCGCGGCGGCCGCGGCCAATAGCACCGCTTTGAATCTCCCGCGATTCGAATGGACCAATCGCGGGAGATTCCTAGCGAGCCAATCGGCGCAGCTCACCTGACCAATCGGAGAGCCCCATGCTTTGGCCAATCAAAGCGCGGGGATCTCGAGTATGTTAATTAAGGACAGAACACCCCTCCCCTCTTGGTTCAGTCCTTACGTTGCGTAGTCACGTAGGTAGGCGGGGCTCCGTCTGGTCCTACTTGACCTGTGCAACTCAGTTGTAGGCTGGATCCCGGCCAGTTCGGTCGGGATCTCTGCTGCTCCTGCTGCCGTCGTGGGAACCGGCTGGTCGATCGGGCCGGTCCTTTCTCCGTAGCTCCCTCCTGGGCCTTCCGGGTTGGTTGAGCTGCGGGTTTCGCCGCTCCCGCTCGGTCTTTCCGGGTCGGTCGAGCTGGCCTGGCTGTTCCTTCCTGGCGAGGGGTCGTGATGGCTGCTTTCCGGTGAGTACTGCTGGTTTATTCTTCTTTGGTTGTGGTCCCCTGGGTATTCCTTCCCCCCTTGGTTTGTGTTGTGGGGGTTGGTTTCGCCTGTTTGTTCACCGGTGGTTTGTTGGTTGGTAGTCCTCGACCTTAGTTGGTTGATGTGGCATTTCCACGCTTGTCCGTCTGCTGTTTGTAGCCGGTACGAGTGTGGGCCTGTTGCTTGTGTGATAACGGCTGGAATCCATAGTGGGTCTCCTGTCAGGTTCTTTGCGTATACGGGGTCCCCGGGTGCGAAGGTTCGTTGTTTGGTGTTTGAGTCTGGGGGCCTCTCCGGGTTATACGTGGGGTGTAACCTGTCGAGTGGGGACCTTAGCTTTCTGCCCATTAATAGTTCGGCTGGGCTTTTATTGGTTGTGGTATTTGGGGTTATGTGTTGGGTGAAGAGTAGTTTGTTGATTTTCTCCTGGATCTCCCCGTGGTCTATTTTCCGGATGGTCTTTTTAGTGAATTGGACCATCCGTTCCGCCCTACCGTTCGCCGCCGGGTGCGCCGGTGCTGTCAGCGCGTGGCGGATGCCCCTTTCCGCTAGGAATTTTTTGAATTCCAGCGAGGTGAACTGGGGCCCGTTGTCAGAGATGACGACGTCTGGGAGGCCGTGTGTTGCAAAGAGTTTGCAGAGTTCCTTGATCACGGCCTCCGTGGTTGTCGTCTTCATGTTGCTTACCTCCAGCCAGTTGGAGTAAGCGTCAACTGTTATGAGGAAGGTGTGTCCTTTTGTGGGCCCGGCGAAGTCTATATGGATCATAGACCAAGGTCCCCTTGGGGTTTCCCACTCTAGGACGGGTGCTGTGGGTGGACTTGGCCTAGTTTCCTGGCATCGTTGGCACCTAGCTACCCAGGCCTCTATTTGTTTGTCCATCCCTGGCCACCAAGCGTAACTTCTGGCCAGGGCTTTAGTCCTAACGATGCCAGGGTGCCCCTCGTGTAGCAGTTCCAAAACCTTCCCCTGTAGCTTTTCCGGAATGACCACCCTATCCCGCCATAGTATGCACCCTTTTAATAAAGAGAGTTCTGTTTGTTGGTTTCGGAACGTTTTGACGGACTCGTCGTTGTCCCTTTCCGGCCACCCTTTCTCCACCCAATGCAGCACCCGCGCCAGACATTTGTCTTTATTAGTCTCTCGGGCAATGTCTGACGCGGTTATGGGCAGGTTGGGTAGAGTCTCTATACTGAGGGTGGTCGTTGTGGGTGCTGGGTCGGTGTCGGGTTCCGGTAGCGGCGAGCGGCTTAAGGCGTCTGCATGGGAGATCATCTTACCCAGTCTGTGTATGAGTCCATAGTTGTAGGCTGCCAGGAACTCGGACCACCTTGTCATTCGGGGAGACAGAATGTTCGGGGTGGCCCGGTTTCCTGCAAGGATTCCCAGCAGTGGCTTGTGATCCGTTATGATGGTGAAAGTCTGGCCGTAGAGGTATTCGTGGAATCATTTTACGGCGGCAACTATAGCCAGAGCCTCTTTGTCCAGTTGGCTATAGTTCCGCTCCGGTTTGGTGAGGGTCCTTGAAAAGAACGCGATGGGCGCTTCTTTTCTGTCGGGGAGGGTATGGCTGAGGACAGCGCCGACGCCGAAGGGTGATGCGTCGCATGTGACTGCCAGAGGTAGGGTCTCGTTGAATTGTATGAGGACGGCATCGGAGGTGAGGAGGTCCTTCGTTCTTTGGAAGGCGGCTTGCTCGCGTTTCCCCCAAGTCCAGGTCGCCGCCTTGTCCAGGAGCCTATGCAAGGGCTCCGCCACCGTCGCCTTTTGGGGTAGGAAAACATTGTAAAAGTTCAGTAACCCCAAGAACGCTTGTAGCTCAGTCTTTGACTTGGGTGTGGGGGCTTCTTTGATGGCCTTGATTTTTTTGTTTGTGGGGTGAATGCCGTGACGGTCTAGGAGGTAGCCCAGGAATTCTACTCGTTCCGTGCATAGCTGGCATTTCTCCCTCTTGACTTTTAGTCCGGTCTCTTTAAATTTAGTTAGGACCTCCCTTAGTCGACCCTCTAGTTCGGCTTGGTTGGCTACCGACACTAGGACGTCGTCGAAGTAAGGTACCACCCCCTTGATACCTTGCAATAGTCTCTCCATTAGGCTTTGGAATATGCCCAGTGCCACGCTGACTCCGAATTGGAGTCGGTTGCATTTGAATGCCCCCCCGGTGGGTGACTATGGTCTGCGCTTCTGCCGTTTGCTCGTCGACCGGCAATTGTTGGTATGCCTGGGCGAGGTCGAGCTTGGCGAAAACCTTGCCCCCTCCCAGTGAGTGCAATAGGTGTTGTACCACTGGGACGGGGTAGGCGCTTTGTTGCAGCGCGCCATTTAGGGTGGCCTTATAGTCCCCACAGATCCTCACCGACCCATCGGGCTTGATCGGGGTGACTATGGGGGTCTCCCACCGGGCGTGGTCTATGGGCTGCAGAACCCCCTGTTTGATGAGCTTGTCAATTTGCTCGTCTATCTTGGGTTTCAGTGCGAATGGCACCCGCCTTGGTTTCAGGCGTTTAGGGGGGATGTTAGGATCTAGGTTGAAAGATATAAGGGGCCCTCGGTACTTGCCTAGGTTTCCGTCAAAGACCTCTTGGAACTCCCAGGCCAGTTGCTGTTCCCAGCTGTCGTCGGTGACGTGGTCAACTCCCGTGAGAGCGATGTCGAGTGGGGCGAATCATTGCAATCCCAGTAGGCTTGGGCGGTCGCGGTCGACGATTGTTAGGGGAAGTCGTTCGGTGCGCCCCTTATACGTGATTTGGAAGTGTTTGGTTCCGACTACCGGGATGCGGTTTCCCTGATAGTCCTTTACAATGAGTCTCTGGCTGTCTACGTTCCTCCTTTGGAGGGTAGGCACCAAACGCTTTATTTCATGCCATGCAATCATGGAGAGGTAGGACCCGGAGTCCACCTCCATTTTGCATGGCTGGCCCTCGATGCCTACCTCCACGTGGACCTTCCAGGCGTTGTTGGTGATGGCGTGGCCGATGGTGACCGTCTGGTGGGTCTCCTCTCTCCGCCGGTTGTCGCCGCCTCGCGAGGATCGCCCGTTCTGGTCCCATCGGCTGTCCGAGGGGCGATCTCTGGTCTGGGGTGGTGTGCTTTCTCTCCTTCGGTCGTTCTGGTCCCATCGTGCCGGGCTGCGAGTTTTCTTCAGGCGGCAGACACGGGCGATGTGTCCCTTCTTGTCGCAATGCCGGCAGATTGATTCGAAAAACCGGCATTCCGACCTGTGGTGGTCGCCGCCGCAGCCGGCACAGTTGGTCCTCGACTTACGACCTCTCCTGTTCCGTGGGTCGCGGCCTGTCTGGAGTCGATGGATGTCCTCCTCGTCATCGGTAGTGCCCGATGCCGAGTGGAAATCGCCCTGGTGGGTGGTCGTCTCGGATTTGGGCTCGGTCGACCTCGTCGGGTTGTTGTTTCCGCTGCGGTCCCCGGTGTTCGGTCTGCGCATGCGGTCGGCGGAAGTTCGGGTTGCTTCGGCGGCTGCGGCTGCGGTGAGGGTGTCTGCTAGGCTGATGTTGCCTTTGGCCATCAGCCGGCTCTGGAGGACGGGGTCCCACAACACGAGCACGATTCGGTCTCGCAGGGCGTTGTTTAGGTTATCGAACTCGCAGAGCCCCCCTAAATGCCGCAGCTCGGCGACGAAGTCGCTGAAGCTCTCACCCGACCTCTGGTCCCGCCGGTAGAACTCTTTGCGCCGGATCAAGATGGGTACCTCTGGAACGTAGTGCCGCCGAAGTATGGGTTCGAGGACGTCCCAGTCCATCACGGTCGCATCGGCGGGCTTGGCCAGTGCCTTGGCCATCTGGAAGACCTCGGTCCCGCAGTGGGTCAGGAAGACGGCGCGTTTCATTGGGCCGGTGGCGTCCTTCAGGCCGCTGCACTCGAGGTACATGCGGAATCGGTCGGAGAACGATTCCCAGTCCTCGGTGGCGGGGTTGAAGGGTGCGGGTGGTGCGATCTTCGCCATCTCGGTGGTTCGTCTGGCTTCCGTCGGACACGTGGTTCGGTTCAGGGTCTGGATCCCATCCTCGTCGCCAGTGTTGTGTCCGCGAAATGATGCCAGGAGTCGGTGACTTTAGTGCAAAGCTCTTTATTAGGGCGTTGGAACCGAACTGGCGAAAGGAAAAAAGCCCGCGGCTTTTATTCCTTTCGCCGAGGCAGCCGCGGCCAATGGCACCACTTTGAATCTCCCGCGATTCGAATGGACCAATCGCGGGAGATTCCTAGTGAGCCAATCGGCGCGGCTCGCCTGACCAATCGGAGAGCCCCGCGCTTTGGCCAATCAAAGCGCGGGGATCTCGAGTATGTTAATTAAGGACAGAACAAATAATATACCTTTCTAGTGTTATAATTAAAAAATGAATAAAGGAAGACAACTTTGCCCAATCCAGAAGCTTCTTCTGCTGCTGATATTTTATTTTGTGATTGTGAATTTTGCTTCTTTCAAGGAAAGGATTAGTATACAAGGACATATAATGCCTTGATTGCCATTTCAAGACCCAAATTTAAAGCTTTGGCTTTACAACAGCAAGAACTATATAAATAGGTTGTGTGCAGGTTGGCTGTACAAATAGATATGCTGGTAACTGTATTGTGCTAGGGGAACAATTCAGTTCTTCTATGAAGTTTTCAATCAAAATCAAAAATTGTATTGTGCAAAAAATATGGCACAGATTTTAGAAAGATAGATAGATAGATAGATAGATAGATAGATAGGTAGATAGTAATAGCAATAGCACTTAGACTTATATACCACTTTATAGTGCTTTACAGCCCTCTCGAAGCGGTTTACAGAGTCAGCATATTGCCCCCAACAATTTGGGTCCTCATTTTACCCACTACGGAAAGATGGAAGGCTGAGTCAACCTTGAGCCCGGTGGGATTCGATCTGCCAAATTGCAGTAGGAGTAGCCTATTGTCTACCTTTGAAAGGATAATCGTGAGATTTATTTTCCACCTTTAATTTCAAAACATCATCAAGACAACTTAAGAATAAATTTATTTAAATTAATAATATGTAAAACTTTAAAAACTAAGTTAAGGATAAAGTCAGGGAGTATCATAAGTAGATCAGACCAAGAACAGATGCGAGTTCTGGCAAAAAAAAAACCCAGCACCTTATTGTTATTGGCTATTGTAACAAAATCTTACAACAAAATCTTATAAGTCTGAATGTGCTTCTCCTCATCTCTCTTTAATCTTCATATGAATTCAGGGAGTTGCCTGAGACATTTTCAGGTCCCTCCCCCTCATCTGGGCTTCTGAAGTATTTATCTACTTGTTGCCTTGGTAATGAATCTTCCCTTTCTCTGTCAAGGTCATCCTCTTTACAGAGATTATCGAATTTTTTACAGCTTTTCCAACAACATCAAGGATAGAATGCTAACAACAGAAACAAAAATACATTGTTAAAAGTTCCTTGATGTCAGCCCTTTGGGGTATATTGGGTTGTCTCAGGGAACAGACAACCCAATATAATTATGTGAGAACGACCTTGGAAGGCACTAGGCAGTTTGGACAACCTGCATGTAAAACAGCATGGCCCACTGAAAGAGAGAGGACAGGGGGACATATTTCAGAAGGAACCCTCCCTAGTTTTCCAGAGAGTAAAAGAAAAGGAAGGAGAAATACTTTGAGTCTTACACAATTTAATTTTACCATATCCATGATTAGGCTTCTTATCCACACCACCTCAAAGGGCTAAGCCATAAGGACTACTATTATTGTTATGGGGCATAATTGCAGACTCTTGAAAGCCTTTCAGAGCTTCCCTGGAGGGGATATCTTAGGAATTTTAAGCATTATTTCAGCTCCCACACACCCCAAAAGCATCTTCATAAAATAGGGAAGATTGAAACCAAGAAGTTGTAGAACTTTAAACCAAGATTTCTTATAAAATTGGCTTGAGAAATAAGCCAGAAAGTGAGTCAGACATTCATATAACTAATGCAGTTGGTTTGATCGACTAGTCGCTAGTTATTTTTTCTACATTTTTTCTGCTTTTATTTGCATATCTTGTATTGCTTCAGTAAAGCAGAAATATGAAGTATATAGCAGCCAGAATTGTTGGTTCAAAGATTACAAATTATAATCAAGATGATACAAAATTTCTAAGCCGTTTATAAAACATGCTTTGAGGTTGAAGTTTATTTCATCCAAGTAAGCATTATTTTTTTGATTGAAATGGGTACAGATATTCAAACAAACTATCATTAATTCCTGACTGAATGTTATATATCAAGTTAGTAACTAAGCCAAAGAATCACATGAGGTCAAGACATTCTGATATTTATAATACAGTATATTCTGGCATACACTTTTCTCCTTTTACAAATGGCATACTGGCCAAAAGATTTTCCTTTTTAAAGATTTGGAACATTGGTTGTTATTATATGGTGAAAACAATTAACATTGTCCTTGAAGCCAATATCATTCACAACAATGTCAGCCATCTGGAAAATATATATATATATATAATATAAACACAGAGGAAATACTAGCATGGAGAAATTGGGATTTGTTTGTTTGTTCCTGTTGTCTGACAATTATATCTTAATTTGATTACAGAAATTAGAAATGTCTTTAGTCATAAAAAAGACTTTGATAACACTTTTTCATCACTTTATTAAATAAGTTATTATATTAATTATAATTAATATATAATTATATTATTATATTATATTGGGGCAACTTTCCATGATGAGGCAGGTTATGAGGACTGGGACAGGGTGAGGAGACAGTTAATAAGGGGAGATTTCCTGAGAGGATTGAGTAAAATTTTTTAAAAAATGTTGGGAGCCTATGCCAAGAGTATATAATCCCACCAGGATGACCTGGTGAAGTTCATCCCCACTGCTAAAAGCAATGGGCAGCAGAGATGTAGGAAGATGCTAGAAGTGAAAGGTCACTTTAGTGACAACAACAGAAAGACATCATTTCATACTGTACAGGACAAGGCAGTACAGCAAACCACTCCTGTATTTACTAAAAAAAACCCTTCATGATTAGAAAAGATAAAATGATTGACAGTATAGCCCTGG
The DNA here is from genome assembly GCA_033807585.1 of Hydrophis major. Classification (NCBI taxonomy): domain Eukaryota; kingdom Metazoa; phylum Chordata; class Lepidosauria; order Squamata; family Elapidae; genus Hydrophis; species Hydrophis major. Next base: position 281,082,642 of record CM066328.1, read on the forward strand.
ATGATGGGCTCTTCAGATTAGATAGCACTCAATATGAAAAAAAAAAAAACCCTGAGGATCTTTTGCAGTACTAACAATGCTGCTAGATGTCATTTGGTATTTCTAGTTACAGATGGCAGGGGCATGATGGCTCAGCATTTAAAGATGCTGAGCATGAAAGCTGACAGCCCGGGTTCAAGGCCCGAGCATTGTGCAATGGGGTGAGCTCCCAATACTTGCCTCAGTTCCTGTCCAGTTCAAACATATGCAAATGTGAGTAGATTAATAGGTACCACTCTGGTGCATCTTTGGCATACAGCTATGCTGGCCACATGACCACGGAAAATGTCTTCAGATAACGCTGGTTCCCTTGGCCAAGAAATAGAGATGAGTCAGATATGACAGGGGAAACCTTTATCTTTAGTTACTGGTGTTACTACAAAGTAGTAACAAAGGAAAAGAAAAGCAGTGGCTGCAAAGACAGAATTACAGTTGGAGAGTGGAATGTGAAAACCTAGCAAGTTGTTCTTTCCTTTGCTGAACCTCTATTCTTCTTTTTTCCTCTGGACCATCCAGTCCCTTTTTGGCTGTTTTTCTCTGTTTGCTGTGGCTCATCTCCTCCCCGACCTGTTTCAAGATTGCAGACTTATTGGCATCTCTATCCTTCTGATGCTGAGGGAAAAGCTCAAATAGGAGAAAAATCACAAGTGCCTGTGATTTTTCTCAGCAGCCTGCTCTTCTTCACCATCCTTCATAGCAGGGCTTCCCAAATTATGAAGTGCACCTTCATTAGGGGAGCACAGACAGAGTCCAGAAGAGGTGTGAAGAACCTTTCTACTATTACAATAAATCTCCCTTTCCAAATTTTCATTGTATTGTTTTTGTATTGTAAGTTCATTTTGGTATTTGGATTTTTAGGGGAGGTGAGCACACTACAAGATTATACTAAAATGAGCTATGAGGGCCAAAAGTTTGGAACCTTTGATTTATAGTAATACCCTCAACTCTAAGCAAACCATCTCTCAAGTCTAATTTTCTCTCCCCTGAATAAATTAAAATTTTATTTTCCACTATTTTTTTGTTTTCACCTCCCTCCCTTTTGAGGGGAGGGGGGGTGTCATCTGCACTCACCATAAATAAATTGACAGAAGTAAGAAATAAAAATGCATAGTTGCAATTGCTGGTTTACCTCAAGAATATTTCTACTTTCCGCATGGTATTCAGCATTGTGGACACACTGATGGAGGGTAGAGGCTGATATGTAGGCTTTCATCTGCATTTGTTACATCAAATCAGAGCTTTTCCAAAATCTTAAAAACAGGAACTATAATACTGAAGGGAGTTTATTCCTCAAGATCAGACTAATGGCTCTTTATAAATGATGGAGTCTTCCAGAGATTACTTCCTGCAGCTCTTCATTCCCAGATGGATTTATAAAGACACAAGATTCAATCTATTGAGGATTTTGAAAAGCAATCAACACCAGCATTTTGATTTGAATCCAGAAGATACTTGGGCTCAGGTTTTGTGGCACTCACATAGCTATATTTCATTGGTTATGGATAAGCAAGCTTCACCTTCATGTTCTCAATCATACAGTTTTTACTTCATATTTTTATTTCATAAATCTAATACAGCAAAGACAATATTTACATAACATGGCATTCAAAATAACGGAACATTGGTTATCATTCTTTCTCCCTGGTATTCCAATCCAATGGCAAGAAAAACATTGCTCAACGGATGGTATATCTGTAGATTGTATAAAGCTCCAATGGCTTTGCTCTTTTAGAATGGGTGGCATGGATCAGATGATATATCAAACAAGAGAGGAAAGATCTCAGGATTTTGGTCGGAGACATCTGCAAGCATTGAGGAAGAAGACCAAGATGGCAGCTACAGTGGCATGACTGAAGCTCTGCCCATTTTTCAATGTGTAGTTTAGTGGATGGCACTTATGGATATCTATCTATCTATACCATCTATCTATCTATCTATCTATCTATCTATCTATCTATCTATCTATCTATCTATCTATCTATCTATCTATCTATCATCTATGTGTCTATGAATAAACAAAAGTACCCCAGATGAAGCAAAGTCTGGGACATCCCTTGAGCAATCTAGGGTCAATGGAAAGAGACAAACCATGATACAGCCCAGGTTTTATTCCAGATGCCCCCTACACATTACAAGGAAATTTAAAGAAAATGGCAGAAGAGTGATTTGAGCTGGTGTGGTGCAGGCAGCCTTTATTTACAGTTTTCAAAATGGGAGAAAGAGGGAGGTACATTGCTGCCAGAATTGTTGCTAATGCTTCACCTCCAGACCTCCTGACTATAACTCATAATAAAGTTTTGCCTGCAGCCTGAAATGGAATTAGACTTAGGGACAAACAAGGTATGCACTTTTAATGGGATATGGCATAGCACTCCAAAAGTAATAATCTATCATTAGACCATCCATTAGAAAAGTGTATGGGTGTACATGCATATAGTGCCTGAGTGGCCTGAAAGGGTATTTGAGTGCAATGACTGAGAGAGTGGAGAGCAGGAAGGGACTTGTGTGCAGAAAAAGACTTTGAGCACATAAGCACATAAACATGGCTTCAGAGAGGCTTCCATATGTTCATTCATGAATCCACCAATGTTTATCTCCAGAGACCATTTGCTTCAATGTAATGACAGGCGTCTAAAGCAAATGAGCTTTTATGAAATGTCATTTTTAATGGGGGAGAAAATGTATTCTGCAAGAGCTATGCTGCTCATACACTGCAGTTCTAGGGAAGATATTGATATATAGTAGCTAAAAAGGAAATTTATTCCCATCATTTCTTTTTTTTTTTCTTTTTAGTTGCTGGTAATAAAGGAAGGAGTTTAGAAATTAAGAATTCTTCCAACTATTCTATTTGGATTTAACCTACAAGTTGTGAGCAAGATATTCTAGCATAAAGGGTAGATTTTTCAGGTTGCTTACTTTATTGGACTTCCAGAAGAATTAACTCTAGTGAGTCTGCAAGTATTATACCTTCCAAGAAGTCAAGTTAATCAAATAACAGAAAAGGAACAAAGGCACGTTTAATTAATGCTAACAATAATTCAATTCACTATACTTCTCCCTGGTGTTAGAAAATTACTACGGGTAATTGCCAGGTTAGTTCACACCCAGATCACTTCCAGTCCTTCCCTACATTCAGATCATAGCAAGCACACACTCCACTTAGCTGTAAAAACATAATTTGTTGTTTATTTATTAAGCATCTGCAAACATCAAGGGAAATTTCACTACCAAGTTTGATTAACTCTATATTACATTTATAGCTTTCAGATAATGATCTTAATAACAGTTATTTGATTTAATCATCAGAAAGGTCTACATTATTTTGTTTCATTGTCTTCTGAATAAGGAGATACTTAGACGTATGTTCCATTCCCTGATCATTTCAGGCTTATGAGATTTCTCAACAGTATAACGTGTTATTATTCATTCGTGATGTGCCTCCATCCGTCTTAGCGTGTTCCAGATTTCTTTTCCTGAAGCCTAATTCCGAATCAATTTACACTTGGCTAAATTCAGCCTCATAATTCTTTCAATCTTAAGTAGTCCTTTTTATTCCCAGCTGTTCTGGTTTGAGCATCTTCTGGATTTTGTACTCAAGGCCTCTAAGTGGTCCAGCCTTTCAAATAGTGTCTTTATCTTTATGAACCAGATGCTGAATTCTTTCCCATGTTCAAGCAGGAGATTTTCAAAGGTCTATGTCATTTTCAAAAAATTATACTAGCTTTGTAGATGTCAAGAAAACCACTTCTCAGTAAGAAGGTAGGAAGTTAGAATTCAGAATGGCCGGAATTCTAATAAGTGTCTACCACTGCGGGCTCTAACATCAACTATATGATTGACAAAGTGCCTGGAAAGTTCTAGCTCCTTGCTGGGCCTTTTTATATAATCCATTGCAGGCCACTTCCAGTTCACTTTGGCCCCACCACTTTCCCAATCAATCCTTATATCCAAATCATGCACATTATTTAGCTCTAACAACCAGTTCTGTGGGTGTGGCTTGGTGGTCATGTGACTGGCTGGGCATGGCCAACTCAATATCACTCACATCGAGGCACACATCTCCTCGCCTGGCCTCTCATGACTGTGGGGATGCTGCAACAGTCATAAGTGTGAAAAACGGTCACAAGTCACTTTTTTCAGTGCCATTGTAACTTTGAATGGTCACTCCACACAAGCAAAGTACCAGCAAAAGAGGGGGGGGGGAAACTCCAGAGCCCTTCCTGAGACAGGAAGTAGAGTCCTGCCAAGAATGTAATTAGGGTTAATGGAGAGGCAGCTTCTATGAGCAACACCAGAATGTTTCCTTCCTGCCTTCCTTACAGGACTAGACTGGTAATTTCTTCTAACAACCGGTTCTCCAAACTGCTTTGAATGTTAACAACCAGCTCTAGTGAATAGGTGCGAACTGGTAGAATCCCACCTCTGCTTTAAGGGCATTCTTGCTTCGTGAATTTATAACACTCCATATTTGTGCCTAGACCTTGGATAATATGGAATACTAGGTTAAAAGAATACATATTTGTTATATCTGCTCCATTTCCTTAGCCCACCAAGCTCTGAAACATTACCTACAGTTTTTGCATATGCACTTCGTTGTTAGTCTACTGACAATGCTATTATCTAAATAGCCATGGGCATCTGATAGCCTTGTAAACATTTAGCCCATGACTCTCTATCCAAGCAGTAATACAGAAGCTTTTAATAGCAATGTTGTCAGTATATTCATGAACTGGAATAGAGCTTGGTAACAAGGTCAGCCAAGAAATAGGCATAGCAACTAAGTCAGCCAATGAGGATTGTTTTTGGAAACTGAAACTAGAAGTAGCCTAGGCTGAAACTGAAATTAAAAGTAGCCTAGGTGTGGCTCTTTATTAAGCTCTGCAACTCTGAAGCTATGTTGAGCTCTGTTTATTGAAGATGGAACTTAACTTGCTTGCTGAAGACTGGAGCTCTGCTCTGAACTTGCAACATGTTTCTGTTTGAGTTTGCTCCATATTGGAGAAATCTACAACTGGTTTGTAAAATCTACTTATTATGTTTATAAAGATGTTAAATGAAGCATCAGCCATCTGTGTTTATTTTTCTGGTGCTGAATTATCACTGCACAACTCTCAATAAATATGACACTTTGATATACTATATATTTGTGCAAAAGGTTGTGGGAAAGCTGGAAAATGAATGAAAGGAAAGTGGACATAAACAAAAAACTGAAGGCTGACTATTTGGCAATTTGTCACAGAAACAGCAACTTAATCCAGAGGGAAGAAAGTTGAAAAGTTTGAGCCGTGATGATGCAGTGGTCCAAATGCAGTATTGCATTATTCGAGTCTCACTGGCTCCAGGTTGACTGAGCCTTCCATCCTTCTGAGATCAGTAAAAAGAGGACCCAGCTTGTTACGGGCAATATGCTGTCTCTGTAAACTGCTTAGAGAGGGCTGTAAAGCACTGTGAAGTGGTATATAAGTCTAAGTGCTATTGCTATATCATAGATCTTTCAAGACTCTGTCTTAATGAAGTCACTATAAATTCCTGTTATAGTTTCCAAGATTCTATAATTATTCTGGACCAGCTTTAAACCTACAGGTAGTCCTTGACTTATAACCAATCACCTAACGACCATTTGAACTTACAATGGACTAAAAAAGTTACTTAATGATCCATCCTTAAAGTTACCACTGGCACACAAACCCTGCGGCCCACGTGATCACATTTTTGCCACTTGGCAAGCAGCTCACATCTGTGATCAGTTGCAGTATCCTGTGGTCATTTTATGACTTGGAGGGGAGGGGAGATTTTCCAGCAAAAAAAAAACAACAACCCAAAAATGTCCATTGGATAAATTGATTCAGACTGGCCGCTACAAAATTTGCTTAATGATCAATGATTCACTTTAAAAGCATTGTAAAATTGAATCTGGTCACATTATAACCACAAGAGAAAAATTATAAGGTGGATCAAAGAAGCTAGAACTCACAAGGGGGTTCCAAGCACTGTAGCCCAAAACCTGGGAGAACAGGCAGGTTCTCCTATCAGGATAGAAACTACCCAGATTAAAGGGGTACATTGACTCCAGAGGGAATGACAAATAATTTGCTTTTCCTTAGTAACTAAGCCCACTGAACATGTCCCAGTGTACTGCAGTTTTTTTAGTTTTGTCTTTAAATCTGCATTGAACTGTGTATTTGAATCTCTGCCACAATGATAGTGCAGTTCATTGTGACACATTACTATCTGTTTGTGTGCCAATGAAGCTTATTTACATTTGTGTTTCTGATTGTAGCTTTATAATATATCTAGCAGCCGTTTCCATGGAAATAGTGATTTCAACCGGTCTCTTAAATATTAAATAGGCCTTTGATAAAAGCCCTTTTTGAATGTTTTGTTTCAGAATTCTGTTGACTAGTTAATCTTTCAAAGCATCATTTAGCCCTTTCAGGCAGCATTTAAGTTCAGCAATATACACTGCAATGAACACTTGTTTGTTCGCACTTATGAATTACACTGTATTTGTTCTTGCATTATATTTGACTAATACTTTAAAGCTGAATAGGGGGAAACAGTGTCATTAGACAGTCTGCCCCTCCTTTGGAAATGGAGGCCTTTTCTGCTTTTGCTTTACTGAAACTTCTAGAAGAGTCAGATAATGTCTAAACTGAGTTGAATAAATAAACCAAGGGCATCTGCAGGAATGACAATATACAAGTGCAAGCCAAGTGAATCATGTAACAACCCAAAACCACAAACATATTTAATTAATCAATTACAGGTAGTCTTCACTTAACAACAGTAATTGGGACCAGCAGCTCTTTTGCTAAACAACATAGCTGTAAAGCACAACATCATATGACCATGCCAATATACAGGAGCACTTGCTGAAGTTCCATTGTTAAGCAAATGCCTCATGGGCAATAAGCACACAAAATTAATTTGCACAAAAAATATTTAACAATAAATTTCAACCAACAGCCGATGTACTTTGTGACATTTAATTCTGTTTCAGATAATAACTATTATGGCATAAAATATTTTTCCATAAATAATATGCAAGGAAGGATGTTTAGTATGCTACTAAAAAGCTGCTGAGCCTGATCTTGAGTTGCATAAACTAAAGCATGAAATTGAAGCCACTATTGTACCTCCACAAATAGAATGGTCCCTACCTGTTCACAGGAGGAAACTGAGGCCATGATAAAGTTTCCTGTAGAGCTGTGATTTTCTCCGTTTTTTTCCCCCCAAATACTACAGGTGGGGAGTTGTGCTGAGAAAAAGGTATAGCACACAATAATTGTTATGTCTTCTGCCTCCAGCAGAAAGCTGGGAATTCATCATGTTCAAACTCCATTCAGATTGGAATACATATGTATCTTTCATCAAGTATTTGGTTTTTAACACCTTTACAAGTGGATTTGATTCTATATTGTCAAATGCTTTTTCATTCTATATTGTCAAATGCTTTTTCATTCTATACTTTCAAATGCTTTTTCATTCTATACTTTCAAATGCTTTTTCATTCTATATTGTCAAATGCTTTTTCATTCTATATTGTCAAATGCTTTTTCATTCTATACTTTCAAATGCTTTTTCATTTTATATTGTCAAATGCTTTTTCATGTTAGCAAATATGAGCCACAAAAGCATGAAGACTACTCATACTCCATCCCATGAATCACACATGATCACACATGAATAGTCAATGGTTGAAAAAAAAAACCCTGAAGAAAATAGCTCATACTTTGTAAGGTTTGGATGCCTCTTTTTTGAGATACAAGATTGTTTTTGAAGTTTCCTATTATTCAGGAATATCTCCTAGATCTAAGCAGTCAGTGAAAAACTTGGTAGTATTCTTCCACTTGAGAACTTTTCAGATCATTGACTTTCATCCTGAAGTTCACCTGACTTTGATAGGGTGCATCGGTTTCAATTTTTGATCCCATTGAGTGTCCCTGTGAATAATAAAATTTGGGGACAGTTACTTTTGAGAGAAAGAGGAGTGCTGGCATTCTTTTTCAATTTCCTTTCATTTGGCTGTAGTGTAATATAATGGCATATATTTCTTGAGAGCTTTCAAGAGCCTTCTCTTGTGTAGTAATTTCTTCAAACACGTTATAATGTTACTTTTTGTTCTTTACATGAGTTGTTGCAGTTGATTATTTCATAGTTTTCTTTTTATTGTATGAGAACAAGCCTGTCACGTACATTCCCCTCTTTGAGCTTCGAATACATGGGGTTTTGTTAGCTTGTTAAACTTTAAAAAAAAAACTTCTTGGTGAATTCTGTCAATTCTGTTTAATATTTTGCTTGACATTAGTGAGAGAGGATATGTATGTCCTTAGCCTTTCTTCATTGAGACCTTGCCATAGACCTTGCCAGACCTTCTCACGTTCATCACTACGAACAGTTGATCGCAATGGCTCAGATGGCATATAGGCAATAAACCAATTTGGATACTTATGGAAGACTGAGTGGATTGGAATTGTTTAAAACTTTATATAAAAAAGATAAGGCAAAACTCAAATTTGGTGATATTTTAAAGTTACTCTTCTGTCTTTGCTGACAAAATGCAAGAATTTTGAAATATGCAATATATATTTAAGAACTATTGCTGGTTCTTGCAGTATTTATTTATTTTATTTATTTTTTAATTTTTTCAAGTGATTATAAGATAACAGGTACAAGTATAAACATAGATATGAATACATGAAATGGATACATATAAGGAAAATAAAAAGAAACAATAGGACAGGGACGGTAGGCATGATTGGTACGCTTATGCATGCCCCCTACAGACCTCTTAGGAAAGCGGTGAGGTCAATAGTAGACAGTTTAAGGTTAAAGTTTTTGCGGTTTGGGGAAGAAATCACAGAGTCAGGTAGAGTATTCCAGACATTGACCACTCTGTTGCTGAAGTTGTATTTCTTGCAATCAAGTTTGGTGCGGTTTACCTTGATTTTGTATCTATTATGTGCTCTTGTATTGTTATGGTTGAAGCTGAAGTATTGTTTGACAGGTAGGACATTGCAATGTATAATTTTATATATTATACTTAGATTGGACCAAAGGCAGCATAATTCTAGGTTTTCTAGGTCTAGAATTTCAAGTCTGGTGACATAAGGTACTCTGCAATGAGTAGAGGAGAACTCTTCTTGTGAAATATTTCTGGACTTTCTTAACTGTATTAATATCAGATAAGTAATGCAGGTTCCAGATTGATGAGCTGTATTCAAGTATTGGTCTAGCAAATGTTTTGTATGTTCTAGTTAGTAGTGTGAGAAAAAACTATGTAGGATTAGGTTAACAACTCTTAATGTCTTTGCTTTAACAACTTTTGCTTAATGCCTCTGCTATGTAGTTACAGTGGGATCTAGCACTTAGATCATTGGAGTTGTGCACTCCAAGGTCCTTGACAGAGTTTGGATCATCAGCAAGGTCTTGACAATTCAGCTTGTAGTTTATTTTCTGATTTTTTTTGCCAATATGTAAGACAGAGCATTTATTTATTGAGATTTGAAGTTGCCATTTGTTTGACCATTCTGATACGTAGTCAAGGTCTTTTTGAAGCGTAGCAGTATTGTTGGTGGTGTTGAATAGCTTTACACCATCAGCGAAGAGAACGCAGTTGCTCTTAATATGATCACAGAAGTCATTTATGTAGAGTATGTAGAGAGTTGATCCTAGAACACTGCCTTGGGGGACACCACTGTTGATAGGTACAGAATTTGATAGGACACTCCCAATTTTGACCATCTATTGTCTGTTTGACAGGAATGCTTCTATCCAGTTATGCGGGTGTCCAGAGATACCATAAGATTTTAGTTTTAGGAGCAGTTTGTCATGTACCACTGAATCATAGGCTTTACAGAAGTCTATGTAGATTGCATCTATTGCTTTGCCCTGATTGAGTTGTGTAGTCCATATGTTTTTGCAGAGTAAGAGTTGCAGATTACAGGATAGTTTTATTCTGAAACCAATTTGTTTATCAGAGAATAGATTGTTTGTCTTTAAGTGGAGGATAACGGATTGGTTAATAATTGATTCCATGACTTTACAGGTGATGTAGCATAAAGAGATTGGTCTGTAATTTTCAACTAGGCTGGGATTTGCCTTTTTGAAGATGGGGATGACCGTGGCTTGCGACCATAGGTTTGGCAAGGAGCTGGTCCTGAAAGATTTTTCAAAGATTATGCTTAGAGGTTCAGCTATGGCAGTGGATAGCTTTTTTAAGAAGTAGGCACATGTTCCATCCAATCCAATAGATAGAGATAGTTTTAGATTGTGTAGTGCTTTTTCAACATTGTCTTCTGTAAAATTGATATGTATTAGGTCATTGTAGTTGTCTGTGGTTTGACTAGGAAATACTGGGCATGATCCATTGCTGTTTACAAATACTGAGCCAAAGAATGTGTTAAAGAGGTTGGCTTTAATGGTGTCATAGTTGCAGTCTTTACCGTTAGGTCCTTTCAGGGGTGGGATGGATCTTGAGTTGGTTAGTTTGTTGTTTACAAAATTGTAGAAACCATGGGTGGAATTGGTGCATAGAAGTTTTTCCTCTTGTTTAATATGATAATTGGTGCATTCAGTCTTTATCTGGTGGCATAAATTTTTGTATCGGCTTTTGAAGTTGGCAATGTAACCAGATTTGTTTTTCTCCCAAAGTGATTTCTTTTTGGATTGAAGTAAATCCTCAATACAATCTTGGTAAGTTGTTTTATGTTGTGTTTTATAATTTGAGCTACTGTCATTTTGATTGCAACTACATAGAAATATTTGTAATAAATAAGTGAAATATTGTACTACGAAATGCAGATTGTGCAGCATTTTTACTTTGTCTTCTAAGAATCCATTTACTGCAAAGCTAATTTATTTGTTCAGGGAAGGACCCAATTTGATAGTGGCATCATGGGTATAAAATAGCCTTCTCAGAACAGCTTCTTTTTAAATGAAAAATATTGTTTTAGCCTTTCAATGAAAAAAAAAAGTATTTTAATTTTGAAGTAACTATGGGTTTACTTTTCTGTTACTGTTTTTGTGTTGATCGGATTTTATACTTGATTTGTGCTTAAATATATTTACTGTGGGCTCTCTCAAAATTTATGGGAAATGAATAATGAATAAGGACATTAATCAATTATAGTCAATAAATGACCCCAACCAGGGTGGGATTCTACCAGTTCACACCTATTTGCTAGAACAGGTTGTTAGAAGAAATTACTGGTCTAATCCTGTAAGGAAGGCAGGAAGGAAACATTCTGGTGTTGCTTACAGAAACTGCCTCTCCGTTAACCCTTATTACATTCTTGGCAGGACTCGACTTCCTGTCTCAGGAAGGGCTCTGGAGTTTTTTTTTTTTTTCCTCCTTTGCTGGTACTTTGCTTGTGTGGATTGACCATTCAAAGTTACAATGGCACTGAAAAAAGTGAGTTATGACCATTTTTCACACTTACGACTGTTGCAGTATCCCCACAGTCATAAGAGGCCAGGCGAGCAGATGCATGCCTCAATGTGAGTAATATTGAGTTGGCCATTCCCAGCCAATAACATGACCACCAAGCCACACCCACCAACTAAGCCACGCCCACAGAACTGGTTGTGAAAAAATTTGAATCCCACCCCTGCCCTCAACTTTAAAACATTCAGAATGCTCTTTTGGAAGGGTCCAAAATCAGACACATAGCATATCATGGCAGAAAAAAGAAATCATACAAAGTGTTTATTTTTCAAAAAAAAAACTTACATATAAAACTGATGTGCATGGATGAAATATTTTCTAGGTTCTTCCACTTTTTCTGGGCTACAGCAAATCTTAATTTGGTTTGAAAAAGCATTTATGTTTGCATATACCTTAATAATTAATGTTATTTGCATAATTTTTTTTTTAATTTTGATATACATCTACCAAATTTGTAACTGTATAGTCCCAAAATATAATTCATAATTGTATAACATATTCCCAAACCATTGAAATTGATCTCAGAATTATCAGTTTTGGTTTATATATTTAGAGAAATATATAAAAGTGTTCCATCACACAGGCTTAGAAGCTATTGTAAAGTAAAATTAATGTATATGTGGGAAAATGTATACCCAATAATATCTATTTAGGACTAGACCCATGATGGTGAACCTATGGCACATGTGCCACAGGTGGCACATAGAGCTATTTGTGCGGGCACACAAGCCCCAGCCAAACGTACCTCACTGGGCATGTGTGTGCCTCCCAGCTGCCTTTTCAGCCCGTTTGAGGCCTTTTCCGGCCTCCCAGAGGCTTGAAGGAAGCCTCTGCAGCCTTTGGAGGCCAAAAAACAGGCCCATTTCATCACTTTCTGTATTTCTGGAAATATCGGAAGTGACGAAATGGGCCCATTTTTCAGCCTCCAAAGCCTGCAGAGGCTTCCCTCAAGCCTCTGGGAGGCCAAAAAAGGCCTCAAACAGGCCGAAAATCAGCTGGGAGGAACGCACATGTGCAGTGCAGGTAAAGGGGATGGCTGGGGGGATGGTGAACACATGTGCAGGGAGTGTACGGGGGCGTGCACATTGCCTTCTGGATGCTGGCACATCAGCGCACAAGCAGGCACGCAATTTTCGGCACAGGAGCCCAAAAAGATCAGCCACCACTGACCTAGAGTATGCCTAGACACACCCAGCTAGCAATGCAGCATTTTATAATCAAGATGGAAATTATTCCTATATGACCCTTTGTACTTGTTATTCTCTACTTCAGACAAAGCTAATATTTACACTTTTTTTTTAACAATAAAGGCTCCCTGCCTCTGTACATTTTCAGATATCCCTAGGCCTGCTCCTCACTGTTACAGCAGAGAACAGAGGGAAGAAGCATAGCTGCCTTTTTATCTTCTATTATCTAGATCTCAGAGTAACATAGTAAGTAAAACTAGTGTCAATGTTAAATTAAACGGCGGTGGAAAACAGAGTATTTTCTTTATCTTGCATTCTTGAGTAAGAGCACTGGAATAAACATAACTATCCTTGTAAAGATTTACATACAGCTGCACTTCAGTCAATATTGTTTTGCATAGCTCTTTGCATTCTGAGTTAGTTACGCTTGTTTTTCTGGGCAAATGGGTCCAGAGAGAGATAAAAAGAGAAAAAAGCCCCCTGTGTAAAGCTTCACAAAGAAAATGCCCCAGAATATTTGCATACTAGTATGATGCTTGAACTAGAAAATCTCCATCAGATCCCAAAACAGAAATATTAAGGGGGAACAGTCAGTGCAATGTACAACATAGATAGGGTTCTTGTGCCTTAGTTCAATTGTGGTTTATTTGTTTTTTTCCTGGAAGAAGAAGAATTGAGACTAGCGACTCTGAGAGGACCTTATTTATGATGCCAAAGAAAATGGATGTAGTATGTGATGAGAAACAATTCGTGGAACAGAATCCATTACATAAAATGAAGCCATGTCTCTTAAAAGTTTCTAATACAACCATGCTATTGCTAATTGTTTGTGGATCTATGTTTCCCTCTTTTAGACAATTCAGTTTTAGTTCAATTTCAGAGAGCAGGCAAGGTATAGTAAAACAGCAATATTTATGCCAATATATCAGCATTTAGCAGAATCAGTTAAAAAAAACACTTAGTAGAAGGCAGCTGAGTCCTATAGTACTCATTATCATTCTTATGGATACCTAATATCTATAGCAATGGTACACAGACTATCTCATGCTTCATATCATACCTAGCAATATTTTTGGACATCACACTGGTTGCTTACCCAAACTGAGGTTATATACTTCCCTTGCTTTTTTTCTGAAATCTGTTAAAAGTTCAAACAGAAAAGAAAAATACTCCCTTGGAATAACTGTGTAATCATTAATCCCTTAATTCAGAGTAGGGTGACTGGATGGAGCGGAGCATTTACTGGCCAGATATAGGTAGCCTTCCTGATGCCTATGCAAAGTTCGCAGTAGATATTTTCTCCTTGTGCACTAGGAGAGAAAAACATATGTTATTATTTAGGATCAAACTCTCAATGTTCCAAGTAGGAGGCAAGTGTCTTTACTACTAGGCCACCACAAGGCTCAAATAGAAAATGATCTTATAAATCTGACAGGTGGAATGCTCTTGTTGCCAGAGGTGTGTGAAAGTGGGGCAAAGGTCTTGATGTGGCAACAGCCTTTTTGTGATTATAGAGATTGGGCTTTCAAGCAAATGCCAAGAAATGTCCTGTTCAGAAAAGACAGATAGGAATGGGAATGTAAGGTAGATTTTTCAAAGAAAAACTTTAAACATTTCTCACAAAAATGTTTTCCAGCTTTCCGGACTTGAAGTTGGTAGAAATGTCTTACGCACTACTCACTGTTTGTTTGTTTGCTTGCTTGCTTGCTTGTTACTTGCTTGCTTGTTGACTTACTTATTAAATTTACATATTGCCCATTTCCCCTGTAAGGCGACTCTGATCTCTTCACAGGAAAAATATGTTTCCAGCTTTTTTCAATCTTGGCAAGTTGAAGATACGTGAGCTTCAACTCCCAGAATTCCCCAGCCATCAAAGCTTTTCTGGGGCATTTTGGGTGTTGAAGTCCACCCATAGGGACTTCCTATAAATGTGTTCTTTCATGCAGAATTATAGGGCTTCTTATATAGGTGCTCTCCCTCACTCAGAATTATTATTTTCTACTTTCTTTTCCCAGTAGCAATAAATTATGTGAAATTCTAGTAATAAAGCTTTGAAATCAGGTTATAGTATTCATGAACAGAAAGGATCTTTGTGTCCATAGAAAGTGTTTGATTCAGCAAAAGAGATAAAGGAAACATCTTCCAAATCCCCTCTTCATTTTCCAGTGCCATTTGCCACACTGCTCCAGAACTGCCTTTGGGGCGGAAATGTGAAGGTGGCATAAAAAGGGGACAATTGGCAAAACCCCAGTCATGTCCAAATTTCTTGTGAAAAGAAAAATCAAAATCTATCTCCTATTTATTTAATCAATTGTTTTTTTAAAAGAAATATATTTTCTAAAGATATCAAGCTATTTAAACTTGACAAGAAGAATCAATAGATTCAAAGCCAGTTGAATTTCCTTCTGATTGTTTTTAGGACTGTTTTTTTAAAAAACAAAACAAAAAAACAACCTTTCATTTCTCGAAGAAGAAAAAAACTGAATAAATAAGGATACTTCCTTACTTTCAGATGGATACCTGTTTATTTGTTGCCCTACAAATGTATGTTCTGGATGTTGCACAGCCAAATTGTTTCCATCTCATGTACCCATTTAAACCCCACATCTTAGTTCTAAATTTGGATCCATATTATCTTATAAATATTTAAAGAGAGAAGCAAAGAGTACAAGATTAGTTCTCACCTTCTTCTCTTATTCTTTTATTTCCTCCCTTTCTGTTGAATCTAGTTTGTCCCTGTAAGTTCCCTTGTCACGTAAGCAGAATCTGTCTCTTCTTAGGTGCCAGATGGTCTTCTCCCGCCAAACACACTTTTCTTGTTAATAATGTTCCTTTTTAGTAATACATTCCCTGAGTAAGTGATTAAATCCCGCAATTATTTTACTAGAAACTGTTGTATATCAATAGAAAGTCTGCATGACTACCATCATATTGGTACCTTATTAAATCATCAGTACATTTACAGACTTAATTTACTAAAGACCTTTATTTTATTTCTCTCTTCTTAATTTAATCCATGATATCTAATGTGTTAAAGCCTTAACATTAAGTATCAATAAAACATTCAGAGTGATTTCATTTACAAAAACAAAAAAACAAATCCACCTGTGCTTATAAATGAAAACTGTCTAACAATTTCTCATGCTGCATACATAGTGCTACAGATGAATAAAAAATTAGAGGAAATAGAAATAATACACATCAATAAACCATGATAAACCATTTCTGGCCCATTTTTGTGCTTGATCAATACATGTAATCCGCAATTTACAACTGTTCCTTTAATAATCGTTCAAAGTTACAACAGGCTCTGAAAAGAATGATTTATGCCCATTTTTCACACTTTTAAGATTGACTCAGCCTTCTGTCCTTCTGAGGTGGGTAAAATGAGGACTCAAATCATTGGCTGCAATATGCTGACTCTGTAAACCGCTTGGAGAGGGCTGCAAAGCACGATGAAGCAGTGTATAAATCCATGTGCTATTGCTAGTGCTATTGCCACCGTTGTGGTCATGCAATCAAAATTCAGATGCTTGGCAACTGGTTCATATTTATGATGGCTGCAGTGTCCCAGGATCATGCGATCCCCTTTTGTGACCTTTTGGAGAGCAAAATCCATGGGGAAGCCAGATTGATTTAACAGCTGGGTTATTAATTTATCAACCGCAGGCATTTGCTTAACAACTATGGCAAGAAAGGTTATAAAATGGGGCAAAACTCACTTAACAAATGTCTCACTTAACAGCAGAAATTGGTGGGCTCCGGTGGAGGTATTCTACCAGTTCTGCCCAGTTTTAGAGTACCGGTAGCACCAAAGAGCAGCAGAGACTAAACTGGTTGTCTCCAACGTTCTTCTGTTGGCCCCACCCACCTGCCCAGGCTCCCATACTGACCTTTATTTCCTGCTTTTGAAGCGCAGCTGCTTTGCGTGGCACAACAGATTGCCACGCATCAGCTGCTGAAGCAACAGGGAGAGTGCAGGATTGCAGGAGGTGAGTTGGAATGCCTCTGCGCCTGCACAAGGTACGCGTTTGATGTGTGCGCAAAGTATGCCCACCAAGCCATGCCCACTGGCAAACAGTTTTTAAATGCACCATTGGTGGGCTTCATTATGGTCATAAGTTGAGGACTACCCTGTTGAATTGAGTAACATTTTAGCTACCAGATCACAAGTGATTAGAATCTAACCACCTACAGTATGTAAAACAACCTTGCAGCATGTATTCCAAGCTGTTGCTTTCTATCAGCATGACACAGGTCAATGCTTGGATAAAACTTTGACAGGTTGCATTAACTAGGTGGATACCCAAGCCTTGCTCAGAGATATTTGTTATCTATTAATAAATATGTGTGTTCCTTTTGTAAATATTCTGTGTTCAGGTGCATCTATCATGACAAAAATGCTACGCTGGACCATCAAGACAAAATGCTAGTTATTTCCTACTGCGGATCAGGGTAGCCGAAGCAAAGAAATCTTTTGCGATGGGGTCATCCAACTCCAATAAATCACTCTGAGTTGGGTGGAGAGTGCTGTCTGAAGGAAAAGGCTGCACCTTGTTAGTTTATTGTCAGGCCATGACTGCTGATATGTGCCCCAAATGCTTTTAGAAGTAGGTCACTGTTGTCAGGATATTCCATAGATTGCTTCCCCCCCCCAAAAAAATTGATGGAGTAAGGATTTTTGTGCAAGTATTCTACTTGTTTTCAGAAAAGGAAATGTTTGTTTTGAAAGGATCAACCTGGTATGGTTTGAAGGCTAATTCACAGACAAAGTTTCTTTTTGTACTATTAAAACTGCTAATCACACCAAACATCTTTCTTCCTTCCTTCCTTCCTTCCTTCCTTCCTTCCTTCCTTCCTTCCTTCCTTCCTTCCTTCCTTCCTTCCTTCCTTCCTTCCACTTCCCTCCCTCCCTCCCTTCCCTCCTCCTCCTTCCTTCCTTTCTTTCCTTCCTTCCTTTCACTTCCCTTCCTTCCCTTCCCTCCTTCTTCCATCCATCCTTCCTTCCTTCATTTCCTTTCTTCCACTTCCCTCCCTTTCCTCCTCCTCCTCCTTCCTTCCTTCCTTCCTTCCTTCCTTCCTTCCTTCCTTCCTTCCTTCCTTCCTTCCTTCCTTCCTTCCTTCCTTTCCTCCTTTCTTTCTTCCTTTTATATGTCCATTCATTCATTCAAGTTCAAACCTTCATTTTCATGTGTACAATGAGATTGGCTGAGCCTCCCTTAGTGCACGCCCCCCCCAACACAATACATCTCAATAACTCCCAGTGAAAGAAAGAAAATCCCTAACCCAATAGGGATTACAAGGTAGACCCAAACATCTAAGAAACTGTTGTGAATGAATAATACCAATAAAGTTATCTTGAGCTTGAACTCAAGTGCAGGGTTCTGGCCCTGCACTTCTGATTGGCTGTTAATGGCAGGATCGGATTGGTCCGTTCAGGAGCATCTGATTGGCCATTAACAGGCCATTCCCATTGGTTAACAGAGCTAGCGCTCCAGGTTTGCTATTGGTTGAATAAGTTGCCTATATAAGGAAGGCTATAGCAGCCCTCCAGTTTGAGCTGTCACAATATGTAAATAAAGAGTTTGAAGTTCACTGTTTCTACCGGCTCGTCTCCATCATTCGCACCCATGCTCCAGACTTAACACTGGCGACGAAGGTGGGATTGGATGACATCAGAGCCAACTAAGACAACTAAGCTTGTGGCTGAAGTGCAAAACGGAGGAACCATGTCCGGCGGCGTAGTACCACCCGCTCCTTTCGATCCAGCTCAAGAGGACTGGGAGTCCTACATGGATAATTTTCAAATGTTTTTGGAAACGAATAATCTGAAGGATGCCACACCCGGGAAGAAACGGGCGGTATTCCTAATGCACTGCAGCCCGACTGTATTCAAAATGGCTAAGGCATTAGCGAAACCGGCTGAAGCGAAGGCCATGGACTGGGATGTCCTCGAACCGCTATTAAGGGCCCACTATGCACAAACCTTTCCAACGCTCGTAAGACGACATGAGTTCTATCAAAGAAACCAGCGGAAAGGAGAAAGCGTCACCGATTTCGTTGCAGACCTCCGGAACTTGGGAGGCCTTTGCGATTTCACTGACCTAGAAGATGCCTTGAGAGACCGAGTAGTCCTCAGGCTAGACGCTCTAAACATACAGAGCAAAATAATGGCAAAGGGTGACATCACCCTTAAAGAGACCATAGCTGAAGCTACAGCAGCGGAGGTGACCAAGAAGTCGGCTGCCCAACTATGCCGAAATCGCGCTCCAGCACACCCACCGGCCGGCGAAGTTTCACCTAACGCAGAAGGGCAGCTGCAGATGGCCCACCATGAGGACCTCTCTTCGTCGTCAGACAGCGACGAAGAAGAGGTCCATTGCCTGTGGTCCGATCGGGACCATTACCTGAAGTCCCAACAACCGTGCGCTGGCTGCGGGGCCAACCATTACTGCTCCGACTGCAAATTCCGCGACGCGCTCTGCCACGAGTGCGGGAAACGAGGCCACATTGGACGGGTCTGCAGAAGCCACCTCGGACCCAGCTAGACCTCGAAAGGAACCAATCTCCGCCAATCGACAGGGAATCGCCCTGTAAGGCGAGAACCAGTAAACCAATCCTACAGAAACCAACCCGTGAATCGTCTAGCGAGACGGGAAGAGGCCTACCAAATGCTCACTATTGGCCATGCCTCTTCATTAGACGCTAAGAAAATTCGGGTCAATGTGAACATTGAAAATCGACCCTGCCAAATGGAAGTTGACTTGGGATCGTCTCTTTCAATGGTCTCATGGAAGACCCTCAAGCAACTCATCCCCACTATCCGGCGCCAAGACCTTCAATTCCAACGCCTCGTGTTAAAGGACTACCAGGGGAAACGAATTCCAGTCGCAGGATCCAGTCGAGTCTGGATTGCATTTAAGAACCGCACGGCGTACTTACCTCTGATGGTGATCGATAAGGACCGGCCTAGTCTGTTAGACCTGCAATGGTTTGCACCACTCGGCATTGAAGTGGCTGGCATTAACCAAATCGGCGGCAGTGACTGGGAGGAAGACCTCGCCCATGAATTCAGGGACGTCTTCAAGGAAAAGCTAGGCGAGTACAAGGGGACCCCAATATCCTTTAGCCTTAATCCAAAGATAGCTCCCATCTGCCTTAAGCCTCGTCGAGTTCCTTTCGCTCTAAAGCCAAAAATCGATGAGCAGCTTGATAAGTTGATTGCCCAGGGAGTGTTAAAGCCAACTGACCACTCCCCATGGGAAACGCCAATTGTGACACCAATTAAGCCGGACGGCTCCATTAGAATTTGTGGGGACTACCGAGCAACCCTAAACCATGCCCTGCAACAGAACCCATATCCAGTGCCGGTGGTACAACACCTCCTCCATTCCCTGGGGGGCGGAAAAGTCTTCGCTAAACTAGACTTAGCTCAGGCTTATCAGCAACTGCCGGTTGATGAAAAAACGGCACAGGCACAGACTATCGTAACACACTGAGGTGCCTTTAAGTGTACGCAGCTTCAATTTGCAGTCAGTATGGCCCGGGGGATCTTTCAGAGCCTAATGGAGAGACTATTGCAGGGGATCAAGGGCGTTGTCCCCTATTTTGACGATGTGCTCATTGCCGCCCCCACTCCAAAAATCTTACGGGAGCGTTTAAGACTGGTATTACGAAAATTCCAGGAAGCAGGCTTGAAAGTCAAAAGAAATAAGTGTAAACTGTGTACTGATCGTGTTGAATTCTTTGGGTACTTAATTAACAGTCAGGGTATTCACCCTACCGATAGCAAATTAAGAGCAATAAAAAACGTTCCCAGACCCCAGAACAAAACTGACCTCCAGGCGTTCTTAGACCTCATCAATTTTTATAATGTATTCTTGCCAAACAAGGCGACTGTCACTGAACCTTTACATCATCTATTAGATAAAAAATCGATTTGGGTATGGGGTCACAAAGAAGAGCAGGCATTCCGTAATGTGAAAAAACTACTGACTTCGGACGCCGTACTAATGCAATACAGACTTTGCCAATAAACATTACATGTGATGCATCGCCTTTTGGAGTGGGCGCCATTTTGAGCCATGTGTTACCTAACGGTAATGAAGCCCCTGTTGCTTACTTCTCAAAGACGCTCTTGAAAACCAAGTGAAATTACAGCCAGATCGATAAAGAAGACCTGGCGATTGTATCAGCTGTTAAAAGATTTCATGAGTATGTGTACGGCCGGGTTTTCACCATTGTAACTGACCACAAACCATTGCTGGGGATCATCGCTGGGGACAAGCCAACTCCCTACATACTTTCTGCCAGAATGACCTGCTGGTCAGAATTCTTGGCTGCCTACAATTATCGGCTACAATATCGTCCCGGTAAAGCCATTCCCCACATCGACGCGCTGAGCCGTACACCACTCCCTGAAACTATCAACAATCCTGCACCAATGATGACAGCATTGCAGATCGAGACACTCCACACGCCGCCATTAACTGCCCGTGACATCGCGAGAGAAACAAAACGCGACGCCATCTTAGCACGAGTCCTCACATGGGTGGAACACGGATGGCCATTGGACCAAGTACCAGACGACTTTGCACCATTCAAAAGTCGTCAAACAGAGTTGTTCTCGCAGAAGGGCTGTGTCATCTGGGGCGATAGAGTCGTTATCCCAGAACGACTCCAACAGACATTGCTAAGAACCTTGCACGATGGCCTCCCTGGCATCGTGCGCATGAAGGGCCTCACACGAAGCTACACATGGTGGCCAGGCATCGACAAACAAATTGAATCGTGGGTTAAAACTTGCAGGAGATGCCAAGAAGTAAGCAACGCTCCACCAAAGGCAACCCCAACCGAATGGGAGATGTCGCGGGGACCCTGGTCCCGCATCCATCTGGACTTTGCCAGGCCGACCAAGGGCCACATGTTTTTGCTAACAGTCGACGTCTACTCGAATTGGCTCGAGATTCACCGAATGAGCAACAAGACCACTGGCGCGGTCATCAAAAGACTGGAAACACTGTTTGCAACCCACGGATTACCAGACGTTCTGGTATCCGACAATGGGCCCCAGTTTACCGCGCTGTCTTTTGAGCAGTACCTGGCTGACCGCGGTATCCGACATGCACTCACTTCACCTGCACACCCTGCTGCCAATGGTAGGGCTGAGCGCATGGTACAAATTCGTCAAAAAGACTCTCCAAAAGATTGACTATGACAACATCGACGAGAAAATCAACCGGATCCTTTTCCTGCAGCACATCACACCGTCACCAACAAAACTCCCGCCAAGCTGCTAATGGGACGAAAGCTCTGCTCCCACCTCGATTGGTTACACCCAGCCTATGAACTGGAAAAACCACTTGGATCCAGTGGCCGATGCCGTACCTTTCAGGTAGGTGATTTAGTATTCGCTAAAAACTTATCAGGCGATCCGCTGTGGGTAGAAGCGACCGTAATCCGCGTAACCGGCCCAAGATCATACCTTGTTCAGTGCCCTGACGACAGACTTTGGAAGCACCACATAGATCAACTACGATCGCGGCTACCGTCGCGCACTTCCGAACTCTCTTATGACCAAACTGAGGGGAGGGGAGATACAGAGGAAAGCAAATTGCAATTAGAGGGAAACCTTTTTGAAGAAATTGATAATGGGACTGAAACGCAGGAACAGAAACCAGGGACCGGAGTGAGTTCACCTCAGGGAGTGGCCAGTGATATTGGTGACGACGGGAATGCGAACTCAGAACCAGAGGCACCCCTACCGATAAACAACAATCTACCTCTGCAGAAGTGCAGCCAACTGCCAGGCACTTTGCGAAAATTGAAAAGACTAACAAAACAGCCGTCCTACCTTTAGGACTATGTAACCGTGCCCCGTGGGCAGAAGCCAGGGGAAAGGGGTGTTGTGAATGAATAATACCAATAAAGTTATCTTGAGCTTGAAGTCAAGTGCAGGGTTCTGGCCCTGCACTTTTGATTGGCTGTTAATGGCAGGATAGGATTGGTCCATTCAGGAGCATCTGATTGGCCATTAACAGGCCATTCCCATTGGTTAACGGAGCTAGCGCTCCAGGTTTGCTATTGGTTGAATAGTTAATAAGTTGTCTATATAAGGAAGGCTATAGCAGCCCTCCAGTTTGAGCTGTCACAATATGTAAATAAAGATTTTGAAGTTCACTGTTTCTACCGGCTCGTCTCCATCATTTGCACCCATGCTCCAGACTTAACAGAAACCTTGTTGAATGGCAAATAAAAGTACAACATTCTATTGAGATCAAAAGGAAACTAAATTGAGATCTCAATATAATTCCAGTTCCCATCTATCAGGTGTACCCAAGCCAGAACTCCAGTAACTAGTATCCCAGTTCCAAAGTCTGAGGGAAGAGCAACATTTTTCCAAAAGACCCATAGAGCCAGGCCTAGGCTGTTCCTATTCAGACAGTGAATGTATTCATTCCCATTCTCTTCTGAAAGTGCTCAGTGTAGCTCCACACTTTTTTTATGCTGCTGCAGGCCATCATATGAAGCAGGAGAAAGGCATTGCATTTCCTTCTTACAGAGATTACAGACATTTCCTTCTTTCCGCTGCCATCCCAAACTAACCTTCCAAGTAATATTCAATCTTAATAGTCTTAAAATGCATTGTTAAGCCTCCAGAAGTGCGTCTTGAACTTCACCTACTCCATTCCTTAGTCTTGGCCCAAAACCATATCAAAATTATTCCTCAAATTTGATAGAATAGGATAGCTACCGTCCCAGTTCATGTGTTACAAATAAGGACTGTGCACTACCTATATAATTGGGAAGAGGCACTTATGATGAGCAGAAGAATAAACTTAAAACTTGTCTGCAATCTATTAAAGCAATCACATTTTTCCACATTCCTAAAATAAAACATAGCTAGTGCGCGCTTCAGGGTGTATTGCAGGCAGGTGTTATATTTGTGGTTTTTGAACTCCTGAAGCACCTTTACCTGAATGAAACTGAGTCATTTACACCCAGTTACCGATTCATTCAACTTCAAATGAGGGAAGATTTGGGACAGATTAATTAATTATGTTCGGCTTTTTCTGAGCTAAGTCTTCTGCCTTTGAGTCACATGCTGGAGGCTGCACTCCAAAAATAGTGACTTGGGCCATTAAAACAAACTAAATTTCATTCCATTTAAATCTTCAAATGACTTTAATCCTACACACCTTTTGATAAATTCTTCTCATGGGATATTTTAAAAACAATAAGAATTGCCCTGAATTAAAATTAACAGATCTCCATTGAGTTACAACTCAGCATTAAAATGTCTCCCAAGTATGTAGCTCCCTTTGGAAAGAGAATTTATCTGAAGCCAAGTCCATAGGAGAAACAGAAGGTTAAACATTTGTAATGTTTTTCTTTTTGGTTTTACTTGGGAAGGCTTTTATGAACCAGAAGTAGTTGTTGCTTTAAAAAATGAATTACTTTGGAATTGGTCTGATTGTAAAAATTGTTTTTGTTTGTTAATGTGTTCCCATTTGCTAGATACTCTTGTTTTCCTTTTATCCAATTATGAGCCCTGTTGAATTCTTGGAAATCAGCTGGGTAGAAATATAATCAAATAAATGAGAAACAATATATGGAAATCTGACTGATGGCTTGCATAGGTGGCTTCCCTCCCACCCTTCTCTCTACTATTCTTTTTTGCTTCCAAGTCCAGATTGCCTCTGTAGACAACAGAACCACAATGTCAAACTGTACCTGTATTTTATATATGGAGAAATGGATGAGATGCCACCTACTCCCCATTTATTCATGTTATATCTGCGTTAGACAGAGCAGCAAGTTAGCGAGGATGCAAAGTGACCTTACCTACACTTTGGAGCTTTTAGCAAATGATAATATGTTTTCTGCACATCATTTCATTGAAATACCAAAGAATTCATGAAATATTATGCTATTTTAAATGTACTTTTTCCCTTAAGAGCATATTTTTCTCCCTTTGTAAAACTCTACTTTGGCATGGGAACTGTTGCAAGGTAGTAAGCTTTACATTCTCTCCACATATGTATTGCTGGTGGGTTGCAAACTTTGTCATTAAGGAAACTATCATAGTATGATCATGTTTCTGGGGTATACTCTTACCCTTAGAGATTAATATCTTTCCTATAAACTGTCGTGCCACTTAAAGGCAACACTATTTATTGTGCCATGAACTTTTAGACAAGCTTCTATTTCATTAAATACAGTAAGAAAAATATTTAATAAGAAATAAGCCTAACAACTACATACCAAAAATAGCAATAGCATACATACATCAATTTAATTAAATCAAGTAAATCAAAGTAAATCAATAAAAAGAGCCACAGGAAATTTATGGGGCTCTTCATAGATCTTTCCCTAGGACACTAGTGATTATGGCCTCTGAGAATTCTGAAAGAGCCAATCTGGATCGGTCACTGGGATCAGAATTTTTGCCTTCAGAAGTTTTGGACTCGAATCCAAAAGCTCAGAAGATAAAACCTGTGGTCCGAGCGACCAACCCAGATTGGATCCTGCAACATTATTCTGGGACACATATATTTGCCTTTCTTCATCTGGGAATTGTGGAAACTGTAGACTCTATATATTTAAAGGATAACCATATGGGAGGTCTGACATATTGTAGATAAGTTAAATACAGATAAGTTAAATACAGATAAGTTAAATACAGATAAGTTAAAGCACATCAAAGTCCAGATCTGTTATTTATGCTTTCTGGAGCAAATATGATCTTTTGGATCTTCTCTCTCTTTTCATACTTCGGAATAGACTTTGATAGTGCAGAAGATTGCAGTTATGAAGAGGAGACAAGGAAAACGATGTTCATAGTTCTGGGCCTCTTAATAGCTAAAAGCCTCTGCATTACAAGGCAGTTTAAATTTCAGTGTCACCAACGGATTTTAAAAAGTTGGAGTAAGGACATGACAATATCCTTTGTCACTATGTACTTTCAAGCCTAGTCAATGTACCCTCAGATTTAGTAGTTGATGTTTTTGGAAATTATACGCTAGTTTTATTGTGCTTCATATCAGAAGGACAGTTCTGCACTGCAATTAAAAGAGTTGGATAATATACAGTCACATAATGGGCTAATTTCTAATCTTCCTGACCTATGACATCTTATCCACACTGCAGAATGCAATTTAAGTCCCAGAGGAGGCCACATGTCTTTGTAAGTAGATTCCATCTCCTCTGGCCACCTTGTTTCTTCTGCAAAGGTTGATTTGGTCCATAAATATTCTCACCTCAAGGTTATTGATTTTTGCTGACATTTACCTCAATTTGTTAGCACTTCTTGAAATCATTCCTCTAAAAGAATAATGGAGAAATAAGCTCACAATTGCCTTCCACTTCATTTTATAATAACCACAGATGGAATGTATATCATGTAGGGAGGAAACATTTGGATCAGAAAACTAATTCCAGGCTTCTAAATATTTAATGCTAGAGTGAAGGAATGTGTAATTTTAATGTAAAAGACATGATCACTAATAACTAACTCTAATAAAACAGTTAATGTTTATTAATTAGCTGTTTTAACTATGCAGTCCTTGGTGCTCTCTGAGCGTGGTTGTTTTCTTGCAGACATTTTGTTAAGTTCTGCGCACGGGTGCAAGGAACGGAGACGAGGCAGTGAACAGTGAACTTCAACTCTTTATTAATCATCGTGAACAGAGCGAAAACCCTAGGGCAGCAGAAGCCCTTTTATAGGGCAGGCTGCTGACCTATTAACCAATGAGAACATGGAAGTATTAAACTCTTGAACCAATGAGAGTGGCTCGTTAACAGCCAACCAGATTCCCCAGAACGGACCAATCCAATATCACTATTATTGGCCAATCAGAAGTGCAGGATTAAAACCCTGCTTTTTCTTTAAGGTTTGTTGAAACTTTATTTAAGCATTTTTATAAGTTCATAACACCCCTTCCCCCCGGGTTCCATTTGAGGGGTGTGGTGACATAATCCCTAAGATATGTAGGTTGTTTTAACTGTCTATTAGATTTGCGCTGTCCCACCGGTTCCTGTCTGTAGTCCGGTTTCGGTGGGACATTTTTGGACATATCTGGTACAGGCAGTTCCGTATTCTCACTGGACGACTCGGTGCCGCTAATTCTGTCGTTGTTGTTGTCCTCCAATCTTTGCGGGCTAGCCTCTGTTGAGGTATTCCTCTGTGGCAAGGACACTCTCCTCCTTGATTCTTCTTCATTTATCGTCCCCGGTTGTTGACTTCCTTCGCTTCTGCTTTCCAACATCTCGAATTCGGTTTCTTCGACATCTCCTCCCCCCTCAGTTTGGGAGTCCCAGGAGTCGTGGGAACTGGGTTGTAGCCTAGAGCAAAGCTGATCTATATGGCATTTCCATATTTTTCCGTCGCAGGTTTGCACACGGTACGATCTGGGCCCGGTGGTTTGAATTACGGTTGCTTTGACCCATAATGGTTCGCCAGAGAGGTTTTTGGTGAAAACTAAGTCGCCTACCTTGAACTCGTGGCATTTTCCACTAGATCCACAGGGTTTCTCTGGCTCGTAGGACGGGTGAAGCCGGTCGAGGTGGGAACGGAGCTTGCGTCCCATCAACAGTTCAGCTGGAGTCTTGTTGGTAACGCTGTGCGGAGTGATGTGTTGGAGTAGGAGTATTCTGTTTATTTTGTCGTCAATATCCCCATAGTCCATTTTGTGGAGAGTTTTTTTAACAAATTGTACCATGCGCTTGGCCCTGCTGTTAGCCGCAGGTTGCACCGGCGAAGTTAGCACATGGCAGATGCCCCGATCTGCTAAGTATTATTCAAACACCAGGGCGGTGAACTGAGGTCCGTTGTCGGAGACCAGAACGTCTGGCAGTCCATGCATTGCGAATAGCCTATTCAATTTTCGGATGATGGACTCGGTTGTAGTATTCTTCATTTCGTGGATCTCAAGCCAGTTGGAATAGGCATCCACTTTTAGGAGGAACGTATGTCCTTTAGTAGGTCCCGCAAAAACAACGTGGATGCGGGACCACGGCCCCTGGAGGGTTTCTCATTCTGTTGGAGTTGCTCTAGGTGGGGCACTGCTGACTTCTTGGCACTTTAAACAAGTCTTTACCCAGGCTTCGATCTGTTTGTCGGTGCCCAGCCACCACGCATAGCTTCGTGCGAGCGCTTTCATGCGCACAATGCCGGGGTGACCGTCATGCAATGTTTTCAATACTGCTCATTGTAACCGCTCTGGGACGATGACTCTATCTCCCCATAGGATGCAGCTTTTTTGCGAAAAAAAGTTCTGTTTGCCAGTTTCTGAAAGGGGTGAAGTCGTCAGAGGTTTGTTCTATTGGCCATCCTCGTTCGACCCAGCTAAGAACTCACGCCAAGACAGGATCTCATTTTGTTTCGATTGCAATGTCTCTGGCTGTTAGCAGTGGTGAATGTTGCGTTTCAATCTGGAGTGTCGTAAAGGTTGGAGCTGGGTCATCGACAGTTTCCGGAAGTGGGGCACGGCTTAATGCATCAGCGTGGGGAATGGCTTTCCCCAGGCGGTGTTGCAATTTATAATTGTATGCAGCTAAGAACTCCGACCAACAAGTCATTCTAGGTGACAATATATAGGGGGTTGGCTTGTCTCCCGCTATAATCCCTAGCAAAGGTTTGTGGTCAGTAACAATAATAAAAACTCATCCATACACATATTCATGAAACCGTTTCATAGCAGATAAAACAGCAAGAGCCTCTTTGTCGATCTGGCTATAGTTACGTTCAGCCTTTGATAGGGTCCTTGAAAAATAGGCAATAGGAAAATTGTGGTTACAAAATTATAAAATGAGAATGTCAACAGCGTATAAATAAAATTTGTACAAGATGTTTTACAGGTGGCACTTTCCCCCGACAAGAATAGCAAGAATGTTCAAGAATAAATCTGAAAAGTGCTGGAAATGTCATCAGATACCTGGCTCATATTACCATATGTGGTGGACTTGTGAGGAAGCCAGGAAATATTGGACTAGAATTCGCATATGGCTGGAAAAAATGACAAAGAAACATATAGACTTGAAACCAGAGATTTTTTTATTGGGAATCGTACCTGATATATATTATAAAAATTTAAAGTATTTGATTGTAAATGTATTAACAGCAGCTAGAATTGTATTTGCTAAACATTGGAAGAGTGAGAAAATACCATTAGAGGAAGAAATTATTAAGAAAATATTGGAATGTGCTGAAATGAGTAGATTGACATTTGAAATTAGAGAACAAGAAGATAAACAATTTTATGAAGTTTGGGATCTTTTTTATCAATGGTGAGATAATACAATATAATAATAGAATATTTAGAAATTTAGGAAATAATGAATATATAATTTTTCTTGGTTTTGATAATTTTTAAGAATATTTTATTAAGATAGATTTGGTATGATTCTATGATTTGTTATAAAATAACTTAACTTAATTATAGTTATCTCGCTTAAGCATGAATTAGTAAAATTATAGTCAAATGATTGTTTAATAATGATATTGGGATATTTTATTGATGACTGATAATGTGAGTTATTATGTAATATAATTATTTTGATGACTATGAAATGGATGCACAAAAGGGAGTGGTAAACCAACCGATACACTGTAAATTTATGAAGAATGATCTTTTTATGTTATGTTTTATGTCTTACATGTTTTTTGTCTGTCGTTAAAATCAATAAAACTTTACCAAAAAAAAAAGAAAAATAAAAATAAAAATAGGCAATAGGGGCCTCACTACCATTTGGTAACACATGACTCAAAATGGCTCCTACTCCAAACGGTGACACGTCACATGTAATTGTTAAAGGCAGAGTCTCGTTATACTGCATTAAAACAGCATCTGAGGTTAGTAAGTTTTTCACTTGTCGGAATGCGTGCTCCTTGCGGTGTCCCCAAACCCAGGTTGCTTTTTTGTCGAGGAGTCTATGTAGGGGCTCTGCTACGGTCGCTTTCTGGGGCAAGAAGATGTTGTAAAAGTTAATGAGCCCCAGGAAAGCTTGGAGATCAGTTCTATTTCTGGGTCTTGGGGCATTTTTGATTGCCCTCAGTTTGCTATTAGTGGGGTGGATGCCTTGTTTATTGATTAGGTACCCTAGGAATTCTACTTTGTCTGTACACAGTTGACATTTATTTTTTTTAACCTTAAGGCCAGAGTCTTTAAATTTCTGGAGAACCATTTTAAGCTGCTTTTCTAGTATTTCTCTATTCGGGGCAGCAATTAAAATGTCATCAAAGTATGGCACGACCCCCTTGATCCCTTGCAAGAGTTTCTCCATCAGACTTTGAAAAATCCCAGGGGCTATGCTCACTCCGAATTGGAGTCGGTTGCACTTAAAGGCGCCTCGGTGCATAACGATCGTCTGTGCCTCTGTGGTTTTTTTTTTCTACAGGCAGTTGTTGGTAGGCCTGTGCTAAATCCAATTTAGCGAAGACTTTTCCACCCCCCAGGGAATGGAGAAGGTGTTGTACCACCAGCACCGGGTAAGCGTTCTGTTGAAGAGCGTGATTAAGGGTAGCCCGGTAGTCCCCACAAATCCTTAACGATACATCCGGTTTGATAGGTGTTACAATTGGGGTTTCCCAACGAGCGTGGTCAGTTGGTTCGAAAACTCCCTGAGCTATTAATTTATCGAGCTGCTCATCAATTTTTGGTTTAAGGGCAAAAGGTACCCGACGAGGCTTAAGGCGGATGGGGGCTACTTCAGGGTTAAGGTTAAATGATATCAGGGTCCCCTTGTACTCACCTAATTTGTCTGCGAAAAAGTCATGAAATTCCTGGACGATGGCCTCCTCCCAGTCGTTGCTTCTGGTTTGGTGAATGCTGGCTACCTCGATCCCGAGTGGGGCAAACCATTGAAGGCCTAATAAGCTAGGCCGGTCATGGTCGACAACGGTCAGTGGTAATGACGCAGTACGATTTTTGAATGATACTTGGACTTGGCTGGATCCAACGACCGGAATTCAGTTCCCCTGATAATCTTTGAGAATGATTCTCTGGGCTCTGAGGTCTTGATGCCGGACGACAGGGATTAATTGTTTAAGAGTCTTCCAGGAAACCATTGAGAGGGACGATCCTGAATCGACTTCCATCATGCAAGGCTGGTTTTCGATGGCGACCTTCACTTGGATCTTCTTTGCATCTAGCGATGAGGCATAACTGATTGTAATGATTTGGTGTGCCTCTTCTCATCTCGTTGAAATGGCCAGTGTTTTATTTCTGTAGGGGTGGTTGTTCCATTGGTGGTTCAAATTTTCCCGACTCACAGGGCGATTTCCTGTGGTTTGGCGGTAGTTGTTTCCCCTCTGAAATGGGCTGGATCCTTGCTTGCTTCTACAGACCTTCCCGATGTGGCCTTTTTTCCCACAGAAATGGCAGACCGCGTCGAGGAATCTGCAATCTTATTGCGGGTGGTTTGCCCCACAAACTGCGCATTGGTGCGGTAGTCTTTGATTCCGCTGATGGCATTGGTCACGTTCAGACCGGAGCCAGTTGACCTCCTCCTCATCACTTTCTGATGGCGATTCGAGGTCCTCGTGGTGGGTCGTTGTTGTGTGCCTCTCTTGGTGAGGTGAGGTATTGCTGGCAAGTTGATGGAGCAGTGCGTTGGTGCGGTGCATTCGGGCAGCCAACTTTCTGGTTGCTTCTGCTGCAGTAGCATCCTTGATGACATCAGCAAGGTCGATGTCCACTTTTGCCATGATCTTGCTCTGCGTAGTATGGTCATCTAATCCCAGAATTAGTCGGTCTCTCAGAGCTTCTTCGAGGTCTGTAAACCCACAGAGGCCTTCCAGGTTCCGGAGATCCGCGATGAAATCTGCAATGCTCTCTCCTTTCCACTAGTCCCTCTGGTAAAATTCATGTCTTCGGGCAAGCGTTGGTACGGCGGGTGCATAGTGGGCCCGTAGAAGGGGCTCTAGGACATCCCAGTCCATGGTTTTCACCTCAGACGGTTTCACTAGTGCCTTGGCCATCTTAAAGATGGCAAGCCCTCAATGGGTCAGGAACACTGCTCGCTTTTTCCCCGTCGTGGCATCCTTCAAGTTGTTGGTCTCCAGAAACATCTGGAACCGGTCTATGTACGAGTCCCAGTCTTCTTGTGCCAGGGCAAATGGAGCGGGTGGTATGGTGCCGCTGGACATGGTTTCTGTTGTCGATATGCCTTCAGCCACATGCTCTGTTTGGTGCTCTGTAGTGTTCAGTCAGCTCTGATGTCTCCGTATCCCACCTTCGTCGCCAGTGTTAAGTTCTGCGCATGGGCTCAAGGAACGGAGACGAGGCAGTGAACAGTTAACTTCAATTCTTTATTAATCATCGTGAACAGAGCGAAAACCCTAGGGCAGCAGCAGCCCTTTTATAGGGCAGGCTGCTGACCTATTAACCAATGAGAACATGGAAGTGTTAAACCCTTGAACCAATGAGAGTGGCTCGTTAACAGCCAATCAGATTCCCCAGAATGGACCAAACCGATATCGCTATTATCGGCCAATCAGAAGTGCAGGATTAGAACCCTGCTTTTTCTTTAAGGTTTGTTAAAACTTTATTTAAGCGTTTTTATTAGTTCATAACACATTTCATTACCAATTTAGGTAACATCATCAAGGCTAGTAGAGAATGGGGTTTGTTCTCAATTTATATATTAGTGGCTTGCCCTGTCAGTATTGGTGGGAGTGGTTTTTATGGTTCCTTGATTGGGCTGAAGTTCACTGTTAGCTTGTTTTTCTAACTTGGTAGTTTCTCGACTGGGGTATTGTTTGCTTCCTGATTGTTGGCCTAATGTTAATCTTGGCATTAATCTGTGCTCATCTGGGTGTTGATTACTGATAAGGAAATGTTTTGGTCTTTTTGTTTGCTTTTTGGCCTTTTGATTAAATATTTATGTCTATGTGCCAGTTCATGGTCGATTTATTTGAGTGCCAGGCTTCCAGGAATTCTCTATTTTAATTATTTTTGCAGTTCTGTCAAAGAAGGTCTGTCAAGAAATTTACTAGACTTTCTGGAAGCTAATTAAACACCTTTTAGAATTATATGTATCCTGAAAATTTATGAGTCACATCTCTTCTTACTCATATTAGCTATAAGCCATATCTTCCAATATCTACATTTTAGTGCCAAATTCACAAAGCTACAACCAACTGCTATTGAACTAAGGGGCAATTCTATATGCACTCATCGGTGCTTAAAACAAAAATGTGTAACACTCAAATGTGTAAAACTCGGTGCTTCAGACAAAAATGTGTAACAGTCCAATAAAAGAGAGTACAATATATGTAGCTCAGGGTTGAATTGTAGAGTTTTTGGCACTCTGTGAACTTTACTGTTTGCTTATAGATGTTCATTACATGTTCAACAAGGTTACTTAGTTGGATAATGAAAGGACTACAAGCAAATAACCAGGCTCAGATAACTCCATGTGTAATTCTGGGGGAACACAGGTGATGTTTGCGGAAGTGACATATCCTTGGAGGGTGGATCTTAGAGAAAAGCAGCATTGATCTGAGCTCATTATTTAACTATTTAAATTAATGTCTTGATAGGAATAGTCTCCAGGTATTTATTAATGTCCTTTTCCCATCATAATAAAAATTATAATTTGATAGATGGGAAGAATCCAAGACTTTGGGAAGCTTCACGTGGACTTTGGTGATGCCCCTCTGTTCTAAAGGATCATACATAAGATTATACTGTAAAATTTTGTTTGATTGTGAACTATGAATCCAAACTGGTTTCAAACTGAATGCGATAAGCAGTGCTTTAGATAAACAGTACTTCTTTGGATGAGTAGATGCCTAAGCAGAGATAAACACAGGCAGGAATGCTTGAAAAAAACTGACAATAAGACCTTGTATCATTCTCCAATTATCAATGAATTTTAGGCTGCACATCTAAATCTCCAGTCCTACTGACAACAAAAACGTCCTGCTTCTTTCTAAGATCAGAATCTAGATTTCCCATTTAGAAGATTTTAAAAGGTGCAGGGTTCCCTATTCAGTTACAGGTAGATCAGCAATCTCTTCAGATGCCAGCACTGTAGCATAACTTTGAGTGACGTTGGAGATGAAAGATCTGTGTCCATTTCAAAAGCATATTCAGTTGGTTTAATGGGAGGATGAAATTAGTGTGTTTTAAAAGGGATCAGCTAACTCACTCAACTAAATTCCAGTGTGTTACATTTATTGAGAAGTAGAAATAAAGCTAAACTAGTTGTGGTACTTAAACCAAGCTAATTGATTCATTTGGATACATAGTCATCCAATGTATCCAAGAACTGAAAAGAAAAGACTTCTCTGTTATAGAACTCACTACCAGGATATAAAGACGAAGAACATAACTCACAAACTCTTGATTGTGGTGGTGAGCTAACACCCTTTGACTTTTGCTTGGTTAGTCCAGAAGAATTCAGTCAGAGAATGAAGTCCTTACTAATAGGCTCCTTGTGCAAAGGCCAATAGCTTACTAGATGTTTCCTGGAGAAAAGAGATTCTTGTAAAGAATATTTGTTTGTACTCTGGGTCATATAGACAACACAGTATTTACATATTCATTTATTTTATTAATTTTACTGGGCTCATGAGCCACTCCAGTTGAAGCCAGCTCTCAGATACATTCAGTGGCAAATCCCATTACTCATCACATTTTTGTGTACATTTTTAAGCATATATTCACATCTACAGTGTATTTATTTTATTTTAAATTTCATAAATATACCCTAAAATGTAGTGATTGCAGCTTTGGTCATTCCAAACATAAGAATTTCCCCATTGCTAGCATCATGGAATCTTGAAAGTATGGTCTTTTGAACATTCCCATATAGAGTTTTGGATATATTTAAGTGGTAAAAAAGAAATGAAAAAACTATTTCACTTTGGACTATTGAAGTGTTCTCAACAGTGGTGGGATTCAAATTTTTTTACTACTGGTTCTGTGGGCATGGCTTGGTGGGTGTGGTAGAGGAAGGATACTGTGAAATCTCCAGTCAGAGGTGGTATTTGCTGGTTCTCTGAACTACTCAAAATTTCCACTACTGGTTCTCCAAAACTGGTCAGAACCTGCTGAATACCACCTCTGGTTCTCAACCTCTAATAAAAATCAAGAAAATGCATGCACATAATTCTAATTATATTTATAATTAATTATTATTCCAAACTAAGTTCCATACTGTGGCTTAATTAATGAAGTCAGATATTTCAAACACTGTAAAACTTTGGGCTGTGCCCAAAGATTTGAACCAGAAGTTGTGCTTTGGGATGCCAGATGGTGCAAAAGCACCACCTGTTTGTCCCGAAAATATTTGGAAGTATGCATTTATTTATTACTTCCATTTATGTAGTTTAATTCATATAGATTTAAATATTTTAAATCAGATCAGCCCAAATTAAGTTTTTTGTACTTTCATATTTATTTGCATTTATGTCAAGTTAATAATACATCATTTCACAGGCCAAATTATGAGGCAATCTAAGGGAGATCAAAGATGGGAAACAAGTCTAGAAACAAGTTAGAATCAAGGCTAGGTTATTGGAATGTGAATCACAATAGACAAAGCAGCATAAATTTACTGAAATTAATATGAAAACAAATGTAGGACAAATTAATTAGCTGGTGATATGAATGGCTAAACAGTAATTGAATGTTTAAAATTACAATGTAAGGAAGAGCTACATCAGTTCATTCGGGGTATTTATTTTACATTGTTTTGAAATTCTGAAGAAATGATCATATTGCAGTCAGAGATGGGATTCAGCCAGTTCGTACCGGTTCAAGCAAACAGATTTTTAACTTTTTGCCCAGTTCGGAGAACCAGCTAATCCCACCACTGGTTGGCTCCGGCTGCCCCACCTCTTCCAAGGGTCCCAGCCACTCCTTATCTTGCCTCACCCACCTTGGCTGCAGCATAGCAGCAGCTGCCCTCTGGCTCCCTCACTTGCTGGCTCACTTGCCTTGACCACGTGGCCCAGCCCACTTGCCTGCCTTCTCCCCCACCTCCCACATGGCCCAGCTCCCTGCCTTCCTGGTAAGCCTTTCTTCATCTCTTTGTTGGCCCAAATGGCCTGCTGCCACCTCTTTGCCACCCTGAACCACTGCCACTTTGCCAACCCAAACTGCTACCACCACTACCTTTTTGCTGGCCACCTCCTCTTTGCCTCTTTGCAACTCAGAATATGAAAACACTGTATCTTGACATCTTGGGCATCAGTAAAATTATCCAGATTGATTTGACATTTTTAGTCAGGATATCACATTATTTATTCCTCAGGGCATTGAACATAATCAAAGAAGAAACAATATTTTATATTTAGGAATATCCTGTTTCTCCAACAATACGGCCTCCACCAATAGGAAGTCCCAGCATGTTTTATAGGCATGAAATGAAATTAAGCCCCTCCCCTCAAATTAAGGCCTATATTAAAACATGCGAAATGGGGGGGAATGGGGGGGGGGCTTGCCGTTAGGAAGTACTTTTGTTGCATACCCGGATATGGTGCTGCCTGCATTGACCCCGATACAAAGTGTCCCACCAACACCGAGTTCAACATCCAAGCCATCACAGCCCGCCCGAAGATGCAAGGGAGGGGGAATTAAGTCACCCCCAAAAAGACGGCCTAGCCATTTTTTCAGGGCTCAAAAAAAAATAAGACTCAGCCTTATTATATGAGAAACATGGTAGTATAGTTTGGCTACAATGCAATACATGGTTAAATGCAATAAATGACCAAATAATATCGATTAGATTTTGTGGGTAGCTCTTTAAGATGAACATTATCCAAATTTATGCTCCCGCCACTGATGCAGAAGAAGAGTTTTATGATCAAATTCAATTTGAAATTGACAGAACATAAAAGCAAGATATGCTACTTGTGAGTGGAGATTGGAATGCCCAAGTTGGAAATATTAAGGGAGGAGGTAAATGTAGTCAGAATGTATGATGTAGGGAACTTAAAAAAAGCAGGAGAACAACTTACCAATTTCTATCATTCCAATATTTTCCTCATAGCTTACGCTGTCATCAAACAACCCGTATGCTTGGACATCTCCATATGGAGTGCATAAAATCAAATCAAATCATCCATATAACCCTTAATTCCTTTGCCACTTCAAGAATGGCCCTTCTTAAGACATATTTTTTTAATTGTTCATCTTATCAATTAGCTGATGCCTCTTTGCCACCCTGAACCAGATTAGAGTAAATATCTATGGAGATTCTCAGCCATCCAGGTCATGGCTGTCCTAATCTACATTAAGACTGAACAGCCCTGTCTCAACAGAGAGGGAGGGATATGACACTCCCTATCTCTGTTTACAGCACAGTCCTTTCAACAGTCCCAAGAAGACTCCACATCCATTTGCACTATTCAGATGAACCTGAGGGCACAGATAAACCTCCAGTGAACTCAACAACTTTCAGAATGAGTGCTAATGGCCAGATGACAGCAAGTAATATACATCCTTCCATCCTCCACCATTCAGTCAGAACTGAAGAAGCTGCTTTAATGAGAAGCAAAATGTCTTCAAGGGGGGGGAGTTCATTTGCCTTTTGAAAAAGCACTTGGGTTCATAGTAAATGGCAATCTTTGATGATAAAGGGGACTTGGAGGGTAGCCAGCTCAGCACACTCTCTTTGTTGATGGCTGGCCACACCTGCCTCCATGTATCTCTTTGGAATTTTTTTTTTTTTCAAAAATTAACTTTTTATCCCTTCTCTCCTTTCACCTTCATTTTGTCTAACATTATTATTTTGGATTGTAATTCTGCAGATGATGGGAAATACCCAGGCAAGCAGGAGGACTCAAGCAGGGAGTTAGCCTTAAATTGTTGCACAGCCAGAAGAGACCCAGTACTTACCTGCCTAATCCACATGGAATCTCTGTCTGTTCCCTAGAGAAGACAAGCAATCTAGGGAGATTCCTCTATTATAGGCAGAATAAAATAAAGTAGCTAGTTTGAATTCTACATGTGTGGATCTGGTTGCTTGTGCCTAACACCAAGTAGGTTCTGCTTATTTAGAATATTTACCAAAAAGTGCTGCATGATGAATATTATTTACTACTTTTGATTAATAATTTCAAATGTATAAAGATTTAAATTTGGTTTAAATGCTTTCCATGCTGGCTTCAGGTCACCAATGCAGCGCTAGCATAACTCTTTGCTACAGGCTATTCTCCCTGACCAAAAAGCTCTGTGTGAAGGTAGATCAATGCAATGAGAGGAAGAGTGATAGGAAGAGTGAATGCCCAAGTCATTACAGATTCACCAGAAATAAATTTTGCCAACATTTAAGACCTATTTATCTTCTCAAAGACATACTCAATTACTGAGAATAGCCATAACAGAATCCAAATGACAGGAATGAGAATTAAGAATCCTGATATTCACATTTAACCCCTTGCATGCTGTGGATTAAAAATTCCTAATGTGGAACTTGGACTTAAGTACTTATATGGATTCCAAAGTAGTTTCTTTACAAACCATAAAACAGAAGAGAGTATTGCTCATCTTTTATATAATAATTAAGATGACATTTCTAAAGCATCAAAACCTCATTAGGTTGTGAAGTACAGGTTACATATGTGACAAAAAGAAGATTCTGAGCAAATTCTTGGAGTATGCTCCAAGTATATTAACATAATTGCTTGAGTGGATTGACATACTAGGTTATCAAGACAAAACATGCAAAAATGAAGAAGCAGGAACCCAAGTATGACATCTTGCAAAAGTTCCTTCATATGGGTGGTGGTGGTTCTGGGCTTAATTTAGAAAAGCTGAGGTTATTCAATTAAAAACAATGCTTTGAGTTTGCACTAACCAAAAGCCTATTCTCCTTAGAGCTGCTCGGAGCATCCAGAGAATGGGTGGTGCTTCCGTCTCTGCTGTTGTAGGCTGAGCTAAATTCCTGAAGGAACGCTCCTCCTTCCATCACATGACTCCATTATAGCGTTCCCCAGTTTTATGCTAAGCCTCTCGCAGAGTAGGCAGTGTTTTCGAGTGCTCTTGGCTGTCTCAGCAAAGCCTTATTTTGACTCCTATATTTCCTCTCACCAGGTTGTATTAGTTTATTTCCTCTCTTAGCCCTGCACAGTTGGTTTTTGATTTTAGATTCCCCTGGGAAGCCCTCCCGGCCCCAGGGGGTACCAGGGGGAAGGTTAGCAAACCTTACAAGCTACTCCCCCCACCCCTTCCTCATTGCCGTTTCTGCCGTTTTTTCCTCTTGATCCACATTGCTTTATTAGATGCTACGTTTCACTCTGTTCCTCCCCCCCACCGAACGCCGCTTTTCCTTTGTTCTGAAGCTTACTTGCCTCCTTTCTTCCTGTGTTCCTCTTGGGGACCTCGGATTGCCTCTGGACAGTCTCTTGCCACTGCTGACAGAGCCCTGTAAGTCCATGTCGCAGGCGGCCGCCATTTTAAGCGCCACCTCATGGCCGGGCACCATTTTGATTTCCTTATCTCTCTGATCGTTGCAGCGTGCCACATTAAAGCAGCAGGACCCGTAGGCCTGCTCGGAGTTTATTAAAGCCTAAAGTTGCTGTGTGTTGGAGGCTCCCTGCCTCTGTTTTGTTGGCTTCTCCTGCAGCCGGCCATAGCTGGCGTGGTCTACCTCTCACCAATTCCACCCAGTTCTGCCTGGGAAGGCAGTCGGGTATAGGCCTAGGGGCTTTCTCGCCTTAAGGCCTCTGGCGTACCTAGGTCGCTTGGATCGGTTTTCTGGTATATAAAAAAAAGAAAGAAAGAAAGAAAACAATAACAACAAGACCAGAGGTAAATAAAAACTTCTGGTTTGTCGGCTTCGCCAGCGGCAGGGTTTCGCGATCCTGCGCGATCCCTGCCGCGCTAACCGTTTTGGTGCCTCCGATCCAGACGGGTTTGGAGGCTAAGGCTGCCTTGCAGAGGCAGCCGAAGATAGGGGGAGTTGGTGAGGGGTTTGGGGGTGTTGCAGACCCCCTCCCCAGCCAGCAAAACCCCCTTTTCTCAAGGCGGTCGAGCTGCGGTCTGCAATGGCCACCACAAAGAAGCCGGCAGCTGGGTAAGACTGAGCAGGAGGAAGAGGGGAGAAAGTTTACAAGAGAAAGTTTTTTGGCTGATCCAGGACTTTAAGAGGCGTTTAATCCTGAGAACTATGACTTTTTGAAAAATACTTTGTTTCCAGAGGAGGATTTCAAGCAGCAAAATTGAGGTGCTGAAAGGAAAGTTTACTCTCCTTCCCTATGGAATCAACAAATGGCCATTGAGAAACCTGTTGTTTTTTATAAAAGGTAAAAACTTGGCTTCTTGTTATAAGTGGGAAGGGAGAGGACAAAAAAAATATTAAGATCTTGCTGGAGGAGATGCCTTGAAGAACTTGAGACTAGAAATTGATTGTAACAAGGCTGTAAAATACAGATTGGGCTTTTTTTCTTTTCCCTTTTACTGATTCCACCCCAGGAAGAGAAAGTGAGAACTTTGTGCGTTGTTTGGACTGATTGATGTCTCTGGGACTTTGAGGAATTGTTTTAACTTTTGAAACATTTTGGTTGCTCTAAGAAGAATAAAGAATGGCTTTATCTGATGATGAACTTAGAAAGGAATATCAAAAAAGTAAGGATGCTGTGAAAGAAGCTTTCCTTTCTTTAGAAATGGCGCTTGCTAATTATCAGCAAACACAACAACAGATGGAGGAAATAGAAGGAGAAGAAGAAAAAGAAGAAGAAGACGCCATCTTCAGTGAATCTAAAAAATTAATTAAGAGAGAAAGGAGAAAGAAAGGAAGGAAAATGAAGGACTTAAGACTTAAAAAAAAACACTTAAGAAAGGAAAAAAATAAGATGCAAAACCAACTTAATGTTACTGAGCAAAAGGAGAAAGGATTACAACAGAGAGGGAAAGCTAAAAAGGCGGAGGTTAGTGGGGGGGGGGGGTTAAAAAGGCCAGGGGGGATAAGAAAGGAAGGGAAAAGGGAGGGAAAAGCCACAAAGGTATGAAACAAGATGGGAAAAAATGATTTTTTTAGGGATAAAGGGTAAGGTACA
This sequence comes from Hydrophis major, assembly GCA_033807585.1. NCBI lineage: Eukaryota > Metazoa > Chordata > Lepidosauria > Squamata > Elapidae > Hydrophis > Hydrophis major. The sequence continues at coordinate 281,123,323 of CM066328.1, forward strand.
ATTTCTTTAAAAAAGAAGATTCTGCAAGGTACATAAGATGGTACTGTGTATTAGAAATAGAAAACTAGAATGTTATAAGAATTAATAAAAGATTAAAATATTGAAATGTTTAGTAATGACAGATTTTAAAATTTAATAAAATTGTAGCACTTGTTTTTTGAAATAGACAATTGGAATGTTATAAGATTTGATATTTAGATTTATTATCTAATATTAATTATTATGAATTTATTATTTTTTCTCTTTGAAGGTTAGTAGGTAGAATGTACTAAGCAGAATCAGATTGGGTATCAGGCATTATTTTAAATATTAATTTAGGGGGAGGATAGAAAGGCATCATACTCTGATCAGTGATTTCAGGAGAAATTTTTTTATTTTTCTTACTATAGGGAATGAGATAAATGGATAATTTGGAAAAAAATGGACAAAAAATACAAATACAATGATTTAAATTAAAATGAATTAAATAAAACAGAAATAAGAAGAATGAAAAGCGGGGAGAGGTTATATAGAAGATATAGAATGGTAAATAAGATAGGTAATGGTATATAAGATGAGCACGAATTTAATTGAAGTCCATACAAAGAGAGGTAATCTGGGGCCAAACTGCTTTCTTAAAAGAAGTTTTATATTTTTGTGTTTTGTGTATCTATGTTTTGTTTGAGAATTAATAAAACCTCAGAAGAATGTTGGATGAGAATAATGGTAATCAAGTCAGAGAGGAATGAGGATGATGACTACAAACTGGATAAATATAGAAAATAATAATAGTAACAATGAAATTGAATATGAAGAGAGATATAATGAGAAATTTGTTAAGAGATATCTATATGTTTATATTGAAATGGTGTAAAACAGAATTATGTTGCATAAAATAATATTCTACTTGACTTGTAAAATTAATAATGGAAAGAGGTTTTATGTATTTAATGGTTAATGATGGTTTGTTTGTCTTTAAAATCAATAAAATTTGTTCCAAAAAAAAAGGCCAGAGGTAAATAAGAGAGAGAAAAATTTCCTAATTTCACTAAATTTTACAAAAAAAAAAAGTATATATATATATACACACCTACATAATAAATCAATAAAAAAGAGGGAGGGTGTAAAAGGGAGCAGGAGCAGCTTAACTTGGGGTGTAAAAGAATTTCCCAGGGCTCACGGCAGGTCGACTCCTAAGCGCGCCAACCACCTCATATTTGATCTTTATCTTCCTCAATTATCTAAAAATGGCAGAATCCTTCCACAGGCCCTTCTTTGAAGGCCAAATCAAAATCCCACCATCTGCACAGGCAGGCTAAGGATTCCAAAGCCTCTCAGAGGGACGCTTTAAGACGCCACAAGGCCCTGGAAAAAGAAATTGATAGATGCACCAGGCAGGCAAGCACAGTGCCTCCCATACCACCTCCTTCTACCTCTTCTCAACCCCCCCCCCTTTAGTCCATTCCTCCCTATCCAGTTTGACTTGGGGTCCTTACACTATAACGAACCCCCTTCTGACAGAAACATCAGAGGCAGAGATGTCAGAGGATGAGGGTCTCACCCCCGACCAACCCACCTTTGTAGGGCTCTTCAAGCCCCAACTATTCAAATCCCTCCTTCAAAGCCAGGAATATTTTGGGTCTAACAAGTCAGAATCCCTCTGACCCCACTCCTCTTGCTCTGGAAGGTCCAGAGGATTCCATTTTTAAACAGCCTGTTGTGGAGGCCGAGGTCATCCCAACCTCCCCCATCTTCCTTGACCTGATGTCCAAGCAGCTTGCCTCCTCGGCGGCCCCCCCTGCTCCTTTGGCCCATGATAAAAAGTTTTTCAACTTGGCCCCAGAGCTTTCCAACCTATTGGGCACCCCGGAGGTTGATGAACCCATCGTGGGCCTGGCCTCTTCCTCCACCCTCAGTGACCCCCTAGAAGCCCTGAGGCCAGAGGAGAAATGATCGGAGCTGGCATTATGCCGAGCTCATCAGTCAGATGTGTGGGCAATCAGATCGGCCACGGCAGCCTCCTTCTTCATCAGGTCATCCATTCACTGGCTTCGCCAGCTTAAGCAACATGTCCCAGTTTCCAATGTCCAAGCCCATCAGGACATAGCCAAGATCACGGCTGCGGCCGAGTTCTCGGCTGACGCTACCTTTCACTCTGTCAAATTTTCTACCCGTGCCATCTCTTCCCATGTCTCTGCCCCCATCTGCTCTGGCTAAAGCACTGGCAGGCAGACCTCAAGAATAAAGTGCTCCAGGCATTCCAGATAAGCTCCAGACTTAATTCCCATTGGCGGGCGCCTTAAAGCCTTCGCCAACCAGTGGGACTCCTCCACTTCTGATGCCTGGGTTAGGGACACCATCAGGTTTGGCCTTGCCCTCGAATTCCAAACTGCCCCCCCCCCGAGTTTTTCATGCCATGTCCCCTCTCCAAGAACCATTCCAAGCGCAACCTCATGGACTCAGCAATTCAGTACCCGCTTGACATACAGGCCATCCAGCCATTTCCTCTATCTCAAAGAGGACAGGGATTCTACTCCCACTTATTTGTGGTTCCCAAACACTCCGGGGGATGGAGAGCAATTCTGGATTTAAAGCGGCTTAACCACCATCTCGTATACCGCAAATTCAAAATGAACACGTTGCAATCCATCCTCCTGGGTGTTAGACAGGGGGATTGGTTGTCATCCATTGACCTCTCTGAGACATACCTACACATCCCGATCCGGCCCTCTCATTCCAAATTTCTGTGCTTCTGCTACAATAACCTCCACTTTCAATATGTGGTGCTCCCATTTGAGTTGGCCTTTGCCCCCAGAACCTTTACCAATGTCCTGGCTGCTCTAGCTGCCCACCTCAGATCCCTCCCAGTGCGACTACACTGTTACCTGGATGACATCCTCATCCTTTCCCCTTCCAGGGAACAAGCAATGAGGGACATCCAAATCACTCTGACCTCTCTCCAGGAACATGGGTTCATCATCAATTGGAAGAAAAGCCAATTATCCCTTTCCACCAGGATAACCCACCTGGGGACGGTAATAGACTCTGTGAAAGGGAGGGTGTTCCTCTCTCCGGAGAGAATCCTCAGCATCCAACAATCAGTCAGACACATCAGACCCCTTAAAAGGGTTTCCCTTTTAGAGCTAACCCAGTTATTAGGTAAAATGATATCTTGTATTTCCATTATTCCCTGGGCCCATTTCCACTCCAGATCCCTCCAGTGGTTTCTGCTCCCGTACTAGAGAACCGGATCAAGCAACTCAAAGTGCAAGGTCAAGCTCTCACTAAGGGTGCTCACCTCCCTCCTTTGGTGGAGCAGAGTGTCTATCAACAAGGGTTGCCCCCTCAAGGACCCCCCAAGACTCACCGTTACCACAGACGCCAGTCTGTCCGGATGGGGCACTCACCTACAGTCCCTTACAGCACAGGGCAGATGGTCAGCAACAGAGAAACAGTGCAACATAAATTGGTTGGAGCTTTGCGCCATCCATCTGGCTGTCCGTCGTTTCCTCCCCCAGGTCCACGGCTGCCACGTTCTCATCCTCACCGACAACATCACGGCCAAAGCTCACATCAACAAGCAGGGGGGTACTCAGTCATCACGTCTAATGAGGGGGCCGAGCACCTCTGTCAGTGGGCGGAGTCTCACGTCCTTTCCCTCAGGGTGGACCACATCTCGGGCATCTCCAGCACCCGAGCAGACTGGTTGAGCAGGGCCACCATAGACCAGTCGGAGTGGCGTCTCCACCCATCTCTATTCAGGGAGGCGACATCCATATTCGGTCTACCAGTAGTAGACCTGTTTGCCTCCCCCCTCAATACCCAACTTCCAAGGTTCATTTCGAGATTCCGATCCCCAGGGGCAGAGGACCACAACGCCCTTTGGTGTCCGTGGCCCCCGGACCTCCTTTATGCCTTCCCTCCTCTGGCGCTGGTGCCCATAGTCCTTCAAAAGGTACTCCACGAGAAGGCGGATCTGCTCCTTGTAGCTCCTTATTGGCCCCGTCGCCCTTGGTTCACGGACCTTCGCAGCTTATCAGTAGCCCCTCCCTGGAGGATCCCAGCAGACAGAATCTCTCTGTCTCAAGGTCCCCTCCTCCACCAGAACCCCCATGGCTTCAACTAGCTATTTGGAGGTTGAGCGGGAACGTTTGAAGAGGGAAAACCTCTAACAAGGTCATTGATACCATTTTAGCAGCCAGGCGACCCTCAACCACAAGGATTTATGATGCCACCTGGGCCATTTTGCGTAAATGGTGTGTCAAACTTCTCATTGACCCAACAGCCCCCTCCATTGCTCAAGGAGGGTCTCAGCATTTCTCCAGGAGGGTCTCAGCAAGAGACTATCCCCCAATACACTAAGACATCAGGTAGCAGCCTTATCCACAGTCATCCACTGAAAAGAGGCCAGTTCCCTCTCTCACCATCCCCGTATTTGTGCCTTCCTGAAAGGGGCCACAAATCTACATCCTCCATCCCTCCACCGGTACCCAACTTGGGACCTCAATAAGGTTCTTACTTCCCTCACAAAACCACCCTTTGAACCCCTGAGAGAGGTCTCTCTTCAGTTCCTAGCCTTCAAAGTAGTTTTCCTGGTAGCGATCACTTCAGCCCGTAGGATATCAGAGATCACTGCACTGTCAGTTAAAGAAAAGTAAAAGACTTTTGCGTATTCCATCCCGACCGGGTGGTCCTCCAGCTTGACCCTTCCTTCTTGCCCAAGATTAATTTGGTTTTCCACAGGACCCAGGAACTTATCCTCCCCAATTTTTGCCCCAGGCCAACTCATGAAATGGAGAGATTATGGCACACCCTGGATGTCCAACGTGCCTTACGGTTTTACATTAAATGCACTGAGCCCTTCCGTAAGTCTGAGGCCTTGTTTATATCCTTCCAACCAAAGTCACAAGGGCTCAAGGTACCCCCAACCACCATAGGCCATTGGATAAGGGCGGCCATCGCCCAGGTGTACCAGGCTCAGGCCCTTCAGGTACCCAGGGGCATCACGGCTCACTCCACTAGGAGTGCAGCAACTTCAGCTGCCTGGGCTACCCAGGCTCCAATACTCGACATTTGCCGGGCAGCTACGTGGGCCTCCCCATCACCCTTCATCAGACGTTACAAGATTGAGAGGTATGCCTCAGCTGAGTTTCTTTCAGTAGAGGGGTTCTTCAGAGGGTTCTCAGGGAACCCAAGGGGACCACAGACCAGACGGCGCCCCTCCCGTAGGACAGGCCCAGCTTTGGTATGTCCCATTCTCAGGATGCTCCGAGCAGCTCTAAGGAGAATGGGCGTTGGTTCTTACCTGACATGCCATTTTTCTTCGAGCTGCGAGGAGCATCCAGCCCCTCCCTTTTCTTTCACCGTCTGGTGGGTTCTTGTTTCGGCCAAGGAACCTTAAGTATAGTAAGATGAGAGCACAAATTCTGTTTCCTCTCGCCTTCGCGTAAACTGGGGAACGCTGTAATGGAGTCACATGATGGAAGGAGGAGCGTTCCTCAGGAATTTAGCCCAGCCTACAACAGCAGAGATGGAAGTACCACCCACTCTCTAGATGCTCCTCGTTGCTCAAAGAGAAATGGCATGTCAGGTAAGAACCAACACCCATTCTACCTTGTAATGCTGAATGTCTGGGGTGAAATCCATGCATCAAACTAATAAAGAAAAGACACTCTGCATATGTGTAGATCAGTGGTGGTATGCTGCCAGTTTGCACCAGTTCTAGCGATCTGGTAGCGCCAGTCAGCAGTTGGCCTCACCCACCCACCCCTGCCCTTTCCTGTCCTATATTTCCTTTGTCGCTCAGTTTCCTTTGTCGCCCAGTTTCCTTTGTCGCTCAGTTTGTAGCTCAGCTGATTCTTGTGCACCTCAGCTGTTTTATTTATGGTAAGGTAAGTTTTCAGTCTTAAAATTGCCTGTTTTAAATCGCTCCCCGTGCATGAAGCATGAACCCACAGAACTGATAGTAAAAAAGTTTGAATCCCACCACTGGTGTAGAAAATCAAATGATGCCATTGTTTCATCAACTCCAAAGCTGTTTCAGCTGTTTGTTTCTATGTTGTCAGGAGGAAAATTAAATACATCTAAGTCACACTGCAGGTGGAGAGGGACAATCCATTTCCCCATTCCCACCCCCACCCAAAATAAAGGATTTAAGGGGAAAAACCACACACACATTTAAATCTAAAAGCTCCAGTCCAATTTTGCTTTCCCTCCACACAACAGTGATCATACATTTAAAAGTATAGAATAAAATAAGAGTTGGAAGGGACCTTGGAGGTCTTCTAGTCCAAGCCACTGCTTAGGCAGGAAATTCTATAGCATTTCAGACAAAATATTGTCCAAGCTCTTCTTAAAAACTTCCTGTGTTGGAGCATTCACAACTTCTGGAGGCAAGTTGCTCCACTGATAAATTGTTCTAACTGTCAGGAAATTTCTTCTTAGTTCGAGGTTGCTTCTCTCTATTCTCTCTATAACACCTTCATTTTTTATTGATGATCAGCTTCAAATGTGACACTCTCTTTCCACCCCAACAGAGTAGATATTTTCTCCTGTCTCTATTTCTAACAAAATCAATCACCTCCAGCAGTTTTTCACTTTAGGAAGAAAAACCCTGGGAAACTACAATCCCATAAACCTTTCCCTCTGGATAAAAAGGCAGCTCGGAGTAGATAGCACTGAACTGGAAAGCACCCATGATATATTCAGGGACAGACTTTGGAGTATTTCTACGCTGAAGTTATTTATCTGTTTGTTTATAAAGTTTGTACTTTGCTCTATATGAGAAGTCTGCAACCTTAAACACTCAAAGAGCCATTTGGACCCATTTCCCACAAAAAAGAGAACACTGGGAGCCAATAATTTAACAACTGGTGCGACTGAGTGTGTGTGGCCAACTCGACATTGCTCACTCTCACCCAGTCACCTCCTGCTTTGGAATATGGAACGAGTCTCCATCCCCCACCATCACCCTTACCTTCTCAGGACAGGCAAGAAATGACAGGGAGGAGAGGGGTGGGGCCAGCCAGTGGTGGGATCAACTGACAGGGAGCTGCAGCAAAGGGCCAAAAGAGCCACATGTGGCTCCAGAGCTGCAGGTTGCAGACCCTGCTCTATATCAACAAACCAGACTATAATCTCTGTCAGTTGATCTTCTTACAACCTGATCCATAGCCTCTTCAGGCTTTCAGTTAATTAGCACTAAAAAAGAGAATAATTTCCATGTTTGCCCACTCTGCAAATCATTTTGTGCCTGTTTATTGTTTCATGCCTCGATCTGTGGCATCTTATATGAAGCGTAGAACATAAACGTATGTTCCCGAACTATAATATGACTGAATTCCAATGAGGAATCTCATTCTCCATCTGCCAGGGATGCAAGGTAACATTTTATGAAATCTGGAAAGAAGCTCGAAATGGCATCCCATGCTAGCATATGCACATAACTCTGTCTATATACATATATACCAGCTTGGCCTCAGTAGTCTCTAACTGTATTGCAAAAATTGCCCTTGAAGATAGCTGGATTTAGAGTTTTCTGATTAAAGTCAGCGCAGTCTGTTTGGTTAAAGGTGGTCAAGATTTTTGTACCCACTTAAATGGTGGTGCATTTCAAGAAATATCCAGACCATTTTTTTTTTCTGTTGTCTTATTTGCTTTAATAAAAAAAACTATATACTAAGAAAAAATAAATCCACAGATAATACAGATTGGTATCTAACTAGTCTCTATAAAGTTCCCCTAAAATTCATTTGATGTCTACAGTTCATTAACAAGAAGCTGGAAATACAGAGTGAAATAAGGACAAGGTATGAAATAACCTCTTTTCTTGAATTTATAATGGAAACTTCTTCACTCTTAGATCTTCCTATTCTACCCATAAGATGATGAACAGATATCTTCTTGAAAAACATTCTACATATTCTTCGGAAACTACACTATCTCTCCAAGCTCCATGATATTGGCTAGGTCCTCTTGGTTATTTAATCCTATATAGAATTCTTCCTAGACAGTGAGTAGACCAGATGACTTTCTTGAATATCATCTGAGCCTAACACAACATTTTCATATATTAATGAACTTGTGACAAAGATTCAGCCTTGGTATTCTGCAGGTTTCCTTGTGATATTTTATCAGTGAGATAACCAACTCTAGTGATGAGCAAATCTTGACATATTCCTGGTACTCCACAAAAAATTAATCTGTGGATGAGCTGGAATGTCATTGTGTTTGGGAAATGAAGTTTATGCGGAGAGTATAGCTAATTTATATTCATTAGGATGACAAGATTAAACCTTTTCCCCCACCAAATCCTACAGAGAAAATGATTCCCTGTGTGTCTGTGTGTAAGAAAAAGTGTGTGAGAAAGAGTTGTACAAGGTACGTTTTTCAACTCAGGTGACTTGGTCATTTTTCATTTACATATTACTTAACTTTGTCTAGTGAAATTTATATCCATCTCAAATGAAGAAATCAAGGGTTGAAGAATTTAATCATATTAACCAAGATTTTTCAAATCCCTATTTCAGGCTGAACCCTCTCCCCTGGTTTTTGTTTTGTTTTGTTTTGTTTGCTATCTTGTAATAGTCATTACAAACTATTTCTTGAAAACACTTGTCACTATTGATTTTACCACTGTTATCATGCTCACTTAACAGCTATCAAACTGAACTATATCTTTCATTTGAACTTAGAGCAGTTAAAAAGGTATGAGCTTTCCAGGATGTTCTTGATTTCTTGTCCAATCATTCTTCAAATAAGGAATTTATTCAAGAACAGCCGAGTTAATATGCATACAATTAATCAGCTCTCATTAACAAGTTTTAACAACTACCAACATCTGGCCAATCTTGTCTGGGTTCAAAAATTAGGCAGAATCAGACCTGGTTACTACCTACTGTAGATAGGACAACTCTAAGGAATATAGATAGCATTGCAGGACTGAGAGAGTCATGAAAGCATCCAAAAAGATAAACCACTTCCTTATTATTGACAAGAAATTTTCAGGGATATCTCCATGAAATCACCAAGAATGTATTTCAAATTAAAGCCAACTTTATACTGTAGAAACTAAAGAAATAAAAAGAAGTGCAGAATACAGCATTTATTTTTTTACAAGAAGGAGTGGTCACTTATTCTTTTGCATAAAGATATTGAAATTAAACATTAAAAAATATGAGGAATCCCTGGTAAAAATCTCAAAAATTGAAAATTATTTTCTACTATGAATAAACAAAAGCACCATTTCTTGGTTCTGCCTTTAGTCCTCTTCATTTTCTTGCAAATAGAATTATGGAAAATAGAAAATGCATATTGTTATGAACTAATAAAAGTGCTTAAATATAGTTTTATCAAAGCTTAAAGAAAAAGCAGGGTTCTAATCCTGCACTTCTGATTGGCCAATAACAGCGATATTGGATTGGTCCGTTCTGGAGAATCTGATTGGCTGTTAACGAACCACTCTCATTGGTTCAAGGGTTTAATACTCCCATGTTCTCATTGGTTAATAGGTCAGCAGCCTGCCCTATAAAAGGGTTGCTGCTGCCCCAGGTTTTTGCTCTGTTCATGATGATAAATAAAGAGTTGAAGTTCACTGTTCACTGCCTCGTCTCTGTTCCTTGCACCCATGCGCAGAACTTAACACATATGACTTACAAAGTTTATAGAATTCAGGTAGGTAGGTATGTGTGTGTGTATGTGTGTGTGTGTTTCCTCAGAAATGATTTATTGGAGAAAATATATATAAGACTATATGCCTGAAATTTTAAATACACTTTCTTGCTAATCACTCCCAAGGAATTACTTTATAATTCTTTTAGCCTATTTCACAGTTAATGTGCATGTAATGCAAGTTGCAAATTCTCCTATTTAAATGTCATTTGCGATGAATTTCTTTTTGCATCCAAACTCTCATTCTCATTTACCATAAATAGGACAATTGTCTTGTGGAACATAGCACAAACACATCCACATGCAAAAGCAGAAATGTGTTTCACCTTTTGAATAATAAGTAGCTAATCTCTATCTATTGTTGGGGTGTTCTCATGGAAACTTCAGTTCCCATCTTTTATATGCTCTGGGTTTCTTTTATGCAGTCATGATATGAAGAAAACTTTATAACATGATTCTCCTTATTGGTTTTGATATGTATGTGTTTACATTAAGGCCAAAGGTCATCTCCAGTCCTCTAAATCAGGGGTCGCCAACCTTTTGGATCTCAGGGACCACCAAACTCATACTTTTAAATCCCAAGGACCACTAATATGAATTTTTTTTAAAGCTAATTTAATTTTTTTATGTTAAATATAATATATAATATATAATATAATATAAAATATTATATGTATGTATGTATGTATGTATGTATGTATGTATGTATGTATGTATCGCATTTAGTTTTGTTCGGGTATTTTCCCACATCATTGTAGTTGTGCTTTTAAAGTTGTAGCAACGTTTCAGCAGAATCTCATCTGCCATCATCAGGCTTCTGAATAGTGTTTGTCTATACAGAAGCCTGATGATGGCAGATGAGATTCTGCCGAAACGTCGCTACAACTTTAAAAGCACAACTATAATGACGTGGGAAAATACCCGAACAAAGCTGAAATATAAATATCCTCAAAAACTTAAGAAAACATATGTGTGTGTGTAAACACACACACACACACAAACACACACACACACACACACACACACACACACACACACACACACATATATATATATATATATATATATATATATATATATATATATATATATATATATATATATCTGGCATTCAGCTTTGTTCGGGTATTTTCCCACGTGGTGCTTTTAAAGTTGTAGCAACGTTTCAGCAGAATCTCATCTGCCATCATCAGGCTTCTGTATGGTGTTTGTGAGTCAGACTTTTACAGTGGTTTCAGATTTAAATTTGGGGCAGCCTATTGCTGTGTCAGAATGGTTTTTTCTTCCTCCTGATTGGTTGAGAGTCTTGGTCTGTGTTTATTGGTCTTGGAGTTTGCTGTGTTCTGCTACTAGTATCTTCTGTCTGTTTTTTGGGGGGGGGGCTCTTTTTGTATTTTGATTGGCTGGCAACATTGTGTTACTTTATTGGAGGCCTTTAGTGCAGCTTGGCTTTGGGTAAATGGACGGCTATCATTCGTTAGGAAGCTGGGTTTCATCTGGGTGCCTGGTTGGGGTGTGTTTGAGCTGGAGGTATCAGGGGGGATCTGTTTGTGCCCAGGTGTTTGCCTGGCTTGTGGTGTGGAGATTTTTTTGTTTGTGAGTGCAGGCTTCCAAATGATTGACAGCCTGGTGGAATCATCTCTTCTGTTCATGCTTTCTGGTCTTTTTTTCAATCTCTATGGCTTCTCTGATGATTCTGTGGCTGGGATTTTCTATGGTGGCTAGGGTTTTGGTGCCATTGAAGTTGATGTTATGACCTGTGGCTTCCATGTGTTGGACAAGTGAGGAAGTGTGTTCCAGCTTTTTGACTGCATTTTTGTGTTCATCTAGGCGGGTGCTTATTCTTCTATTGGTCTGTCCAATGTATGTGGCCGGGCATGATGCACAGGGGACTTCATATATGCCTTGGTTTTCCAGGTCAATTTTGTCTTTGGGGTTTCTGAGGATGGCTGCTATTTTTCTGTCTGTTTTGAAGGCAGTCTTGATGTGGTGTCTGTATAGAATCTTACTAATTTTGTCTGTAGTGCCTCTTATGTAGGGCAGGACAGCTGTTCCATGGGTCTGTTCATCTTCTGGGTCTCTATTATGTCTCAGTGTCTTTTTGTGGATCAAGTTGGTGATTTTGCTTTTGTGGAAGCCGTTGGCTGTCAATATTTTAGTCAGGGTGCATAGTTCAGTCTTAATGTGTGTCTTGTCTGCCAGGCGTTTGGTTCTAGTAATTAGTGTTTTAGCCACAGAGTTTATCTGTGCTGGGTGGTGGTGGGATTGGGCATTGAGGGAGCGGTTGGTGTGTATTTTCTTCTGGTATATGGTGTGTCCTAGTGTGCCATCTGTTTTCTTGTAGATTAGTACATCTAGGAATGGTAGTTGTTTGTTTGTTTCTGTTTCCATGGTGAACTTGATTTTGGGGTGTGCGCTGTTTAGGTGTGTTAGGAAGTTGTTTAGGTTTTCTTGTCCATGGGGCCAAATTACAAATGTGTCATCTATATATCTTAACCATAGTTTGCGTTTGAGTATGGCATTAGCCAGGGCTCTGGATTCGAATTCTTCCATGAACAGGTTTGCAATGACAGGTGACAGTGGTGATCCCATGGGGGCTCCTTCAATTTGTTTGTATCTTTGTCCTTTGTATATGAAATATGTGTTGGTTAAGCAGTGTTCTGTTAGTTCCATGAGGTGTTTAGCTGGTTGGTATTTATTTTTGATGATTTCGAGGGTCTCTTTTATCGGGACTTGAGTGAATAGTGAAACCACGTCAAAACTTACAAGCAGATCTTCTTGCTCCACGTGTAGATCTTTGATCATTTCCAAGAAGTGGTATGCGTTTTGTACATGAGAAGCTGCTGTTTCAGCATGGGGCTGTAGCTCTTTTGCTAGGTGTTTATGAAGGTGTCATCTACGTATCTGAGCCAGAGTTTGGGTTTGTGATCATATTTTTCTTGAGCTTGTGTTTCAAAGTGTTCCATGTAGAGGTTAGCGATGACAGGCCAACAACCCAAAATACAATTCACCATGGAAACACCTTCATAAACTGGCCATACAGGAAAGAAAAACTGAACAACTTCCTCACACACCTCAACAGCTTACACCCCAAAATACAATTCACCATGGAAACAGAAGCTAACAACCAACTTCCCTTCCTAGATGTATTGGTATACAAAAAATCCAATGGCTCCCTAGGACACACCATCTACCAGAAGAAAACACATACAAACCGCTATCTACACGCACTCTCACACCACCACCCAGCACAGATCAATTCCGTAGCCGAGACACTCATCTCCAGAACAAAATGCTTAGCCGATGAACAACACCTAGAGACCGAACTACACACTCTCACCAGCGTGCTGACAGCCAATGGATTCCAAAGAAAGAAGATCACCCACCTAATCCAAAAAGAAACCCCAGCCAAAATCCAAGACAAAGAACAAGAGAATGGCAAAGCCCTCCTCCCATATATAAAAGGCACTACGGACAAAATTAGCAAGATCCTCCAAAAACACAACATTAAGACAGCATTCTGCACAAACAGAAAGATATCCACCATCCTAAGAAACCCTAAGGACAAAATCGAGTTAGAAAATCAAGGAGTATACGAAATCCCTTGCACTGCCTGCCCCACCACATACATTGGACAGACTAACAGAAGAATAGGTGCACGCATTGAAGAACATTAGAACTCAATCAAAAAGGAAGAACCGACCTCTTCCCTGGTCCAACACCTCAAAGCCACAGGACATGAGATTGACTTTAAAAATACCAGAACTATCGCCAAAACCGAACACTTCAGCAGCAGAATCATCAGAGAAGCCATAGAGATAGAAAAACGCCCACACAGCATGAATAAACGAGATGATGCCTCCCGCCTACCAGCCATTTGGAAACCCGCCCTCATGAACAGACGCGTACCTAACATGAAGAATGACACCAGACCCACACCCCTGAGAGCCACACAAGATGCCACCACCACACTTCCACGTAGAAAGCAGACTCACATCCACACAGAAGATGAAACACGACCACGGACCAGAAGTCGCACTGCAGCTGCATCACTACCCACCTCAAACCCCTCTGAGCCATACATGAAGCGAACTGACCTCCACCATGAAGATGCAGCACGACCACGAACTCGAAGCCAAACAGCAAGATCACAGCTCAAACCCTCCAGCAACTAAGATTAACCTGAGCACAATCAAGCCCCCACCTGAACAGAACATGCCTCCAGCCAATCAGAACACAAGCAACCCCCCAACCAATCAGAACACAGCCAAACCCCCAACCAATCAGAACACAGCCAAACCCCCAACCAATGAGAACACACCCCCACCCAATCAGAACACAGCCAAGCCCCCACCCAATCAAGTCACACCCCCACTAGGAGTTAAAAGGAAGAAGCAGCTGCAAGCTCACATCACTCTGAGAAGCACAGAGCTGAAGACAAAGCCTGAAGATGATGAATGAGACTTCATCGAAACGTTGCCTAGATACTTCCAATCTTATGCAGGAGAAAACCCGAATAACCAAAGATCCACATACAAATACCCGCGAGAACCTCAGAAAATATATATATATATATATATGTTTTCTTAAGTTTTCGCAGGTACCACCACTGTCACCCGTCATTGCAAACCTGTTCATGGAAGAATTCGAATCCAGAGCCCTGACCAATGCCATCCTCAAACCCAAACTATGGTTAAGATATATCGATGACACATTCGTGATTTGGCCCCATGGACAAGAAAACCTAAACAATTTCCTAACACACACACCTAAACAGTGCACACCCCAAAATCAAGTTCACCATGGAAACAGAAACAAACAAACTACCATTCCTAGATGTACTAATCTACAAAAAAACAGATGGCACACTAGGACACACCATATACCAGAAGAAAACACACACCAACTGCTACCTCAACGCCCAATCCCACCACCACCCAGCACAGATAAACTCCATGGCTAAAACACTAATTACTAGAACCAAACGCCTGGCAGACAAGGCACACATTAAGACTGAACTATGCGCCCTGACAAATATTGACAGCCAACGGCTTTCACAAAAGCAAAATCACCAACTTGATCTACAAAAAGACACTGAGACATAATAGAGACCCAGAAGATGAACAGACCCATGGAACAGCTGTCCTGCCCTACATAAGAGGCACTACAGACAAAATTAGTAAGATACTATACAGACACCACATCAAGACTGCCATCAAAACAGACAGAAAAATAGCAGCCATCCTCAGAAACCCCAAAGACAAAATTGACCTGGAAAACCAAGGCATATACGAAGTCCCCTGTGCATCATGCCCGGCCACATACATTGGACAGACCAATAGAAGAATAAGCACCCGCCTGGATGAACACAAAAATGCAGTCAAAAAGCTGGAACACATTTCCTCACTAGTCCAACACATGGAAGCCACAGGTCATAGCATCAACTTCAATGGCACCAAAACACTAGCCACTATAGAAAATCCCAGCCACAGACTCATCAGAGAAGCCATAGAGATTGAAAAAAGACCAGAAAGCATGAACAGAAGAGATGACTCCACCAGGCTGTCAATCATTTGGAAATCTGCACTCACAAACAAAAAAATCTCCACACCACAAGCCAGGCAAACACCTGGGCACAAATAGATCCCTCCTGATACCTCCAGCTCAAACACACCCCAACCAGGCACCCAGATGAAACCCAGCTTCCTAACTAATGATAGCCGTCCATTTACCCGAAGCCAAGCTGCACTAGAGGCCTCCAATAAAGTAACACAATGTTGCCAGCCAATCAAGATACAAAAAGAGCCAAAAAAACAGACAGAAGATATTAGAAGCAGAACACAGCAAACTCCAAGACCAACAAACACAGACCAAGACTCTCAACCAATCAGGATGAAGAAAAAAAACCATTCTGACACAGCAATAGGCTGCCCCAAATTTAAATCTGAAGCCACTGTAAAAGTCTAACTCACAGACGAACACTATACAGAAGCCTGATGATGACAGATGAGATTCTGCTGAAACGTTGCTACAACTTTAAAAGCACCACTACTATGACGTGGGAAAATACCCGAACAAAGCTGAATGACATACATAATATATATATATATATATATATATATATATATATATATATATATATATATATATATATATATATATATATATATATATATATATATATATGTTTTCTGAGGTTCTCGCGGGTATTTGTATGTGGGTCTTTGGTTAATCGGGTTTTCTCCCACGTAAGATTGGAAGTATCTAGGCAACGTTTCGATGAAGTCTCATTCATCATCTTCAGGCTTGGTCTTCAGCTCTGTGCTTCTCAGAGTGATGTGAGCTTGCAGCTGCTTCTTCCTTTTAACTGCTAGTGGGGGTGTGACTTGATTGGGTGGGGGCTTGGCTGTGTTCTGATTGGGTGGGGGGGTGTTCTCATTGGTTGGGGGTTTGGCTGGGGGTTTGGCCAACCAATCAGAATACAGCCAAACCCCCAACCAATGAGAACACACCCCCACCCAATCAGAACACAGCCAAGCCCCCACCCAAGCAGTTAAAAGGAAGAAGCAGCTGCAAACTCACGTCACTCTGAGAAGCACAGAGCTGAAGACCAAGCCTGAAGATGATGAATGAGACTTCATCGAAACGTTGCCTAGATACTTCCAATCTTACGCGGGAGAGAACCCGAATAACCAAAGATCCATACATACACACACACACACACACACACACACACACACACTTTCCAAAGAAACAGAAGAGCGGGCAGGGTTTGTGTGTGTGTGTGTCTGAGCTGAGGGTCCTCTGCCGCTGGGAGAAGCAGAGGCAGAAAGGTGGCTTTGCCTTGGGGGGCAGCACCCCTTGGCTGCCACTCCAGAGGCTTCTCAGCAGGCATCTGCCTGCAGAAGGACTGCCGCTCTTGGTGATTAATTGGGGGAAGGGAGAGAGTGGGAGCTCCTTTCAGATCCTGGGTGGAGGATTGAGAGGCTCAGATCTGCAGCCGAGGAAAAGCTGGGGAGGGCTCTTCCAGCATCACCTGGAGACAGGCAAGGAACGGTGTCCCTGGGGGCACTTTGCTGCCAAACCCAGCCACAGCCAGTGATTATTTGGGAGTGGGAGGGAGAGAGAAAGCATCTCTCGCATTACCAGGGGAGGAAAGGAGATGAAACAAAGGTCACTCTTTCACTGAGACCTACAAAACACCAATCTACTGTGTTCCAGGAGTTCTTCGAAATCATCAAATGCTCCCACTTGCAGTTCCCACACCTCCTGGCTCAGGTCCCTGAGACGCACGTTCCCACACACAATGGCGGCGGCAACAACAGTCCCCTCTCCCAGCACCTGCTGTCAGCTCTCCCCATTAGATTTCTAGCTTTGAATTGCTCCTAGCTCTCTCTCTTTCTCCCCCCCACCCACCCACCCAAGAAGGAAAGTGCACGCAGTAAAGGAAAGGGAGATGGAGCCTTGCACAGCTATCCCCTTTTTCAGTCTTGCTGCCTCTCCTAACATCGAAGCTTCAGAAACCCAGGCAAAGCCGTGACAGCGGTAGTGCCCTGAGTTGCTTGCTTCTCCACTACTGCCTCCTCCTCCTCCTCCTTCAGCACCACTTCCTTCTCTGGGTAGTGTTGTGTCCGCAAAATGATGCCAGGAGTCGGTGACTTCAAATCATGCTCTTTTATTAAAGTAGGAACCGAACTGGCTCTTCGCAAAAGGTTCGTGGCTTTTATTCTTTCAGCCGCGGCGGCCGCGGCCAATGGCACCACTTTGAATCTCCTGCTCGCCTGACCAATCAGAGTGCCCCGCGCTTTGGCCAATCAAAGCGCGGGGATCTCAAGAATGCTAATTAGGGACAGAACACCCCTCCCCTCTTGGTTCAGTCCTTACATAGCGTAGTCACGTAGGTAGGCAGGGCTCCGTCTGAGCCTACTGGACCTGCGCAGCTCAGTTGTAGGTTGGATCCCGGCCGGTTCGGTCGGGATCTCTGTTGCTCCTGATGCCGTCGTGGGAACCGGCTGGTCGGTCGGGCCGGGCCGCTCTCCGTAGCTCCCTCCTGGGCCTCCCGGGTTGGTTGAGCTGCGGGTTTCGCAGCTCCTGCTCGGTCTTTCCGGGTCGGTCGAGCTGGCCTGGCTGTCTCTTCCTGGCGAGGGGTCGTGATGGCTGCTTTCCGGTAAGTATGGCTGGTTTATTCTTCTTTGGTTTGGGTCCCCTGGGTATTCCCTCCTCCCTTGGTTTGTGTTGTGGGGGTTGGTTTCGCCTGTTTGTGCGTCGGTGGTCTCTTGGTTGGCAGTCCTCGACCTTAATTGGTCGATGTGGCGTTTCCACGGTCGTCCGTCTGCTGTTTGTAGCCGGTACGAGTGTGGGCCTGTTATTTGTGTGATGACGGCCGGTATCCATAGTGGGTCTCCCGTCAGGTTTCTTGCGTATACGGGGTCGCCTGGTGCGAAAGTTCGGTGTTTGCTGTTTGAGTCTGGGGGCTTCTCTGGGTTATACGTGGGGTGTAACCTGTCGAGTGGGGACCTTAATTTCCTCCCCATTAATAGTTTGGTTGGGCTCTTATTCGTTGTGGTATTTGGGGTTATGTGTTGGGTGAAGAGTAGTTTGTTTATTTTCTCCTGGATCTCCCCGTGGTCTATTTTCCAGATGGTTTTCTGAGTGAATTGCACCATCCGTTCCGCCCTACCGTTTGCCGCCGGGTGCGCCGGTGCTGTCAGCGCATGGCGGATGCCCCTTTCCACGAGGAATTTTTCAAATTCCAGCGAGGTGAATTGGGGCCCGTTGTCGGAAACGACGACGTCTGGGAGGCCGTGTGTTGCAAAGAGTTTGCAGAGTTCCTTGATCACGGCCTCCGTGGTTGTTGTCTTCATGTTGCTTACCTCCAGCCAGTTGGAGTAAGCGTCTACTGTTATAAGGAAGGTGTGTCCTTTTGTGGGCCCGGCGAAGTCTATGTGAATCCTAGACCAAGGTCCCCTTGGGGTTTCCCACTCTAAGACGGGTGCTGTGGGTGGGCTTGGCCTAGTTTCCTGGCATCGTTGGCACCTTGCTACCCAGGTCTCAATTTGTTTGTCCATCCCTGGCCACCAAGCGTAACTTCTGGCCAGGGCTTTAGTCCTAACGATGCCAGGGTGCCCCTCGTGTAGCAGTTCCAGAACCTTCCCTTGTAGCTTTTCTGGAATGACCACCCTATCCCCCCATAGTATGCACCCTTTTAATAACGAGAGTTCCGTTTGGCGGTTTCGGAATGTTTTGACGGACTTGTCGTTGTCCCTTTCCGGCCACCCTTTCTCTACCCAATGCAACACCCGCGCCAGACGTTTGTCTTTATTAGTCTCTCGGGCAATGTCTGACGCAGTTATGGGCAGGTTGGGTAGAGTCTCTATGCTGAGGGTGGTCGTCGTGGGTGCTGGGTCAGTGTCAGGTTCCGGTAGCGGCGAGCGGCTTAAGGCGTCTGCATGGGAGATCGTCTTACCCGGTTTGTGTATGAGTCCATAGTTGTAGGCTGCCAGGAACTCGGACCACCTTGTAATTCGGGGAGACAGAATGTTCGGGGTGGCCCGGTTTTCTGCAAGGATTCCCAGCAGTGGCTTGTGGTCGGTTATGATGGTGATTGTCTGGCCGTAGAGATACTCGTGGAATCTTTTTACAGCAGCAACGATAGCCAGAGCCTCTTTGTCCAGCTGGCTATAGTTCTGCTCCGGTTTGGTGAGGGTCCTTGAAAAGAACGCGATGGGCGCTTCTTTTCCGTCGGGGAGGGTATGGCTGAGGACAGCGCCGATGCTGAAAGATGATGCATCGCATGTGACGGCCAGAGGTAGGGTCTCGTTATACTGTATAAGGACGGCGTCCAAAGTGAGGAGGTCCTTTGTTCTTTGGAAGGCGGCTTGCTCGCATTTCCCCCAAGTCCAGGTCGCCGCCTTGTCCAGGAGCCTATGCAAGAGCTCCGCCACCGTCGCCTTTTGGGGCAGGAACACATTGTAAAAGTTAAGTAGCTCCAGGAATGCCTGTAGTTCCGTCTTCGACTTGGGTGTGGGGGCTTCTTTGATGGCCTTGATTTTTTGGTTTGTGGGGTGAATGCCGTGACGATCTAGGAGGTATCCTAGGAATTCTACCCGTTCCGTGTATAATTGGCATTTCTCCCTCTTGACTTTGAGCCCGGTCTCTTTGAATTTGGTTAGGACCTCCCTTAGGCGACCCTCTAGTTCGGCTTGGTTGGTTGCCGACACTAGGATGTCGTCGAAGTAAGGTACCACCCCCTTGATGCCTTGCAATAGTCTTTCCATTAGGCTTTGGAATATTCCCGGTGCCACGCTGACTCTGAATTGGAGTCGGTTGCATTTAAATGCTCCCCGGTGGGTGACTATGGTTTGCGCTTCTGCCATTTGCTCGTCGACTGGCAACTGTTGGTATGCCTGGGCGAGGTCAAGCTTGGCGAAAACCTTGCCCCCTCGCAGTGAGTGCAGTAGATGTTGCACTACTGGGACGGGGTAGGCGCTTTATTGTAGCGCGCCATTTAGGGTGGCCTTATAGTCCCCACAGATCCTCACCGACCCATCGGGCTTGATCGGGCTGACTATGAGGGTCTCCCACCGGGCGTGGTCTATGGGCTGTAGGACCCCTTGCTTGACGAGCTTGTCAATTTGGGTTTAAGTGCGAATGGCACCCGCCTTGGTTTCAGGCGTTTTGGGGGGACGTTTGGGTCTAGGCTGAATGATATAAGGGGCCCTCGGTACTTGCCTAGGTTTCCGTTGAAGACCTCTTGGAATTCCCGGGCCAGTTGCTGCTCCCAGCTGTCGTCGGTGACGTGGTCGACTCCCATTACTGCGATGCCGAGCGTGGCGAACCATTGCAGTTCCAGTAGGCTTGGGCGGTCGCGGTCGACGATTGTCAGGGGAAGCCTTTTGGTGTGCCCTTTATATGTGATGTTGAAGTGTTTGGTTCCGACTACCGGGATGCGGTTTCCCTGGTAGTCCTTTATGATGAGTCTCTGGCTTTCTAGGTTCCTCCTTTGGATGGTAGGCACCAAGCGCTTTATTTCATGCCATGCTATCATGGAGAGGTAGGACCCGGAGTCCACCTCCATTTTGCATGGCTGGCCCTCGATGCCTACCTCCACGTGGACCTTCCGGGCGTCATTGGTTATGGCGTGGCCGATGGTGACCATCTGATGGGTCTCCTCTCTTCGCCGGTTATCGCCACCTCACAGGGATCGTCCATTCCGGTCCCATCTGTTGTCTGAGGGGCGATCTCTGGTCCGGGGTGGTGTGTTCTCTCTCCTCCGGTCGCTCTGGTCCCATCGTGCCGGGCTGCGGTTCTTTTTTAGGCGGCAGACACGGGCGATGTGTCCCTTCTTGTCACAATGCTGGCAGATCGATTCGAAAAACCAGCATTCCGACCTGGGGTGGTCATCGCCGCAACCGGCACAGTTGGTCCTCAACTTACGACCCCGCCGGTTCCATGGGTCGCGGCCTGTCTGGAGGCGATGGATGTCCTCCTCGTCATCGGAAGTGCCCGATGCCGAGTGGAAGTCACCCTGGTGGGTGGTCGTCTCGGGTTGGGCCTCGGCCGACCTCGCCAGGTTGTTGTTTCCGCTGCGGTCCCCAGCGTTCGGTCTGCGCATGCGGTCGGCGGAGGTTTGGGTTGCTTCGGCGGCTGCGGCTGCGGTGAGGGTGTCTGCTAGGCTGATGTTGCCCTTGGCCATCAGCCGGCTCTGGAGTACGGGGTCCCACAAACCGAGCACAATTCTGTCTCGCAGGGCGTCGTTCAGGTTGTCGAATTCGCAGAGCCCCCCTAGGCGCCGTAGCTCGGCGACGAAGTCACTGAAACTCTCACCTGACCATTGGTCCCGACGGTAAAATTCGTTTCGTCGGATCAGGATGGGTACCTCTGGAGCGTAGTGCCGCCGAAGTATTGGCTCGAGGACATCCCAGTCCATCGCGGTCACATCGGCAGGTTTGGCAAGCGCCTTGGCCATCTTGAATACCTCGGTCCCGCAGTGGGTCAGGAAGACGGCGCGCTTCATGGGGCCGGTGGCGTCCTTCAGGTCGCTGCACTCGAGGAACATGCGGAATCGGTCGGAGTACGATTCCCAGTCCTCGGTGGCGGGGTTGAAGGGTGCGTGGGGTGCGATTTTCGCCATCGTGGTGGTTCGTCTGGCTTCCGTTGGACACGTGGTTCGGTTCAGGGTCTGAATCCCACCCTCGTCGCCAGTGTTGTGTCCACGAAATGATGCCAGGAGTCGGTGACTTCAAATCATGCTCTTTTATTAAAGTAGGAACCGAACTGGCTCTTCAGAAAAGGTTCGCGGCTTTTATTCTTTCAGCCACGGCGCCCGCGGCGGCCGCGACCAATGGCACCGCTTTGAATCTCCCGCGAT
The DNA here is from genome assembly GCA_033807585.1 of Hydrophis major. Taxonomy (NCBI): domain Eukaryota; kingdom Metazoa; phylum Chordata; class Lepidosauria; order Squamata; family Elapidae; genus Hydrophis; species Hydrophis major. The sequence goes on from CM066328.1 coordinate 281,145,341, forward strand.
TCGAACAGACCAATCGCGGGAAATTATTGGCGAGCCAATCGGCGCGGCTCGCCTGACCAATCAGAGTGCCCCGTGCTTTGGCCAATCAAAGTGCGGGGATCTCAAGAATGCTAATTAGGGACAGAACACCTAGGGCAATTCTTAACTAACCAAACATGCTAAGGTAACTCAGGATGCCACCGCTGCGGCAGCTTTGCCTGCGTTTCCGAGGCTTCGATGTTGGGAGAGGCAGCAAGGGCTGGAAAAGGGGAGAGATATGCAGGGCTCCATCTCCCTTTCCTTTCCTGCCTGCACATGGGTGGGGAGGGGAGGAAAGAGAGAGAGCCAGAGCAATTCAAAGCTAGAGAACTCATGGGGAACAGCTGACAGCAGGTGCTGGAGGAGGGGACTGCAGTTGGTTGGCGCGTGAATCTCAGGGGCCTGACTCCAGGGTCCCTCGGAGAGCCAGGAGCTGCAAGAACTGCGTGGCCCAGATTAATTGTTTTGGGGGACCATTTCTTCTGCGGCCCACCAAAATTTTTCCATGGCCCACTGGTTGGTGACCGCTCCTCTAAATCTTATCTTACCAAGCGCTCTGCAACATGTGCAAGGTAATTCAAATTCTAAAGTTCGTGTGATAAAAATAAACTTCAGAAAAGTGCAAATCTATTCGGTGACTCCAGAGATAAGAAACTATTCCATCTGGACCGTATGTGAGATACAAATCACCAAGAACCAATTTATCACCACTTAAACTATGCTGCATCCATTGAAATGACAAAGAAAAAAGGGGAAGAGAGGAAATGTTGGAAATAATTGGTGGCTAAGTTCACAAATGTATGATTTGGAACTTGCTATCTCTAAAAACAGCACTAAAAAACTCTGCTGTTAAAGGAAAATGCAAAGTTATGCATTAGAAACCACAACAGCAGAAACAATGGTCTTCTGGATTCACTCAGGTTTAAAGCAGTAACATATATACACACATGCATGCATAATACCTACTCACACCCACCCACGTATAAGAGAATCATAGCATTTTTGAAAGACAACAACTATAAGATGAGAAATAGCATATCTAAAATTGCATCACATGAATAGTTTCTGAACTGGTCCCTGAATGTGGTTAAGCTTCAATATATAGACTTTTAGAATTTTTTTTAATAAAGAATATGGGAGGATACTATATTATGAGTTTGTATCATGCTGTCTTGTACAATGAATGTTTTGTCCTGGAAATGGAATCTGTGCATAGCCCACAAAAAATTCAATATATAATAATCCAGCTGTTATGTATAAGTTGGGCTGACAAAATCAGAAATGAGGAGGTGATAAGCCACCTGTGAAAGCCAAGGGAAATCATCAAAACCATAAAAAAATGGAATATTTTGGACACGTGATGCGACACCCAGAAAAATAATGCATTCTTCACTTAATCTTCCAAGGAAAGATTGAAGGCAAACGAGGTCTAGGCAGAAAAAGAACATCATGGCTTCAGAATCTAAAGAACTGGTTTGAACAAAACTCAATAGCACTTTTTCGTGTGGCTGTTGATAAAAATAGGATTGCCAACATGATCACCAATGTCTGATGATGGATATGGCACAACAAGAAGAAGATGTAATCCAGGAATACAAAAAGCCGGCTTCTTCATCCCTTAATATCCCCAAGCTTCTATCCTCCCCTCCCACTTCTTCACTTATTTATTTATTATATTTATAAGCTTCTCTGTCCATTACTCAACATGAAATAGTGTGGGATTTTTCTTCAGTATAGGGCATGGTTTATGTTTCCTCCTGCCCCCCTCCCCTTTTTTCTTTCTTTCTTTCTTCTGGAAGATATGGAAGAAGAATAAGATATACTTGACATACTTTTGGATTTGTTCTCCAAAATGTTGGATAAAATTGTGTTACTCCAGATGATATCAATTTACAGTATGTATTTATTTAAATAAGATTTTTTTTTCTAGCCAGAAAATAACCTGCATCATTAGATGACCTCTCTCCAAGGAGAGATTATTTGCATGAAATTCACTGTAGAGCAGTTCTATGTCTTTACCAGATGCATTTCTGCTAAAATTATCATGACCACAAAGGCATCTTCCAATCATCTCTAACAGCAAGTTGGTCTAAAGCCTCAGATACCCTGAGCTATTTAAGTTGTAAAAAAACAGCTTGGCCTGCTAATCACAGTAGAACTGTACTGGTATATGTGAGCTATCTGGCAGAATCTTCAAACTTTAAGTTTTCTAGGAATCAAAAACTCTAGGACACCATTCTCAGAAGACAATAAAGAAAAATATAAACAACACAAAAAGGATGCAAAAGCTTCTTCTACAGAAATATAAATCAATCATTCTGTATACAACTTCTTTTAAAATGCAATAGTGTTTATAAGTCTGCATAGTTGAAAGCTACAGTTTTTCAAGGTTTCAAATTTAAAAAAAAAAGGATCTTCAGCCATTGCAAGACTATTAGATAGATACAGATTGTTAAAGCACTAAGCATTCCCAGGAGCGGGAAGGATGGCCAATCCAGGCAACAGACTTGTCCATTTCAGCTTTCATAGAGACAGGATTCTGAAGATAAATAAAATACATGGTTAACATAAAATTGCTTTCAGCCTTCAAGACATTTATTGGGAAGAGGCAGGCAGGAAGGATTTCATATGTTTTAAAAACAGAAAATGCCTAATTTCGAGATGCTTTCACTCTCGATAGGAAGAATGCAAAGTAAAGATAAAACATAACGTAGACCTTGCTTAGCCAGGAATACAAAAAGCCAGCTTCTTCATCCCTTAACATCCCCAAGCTTCTATCCTCCCCTCCCACTTCAAACATTCACAGACTTCACTCTATAAATAATTTCTTAATATAACTGGCCTTGTTCTGCTTCTGCTATTCTACTGCTATTCGATTTAAGCACATGGCTGTAAATCAGCAAACATATTTTCGTTTTGGATAAAATGCATTCGACAAGAAGCAGTTTGCAAATACAAGCAATTCTGCCTTTTTTGTTTGAAAGTATTAACATAAAGTCACTGAAGAGAATGGTTATTCTGGTTAATTTAGAATTCACAAAATTAATAAGACTTGTCCTTGTTTGTTAACTAACAATCTGCAGGCCTGGATTAACTATTAAGCAAAATAAGCATGTATTATTCAAGGCACCTGGAGAAGGAGGGTACCACAAAGTTCTTCCCCACCCAGAAGCTATATGCCCTTAACTCTTTCCCTCTTTCAGCCAAACAAACAAACAAACAAAACCTCCCTGAAGTTTAGTTGGAGTGTTTCTATGATGATGCAAAGGTTAATTTAGTCCAAGTGCGAGGTCCAAGGCTGCTTCTATCCTACTTTCCTTTGGAAGTAATCAGCTTCTTCACACATTATTTATCAAGCTATTAAAAATACCATAAAGCTTATTCTGATTTCAATGGCCTTGTATGACCTGCCCCTGATCAAGACAAAAAAGACATGGATTTGCCAAACATTATTATCTGTTGTGTATGTACCTACATAAATGTACAAATAATGACTGTCATTTACATACAACTGTAAAATACGCCATCCCTCTTTTATGGGAACAGGTGATAGATAGTGATAAATGACTGTGAGGCTGCTTCTCTTCCTCTTTAAGATAATTGGATTTTGACTGGGACACTTCAAACAGAGGCTATATTTAAATAGAAGGCTACTCCTCCTTAATATAGAAGTCGTGGGTACCATAGTCATAGTTTGTTACTTTAGAATTCATAGGAATCCCAAACAGGAGTGGCCCAAATGCCTATCAGCTTGAATATTTTTATTTATTTATTTGGTTTACATGGGTGCCCATCTCAGAGATGCAATTCTGGGTGGCTAAGGACACATAAAAACAATGTTTTAAAAAGTCAACAAAGGATTAAAAATCTTCACAGTTGTCAAAAACAAACCCAATAGGCATTCAACAATGTAATAACTTATCTCATCAGCCATCTTAACCTCCTGACTCCCTTGCCCTGCAGCATATCCATGTCCTAAGCATATTGTGACAAGCTGTCAGGGCTGGGGCCAATCTAATCTTGGAGAATATGATGTTCAAGAGGGTACTGCAACAAGAAAAGATTCATTTCCTATGTCCCATTACATGACATTTATTAACATGAGGCAGTCAGAGCATGCCATCTCTGTTAGACCTAGTGAGATGGATAGAAACAACCATGGAGAGGCAGTTCTATAAATAACCCTGGACCATGCCATGTAGATTTTGTAGATGGCAGCCAGCACCTTGAATTCTACCGGAAACACACTGGCAGCCAATGTGGATTACACAGCAGAGGTGTAACGTGAGATACTGAAGTGAGCCCATAACTACCTACGCTACCACATTTTGTACCAGTTGCAGTTTCGGAATGGTCTTCAATCCCATGTAGAATATGTTGTAGTAAATCCACTCAGGAAGTAACTAAGATGTGACTACCTGAGTGGACAGTGTGTCCCAATCTAGGAAGTTTTTGAAGTATACAACAAAGTTGTATAGAAGCCCTCCTGCTCATCACTGCCATCTTCTTTTCAAACAGGAGCACGAGTCCAGAAATATGCCCAGATTGTGCACTTGGATTCTGCAACCCCATTCAAAACCAAAGGTGAAAAGACATTAAATTGGAGGTGGGGACAAAATAAATCCCACATCTACAGAGTTGAATGGATTATTCTTCTCTATTCAAACCCACAGCCTCCAGATACTGAATGAGAATGGTATCACTTGGTTAACCAAAACTTTAGAGCTGTGTATCTTCAACATACTTGTGATACCTGATCTTGCCTAGTAATTTCATGTAGATATTAAATAGGAATGGGGATAGCATTGACTACTGACTGTACATCCCACTCCTAATCCCTGAAACTGGTCCAGAAGGACATCATGATCAATGACAATGAAAGCCACCAAGAGATCAAGAAGACCTCTCCACCTCCATCGCACTTTTACCAGAGGTCATCCACAAGTGCGATACATATTTCAGTCCTAAGCCACATAAGAAATCTAACTGATAATCCACATAATACAATAACACAAGATATTAAGAAGGTAACCAAATATTGTCACAAAGTCACTTAGGAGGTAATGTCTATTTGCTTCTTTAGTATTTTGCATCAGCACAAATGTTGGTATCAAGCAAAATCTTGGTAGCATTAAACTTTCCCTGACCAAAGCACTGCCAAAAAAAAAAATAAGGGGAGTGGAAAAAAGATAGATTGTCCATAATTGTACAAAATCAGGGGTAATTGTATCTTTTTAAAAATGTTCTTGGAAAAAGACACATTTGCATCAAATATATATACTTAAAAGAATTTGCAAACTTGAAAAGAGTTGCTTAAACAACTCTGCAAATTAGAGGTACCATAATTTAATATAGGTACTTATAAAATCTATTTTTTTAAATATTCCACACCTCTTATTTGACTTGAATACTCTCTTATTGATGTAGTCAGTAAATAGATGTAATTTGCACTGTCCATGTTCCATGGTAGAGGTTCCAAGAATTTTGGGCACGGTCAAAAAAAGGGGATTAAGCAGACAATTTTGCAAACTCTTCACAAAGAACCGATCCAAAGTTAGTTTTCTGAACCTTGGAAAAATAGGATTCTTCTATCAGAAGCAATTCCATCTCACTGGGATAACTACTGTACATGTTTCCTACCGTACATGTACTTCTGATTTAGGGAAATATTATTTGCATTCATGTGCATTTTTTAAAATCTGTCACCATTGAATTTCTGTATCCATTGGACTTACATAAGAAAACAATGCATTTAGAAGCACATATATCAGAGAGTAAATAATTATACTGGGATAGATGATAGGGTGCTGAACATGATGTCAACACAAATATTCAAAAAGCATTCCATCACACTCCAGTGTTTTTCTCCTCTGGATAAATTTGACTGGATATTTATTCTTCCCTTTTTGTCACTGTCTCTCTGAATTATAAGAGTCTTGAAGATACTTAAGGAAGTAGTCCACACTTTTTTTACTCTGAATAATAATTTTGTTATCGTTTGACCAGTACTTGATCAATCAGGATATATATATATTAATGCTTCTGTTGTTGATTACTGTTTTCTTGGTTCTTGTCTGAGGTAAAAGAGAAGTTCTCCCAAAGAGAAGTTGACTTTCATGAGACTACAATCTAATGATTATGTTGGGGTGATTGTAATAATGATTTCCTTCAGACTTTTATCAAGAACCATTTTTTATTCATTTAAATTGAGTTTCCTGGAAAATGTATTTAGGATAATAAACTTGATACACTTGATATTTAAATAGGATTTAGTAAAAATAAAATATAAAATATAAATTAATCACATTTTACATTTTGCGTCACACTGACAAAGTGTCATGCATTGCAAGAGCACAGCTAAATGTCAATTACTTGCATAATAAAAATTACAGGTAGTCCTTGATTTATGACCAATTGTTTAGGAACTATTCAGAATTATGATGACCACATTTTGAACACCTGGCAGCCAGCTCCCATTTGACAGTGATTGCAGCATCCTACAGTCACATGACTGTAACTTATTACTTTTTTGCCAGTTTCCAGCAAAAGTGGATTCAGACTTATGACCATGTGCTTCTCTTATCAACTGCATGTTAAAACATCATAAAATCAGAACTGGTCATATGGGTTTCTTAACTTATAACCATCATGATTTATAATCGAAATTCCAGTTCAAGTTATGGTTATAACTTGATGACTGCTCATAAGTTACTTCTATATGGAGCTGGTACTCTAGTGAAATATGTTGCTGTGCATTCTAAATACTTCTCTTTCTTCTCTTTTCTTTTTTTTAATAACCATTTTATTAAAGTTTACAAATATAAAGATCGAAAACTAATACAAACTACAGGTAGTCTTTGATTTACGACCACAATTGAGCCCAACATTTCTGTTGCCAAGACAATTGTTAAGTGAGTTTTGCCCCCCATTTAACCACCTTTCTTGTCACAGTCGTTAAGTGAATCATTAAGTTAGTAATATGGTTAAGTGAATCTGGCTTCCCCATTGACTTTGCTTGTCAGAAAGTGATAAAAGGTGATTGATTACTTGATCCCGGGACACTACAACTATAAGAAATATGAGTCAGTTGCCAAATGTTCTGAATTTTGATCACATGATCCCTCAAATAGGGATACACAATGGTATCAAGTGTGGAAAATGATCATAATTCACTTTCTTTCAGTGCTGTTGTAACTTTGAGTGGTCATTAAATGCAGTATTATAAGTTGAGGACTAATTATACAGAAGATATGAAAAATAGAAGAAAAATTGAGAGAAGCAAAAGGGGAAAGATACATGAAATATGACTCCACCTGCCCCACCCCCAGACAAGCATAAGCACTTTTAATAACACCTTTTCTAATCTTTCAATCGTAATAAGAATTTAAAAATTATTTTCATATCTCATCCCTTATCAGTAATCAAATTATTCTTAAAAAATCAGTCCTAATCAGCAAAAATCTATTAAAAGATATCAGGAATAGCAACATGCTTAGGTAGTCTTAGTCAAACAAATATGTTTTATAATCTAAAACTAAAACATTTTGTATATATATCTCCGATCAGATAAATTTTCTGTATAAACTTTGTATTTTCTTAAAGCTTGATTTTTTTTATAAGCCAGATTCACTTAACAGCCATATTACTAACTTAATGGCAGTGATTCACTTAACAACTATGGCAAGAAAGATGATCAAATGGGGACAAAACTCACTTAACATGTCTTACTTAGCAACAAATTCCATCAAATAATGCCCCACAAATTGACACCTCATATTTTCTATTTGTCTTCTCTGAGGAATAGCTTGCTTCGCTTAATGCCTTCTTTTTGTAAATCTGCGGTATCTGCCATCCCGCATTAGATGGGCGCCTCATGAAAGGGAGCAAGGGAGAGAGAAACGACACGAGACGAGGTTTCCTCGGGATGAGCGCGCCAAATGCCTCGGCACTGGCTCTTTTATTATGCTTTTTCACAGGGGGGTGAAATTCTTCAAAGCCCAGGGTAAACAAAACATTCATGAATTATAATAGCTTAGGTCAGCAGGAAATACATAAGATTTATAATAGCTCAGGTTAGTAAAGACAACAGGGTATCAGAAAGCGTAATTTATAGGAATTCAGGTCAATTAAAATATCATTCTGTATTGACAGCTGTTTAAACTCCTCTTCTCTTTTGCATGCCTGGCAAAGATCACTGAAGAGATAAGAGTCTAATGTTTACATGAGAAAGATACAATGCAGACAGGAGTCTAATGTATACAAGAAAGCTAAATCGTTTCAATGCTAGGATGGTACAGAATTGCACTGATAGTTACAACATAAATCCAAGATGAGAGGGTTTTCAAAGTCGCTGTTCTGATTTATTATTTCTATATCCCCTTTAATTATTAAAATATCGACTAGTTTCATTTATAAATCCATATTGGCATCATTTTCCATATCACCCTTGTTGCTCTGGAATGTTTAAATCCATTTTCAGATTCACAGCACCTTTTTCCATTGTTACTTTCTGAATATAATCCAGCACTTTTTAAATTCCAAATCCCCATTCAAATTAATCTCAGTCTCTATTTTATCCACTAAAATCTGTTGTTCTGTCTATATTGTTCCCTTAAAGCCACCTAATTTCTTCTATAGGCGAATATGTTGCTCCATTGTATGAATGGGTCTATTCTCTTTTGTTACCTCTTTATCATCTGTTTATTATCCAATCAGCCAAACTTTCCCAAGGGAGGATTTCTTATAATTAATTTCAAATATTTCCTTTTTAAAAATAAATAAATAAATAAATTTGTAAACACCCCATAGGAAATATTCTCTCAAGTCTGTCTAGCCCTTTAACTTTCCAAAGCCAACATTTTAGTCCCTCTTTTCTTCTTAATACTTAAACATCCTTAGAGCTTCTTTCATCCATGGTAGAAGGAAGATCTGGTTTTTGACAGCTTGTCTTTCAGAAGGCATCCAGAAACTCATGAACAGGCAATCTCCTAAAGTAATTAAGAAAGGTTGTAGACAAACTCAATGTCCTTTTGAAGACAAGGAATTGTGGCTTAGGCAGGATGTTTTCTCACCATTCACAAAGCCCTGGCGATTGCTGGTGATTGCTGCTTTGTTAGCAAAGCAACAGAGCAAACTTGTAGGTAATCCTAATCTTTTCCGTAATCCAGAAAGGAATTCCAGGGAATCGATCTACTCACCAACTCCTCTGCACCAGGATTGTCAGCTCTGCTCTCCCAGGAATGTCTTCAGTCTGCTGTTGCTCTCCCAGAATGTGCCTAAGTACCTGTGTTTCATGAAATTAATTTTCACTAAACTGAGAGGAATTAAGACAATCAGTCATGTTTCAAGGCAATCCGATTCTGAACTTTTTAATTTGTTTTCTCCGCAGCAGTCTGAAGAGACTTGCTAATTTGATAGGAATCTAATGCACTGATAGAAATCTAATGCATTAATTTTGTTCCATCCTGCAGTTTCTTTGGTTTAGATATTCCTAACCATTGCAGCTCGGCAGGCAGGCAAAGAAGAGACAACCCATACATCAAGATAAGCTAAAAGTGCTAATTACCAAAGACAAATGCAACTTTGATAAAGTTTTTTTCAACATAATATTGAATGTTCCTGGAACATTAACACTTATTTCAATGTCAAAGAACAAGAGCAAATGTCAAGAACATACAAGTCCCACACCTTCGAAACCTGATTAAAAAAATAATGGGGGGGGGAATGAAAATGAAATAAAAGTTCATTTATTCTTCACAATCATTTGTGGGTCATCTGAGTTATTTTTAAAAGAAAGAGGCTTTACTTTCCTAGTTATGGCTAAGTAGCAGTGTAGGAGGAGAAGCTTTAGTGATACAAAGTTGAGAAAGAAGGGCCAAATTATCTGCCCCCTATTTTTTTTAAGCATTCCGATTTTGATTTGAAATAAAGGGGGGAAAACCAAGAAAATACAGAATGGATCTTCCCTGATGCCTCTCTTTGAGGCTATAAATAAGACAAGGCTTGGCATTAACTCCATTCTTGGAAATACATTAGAATATATTAACCAATTATAACTTTGCAAATATTAAAAATAAAGCAATTTAACAGTAGAATGGATTCTTCTCTTGCAGAACATTTTGTACAATACTCTAATGGATGTTTCAAACAAAACAATAATAATTTGCAATATTTAAAATACCTCCTAACATTTATGAAATATTATATGTTATGACTAAGCTAACGCGTTCATTAACAATCCTAATAGCTTTATGTTAACAGCAGGCTCGTAATCCTGCACTTCTCATTGGCCCGCAAATAGCAAGTCGTGATTGGTCATTTCTGGCTGATCTGATCGGCTGACAGCGGGTCATCTCTGATTGGACGCTTGTTAGAGCGGTAAACTCAAATCATTGGTTGTTGTGACAGCAGCCAGCTCTATAAAAGAGCTGCTGCTGCCCAAGTATTTTGCTCTGTTCTGAAATTACTAATAAAGAGTTGAAGTCACAGTTCGATGCCTCATCTCCGTTCCTTGCGCCCATGCTCAGGACTTAACACTGGCGACGAGGGTGGGATTCGGAGACGATAGAGCTGACCGAGCACTCATCGAACAATACAGAGCATGTGGCTGAGAGCACAAGCAACAAACGGCAGGATGACCAGCGGCGCCATACTACCCGCTCCATTTGACCCGGCAAACGAAGACTGGGATTCGTATATAGACCGGTTCCAGATGTTCCTGGAGACCAACAATCTGAAGGATGCTGTGCCTGGCAAGAAACAAGCGGTATTCCTGACCCATTGTGGGCCCGCTGTTTTTAAAATGGCTAAGGCACTTGCAAAACCAGCGGAGGTGAAGACAATGGATTGGGATAACCTCGCGCCGATCCTCCAGGCCCATTATGCACCCGCGGTGCCAACACTTATCTGAAGACACGAGTTTTACCAAAGGGACCAATGGAAAAACAAGAGTGTTGGAGACTTCATTGCTGACCTCCAGAACCTGGGTGGACTCTGTGGTTTCGCAAACCTCGAGGAAGCCATGAGAGACCGAATAGTTCTGGGATTAGATAACACACACCTTACAGAGCAAGATTATGGCGAAGGGAGACATCAGCCTCGCAGATGTCATCGCCGACGCTACTGCAGCAGAAGCAACCAGGAAGTCAGCCGCTCGAATGCATCGAGTGAACGCACCACACCACCAACTCGCTAGTGATAGTCCACCTTCCTCTGAGAGGCATACTACTACCGCCCATCATGAAGACCTCGAATCCTCATCAGATAACAAGGAAGAGGAGGTCAACCAGCTATGGTCAGAACATGACCAACGCGACAAATGGAACCATAGATTCCCACGCCATGGGGAAAACCACCCGCGAGCAGACTGCAAATTCCTTGACGCACTCGGCCATTCCTGTGGGAAAAGAGGCCACATTGCAAAGGTCTGCAGAATCAAGTAAGAGTCCAGTCCAATCCGGAGGGAGAAGAATCTCTGCCAGGCTACAGGCAACCCACCTGTAAATCAGGACCGCCTGAACCACCAATGGAACAACCACTACTACAGAAATCGAGCACCTGCCACTTCAACTAGATGGGAAGAGGCACACCAAACCATCACTATTGGCCACACTTTGTCCCTGGATGCAAGGAAAATCTGAGTAAAGGTCGCCATTGAGAATTGACTGTGCATAATGGAAGTCGACTCGGGGTCGTCCCTATCGATGGTCTCCTGGAAAACCCTCAAACAGCTGATCCCTGCCATCTGTCACCAAGACCTCAGCACTCAAAAAATCATACTAAAGGACTACCAAGGAAACAGAATTCTGGTTGTCGGTTCCAGCCACGTCCAAGTATCCTTCAAAGACCACACCGCAATGCTACCTCTGACCGTCGTCGATCGTGACCGGCCCAGTATGTTAGGGTTACAGTGGTTTGCCCCACTCGGGATTGAACTAGCTGGCATCCACCAAACTGGAAGCGATGACTGGGAAGAGGCCCTTGTCCAGGAATTCCAAGACGTTTTCACAGAGAAGTTAGGCAAGTACAAGGGGACCCCTATATCATTTAATCTCAGCCCTGATGTAGCCCCCATTCACCTTAAGCCTCATCGGGTGCTTTTGCACTCAAGCCAAAGATTGACGAGCAACTGGACAAATTAATAGCCCAGGGTGTGTTGGAACCGATTGACCATGCCCGATGGGAAACCCCAATAGTAACACCCATAAAGCCAGATGGATCGTTAAGAATTTGTGGGGATTACCGGGCCACCCTAAATCATGCGCTTCAGCAGAATGCTTACCCGGTACTGGTGGTCCAACATCTTCTTCACTCCCTGGGTGGCGAAAAATATATGCGAAATTGGACTTAGCTCAGGCATACCAACAGCCTCCCGTAGATGTGAAGACTGCAGAAGCCCAGACTATAGTCACACACAGAGGTACCTTTAAGTGCAATAGACTCCAATTCGGAGTAAGCGTGGCACCAGGCATTTTCCAAAGTCTGACGGAGAGACTATTACAAGGCATAAAAGGGTCGTGCCTTATTTTGATGATGTTTTAATAGCTGCCTCTACTAGAGAATTATTAGAAAAACGACTCAGAATGGTTCTCCAAAAATTTAAGGATGCCGGCCTGAAGTTAAAAAAAAGACAAGTGTCAACTTTGTACGGAGAGAGTGGAGTTCCTTGGATACCTTCTCGATAGACAGGGAATCCACCCTACCGAAAAAAAAACTAACTGCAATCAAAAACGCCCCAAGACCTAGGAATAAGACAGACCTCCAAACCTTCCTAGGACTCATTAACTTTTATAACATCTTCCTGCCCCAGAAGGCAACCGTAGCTGAGCCTCTACATAGACTTCTCGACAAAAAGACTTCCTGGGTCTGGGGACAGCGTGAAGAATGAGCATTTCAACAAGTAAAAAACCTCTTAACTTCTGATGCTGTATTAATACAATACAACGAGACTCTACCCTTAACGGTTACCTGTGATGCTTCACTATTCAGAGTGGGAGCCATCTTAAGCCATGTCCTGCCAAATGGTAATGAGGCACCTATTGCATTCTTTTCGAGAACTTTGTCTAAGACTGAAAGGAAATATAGCCAACTTGATAAAGAGCTCTCGCCATTGTGTCTGCAATTAAACGTTTCCATGAGTATGTCTATGGAAGACCCTTTGCTCTAATTACAGACCACAAGCCATTACTTGGCATTTTAGCAGGAGACAAACCAACTCCCCACATTTTATCACCAAGAATGACACGTTGGTCAGAGTTTTTAGCCGCATACGACTACCAACTGCAACACCGTCCGGGGAAAGCCATTCCCCACGCTGACTCCTTGAGCTGTTCTCTGCTACCAAAAGTCATCGATGACCCAGCTCCAACCTTGGCTGTATTGCAAATCGAAACTCTTCAGCCACCACCGCTGACCGCACGAGACATCGCCTCAGAAACAAAGAAGGATCCTTCTTTGGCACAAGTCCTCAGCGAGGTGGAACGAGGTTGGCCTGACAACAAACCCAACAACAGCTTCAAGCCATTCAGAAACTGACAAACAGAACTGTTCTCTCAAAAGGGCTGCATCTTGTAGGGAGACAGAGTCGTCATCCTGGGGAAATTACAACATAAAGTTTTAAAAATGTTGCATGATGGACATCCAGGCATCGTGTGGATGAAGGCATTGGCAAGGAGTTACGTGTGGTGGCCAGGCATAGATAAGCAGATAGAAGCCTGGGTAGCTACATGCAGCAAGTGCCAGGAGACTCGCGCCGCTCCTCCCAAAACACCCCCAATGCAGTGGGAAACTCCTCGTGGTTCCTGGTCCCGCATCCACATTGATTTTGCGGGACCCACAAAAGGACACACTTTCCTTCTAACCATGGATGCCTATTCCAACTGGCTCGAGGTCCATAAAATAAAAAGCACCACCATGGAAGCGGTCATTAAAAAACTGAACAAGCTATTCGCTACCCACAGATTGCCGGATGTCCTGGTTTCCAATAATGGCCCTCAACTCACTGCCCTGGCATTCAAACAGTACCTAGCAGACCGGGGCATCCGCCATGCCTTAACATCGCCAGTCACCCTGCGGCCAATGGCAGGGCTGAGCAAATGGTCCAATTTGTAAAGAAAACTTTACACAAAATGGAACAGGGAGACAAGATAACCAGGATGCTTCTCCTCCAACATATCACTCCAAGCAGCACCACAAACAGAACCCCGGTCGAACTCCTGGTGGGCCGAAAACTTCACTCACACCTTGATCGCCTTCACCCTGCCTACACACCAGACCCCCCCCCCCGGGGTCCAGCAGCAAGTGTCGTACATTCCAGGTAGGTGACTCCGTTTTTGCAAAAAACCTCTTGAGTGACCCATTGTGGGTCCCCGCTACCATAACGCAACTTACGGGGCCCCAATCCTACCGTCTACAAACTGCGGATGGAAAAATGTGGAAGCGCCACATAGACCAGCTTCGATCCAGACTAGCACCTATTCCCATCTCATCCCCTGAATCTCAAACTGGGGGGGGGAGGGATATTGAGGGGGCCGGAGAAGAAATAGCAGATGACCTAACAATTGGAACTCAGCAGTCTACACATCCAACTAGGGGATACTCACCTCCAGAAGGAGAACCAAGCCGGGTCATTGACTCGCCATGTAGCAGCAACGCGATGGAAACAGATCCAGGGAACCCAGATGACGGCATTGGCGAGAGCGGAGAGGACAGCCCCGAGCCATCCAATGGAACAGCGGGACCGTCTTCGCCAACCAACTCAGCAAGCAGCCCACCGGAACCAGAGCCAGGACAGAAACCGGTGGAACAGCACAAGTCAAGCAGACAGGTGAAGCGACCTGCCTACTTACGAGAATACGTTACCCCACCCCTCAGATGGAACCTAGGGGGGAGGGGTGTTATGGACTAAGCTAACGGGTTCATTAACAATCCTAATAGCTTTACATTAACAGCAGGCTTGTAATCCTGCACTTCTCATTGGCCCGCAAATAGCAAGTCGTGATTGGTCATTACTGGCTGATCTGATTGGCTGACAGCGGATCATCTCTGATTGGATGCTTGTTTAGAGCAGTAAACTCAAATCATTGGTTGTTGTGACAGCAGCCAGCTCTATAAAAGAGCTGCTGCTGCCCAAGTATTTTGCTCTGTTCTGAAGTTACTAATAAAGAGTTGAAGTCACAGTTCGATGCCTCGTCTCCATTCCTTGCGCCCATGCTCAGGACATAACATTATACATATTAGAAGGCTTAGGAATGCAGTATAATATTAGACTCCTAGGGCTAGAAGAGACCTCAGAGATCTTCCAGTCCAACCCCCTGCTCATACTTCCCCGATCAAATAGTTGTCCAGTCTATTTTTGAAAACCTCCAGTGATGGAGTGCCAACCACAATGCCAAGAGGCAAGCTATTTCATTGATTAATTGTTCTCACTGACAGAAAATTTCTCCTTACTTCTAGGTTAGATGTCTCTTTAACAATTGACATCCAATTCTATCTGTCACCATTCTCTTCAGTCAATGTATTGTCAATTTAATTTCCTACTCAATCTGTAGTAGTGGGTATATATAAAGAACTACAACTGATGACAAGGAAGTGGCAGAAATATATTAGAATCCTTCCATTGGGTGGGTGTCGGGCAGAAATTGATAGTCTCTCTGTACATCAAAGACTGCCTCTTATTTGCAGTTGGAGAGCTTTTTTTTCACCAAGAAAGATGAGGAAATCCATACATAGCAGCACCAACACAAATTCTTTAGTTTGCATAAATAATATGACCTACATGCCATAGGTTTTTAAGATCCTGTCTATAAAAGCTCCATGAGGTAAGGTGAGAAAACAAAATGTATTATCCTCAGTGAATTTTGTATGAACTTAACATTTATCCTCATCTATACTACACTAGAAATACAAGATTCATCATTTATTGACTTGATTGACAGTTTATTGAAAATTTGATAGTCATCCATATTAGGATTTTTATACATCATTTTATGTGTTGAGATCAGATAGACAACAGCAGCAGTTTTTTTATTCATCATTTTTAAAAAAAACAAGTTTTAATTTTCAGAGACACTGTTGATGTTTCTATTTTAATCTCTGGTAATAAGCTTTTTAATAAAGCAGCCTGTGACTAGACATTATGACAGATGATGGCGGAAATATATAGATTGGTAACCAAAAAAAATAGTTAAAAGTACTCAGAACTGAACTGTTTTCAAATTCAAAATTGAAATATAAAGATATAATGTTTAGATGTTTGAATACACTTATCCAATTGAGATTCTTGAGCTCACAACTCCTATTCAAAGAACAAGTGGAAACTGGGCAGTTTTTGAGCCTGTTTCTAGATTGGAAAGCTCTTTAGATTAGTCACTTGGGCCCTAGTCACCTCATGGACTGTACTTGGGGCTGTCCTTGAAGACCATTCTGCGCTAGTCCAGAATATAGTGATATGGGCAATGACAAGGACACCTTGTTATGACCATGTGCCATTGCTGCTTCACAAACAGCACATGTTGCCTGGTTAATGGAGAGAATGTTTGTCTCTGTTGGTTTCTGCTGACATAGTAAGATTGGGCAAAGTAGACACTCTTTCCTTTCAATACAACAATGTCCTTTCAATACAATAATGTCCAGAATAAATTTATCAGGACCTAGACTGTGCCCCTTCTCTGTTTTCTGCTTCTGGAATGGCATCCTCTCATCACCCCTAAAGGTGCTGCAGTGGTGCAATGGTTAGAATGCAGTATTGCAGGCTAATTCTGCCGACTGCCAGCAGTTCGAACCTAACAGGCTCAAGATTGCCTTCCATCCTTCCAATGTCGGTAAAATGAAGACCCAGATTTTGGGTCCAGTCTGTAGAGATTTTCAGTCATCCAGATCATGGTTGCCCCAAAGATGCTGTTAGCCTTCATTTGAATGCATAGGAATTCTAGCAATAAACTACGTTACTCACAGGATTTGTTGTGAATAGGTACTTCTCCATAGAGCTGCTGTGAGCATCCAGAGTGGAAGGTGCTTCAGTCTCCGCTCTTACAGGCTGAGCTATAATTGAGGAACACTCCTCCTCCTCCACGTGACAGTTTTAGCTCAGCCTCGCAAGAGACAGGCACCACTAGCAGTTCTTTCTTGGCCGATTCAGGATTTTCGTTCAATTAATTTCAGGTTTGATCATTCATTTCTTTCCTCCTTGGCCCCTGCACATTTCGTTTACCTTGGATTAGGCGAGAGGAACGTTTTTTCACCCCTCAGGGGGGAGATTTGGGGGGTTTAGAGCCTTTCGCCCATCCCCCACCCCCACTCTGGTGCCTGCCATTCCTTAAGCCATTCTGCCCTGAAGCCGCAGCTTGTATTTGTGCGCTCAATAGCGCTCTGTTGTGCCTTCCCCCCACAAACGCAATAGAGAGAGGGCGAGCTCTCTTCTCTTCGGCCCCTTGCCTTGCCTGCATTCTGGCAGTTTTTTGTTGTTGTCGAGGGGCTTTCCTTCCTTCTCTGAGCCTCGCGCTGGTTCCAGAGGCCATTTTGGGCACGCCTTGTGGCTGGCTGCCATTTTGTTAAGCTTTACAGCTTGCTGCAATGATTCGGGAGGCCTATAACAGGACCGGCAGGCCTGTTTGGAGTTTCACTTTTGAAGGGGTATTGTGGATCTGTGCCCTGCTGCCCCGTTATTTTATGTGTTTTTCCGCAGCCCACTCAGAGGCGAAGGAGAGGCACGTACTTCCCATTTTGCTTGGGAGGCTGCCTCAGGAGGCCTATTTTTGCCTAATTTTCCTATTTTTCCTATTTTTCCCTTTTCTGCCTTTTTGTTGTTGTTATCTGGCCTCAGCGTTCATTCGGTCTATTGGTTTTTGGATATTCCCTTTTATTTACTCACAAGTAAAATGAAATAGTAATATATTTTTACTTCTATGAGCATACTTTGCAGTTTAGTTAGGCCCTTTTTGGCCTTACCTTTTATGTTGATACAAAAAAAATAATAAAATAAAATAAAATAAAATAAAATAAAATAAAATAAAATAAAATAAAATAAAATAAAATATAAAATATAAAATATAAAATATAAAATATAAAATATAAAATATAAAATATAAAATATAAAATAATAAATTTAAGTTAGACATATATATTACGATACAATCAAAAAAAAAATTTTTTTTACCAAAAGGGGGACGCGGCCCAACGATAGGACAGGACAATTCTCGAGTCATGCCGTAACTTTCCCAATGAGTTTTTGTGTTCCATTTTGGGTAATGAATGGAGTTGGAGTGATAAACCTTCTCCCACCCCATCCTTGTCACACATTCGTGCCGATACAGGATGGGTCGAACTAGGATGGGAGCTTCAAAAGTAGATGTTTTCTGATCAAGTTAACATATTAGACATGGCAGGATAAGACGTTCATTCTCCAACCAAGATAATGTGTTGGACTTCACTCCGGGGGATAAAGCGGTGGACTCTTTGAAGCCCGACAGGTGGCCCCCTCTACCATTGTTCTTTCTGTAACAGAAAGGTTATTATTAGTTACATGTATACATTGTACTTCATCCCTCCCACCCGCCTTGGTTGGGTTTTTTATATGGAACTGTCGTCTCAGATGAGACGCCAATACATCTGTATGGGGTATCCATGATACATCCTGTCCACTGGACTAAATATTGCAATACTCCACATCTACAACGTTAATCAAGTATTTCATCGATTTCATAATGGTCATCACGCACTGGTCCTGAGTATGCAATCTAGGCTCTTGTTGTGTCATATTTGCAGGTTTTAAAAGACTGATATGAAATATGAGGTGAACTCTTTTGAACCAAGAGGGAAGTCAAAGACCAACTGTCACAGGATTTATTACTTATATAACTTGAAAAGTATTTTGGACCTAGTTTTTGCTAGTTAAACCAAGGTGTAGGTATTTAGTCGATAGATATATCCAATCTCCAACATCATATTGTGTTTGGGCTGATCTTTTTTTATTTGCTTGGACTTTATACTCTTCCTGCACTTTTTTCAAAGTGATACAAACTGAGTTCCATTGCTAATATACTTTATCTGCCCAGGTATTTGTAGTTTCTACATTGACTTCTTGTTCATTATGGGGCCATTTGGTTATGGGTACAAATTCCATACCATTTACTATTTGGAAAGGAGAATGACCAGTACTGCTATGTACCATATTGTTATACGTTATTTCCGCATATGGTATCAGATCTGCCCAATTACTTTGTTGATAGTTAACATAACAATGAAGGCATTGTTCAATGGCAGCATTTGCTTTTTCAGCTGCTCCATTGGTAGCTATACTTAGTCCTGGTGTTGAAACAATCAAATATATAAACTCCTGCCAGAATTTTGAGATGAACTATACTCCCCTATCGGATATTATTTTTCGAGGCACTCCATGTAAGCGATATATATGTTGTATGAATAATTCAGCTAATTTCTTAGCGGATGGTATTCCTTTACATTGGACAAAATCTGCTTGCTTGGAGATTTAACCGTCCATATAACTGTATAGGCATGGCTATTCGGTAGATCAACTATAAAGTCCATTCCAATGTCTTGCCAGGGTTTCATCGTTCAGACACTGTTTGTAATAATCCTGCTGGCTTTCCAATTTTATTTTTATTTATTACACATACAGGACAGGATTTCACATAATTCTCTAGATGTAATCTCTTGCCTGGCCACCAAAACTATCGTTTTGCTAAATGTAACGTTTTAAGAACCTATAATGTCCTGCCTGTTTGATGTCATGACATTTTTTAAATACTATTGATCTTAACATGTTCGGCACATATATTTTAGTTCCTCACCAAGTGATCTCATCTTTCATTTCTATTTGATTTTTATTATTTATTAACCATTCATCTTCTGCTAATATTGTAGGTAAGTTGGTTGTAAGTATTGTGGATGGTAAAAATTCTATCCTATTAGTAGCTGGTATCAATAGTTGGATTATATTCTTTCTCACACTATTATACTGAGGAAGCCTTGACAAAACATCCGCCATAAAGTTTTTCCCTGATGGGATGTATTTTAGCATGAAGTTAAATCTTTTTTAAAAGATTGCCCAGCAAACTTGCTTTGTTGACAACTGTCATGGATTTTGGAGTGCTTCTAAATTTTTATGATTGGTCCGCACCTCAAACGGTTGTGAACTTCCTTCTAGTAAATGTCTCCAGCTCAGTAATGACCAGTGAACCACAAAAGCTTCCTTCTCCCAAATTGCCCAATTTCGTTCAGCTGGACTAAATTTCCTAGATGTATATGCACATGGTTGTAAATTATCCTCTTTATTTCTTTGCAACAAAACCACTCCTACCGCTGCATCACTGGCATCCGTTTGAATGATAAATGGTAGAGTTGCATCTGGGTGTTTAATACTGGCTCTTTTGCAAACAGAATTTTTAGGTTATCAAACGCTGTTTGACATTAGTCAGTCCACTTTAACATAGCACTTGGTTTTGGATTTTGAATACCAATAGATTTAGTTTGTAATAAATCCATTAGTGGTATAGCGACAACAGCAAAACATGGTATAAATTGTCTATAAAAATTTGCAAACCCCAAGAAACTTTGCAGTTGTTTCCTGGTTTTTGGAGCTTGCCATTTTAATACCACTTCCACTTTTTTGGGGTCCATTTCCACTTTTCGTTCTGAAATACGATACCCCAAATAATCTAATTGTTTAGTGTGAAATTCACATTTTGATAATTTTACATAAAATTGGGGATCCAGTAATTTTTAAACACCTGTCTGACTAATTTAATATGTTCTTGCTTAGAATTAGAAATCAATTAAAATATTATCTAAATAAACTAAAACATCTTTATACAAATGTTCATGTAGAACTTCATTTATCAATTGCATGAATACTGCTGGAGCTCCTTGCAATCTGAATGGCATAACATTATAGTAGTAACTACCGAGAGGGAAATTAAACATTGTTTTCCATTCATCTCCTTCTCGAATTCTTACTCCTTAAATCTAATTTTGTGAATATATGTCCTTTGGCTAGTGTGGCTAGTAAGTCCTTCATTAATGGCAATGGATACAATGGCTCTACACATATGGCATTCAACCCTCAATAATCCACACATAAACGCAACCCTCCATCTTTTTTTCTCGGAATAACACTGGTGCTGCCATATGGGATCTTCCTGGAGTGATAAATCCTCTCTTTAAATTTTTATCGATGTATTTTCTCATTTCTTCCAATTCCTTTTGGTCACTGAGTACAATCGTGGTTTGGATAACACCACTCCCAGGATCAATTCGATGGCATAACACCACTCCTGGGATCAATTCGATGGCACAATCTGTTGGTCGATGGGGTGGTAAACAATCAGTACCATCTTCCTTGAATACATCTGCTAAGTCTTCATACTCAATTGGATAGGCCTTTTCAGTAAGTGTTCCCTCTCTTATTTGATTTGTATTATTTGAAGGGCGAGATGGGCCATCATCATGACATGGTGGATTAGGACCGATGACTAGACATAATTTACGATAACCCTCTTCCCAGTGTATAGTAAGTTCCCATTTATCAAGCCAAGCTAGTCCCAGAATTAATGCTTCGCTCATGTGAGGAACCACCACAAAAGAAATCCACTCACAGTGCTTCCCCATCACCATTTTAATATATTCAGTTCTATGAGTTGCTGGAGCTCCACCCAATATAGATCCACCCACCTGTTCAAATTTAATAGGAACACCTAATGTAATAACTCTTAAATTTAATTTATCAACTACTGCTTGAGTTATTAAACAACTTGTGGATCCTTAATCTATTAATGCCCTCACTTTAATTCCCTGATTAGTCCGTTTATTCCATAAACCCACAGGTAAAATAAAATGATGAATAGGTTTACTTACCATTGGGTCATCTGGCATCTCATTATCCATATCAGCTTCTCCCAACATAGTGGATTGCATAATAGATCTTTCAACTTCCACTGGAATATCTGACGAATTAACTATTACTCCCCTCACCTTGTCTTGGTCATGCCAATCTCGTCTACTTGGTTTAGTCCTATTCAATTCTGAGCCAGATTGAAGATCTTTCACTGCCATAGGTTGAATTGGACAATCCATAGCTCGATGCCCTGGTCTATCACAATGAAAACATTTAAATATTCTCCTATTATTTTGTATCAATATTATTCTGAGTTGTGGTTTTGTATTTGCATTTATAAACTTTTGTGGTTGTATTAATCCTTCTAGCCTCAGTTTCAAATGACGCAAACCATCATCAATTCTATCTCTGCTCAATACCAATCAGTCAATTTAGCATATGAACTTCTATATAAACAAGCCTGATGTAGTTTAGGGTCCATCCCTTTTTTAAATTTATGAATTAATAAACTCTCCAGTAATGATGAGAGTTTACTAGCTACACATCGAAAATCATTTACATATTCCTGTGCTGTTTTCCTTTTTTGTTTAATCATTAACAAATCCTCTTCTGCTTTCTTATCTGCTAATGTATCTTCAAATTGATTTCTGAATGCATCCAAAAATCGTCCTATATCCCCCAATTCCCCCGCTCTATAGCGATATAGATCAGCTGCCCATTTGTATGCTTCTCCCACTAACACTCCAGTAACGGCCACTACCATTGACCAATTTGAGTGGTAACAATGGGAGTATAAATCAAAATGGTTTAATACTTGCTTAAGAAAATAGCCACTTTATTTGTATTCCCGTCAAACGTGGTTGTTAGAGGAGGGGGGGCCCACCTCCATGGTACTGGACCTCCCCAACGTGCTCCATAATCCAGGTCCTGTTGGTCTACTGACTGAGATCTCATGGAATATCTATCTTCCCCTATGTTCTATCCTCCATTCTCCTAGAACGTAAGTCCGATCTGTCCAATCCACTTCCGACCTCAGACTCCTGAAATCCTAATGGACTGGATGCATATAAAGGGTCCTTTTCAGAATGTAATACTTGTTTCTGAATCGAGGTCCCCCTCTCCTTTGTGCCTTTTAAAATCACCTATCCAAATTGTATCCTTAACAATTCTAATGTGTCACTTCCTGGAACTGCCCACTGACTTTCATTAAATCCAGACCAACATTTCACTTTCCAATTTATTGGACACTCCCTTTGCCTATATTCTTTCCCCTTTTCCTCTTTTAAGCCAGAGTCTGGGTCACTTAATTGCACCTTAGTTGTTTTAGGCTTTACTACAGGTGGTACTGTCAATGGCATGTCCTCTCCCTCCATTTCCACCATTTCCCATTGCCTTTTCCATCATTGTCTTCAGCCATTTCTACGCCTTCCTCCACCATCCATTCTGGATCTGTGCCCTCTGCCATTATTCACAGTGAAGTAGGTTTGTCTTTTGAAAATAAAGGTGAGCACTGACTTTCTGTTAGCCTTTGTTTGAATGTGTAGGAATTCTAGCAATAAACTATATTACTCACAGGATTGTTGTGAATAGGTACATTTATTTTCGCTCATTATCCTTCAAACACAGCAACAACGGATATACTGGATAAAGTCAGCGCTGAGATCATTCGTCTCTCAGTGCATTTTATCATGCAGCCCCACCCCATGCAGCTAACTAACATCCGCCCTCTCCATTAGTCCTATACGCCTCCACCCCGCAATTATAAATGCAACTAATTATCAAACAGAATGTGGTTTCAATTCTCGAGTCCTGCCGTAACTTTCCCAATGAATTTCTGTGTTTCATTTTGGGTAATGAGAGGAGTTGGAGTGATAAACCTTCTCCCACCCCATCCTTGTCACATGTTTGTGCCGATACAGGATGGGTCAAACCAGGATGGAATCTTCAAAAGTAGGAGACGTTTTCCAATCAAGTTAACATATTAGACACGGCAGGATAGGACGTTCATTCCCCAACCAAGATAATGTGTTGGGCTTCACTCCAGGAGATAAACCGGTAGACTCTTTGAAGCCCGACAGATGCTTTTTCAGGAGGCAACTGAACTTTCTTTTTTTTTCCTTGAAGATGTTTATATCCTGCAAGGAATATAAGTCCTCCCATTCCTCCCTATCCTGTTAGACCTGAAGAAGCTTCTTGGATGAGAAGCAAGACATCTTGAAAGAAAAAACAAGAAAGCCCAGTTGCCTCCTGAAAAAGCATCTTTGGGACAATTGTCTCTGGACTAATATAAATTTGAATCCTAATCTTCTGCTCCAATAATGGAAGAGTTTTGTTTGTGACAGGAGAGTTGTGCTTCAAGAATCCTGCTTAATTGAGGACCCTTTCTAGAAGCAAAATCTTCTTCTTCTTTTTAATGATGTAGAAATGTGTGAACTGAAAAGTTTGGCTTCAAGCCCAAATCAGTATGATTGGATGCTGGGATTTTTTTCTGCTCTTTCAAAATGTATTCTGAATGAAGTAAGGGTTTAATTAGTATTACCAGATTGAAGAAATATAAATACTGTGCCCTTCATTCCCTAAGATGGATTGTTCTTTTAGGCACTCAGAGCATAATTAAGAAAAAATGGTGTTAAAAAAACAAGAGATTTTTAAAGGTTTTAATTCATCCAGAAATCAGAAATGCTGACTTTACATGATCCTAGAACACTGGAATAGACAAGAATTTCCTTGATTTTTCTTGTCATTTGACTTCTCAGAGTAAGCTAGAGATATTTTTGCCTGAGGCCTGGCCTTGATATGGATTCCAGCTGACACTCCTTTGTTGGCCCCAAGAACCAGAAATGCAGCCTCTGAAGGTTACTCATGGACGCTTTGGGCCAGGCACAAGACATTCCACAGGGGACATATCAATGGCAATTCTTAAGATAGTCTGACATCACACTTTTGGTTGGTATACACACACATACACACACACACATCAATACTATCCATCCATCCATCCATCCATCCATCTATCTATCTATCTTACAACTATTCTGAAAATATGAGTTCCAAGTATATTTGTAAAACATCCTGCGATCTCCGGAACTTAAAATTACATTTATTGTACTTACTAAGCTTTCGTTGGCCTCTGCTGACATCGTCAGAGTATTAAGCTACCATTACAGAGATCTCTGCCTTTATATATCATTAATCAATTTAGCCCTTGCACCATCTCCCAACTGTAATTAGCTCTGTTTTGCAGGATGTCTATTTCTTCTTTTATATATACTGTATATATATATATATATTTATACACACATATATACATATATGGTATTCAGCTTTGTTCGGGTATTTTCCCACGTCATAGTAGTGGTGCTTTTAAAGTTGTAGCAACGTTTCAGCAGAATCTCATCTGCCATCATCAGGCTTCTGTATAGTGTTCGTCTGTGAGTTAGACTTTTACAGTGGTTTCAGATTTAAATTTGGGGCAGCCTATTGCTGTGCCAGAATGGTTTTTTTTCTTCAACCTGATTGGTTGGGAGTCTTGGTCTATGTTTATTGATTTTGGAGTTTACTGTGTTCTGCTTGATTGGTGTTTCTAATATCTTCTGTCTGTTTTGTAGCTTTTTTTTGTCTTGATTGGCTGGCAACATTGTATTTCCTGTATTGGAGACTTGACTCCGAATAAATAGACGGCTATCATTTATTAGGAAGCTAGGTTTCATCTGGGTGCCTGGTTGGGATGTGTTTGAGCTGGAGGTATCAGGGGGGATCTGTTTGTGCCCAGGTGTTTGCCTGGCTTGTGGTGTGGAGATTTTTTTTGTTTGTGAGTGCAGGCTTCCAAATAATTGACAGTCTGGTGGAATAGAAGAGATGATTCCACCAGACTGTCAATTATTCCCTTCCTAGATATCTTAGTATATACAAAATCCAATGGCTCCCTAGGACACACCATCTACCAGAAGAAAACACATACAAACTGCTATCTACACACACTCTCACACCACCACCCAGCACAGATCAATTCCATAGCTGAAACACTCATCTCCAGAACAAAATGCTTAGCCGATGAACAACACCTAAAAACTGAACTACACACTCTCACTAATGTACTAACACCCAATGGATTCCAAAGAAAGAAGATTACCCACCTAATCCAAAAAGAAACCCCAACCAAAATCCAAGACAGAGAACAAGAGAATGGCAAAGCCCTCCTCCCATATATAAAAGGCACTACAGACAAAATCAGCAAGATCCCCCATTAAAACAACATTCTGCGCAAACAGAAAAATATCCACCTTCCTAAGAAACCCTAAAGACAAAATTGAGTTAGAAAATCAAGGAGTATACGAAATCCCTTGCACCAGCTGTCCCACCACATACATCAGATAAACTAACAGAAGAATAAGTGCACGCATTGAAGAACACAAGAACTCAATCAAAAAAGAAGAACCGACCTCTTCCCTGGTCCAACACCTCAAAGCCACAGGACATGAGATTGACTTTAAAAATACCAAAACTATTGCCAAAACCGAGCACTTCAACAACAGAATAATCAGAGAAGCTATAGAGATAGAAAAATGCCCACACAGCATGAATAAACGAGATTATACCTACCGCCTACCAGCCATTTGGAAACCCACCCTCTTTAACAAATGAGTACCTAACATGAAGAATGACACCAGACCCACACCCATGAGGGCCACACAAGATGCCACCACCACACTTACACGTAGAAAGCAGACTCACACCCACACAGAAGATGAGATACAACCACGGACCAGAAGCCGTACCGCAGCTGCATCACTGCCCACTTCAAACCCCTCTGACCCATACATGAAGCAAACCAATGCCCACCATGAAGATGTGGCATGACCACGAACGCGAAGCCAAACAACAGGATCACAGCTCACCAGCTCAAATCCCCCAGCAACTAAAACTAACCTGAGCACAACCAAGCCCCCACCTGAACAGAACACAGCCCTAGCCAATCAGAACACAGCCAACCTCCCACCCAATCAAGTCACACCCCCACTAGCAGTTAAAAGGAAGAAGCAGCTGCAAGTTCACATTACTCCGAGAAGCACAAAGCCGAAGACACAAGCCTAAAGATGATGAATGAGACTTCATCGAAATGTCGCCTAGATACTTCCAATTTTATGCGACAGAAAACCTGAATAACCAAAGATCCACATACAAATACCCGCAAAAACCTCAGAAAACATTATATATATATATATATATATATACAAAAATACCCGAACAAAGCTGAATGCCAGACATGTAAGTACCCGCGAAAACTTAAGAATATATATATATATATTTCTTAAGTTTTCGCGGGTACTTACATATGTATGGTATTCAGCTTTGTTCGGGTATTTTTCCACGTCATTATAATTGTGCTTTTAAAGTTGTAGCAATGTTTCGGTAGAATCTCATCTGCCATCATCAGGCTTCTGTATTGTGTTCTGTATCGTGTTCATCAATACAGAATGATGGCAGATGAGATTTAGTCAGCATACTTTTTAAATTTTACTTCTGCTTCATTTGGCTTTCAGTGAAGATTCCCTAGTTCTTTTTTCATTAATTTAATTTTAAAAAAGGAACTATGTGAAAATAAATCATTTTGACATAAACTGCATACCAAAGACATCTGGAAGAAGTCTTTCTAAAAAGATGGGCCTCCAGATGTTCAGTGAAGGAGCAATTAATAAAATAAATATGCACAAATACTGATAGAGGCTTTGTGTATGTTCCATATAAAAAGGCAAGATGTGACTCTAATAAATAAATAAAATGTACCATTATAATCTGGACTTTAATTCCATTAAGCAATGAGTAAACTTTTCAAAGAGAGCTAAATACTGTATATATCCCTATCAATTTGCCATTGGAGATTAGTAAGCTGATTTCCAGATGGTTGTCATTTCTATTTGGATCACCCCTAAAATTGGATCACTTAACATTTGTATCATGTTTACACAAGATACTCCCAAAAATAGCCATTAACAATAAAGTTGGTTTTGGATGCCGTATATATTGGAATAAATTATACATAAATCTAATTTTTAATTACTAGTAATTTTGGACACAGGAAATAATAATTTATGGAAAATTGAAAGTATCCTAGATCAGTTTCTTAACCTTTTTGCTTTCAAGAACTGTTCCCACTTTTTTAAATTATGAAGGAGCACAAAATAACTTGTCTTTCTATGAGTTAAGTTTATCTATATTTATTTATTAAAATTGGAAATGACACATTTATTGAATCAAATAAAAATAGAAATATTAAACCCATTAGATATTAATATAAGTATTTTTTCATACATATCTATGTTTCTAACAAATAAAAAGTAATAATGAAAAGACTGTTATTCTTTTAAATTTTTGCAAGTATCTTCAATATCAGCAAAATAATTTTGATTCTGCAGACTCCTAACAGAGTCTTATGGGACCCTCACTTTAGGAAATACTGGCCTAGGTAAAACAAATATTAAAACATAAAACATATGAAATGAAACCATCTCATCATCATTTAGCAAATAATGTTTAGGGACTACAGGAAGCATTACAACTTAATTTGATAGGTATTGAATGCTAATTTGATAGGTATTGAATGCCAATTTTCACTCTTCTTGATATACATTCACAAACTTGTGATGACTATTTTTTAATAGGGAATTTTTGGTTATTTAAGCCACAGGTTCCCTCACATCTGAGCATGGATATTTTTAAATTCCTCTCCAATGTAGATGTAAAAGCTGAAATAATACAAGGATAGTAATTAAGAAATGGTTGCCAACTGGAAGATTTCAATGAAAGACAGATATGGAGAGAAGAGAGATTAATTTGGGTAGATTATAATGTTAAAAAGCAGGCCTTAGAGAATAGAAAGCATAGACTCACTCTCCACATGAGAGTGGAGTGGAGAGGGACAAATCCAGAGGGGGAAATACTACTCATTTAATACCAACTGAAGATTGGAAAACTTATAGCAGGATCTTGACTGGCCAGGTGTTATTACTATGACACTGAAATAAATAACACTTTTTTAAAAATTTATGGTACACAGTGATTACTTCTGAGTGGTACCATCTTAGTGGGTTAAAAGTTGGTTATAGCCAAGATATACATTTATTTTATAAAAGTAATATTTAAGGGTGATTTTTATTAAATCAAGAAAAAACCTCAGTGCCCCTCTCTAGATAGATGATTGATGATAGGTAGGTAGGTAGGTAGGTAGGTAGGTAGGTAGGTAGGTAGGTAGGTAGATAGATAGATAGATAGATAGATAGATAGATAGATAGATAGATGGGTGGATTATAGATAATGATAGATAGATATCATTGCAGACTTCCAGTTCAGCAGAACTCTGTCTGTCTGTCTGTCTGTCTATCTATCTATCTATCTATCTATCTATCTATCTATCTATCTATCTATCTATCGATACACACATAGACATAAAGTCTGGGAGAGGGAAATATTTAGCTTTTAATCAATATGTTGAACAGCCCAGAGACCAAAATGGAATTCTGTGATTAATTATTTCACACTTCCTTTCAGCTTGATATGGGGTCATTGACATGCACTCATGGGGTATTTTTTTAACCAGTACTCTATCATCAAATGACAGCATTGTGTAGACTACACTTTACCATCATCTCAACTATGATCTCATGGGGAGGCTGTCAAATGCTACAATGAAGCCAAGGTATACTATGTCCAATATATTACCATGGTCAGCTAAACTGGACAGTCTCATAAGAGATATGACAGTCTTTGATATGATATGATAAAAAACACTGTTGTTTCTTTAAATATGGAATCCATGTAAACATTTCATTGCTGGTCTTCTGTTGACAAGCATCCACAACATATGGAAGACTGTCCGTCTACAAGCTGCATTGTTTAAAATAAGCCCATAGCACGTGTAAGAATGGACTTTATCTTCTAAACACCCTGGGGTGCAATGGCTCAGATAATTAGATCCTGGAAGGGCAAAACATATCAACTCAACAACAAATAAAACACACCCTTACACCCCCTATTGGTGGAGGTTTCATCAGAAAAGAATAATGCAGCAATTAGTGTATATTATGTGATAAGTTCATTACTACATGAATAGTTTTTGCAGTATATCCTGGCACATCCTTAGTAATCATTATTTTTGCTGCTGTTAGGCTGTCATGTGCATCATATATTTCAACAAGAGCTAAGAATCATGGATGGGTGTGCTCTGCCCTGTTATTTCGCACAATATTATACGAGGCAAGGTTGGAGAAACGTTTCTGCCAGTGCATCTTGAATGGTTGGACCTTGATTCTGTGATCTGCTTTGGCGCAGCTATCTCTTCTGCATGATTCTTCTGATATAAATACTCTGAAGTAATATTTAATGCACCAGGTCTCACCGCAATCTAAAATGGCTGCACCAAATGGAGTTGAATGATTGTTCCAATTGTGGTCTTAGCACAACAGGGGAGAACATAGCCAGCAGGTGAACTAAATAAATTAAAACAAATGTAACAGTTGATGAAAGGGTGAGGCTGAATGACTCTTCAGTATTGGAATTTTGTAGCGGGGGAATACACAGACACTGAGGATATAAACCATTGCATTTTAAATAAAAGTTCAGTGTTCACAAAATTGAAGGTGTTTTTAATGCCACTGAAGCCCTAAGCAATTATAATTACACAAAATAGATGTCTACTTGTATAGATTCATGCTATAGTTGCAGCAACAAGGAAGGAGCACATTTCTATGGAATGTGTTTCTTAATAGATTCATATCAGATTGTATTATTACTAAACTATACATTGATATATTATTGATTCATATAATATATATTAATAGATTTATACTATTATATACCATATTATATTATTGGCTTTATTATGGATGCTACCATATTATTATTGGCATATGACAAGAATGTTGTACTCTCAAATTCCTAAACAATTGACTAGAAATTGCAATAGCGCTTAGACTTATATATCACTTCACAGTGCTTTATAGTCTTTTGTAAGCAATTTACAGAGTCAGCATATTGTCCCCAACAATTTAGGTCATTTTATCCACCTCAGAAGGATGGAAGGCTGAGTCAACCTTGAGCCTGGTGATTGTAGGCAGTCCAAAGAAGTAGCCTGTAGTACTGCACTCTAACCACTGCACCACCACAGCTCATAGAATTAGGATAAGCACCCTATAGCACATGCATAGGTCCACAGCATTGGTTTCCCATCTAATAGTGGGGACCTGCATTCATCCCAAAAGAAATAAATTCAATAAAACTGAGATCCTGGAAAGAAAAACAGAGAATGGTTGGAAACTCCTGAGGGTTTGGCCTGGAGAAGAGTAGATTGCAGGGAGATGTGACAGCTGTATTCAAATATCCAAAGGGCTGACATGTATAATACTAGGAAAACCTTTTCAGCTATTCCAAAGGCAGGACAAGAAATAATGGGTTTAAATTGCAAGGATATAGGTGTTGTTGGTTGAACTCAGGAAACATTTTCTAATAGTAGCAGCAATTCAGCCCTGGAACAGGCTGCCTTGGCAGGAGATGGTGAGAGGGAAGGAGGGAGGGAGGGAGGGAGGGAGGGAGGGAGGGAGGAAGGGAGGAAGGTCGGTCTCCTCCAATGTAGGTGTTTCATCAGAGGCTGGATGATTATTTTCAGAGGATGCTATAGTCACTGATTCTTGAATTGGAAAGGGAGTTAGACCAGATGATCTTGAAGCCCCTTCCAGTTGTCATCTTTTATGATTCTGTAAAGATGCTATGGAACAGCTAAATATGTAAATGATGACCTGAAGATGACTTGGAATAAGTTTCAAATATACTCACTGTATTATGGAAATTGGGATACACAACTACAATTACAGTATGTGTAAAACTGTAAGTCTACTCTATCCAAAAATAAATTGGAAAAACAGGGCACTGATTATTTTTCAGAATCCTTGTTTAGAGTTCTGGCTTTTTTGACACTCATTAAAGTTCATTCATAGTAAAAGGGCAGGTTCCAATGGAGCTGAGCTATGTAAACTTTATCCTAAAGCATAAACAGCATAAAGAGAATCCAAACAAATTTATCCTGGCTGAGATTTGAGCCATTATTCTGAAATTGGCCACATACCGAACCATCTATGCTTTAAAACAAAACAAAGCAAAACAAAATCTGGGGACAGCCCAGCATTTAATATCGATAGATGTGAGTGACTTTTAAAAATCAATATAATCTTAGCAGCAAAAAGGGAAAAAGATTATCCAGGAAGAACACTCCTAGAACAACCTCCTCCAATTTATTCTCATAACATGGTTTTAGAATTCCCTTATAGCGGCTAAGTATTCCCCCATATTGGCCTAGGATGATAGAATATATCTAACCTAAGAGATATTGAGACTATCATGAAGGCTGCATTACATAATAAAGCTAACAGGTAAATAGCTAATCATTTCTTCATTGTATTTCCCTGGTATTGCTTTAGTAATTAAATATTATTTCCAGAGTTAACTCCCACATTCCAGATAAACAAAAGCTTTGCTGTGTACAAAGAGGAAACATGTGCTTCTATTCAGAACACCATTTGTATTGTGTTACATCTCTGGAAAACAACTAATTAGACAATCAATACTTTGTCATCCTGCGAGATGCAAAATTATCAAGGCGACTGGGCTCCATGTAAGCATATAATGGGCAACAGCACTTCCTTCCTTGTAGCAGTTGTGAGCATCAGATGAGAGCATTAAAGAGGAGCCACTGCCACTGAATTTGTTATCAGAGTGACACCCTTGGATCTGTATATGGAGGTTCCAAAAGAAAGGAAAGATAGTAGTCTTTATGAGAGATATAAAAACATTGTAAGGGCTGAACCATCTAATATCTTGAAAGCTTAGAATGAGATTTCTATACAAGCTAAGAAATAAATTGCCTCTGTTAGATAAACTAGGACTTGTGAAGATCTGGTGAAATGCTACTACAAAGCAATAATTGTGGTATTCCACAATATTCTTTTGGAATATCCCAAGATTCTTTTGAAAAAATTCCACATGTAACTTGTATGTAAGGTTTCTTGTAAGTTGCCCAATTCTCAACAGCCCTAGGCAGCTTGCAACAATAAAAGAAATTACAAAAACATAAGAAAATTGACAAGAGCGACGAAGTGAGGGGCTTCTTGCTTCCTCACTAAAGACCTGCATGGAACATATATACAGACTGACTTTAAAGGAACTATCTAGCTATCCCAAAAGACAACTATTTCATTAGTAGCCACGGGGCTAAAGTAACAGTGCACACATGTGTCAAAAATGGCAAAACAAGGGAAATGGAATCATCATACAAGCCCCACCTCTTCATACATGCATGTACTGTAGTATAGTGCCTATATAAAAGAGGCAGACCCTAAGTGATCATGCTTATCTTCTGTTTTTGATGTGCTATCCCAGATGCTGCTAACTTCCAGCATATCCAAAAAGTCTTCCAAAAAGGCTCATTATACAATTCCCAGAATTACTAGCAGTTGTGGCCATTGCTTTGGAATTCTGGGAGTTCTAATCCCAATAAATCTGGAGTGCATTAGGTAGAGAAACATTGGCTTGCAATGTTTTTTTTTTTTAAAAAATAGCCACTTGATTGACTAATATAAAGAAGCAAAAAGCCATAGATTCAGGATCCTACAGAAATAACAAGATACACTTGGGTTAAATGAATCACATATATCCCATTTACTCCAGATATGTTTTCATTTTTTTAATTTATATATTATTTAGTCTATTTATAATTGTAGACAGATCATTTGGAAAATATATAGAATTTAAGGAGGATAATTAAAAAGTTGTTCTGAATACATATTCAAAAATATATTTTGTGAACACTGAAATTGCGTGATCAATTTAACTAGTCATGTTATTATGCAAACTTAATTATTCTCTTTGGCTTGGCTCCAGAGTCAGTCTTCTGTGAACAAGAGTGTTTCTTTCATCCACAGAAAATTTCCTAGCCAATAGAACTTTTCTGCTGATAGGACAAAGAAGGAAGTAATCTTCATTGTTTCCCAACCTCTATAGTCCCCTATCTATGCTCTGACATTGAACATATAATTTGGAAGGTTCAACCACTCTTCAGAGCAATGTTGAAAGAAAACTGAAGGTTGTAGAGGGAGTAAAAATCTGATAATTATTGCTCCCTCTGATCATGTAGCAGCATTCAAACCTGGGGTGATCTCACCAGTTTAGTTAGGGTCTGGATCCTTATTTTATCAGTGTTCTAGACTTTGCAGTGGTTTTGCTTGAGTGTAAGAGGTAAAGTTTTTATACATTTCTCCAAATCTGTCCATTTCTTCAAATTCATTTATATGAATGGTTGAAAGTCTCCATACTTCCAAGCATAGGTTGTATGCCCTTTGCACTTGTATATTCCTTTTTAGACCTTCAGTTATTGTATGGGCCTTAGACTGGAGCCACAATAAAGTAAGATTTATTCCACTCAATTAAAGAGACCTTTTTACTCTGTCCCTTCTGATAACCATTCCCAGAATTAGGTGGTGAAACTAATGGAGTAGGATAAAAGGCACCTGTGTAAATGCAAAGGATAGCACCATCCTTCATTTTCTAATTGAACTGTTATTTTTGTTGTTGTTATAGTTCCTTGATATATTGTGTGCTTCCCATCATCAAGTGGAAAGTGTGTGGAAATATGACTTAAACCTTAGAAATAATCCTTTTCAGTATTAGCTTTTTGGAAAAAAGACTATAGTTTATCAAAAATACAGATGGATTCAGGCAATAATAGGTGGCATAGTTTTCCAGGAGCTGCTGCTGCTGCCTCTGTGCATCCTAAGCAAATTTAATTTAGGGGAGTAATACTTAGGGGAATAGCAGTCATGCACAGCTAAGATGAATTTTTAATTAAATTATATAAGGAAAAAAATTGACTTGAAAATAAATGTATTTTTTGAAACAAAAATCCTGTATAATTTCAATCCTATTGAAATTATAGTTGTGTACAACTTTCAGTCTTGTCCTTTCTTTTTGTAATACATTTTTTGAGGTATCCTAATTTCTCTCATCCTCCACATGTACAATGCAGTGCTCAAATCAGGAGCAAAAATTATTCTGGATCATTTCATGGTTTGCTTGTAATCTTAATGGATTATTTTAGGCAAGCCTAGTTTATACAGAAGCAGTACTATAATGCTTCATATATAGTACTAAGTGTAGCATTCCATTTAAATAAAGGAAGATCATTTAAATACCGTATATACTCGAGTATAAGTCGACCCGAATATAAGCCGAGGCACCTAATTTAACCACAAAAAACTGGGAAAACTTATTGACTCGAGTATAAGTCGAGGGTGGGAAATGCAGCAGCTACTGGTAAATTTCAAAAATAAAAATAGATGCCAATAAAAACTTTCACTAGGACAGTTGAGAATAAGTTTGATGTTCACAATTTCCTCTTTGAAAGAGACCAGTAAATAGGGAACAAGAAGATGAAGAAAAAGAAGTGTGTTTTTTCACACTTTTCACACTGAAGTGAACAAAAATGGCATCACAGGAACAGGCTTATTCTCAGCCCAAAGGTTTGTTTCTGATTTCTTCCCTGATTTAAGGGAAATTTGGGAAACAATCTCACTATCATGAAAGGTTTGATTGATTCACTAACCCAAAAGATGATGATGATGACAGTGGGAGGCAGGAGTCACTCTCTCCCTTGCAAGAAAAAACCAAGAGCCGTTCTTATGAACTCTCTCTCTCTCTTTCCCCCCCCCCCAATAAAGTCAAACCCTTTCCAGCACGCGCGCGCGATCCGCCCCCGCCCCTTTGCACCTTGCAAATGCAAAACCCCAGGGTTTTTGCATTTGCAAGGTGCAAAGCGGCAGGGGTGGATCGCGCGCGCGTGCTGGAAAGGGCTTTACTGTATTACGGGGAGAAAGAGAGAGAGGGAGAGATCATAAGAACGGCTCTTGCTTTTTTCTTGCAAGGGAGAGAGTGACTCCTGCCTCCCACTCTCATCAACATCTTCTTCTTTTGGGTTAGTGAATCAATTAATTTGGGAAATGATCTCACTATCAGAAAACAACGCGAGCTGCCACCACCACCTCCTCCTCCCCCTCCTCCCGAGTGGACTGAAAGCAGCTGGAGCTGAGGAAATGAAGCTGAGTGGAGCGACCTTGGCTCGCGTTGCTTTCTCAGCCTAGAGCTCAGAAAACAACGCGAGCTGCCTCCCCCTCCTCCTCCCCCTCCTCCCGAGTGGACTGAAAGCAGCTGGAGCTGAGGAAATGAAGCTGAGTGGAGCCGAAGCAACCTCGGCTCGCGTTATTTTCTCAGTCTAGAGAAAGGGGAAGGGGGCTCATCTGGACCAAGGGTGAGTCTCCCCCTCAGTTTCCCCTGAAGGATCTTCTGTCGCTTTTGCCTTCTCCCTACATCTTCCCTCTGTTAAAATCCCCACACACACACACACATTTATTTTCGGTTGGATAGATTTCGTGTCTGAGCATTCTCACATGGCGGTGAGTCTTCCCCCCAAAAAAAACAGTTAAAAAAAGAAAAAACAATATATCCTCAAGCAAGAACTTTTCTGCTTCCGATTACCCCCATGCTTAAAAGTTGCAAAGGAAACACGGAAGCAGGGAAGCGGCTGCCCAGCTTCGGAGCTCCACACCATCTTTTTTTCAGAGGGGAATCTGACTCGAGTATAAGCCGAGGGGGTTTTTTTCAGCACAAAAAATGTGCTGAAAAACTCGGCTTATACTCGAGTATATACGGTAAATGGAATGACATGGTTGGCTTCCAAGTTTCATCATTAATGCATCGAAGTCATACAACAAATTGATTGCTTTGATTGCATTTCCATGTCTTTCTCAAGGCCCTTGAAATTTACATAGGAACTAGCTGCATATATTATAGGCAACCTATACATTATGAGAGATATATGTGAACCAACTATAGCAAAAATGGTTTTGGAAGAGAAAGCCATGCCACAAAAAACACATATAAATTAGACCTTTTGCTAAGCTGGAAGCCCAATAACAATTTAACCGATAGATTTTATTAGATTCTGCAGTCAGGGCTCCTTCTCTTCCTGTTTTCCCTTGGTTACCAAACAAACCATTATTATCACTGGACAGAGTGGTAGAATTGGTGTCCAAAGCAGTACAATGGAGATAACAAGACTACAAAAATTCAGGTTATATAAACAGACCTTTGTACATCCCCTAAAGAGTGTCATGAA
This sequence comes from Hydrophis major, assembly GCA_033807585.1. Taxonomy (NCBI): domain Eukaryota; kingdom Metazoa; phylum Chordata; class Lepidosauria; order Squamata; family Elapidae; genus Hydrophis; species Hydrophis major. The sequence goes on from CM066328.1 coordinate 281,182,423, forward strand.
TTGTGGCTGATGATATTAAATAACTTTTTAGATTTCTATCTATTCATCCAAGCTAGTTTGTTCCCATACAATTCATAGTTTCCTAGTTTCTAGTGCAGATTTTAAGCATCAAACTGATGTTCTAGAAATTATCTAAGCTTAATAAGATGGACATGAGTATGCATTATGGACAATATGGTTTTAAGTAAATAAAACCTTGTATTTTCTTCCATCTTCTCTACTAGCTGAGGTTTATGGTCTAATTCACAGTAGACTGAGTTTGAATTTTAAATATGATGGCAATCATATTTAAAATTTATCCTAACTCTAACCATCATATCTTGAAAAGAGTAGCCTTCAACCAAATATTCAGACTGTGGCCCAGTACTTTCCATGCTTAGCCCAGCCCCACTAAGCACCCCTCTAAATTGAACTGAACTAAAAACTGAACATTGTTTTTATGTGTTAAACCATATCAATTTCCCTTAAACTAGCATGTTCTTGAATATTTAAGATAAATGTATTTCATTACATCTGATAAATGTATTTCATTTGTGCTTGAACAGCACAAGACAAAGTAAAACAATATCCAGGAGGACAAATACAATGGATGTGTGCAGTTCATCCATGGCAGATACATTTAGTGGCAGTTTCCAAGTTTTCAATAAATAGTATTGTTTTATAGTTATATGACATCTAGGGCCAAGCTTTATTTTATGCATGGGCTGGTCTTGAAAGTATTTATAATGCCAAAGGATGAACCCGCAGGGCATTGAAGAATATAGTTGGTGCACAGTGGGTTGGGATGATGTACCTTTCAAAGAAAAAAGGACTAGTGCATAAGGATTGCTGTTTACAATAATGCCCGTGAAAGAAGAGGGAAATCCAGAGCAGGTGGTTCAAAGGCAGAGCGAAGAGGGTGGTGTATGAAGGCAAAAGCTTTCACTCCTCCACTCCAGCTTCTCTTTATTTTAAGGATCTTGGGGAGGGAAAGTAAGAGAGTTTGCTGTCCTGGCAGAGTCCTCCCACTGGTGCATAAGCAGAAGCTAAGGCAGTGTGTGAATAGCTGCATACGAAGCTTGGCAATGAACCTGAGGTGGGCTAGAGAGATTATTTCTGCAGAGGGAAGCAAGGGAAACGGGAAATATCCCATTTTAATAGGCAGCACATACAATCAGTGATCGCAGTTTTGAGTTCTTCCAAAGCCCCCCACCCCCCAAATGCCTTTAATTCACACGAAGGCAAGATTAATATCTTGCTCTCCCCCCCCCTCTTCGCTACCCCACCCCCACTCCTGCCTCGTTCTTTTTCTCCGCACAAGGAAAACGTGGGTTGGCACCATTTTATTATTCTGCTAGGAAAGATTTTAGCAGGAGCTTTTGTCTTTCTAACGGGCTAATTTAATCAAGGATAGGTGATGGTTTGTAAAAAGCAAAACCAAAAGGTTGGCTGTGGGGGCTGGCGGAGAGTGGGTGGGGAGAGCAAAAGATTCCTGAATACTTTCAACCAGCCCTCTCCCCCCACCCCACCCCACCCAATCCCCGAATACCCCTGGAACTGTGAGGGGAGGGAGGGGAAAGGATGCAATCGAGTTGGACAGGGGGATGTCTGGAGGGCGACCAGGTGGCTCTTTGAAGATGTGGTGCCCTGCTGAAATCCACTCCACAGCTAGAGGTGCGGCCAAAAAGAAAAAAAAAAAAAAAGAGGGAAGAGTTGGAGGAGCAATGCTGTTGCCGGTTTCCAGGGTGAAATCCTCAGGTTTGAACGTTAAAACCCAACCGGAGCAGAATCTCTACCTTAACAGCAAGCAGGAGCAGCAGCAGCGAGCGTAGCCGAGCAGCAGAGGAAGACCTAAAGAATCGGCCAATCTCAAATCAGTCTTAATCAGGCAGATATCTCGCGGCCATCCGCATTTAAATTGCACACGCGTCCACGAGAGAGAGAGAAAGAGAGAGAGAAAGGTTGTAGCCTCACATAAGCGTGAAGCCAGGCAGCGATGGTATGCACTGGGGGGGGAGAGAGAGACGGGGGTGGGTGGGAAACGCCACAAGAGGCTTTTGTTTGATTCCCACCGCGATGAGTTTTTGCAATGCTCCGAGCAGTGAAGGAAAAGCTGCGGGCGGCGGGGAAAAGCTTCCGCTTCTCTGGCTGGCAGAAAAAACTCTGAAGCCGGACGTGGTTTCAGCACCAAGAGCTTTGGACAGCTCACTGCGTTTGGCAGTGCTGCCTGCTTGCCTTCTACCCCACACCCTCCACGCCGCCTCTATCCCCCCCCCCCCCCCCCATCGCATTACTGTACAGCTGGAGATGCATCTAAATTAAGTCCTATTCAACAACAAGTAGATCTCTTCTGTCCGGGAACCCACACTAGACTCTGCTCTCAATTAAACTGCCTTTTCTTTTCACGGAATTGACTGCCCGCCGTAATTATCCCGGTTTTTTTTCTCTCTCTCTTCCTCATTCTCCTCCTCCTCCTCCTCCTCTGCCTCTCTTCCTCCCTCCCTCCCTCCCTCCCTCTCTCTCTCTCTCTCTCTCTCTCTTCTTGCAGGAACGACTCTTTGGGAACCTGGTCTACCCAGGGATGTAAAACTGTGCTTACCGATGCATCCCATACAAAATGCTTATGTGATCGTCTCTCTACCTTCGCCATTTTGGCTCAGCAACCTAGAGAAATAGTAAGTAACAAAGGAGGGGAGGGAAACTAAAAATAAATCCCTGAGTTTAATGGAAAGGCTGGGAGAATGTTTTAAATGCATTCCAGATTAACTCATGTGATATTTCAGTAAACCTGTATTCAAGAATTATATCACTGCTGCGGGTGAGAAAGAGATTGGATCTTCTCCCTCCGTATCTTACAGTTTATGGAAATGAATTACAGATTTTTGCCACATAAAATAACTACTGTCAATTTCAGATGTCAAGCAGGTCCTATGTGTAAAGAGGAAACTTAGCTGTAATCAATTACATTTAAAAATAAATTAATGAAATAGGAATGAGCAAGATATTTCTGATCATGAGTGCCAGTAGAATAGGGAACCTAGCCACTCTCATTAAACAGATTGCAGCTGTGTGTTTTCAGTACAGGGAATATATATTATTTGTTGACATTTATGAGAGACAATTCTATATACATGAAATGAGAATAAAAATGTAAAATAACTAAAAATAATTATGGATTTTTTCCTAAGCCCTGACAATTAAAATAGAATCTCAAATACCTGGAGAACCTAAGAGTAACAGTGTTAAGTGTACAGTCAGCAATAATCTTACCTGTAACCTAGAAGTGTCTGACTGAGATAAACTCAAAATCCATTTTAAGCAATATGTTTTATATTGTCTAGATGACACATCATATCTAGATAAAATGTAATTTACACTGGAGCCTTTAGGCTTTTCAGCAGCATATTGCTAAATCAAGCAGGGTATCTCTGAAAACTTCTTGGCTTAATTGTTTAATTAGCCAATGACATACACATTTTTCAGTTAAAAAACCTGATAAAAGAAATAGAAGTGCGGGTATGTGTGAGTTATATTTGGTTCAATTAAAAAGGGCTTTTCTTCCTCAAGGTCATTTATTCTTCAACTGTGAAAATATTAAACATAAGAAAAATTGTTTGTCTGATTTTCAATTACTCTATGTGTTTTTGTTAATTTCTCTCATAGTGTTTTTTTTATCCATTTAAAGCCACAAGAAAAAAAATGTATGACTTTAAGGCAAAGTTATTGTACTGTCAAAAAGTTTGGTCATAAGTATTGGATAAGGAACTGGATAGCATTTGATTTGTCAAAATAAGCCAAATTATTTCTTCAGCTCATTACTTTGGCTTTCAAGGAAAGCTGTAATTCCAAAATGTGTTGCTGTTTTTCTAAAGCTAAGAAACTGTAATGGCAATAAATATCATGGCCTCCCATGAAACTGTTGATATCACTAACCTTCTTGGAAATAAATAAAATATTTCTTTATTTGATGAGTGAAATTAGTCCTATTCAAGGCCAACACAATAGGTATTAACTTGGTATTCTGAAATCCCAGGGGCTTAAAAGCATTACAGATTCAAATTGAGGCTAAAGTAGGGAGGAATGGCTGCTTACTGGTAATACCATTGATGTGAAACAGCTATGTACCAATTAGATTTCCAACATCTTTTTTTTGCTGCAGTTATTAGAATATGGTTTCCTCAGATAGATATTTGTTATGATTCACAGATCATGGAATCATCTGGTGCTCCCTCAGTAACCCTAATAGTGGGCAGTGGCCTTTCATGCTTGGCTTTGATCACCTTAGCAGTTGTCTATGCAGCATTATGGAGGTATGTAATTGATAAGTGGCTTTGTAAAACCACAAAAGAAGCTTTTCTGCTCTAAATAAAAAGTATGCATCTCTTCTATAAGAGTTCCTAATTAGATATTGTAATATGCAAATGATTCTGTTTAAAATGTTATGTTTTGTTGTTAAGGTTGTCCTATTCATGATTACATTTATATTTACCAATGAAATAAATTTAACACAAACATAGTTTGTCATGAAAGTGACTGCCTACGGAGGCTCCTGGATTGGGGCTGAAAGGTGAAAGTGGAAGCAGTATGCTTCATCCCATATTTGGGTACACCAGGTTGCCCTGATAAAAAAGCACTCATGGTTAAATATCTACTTTTTTCTTTAATGACGTTAAGGACATCAATTCTAATTTGAAAAAAAAAATATTTGTGAGTGCTGAAATTGCAACGTACATTTAAATTTCCATTATATTCCAAGAATGTCCCTTTCACTTCTCTGAAGATATATGTGTGCACTTCTATCCCTTTGGTTGAGAAGCCTAGATCCCTATGGAGCTCTAATTTGAGACCATCGTTCATTATGTTAAAACATTGAGAGACAAGTATTCCTAGTACTTCAGCATTTCCACTAATGTAATCCTAGTTCCTGTTGATTCAGTGGCACAATATTGCTTATTGCATAACAGCCCCTCAGTAAGTTCTATCTTTGAACTATCTTTGAACATGTATTCAATGTTGTCTTAATACAATGCTCTGTGACTGCTCATGAATACACAAGTACAGAGACACAATCTGAAACAATCCATAGTGATTTCCACACACCAACAGCAATTGAGGGGGTTGAAGGTTTTGAGGGTTTTTTTTGGTATAGATTTTCACTAATTGAATGCATCCTCAATTATCATCTGAGATTCAACTGATTGTATATGCTATCCCTTAGATCGCATTCACAGTGAAAGTAAGAGAAACACCCCAATTTGAGAGGGATGACCTTTTGCAATGTAGAAGAGGAAAAATGATGTAACCATTGAATGGAAAAATGATACTGAATTACAGCATGTTTACAGATTATTCTTTCCCATGATATCTGAATAAATAGATGCTTCATCCAATTGATTCAGAAGAAACAGAACACTTCAGAACTAGTTTATTATTAATCACTAACATATATTCATGCAAGACACTGAGGAAATAAATAAATCAATACATCCACATATATTAAAATGTGTAAGTGAACACACTAAAATACTAATGCTATCAGAAGTTGAATGTAGTAGGCATAATAGTTTTAGCTGGTGTAAACTGTAAGGGTAAAACATCATTCCTCCTGTGCCTTATTTTTTTGAAGTCATGGTCCGGGGCAATGGGGATGGCTTCTGTGGAGTTTTACAGTGTTTATGGTGGCTGTAACGTTGGATTATAAAAATTGTATGATGTGTTTATGACTATGTCTTTGGCTCTGTTGAAATGAAAGTAATGTGAAACTAGGAATAGGGGTACATCAGTAGAGTAACCAGAGGGAGGAAAGTAAGATAAAGCCACCCAGAGTCATTTAGGGAGATGAATGGGTTACAAAAATTAAACAAATAAATAAACTAAAATAAAATTAGTAGAGCAAAATAACTGTCCAGAGGGAAGAACCAGGGTACTTTCTATGTTCACTTGAAAAAGCATTATCCAGGTTCCTTCGAGATACAGAGGTAACCTATCAGGTCTATAATAAATTGATTTTATTTCATACTTCTGTAAAATTACTCATTGTGTTCTTCAGTAACCAGTTAGCAAAATTGCTTGTTTGGGAATAATTTGTATTTTTTTTAAAAAAAAAAAACTTGTAAATCTGACATTTTGATTGAGTAAATCAAATCTAGTATAGTTCCTTGATAAAAACAAATTTTGTACCAGCTTTAAAATATACTCAGTATGGTATAATCCAAAATAATTTTTTCAACATAAAAATGAATCAATCAAGTTTCATGCAGGATTTGCATAATTTGGACAAATAAGTCTATATACATTAACACAATATCCAATGTGCAGTATCAGGTATAAAATAAAGTTTACTGAATTAAGAAAATGAATTATATCTTTACATACTAAATATATGGGAAAGGCATGAGTAAATTTATCATTCATACTTAATTCAATTCATAGTCATTTCTCTATAGCTTCTGTAAAAATAATTCCCCAATGAACTGCAACCACACAAACAGCTGCATCCTTTTGAAGTGGGTGGTGGAGTATCTACTAAATTCAGTATCAAAATAATTGCAAACTTCAGAATCTACTGTATGTGTCTCTAATTTCTTACTGTTATAGAAACATTCTTTGTTTCTGTGTTCCCAATGCTGATATTAATTGTTATTAGCTTGTACAGTGCCAAGTAAAAGATGTTTAAATACTCATTTAAATGTTCATTTAAAAAGTTAATTTCAAACTATTGAAGTTATATTTATGCTTTAAATGGTTATTAAATACATAAAATGATCAGTATTAATGATTTGTTTTAAAAAGAATTTGCTACATTGATATCGAAGACATTTTTTAAAAAAAATCTTTTGTGTGTATGTATGTGTGTGTGTTTACTTGGACAGGTACATCAGATCTGAGAGGTCCATAATTTTAATTAATTTCTGCCTATCTATTATATCATCAAATATTCTCATATTGGTTGGACAAACACAGACACATAATAAGGTATGACTAAACTGCCTTTATATTTTAATTGCTTGCAATCTGTTTTCGTACAACTGGGTTCTTTTCAATTTTGGCAACAACAACAACTCCCCTCAAAAAAAGAAATTTGCAGAAATTGACAGTTATCTGGTGAAATATTAGGAAGTAGAAAAAAAGATTCAACATGTTTTGTTGAAAATCTTTTTCCTTTCCAAACCTCCATCTTCCTTCTGAATAATGTGTTTTCCATAGCAAACATATGAACATTTCAAAGTTCAAAGATATGATGCATCAAAATCATATACACTACCTCATTATGGTAGTTGTAATAGTGCTAAAATGTTTTTTTTTTGTCTTTTGTTAGCACACCAACATTCAATAAAGATAGATAAATCTTAGAAAGTAAAATGTCCGTCACATCTAAGTGTACATATATATCTGGTGAATGTTAAAGCAAAGTAGATTAACTGTCATAAAAGAGATTGTTGGTGTGTTCTTTGCCTGTGTTGTTCAGTTTCTTTCCTTTTATCTTAATGGTGTTTACTTAGTTTTGGTCCAAAAAAATAAGAGTGTTTTTTTTTTTTCAATGAGATACGTCTCCCAAGCATAAATTCAGTTTTCTTGACCTGAAGCATAGCCATCCATTGACAACCCTGGTGTTCTGATTCTAAAGTCAACGCACAATAGTTTTACTTTAATAACATTTACTTTAATACATAAATATCATACAGCAGCATAAGCTTAGTTTCAACTATTTTTCTATTAGTTTATGGATCAGACTGAGATTAATGTTGTGTGAGATGTTCTAAGTAGTCTGAGTCAACAACAATAATTTGTACAAGTGTGAAATGAACTATTTGTGTAAATTCAGAGGTTAACCCAAACATAATCTCAAGAACTGTGTTTTTCTAATTCATTTAAGTTTAAAGTTTAAAAGACTCAAGGAAATTAGTATTTAAGGTTTCATGTGGACCTAATATGTGGACCCTGTAATATATGACTTTCCAATTGTCAGTTCTATGATTTATTGCTTATATTACTATTTCCAGCTGTTGAGAAACTACTTAGCTAAAGATTAGTTGTATAAAAAGAATAAAGATGATTTATACTCTGTTCCTAAGAGCTGCTGCATTGTCAAAGACATAATTGGAGGAGCAATTAATTGGAGGAGCAATTAAAGCAAGCAAGTTGCACGGGTCCTGTTCTGCAGTGCATGAGCCATAACAAATGTTTGGGATTTTACTGTCACTCCAAGTAAAGCTGAGGAGCTAAGATAAATGTTTTGACATTAGCTGCACTGTTGATCCCAATCTCTCTTTCTCTCAAAATAATTAACAATTTTAGGTATTTCTTTGTAACATTTACCTTCATGAATTTCATTATATCTTTCAAGTTTATATGCAGATGAGATGCTGTCCCAATTTATTATAATCAGTGGTAATTTCACCATTGGCTTATCACATTGTTCAAGGAAAGAAAATCAAATTCTTTCTGTTTTGATTATGCATTGGTGGATGCAGTAGAATTAAAGATCATTATTCTGTCTGGACCATTCCAATCCATAATATTGCAGTATCTCAAATCACAGGATAGGCTTCTTAATTAAATTAGTACATGAAAAAGTATATGCAAATAACAGTACAAGGTAGAAGGAAGAGGTTATGCAGCTGTCCAGTAATAATCTCTGTGAAAAAAGGATGTCTCCAAACTAACTTCATTTTATGAAAGTCCCTGCAAATCTACATGAATTCTGAGATATGAATGCATGAATCAGGTCCTTCGAAGGGTGCTACCTTCATTTATCTAAAGGCTCAATCTTATATACATGCCAAACATTCACTTTGCTATGCATATCATGTTGTTTCAAAGCAAAGATGAATAATGTATTGAATATGCGGTATATACTGTCTACTGTGGATCTTTCCCACCTACTAACTTGCAGAAAGAAATAGTCATGCCTGTGTGAAAGTCACTGAATAGAGTTGGGTGAGGGGAGGATACTGTTGTGTCAAATACTGTATATTTCTTTTTAGAAAATATTTTAAATACTTGGTGGATTTTCTTCGCCCTTTCTTTCCCCATTCACCCACCACAAACTTAACAATGAAACCAATATAAATTTACAATCTTATATATCTTATCCTCTCTTCTCCTCTCCTCTTGTCATTTCCTTTCTTTTTGATTCCTAAACTTCATCTGTACAGTCTCTTATAATTTGCTAAGAAAGTACTTTGTATGTCTAAAGGGTAGAATAAGGTTTTCTACCTAACATGTCTTTATTTATTTATTTATTTATTAGTAGCAAAATGCAATTTAAATCAGTGGTGCTTAATTCTGAGCGCATATACTCTTATGCTTGGCTTAACTTCATGCTTTCTGCATAATTTTATGCCACATTTTCACATATAGACATAATTCAGCTGTGTATTTAACTTTGGGAGAAGTTACCACTCCATTTAATGAAAATAAGTGTGTGTCTAACAGTTCAAAATGCAGAACTGAAACTAGATATGCACACATAGTTCTCCTACGTGGTTTATTTGACTAAGCACTTCAGAATATTTAAATCTGGAACTAGGTTGATTCCTAAGTTTTGTGCAAAAGAAATATATCTAGACAAATATACACTGAGTGTGTATTACACTAACAAAATCCTTATTCAGGATTACAGTTTAAGTAAGTTGTACTTTTATTCATAAGTGAATAGAAGAGTTTCACATTTTCCCTTTGTCTCTTTTAATAGCAATATTGGAAAGAGACATCTTGTTCTATTTTTCCTATTCAAGAAGAATGATGGCCTTATTTTAGAACGTCTTCTCTTAGAATAGGATTATGCAACTTCTAGTCAACTTCTAGTCAGCTCAGGTCATTCCAGGCTTTGTATAGCAGGTCAAGAGCTACATTTCAAACCTGGATGAATTTTAATATTGGTTTATTGTTTCAAGGTTTTTTTCATCTTCATCTTCATTGCATTGCATTCATTTATTCATCAAATGTATATAGCTGCCTATCTCAAAATAACTCTGAGAAATGTAGAACAAAGATAAAATACTTGTGTACTGTATAAAAATAATCATTATTGCTATTATAAACCTTAAAAACTCAACATGAGGAGAGAACAGATATTTAGGCTAAGAGCAGATGTTAATAATTATGAAGCCACCTCACTATCTCACCAGAGATCATCAGTCTGATAAGACAACCAGTTTTTGAGAGACTTTTGGAAAATCAACAGAGATGGGCCCAGCCTCATTCAAAGGGTGTGGGGAGTGGAAATATGCCATAAAGTACCATGGCAATAAAGGCCATCATCTGAAACTCAAAGGGTGTGGGGAGTGGAAATATGCCATAAAGTACCATGGCAATAAAGGCCATCATCTGAAACTTGCCAAATGTAGTTCCCAAGTTGACAGGACCATAGCAGGCATACATATGGCGAGGCAGGTAGATGTAACTGAAGACAGTTTCTCAAATAACCCACCTCCAGGCCCTGTAGGACTTTAAAGGATAAAAACACATGTGTTGTGGCCTGTCGACCACTGACTCCTCCAGCTGCTGAATCAGATGAGGAGGCAGAATGTGAGTTGAGGCCAGCATCAAGGCAATTAGAGAGCTCTGAGGGGGAAGAAGGAATAAAACTGTCAGAGATAGAAACAGAGGCAGAGCCTGGGCCACCCATTAGCTCCCAGATGGAGAGGCAATAGCCTCCAGGTCCTGAAGTGGCTGATGAGGAGGAGGAGGAACAACTGGGTACGGTGCCTGATGCACAGATGTGCAGAAGGAAGAGAAGAGAGCAGCGGGAAGCTATGGCGCAGTACTTGGATGGAAGAATCACCATCACCGCTGCTAGCTAAGCCCCACCCTAGCTCTAGGGATAAAAGTCAGGGGATGAATAGGTGTGGCAGACAACTATTCATCTCACTGTCGGACAGCCTCTGATATTCTAAACTTCTGAATCCTGTTAGGAACTTTATCAGAATTCTTTCTTGGAAACTGCGATGCTGAGATTCGAGCGCTCCTTCTGAACATATGTGTGTCTCTGCTGGCAGATAAGAGTGAGCACACCTTCCAGGACTTTCTTTGCGAGTGTGGGTGGAGAGAGAGAGAGAGAGAGAGACTCCTGGTGTGTTGTTGGGACCATTTCAGGGGGGGGAAGGGAACACACTTTGCTTTCCACAGGCATTTAGAGACTTTGTTAGCCTGCTGTGTGTGAGAGAGAGAGAGAGAGAGAGAAAGGGAGAGAGAGAGAGAGAGAGAGAGACTCTTTGCTGGGGCTGCTGGCACTCCTAATGAAGGGAATGTTTAGTTAAAAACAGTATGCTTGTCATGTTTGGGAGCCGGGTCAGAACAACCTTGAATTGATTCCAGAAACAGGCAAGTAACCAATGCAGTTCATAGAGCAGAAGTGTAATGTGTGTTCTACAAGGCACACACATAATTGCCTGCTACATTGCATTTTGCCCAGTTGAAATTTTGGGATACTGTGCAAGAAAAGCCCCATGTACAGCCTATTACAATAGTCCAATCAGATGACTAGGGCATGAGTAACTGTGAGCAGTGATCCTTGATCTAGGAACAAGGACAATGGACACAAAATACAAAGTTGTGGAAAGGACCACCTAACCATGACTGTCACCGTTCTTTGGCCAAGAGTTATATGTCTACGAGGAGTCCCCAATCCGTGCATAGGGTCTGTTTGGGGTAGTGCTTCCCCCTCTGGAACCAACGATGGCATTGTCCTGGAACTGGTGGAGCCAAAAATTTAAAGCCATTCATTTTTGCCAGGCTTCAGCTGAAGACAACTGTTCTTCAACAAGACTTAGCCATGGTGGCACATTAGTTAGAATGCAGTATTGCTGGCTGACTCTGCCCACAGTCAGGAGTTTGATCCTGACCGGATCAAGATTGATTTAGCCTTCCATCCTTCTGAGGTTGGTAAAATGAGGATCTAGATTATTGCTGGACAATATGCTGACATTTATAAACCACTCAGAGTGCTGTAAAAGACTATGGGGCAATATATAAGTCTGAGGGCTATTGCTATTCATCCAGACCCTTGTAGTTTCCAGACACAGGGTAAGATGTTCACAGCTTCACTTAATCCACCACGGTTAAAGATATATAATTGGGTACCATCAGTGTACCAATGACCGCCTCACCCCATACCGATGGATGAGCTCACCCAGCACATCATGTAGATGTTGAATAGGCACAGATCCCTGAACACTCCACACAATAGAGAGCGAGAGTGGGTTCCCTCTTTGCCAATCACCATCGTATGGATTGACTGCAGAGAAAAGAGGTGAACTAGCAGAACGCAGTGCTGCCCACTCCAGTAGGCATTAAAATTTATTATAGCAACTGATTTATATACTATCTAGCCAATGAATAAGGATACTTTAAAAAAAACTGTTTTAAAGTTAAGTTCGGTAATAAATAAGTTCAGTAAGAAGAATTTGTAGATTAAAATTTTATTTCGAGAAAGCAGTCAACATAGATTATAGGGTATACTCTGTACTTTTATCGTGGAAAAGGTGAGGGTAGAATTAATCATTACTTCTCATTAATGAGCTTTATGATTATATATCATAAAATTCCAAGGACTTAAAGGGACTGCACTTTTCCCTTATTAAATTATGGAAAATAGATTGGGATGTTTTTAGACCACTGAAGAAGCCTATGCTTGAATATGTATCAGGCTCTTACAAAACTCTTCTGATTTCTTCAGAACTGAAATAGCTTTTAAAAGGGCAGAAACAAGCAATGTTTCCTATGAATGGCATACATTTATTTGTTTATTTATTAAACCACAGAGTCTATGAAAATAACACAGTTATATCTTCAGAAGAGCCCATAGAAAAACATAATTTCAGCCTCAGATATTGCTGGAATCCAGAAATTGCTCTCTAAAACTGCTATGCAAATTTTAGCAGTTTGAAATATTCGTTGCTTCTGAAAAATTTCCTGGACTCAGGCAAGTTATCTAGGGACAAAACCTACGAAAGTAAATGCAATAAAAAACTAACAGTATGTGGTTTCACAAATGCATGGGGTTCCTTCCACAAACAGGTGGCATTTGCGCAACACCTGTGAAACATATGTTGGCATGGTTTTGCCTGGTATTTTCATCTACAAAAATCTTTAGCATAATGCCAAATCCAGTATTCGGTGTTAAACACAGGAAAACCTTATGATAGTACTGAATTGGTTTACATCAATTAAAGTAAATTTAGGTTGGCAACTGACAAGCAACAATCTAAATCTATGTTGGTTCTAAGCGTATGGCAAAACTGAGCAATTCTGAATGGTATTATGGCTGACAGTGATTTATTTATCTTTTGCCAAAGTTATTGCTCAGAGCTGCAAACATATGCAGGCCATGAGCTTATGAGAGTTCCACTAGAGCTAGAGCCTCATCTCTCTATTTTTTTCTCCTCTGTTGTTGAACATCTCCACATACTATATTGGAAACTGCACTTGATATTTGTAAAAAAAAAAAAAAAAAAGTAAGGTTAAAACAATTAAAAAGTCACATAATGGTTTCCAAGTTGGCTTGTTGTCTCCTACTGTGCTACAAAGAATTGGGTTTTAGATTTTGCATTTTCTTACTTGCAGCTTGAAACCATTAGGTTGTGCTCTAATTTTAACGTACTGTATGATGAATATCCCTTTCCCTCTTCAAATTGGCGATTGGCATCAGTGTTTGGGGGTGGGCAGGTGGGGGAGGTACTATACATCAAATCATGACTTCATTTTAAACACAAAAAAATCAAAAACGTATATAAAGAAACTAATTGAGATCAGCCTGAATAATTAGTGAAAATAATGAAAGATAGTATGTATGTATTCCCATTATCAGTACTCCAAAGTGAGCAAACATCATTTCTGAGTTATTCTTGAAGAGCAAGAAGATTATTTAAAGTAATTGCAAAAAAGCATCAAGGCAGAAGGCAGCTAAGGATCTTTCTTTATTGCCTAGTTTAGTCAATTGGTATGTCCTTTACGTTAAGTAGAGTTTGCATGACACATTATCCTTTGAGATACAGAGTCCTACTTCATCACAATATGTGTAGAATGTTGTTGACATCTCTAAATAATGAGACTTTTGTAGTACTCTAATTAAGATTGTTGAAGGAGAAGGGATTCAGAAACTAAGTGCTAAATGGGTCATCCAGTTGATTCTTACAGAGGTTGCTAAAGTCAGAAAGTTAAAACAAGGTCCCCAGATAATTATTTCTAAAATGTTAATGCACATCAATGGAGGATTTGGAGCATATATTAGAGATCCAAGTCTGAGCTGATTAACTTAAGATATCAACTTCTGCATTCAGTTTCCTATACCTAATTCTGTCAGGGAAACATCCAGAATATCAAAATTACCTTACCTTATCAGAATGATGGCTCATTTGTTTCAGTATTATCTACATTAATTAGAAATGGTGCTCCAGATTTTCTTTTCAAGGTCTTTCCCAATTCTAGCTTAAGAGTCTTAGGGTTGAACTGAAATTGTCTGCCTGCAGAGCTCATGACTTGATACTGAGTTAGGACTTGTACCAGTATAACTGATACAAGTATAACTCATCATGGAATTTAGTTGATCAGCCTACCAACACTTGAATACATTCTTGGGTATATACATAATTTTGTATTTATTTATTTATCTTGTTTATATAATTTAAAATTGGAGCTGGTGACCCTTTAAGAGCTGTATACAATGAAATTTCATTTTTAATCTATGCCAACTAGTGTATATTCAAAGTGACAATAAAGTTATTCTACTCTACTCTACTCTTCTATCCTGTCCTATCCTATCTATCCTATTCTCCTTTTCAGTCAATTACCCATGCTACTTTATTCTGTTCTCCTTCTCACTAAGATTTCCATTTTCTCTCTTCATTGCTCCCTGGAAATCTATAGCTTTTGAGCACCCCCACTCCTCAGTGGGTGGTTGGGGATTTATTTTTAATCTTCTTATGTTGCTACAAAACCAGATTCCCTTCTGAGCTCTTTTGTGTTGAAGATTTGCTATTTTGCTTATTTATTGTGCATTTTACTTGTTATTTTTGCTTCTCATTTGTTACCAACATAATGTTGTTTCATGATGTTATTTGTGGGTGTGGCTTAGCTTTCTTACCATGAATGTTTTGTTGTGTGCATGTTAATTTTTTTACTGAGGATGTTTCATTGAAATTTTAAGTGCTACAAAGTCTAGATCATGATTATCCAACTTTCTGGCTTGCTTAGGCCTCACTGAAGGAAGAGGAATTGTTTTGGGCCACATATAAAGTTTATAGTATAATTAATATATATAAATAGCAAATTTCCTTTATTTTTTTACATTTTTTAATTATATTGTGGGGGCATTGCTAGCTGCATTACTAGCTGTCTGGGGCCATATATGGGCACAGGTTACACAGGTTGGACAGGCCTGGTCTAGATGATCTAGTGACGTATATATTTAATAAATAATACTAATAATCATTGTAAGGACTGGTGCTCATATCTACATTTCAAAACTAAAGGAAACGATATCCAATATTAGCTACCATGGAAGCATCTCCTGTTGCGAGCCAAAGAAAGTCTTTGAAAACCATGTTTCAGTAATGAAAGTAAATAATTTCAGATCTTTATTGATTGGACTTGTGCTTGAGCCACTTCAATCTTATCCAGACTTGCTGTTTGGAAAATGGAATTTGTCAATGTGGATTTTCAGTTACCAGTTTTTAATTTCTTTTTCCTTCTGAAAATCATCCCCAGGTCCTAGCACTGAAGGGCAATATCATAATAGGGCCCAGTTAAAGCAGTTTCAAGCAATCTGTTGGTGAGTCAAGAAAATTATTCTTGGCATCCCATTCTTCCCTCCCACCTCACTCTCCAGCACTTCTATACTTGGTCAGATTCCAGTTCAAATAACTGATACTACAAACAAGAAGCTGCTGCATAAACTCTAATCCTATGAATTGTCCTCTCTTATAAGGATTCTTCAAAGAGATAATTCATAATTCTAATAATATTACCACATACTTCATCTTCCCATTGATCCGGAATTTAAGGTGTTGTCACTGAAAACATTCAGAGGGGATCAGATAGGGAAAAGTAGCAATCATTATTACTTCTTTCATGTCTGCATATAATAAAGACAAAATAGATAGTTCTGGTTATTATTTGGTTAATCATTTTAGAGATATGGTAACTAAGGAAGAAACAAGACAATATAGAAACTGATGCTTAACCAGAATCTGCACTCGCTTCAGTTGTGTGTTATCGGTTCAGTTTTATTTATACAGAAGCACACACTCAGTCAATATTTGATGGTGAATAATAATATCCACAACAAACTGGTCCTGAAAATGAATTGAAAGGACAGATTCTTAAAAGCTTGTCTCAGTAGAAATAGGAACGGTTGTGGTAACAAAGTCCAATTTATTGGAGTGCACAGGATACATTTAAAAAAGAAGAAAGCATACGGTAGAACTTGTCTGTCGGTTCCCTATAGCTTGATTACCAATGAATGTCCTTATAGGACACAAATAGCAATGTAGCCCTGTGGCTGGAACCTGGCCTCTTAAACACTAAACAGGAGGAGAAGGAGGGGGGGAGAAGGAGGGGGAGAGATTGCAGGGAAGGCTTCTGGGAGATATAGTCTCCAGCAGAGGCAATGAAATCAAAGTGCAGGGGAGCAGAATTATACAGCTCAGCAGCTCAGAGGGAAAAAGGAAGAAGCAGAATCTGGAAGAGGGACTGGGAAAAGATAGGAAAGGAAGGACTGAGAGGGGGAGAAAGTCAGTGTCATTTTGAGAGGCAACTGCTGTGGCATTCTGGGCTGTGGGTGCTACCATTAAAAGAGGGCATATTCAGGGGTGGGATTCTACCGGTTCTGTATGGCTCTACAGAACCAGTAGCTCTGAAGAGCAGCAGACACAGAACCGGTTCTGTGTCTGCTGCTGTTTTGGTCCACCCACCGTCCCACCCGGGCTCTTACCTATCCTTTATTTGCTGCTTTTTCAACCACAGCTGCTTTGCGCAACACAACTGCAGTTGAAAAAGCAGGAAAAAGGGGGCTTTTCCAACCGCTGCGCACCCACACGCAGAGCTGCTCAGCTGTCCTGGCATCTCAGCAGGTCATAAATTGCACTTGTGCGACTCACACATGCGTGTGCAATGCAGAGCAACAGAACTAATAGTTATACTGGTCGGATCCCATCCGTGGACATAATCCTAACCAAGTTTCTGAAGACTAGCTCTGAATATCATAAAATGCAAATTTATCATTATAAGATTGAGTTTCATTTTTACTATCTGACTGCCCTTACTTGTGTGCTCCTACATATCTTGTGAAGATCTAAGGAGTTTCACTGCTGATGAAACAAATCAAGTCTGTCCATCTTCTACTGTTTACAAAAAAAAAAAATCAATGTTGTTTTACATTTCATAAGATCATTTTCTTGGACAGCTGACCTTATCATCATCAGGTGATTAATGATATAATGGGTACATTAGTGGATTAATTATGTGGCATAATATTACTTCTTTCTAATAAATATTTGGATTCCTTTTTAAATATTCAGATTGATTGAAGCCTGAATCATGCTACATTATATATTTCAGATCTTAAATATTAAAGATGAATTTTTTCTATTTAATCCTATAGAAGTTTGGTGCTCAATATATATCCATAGGACCAAGTATAACCCTATTGACAATTATGCATCAATGGCAGAGTGGCGGCAATTCTCAGGCATTTCATTGTTAGGCCCTCTGGACTCCAAAGAGACTGTGATATCCCTTGCAGCAATTTTAATGTCTGCATTTGTGTAGGAACAGTAGCTGAAAATTATTTCTAAATATTTGATAATGGAATTGTCACACGGAAGATGATATGTGGTCAGTCTAGGGCATTTTTAAGTTTTAAGAGTGGCCAGCTGCTTTCAGGAAAATTGGCAGCAAGTGGTTCTGAGAAAAATTGTCTGTTGTTGCAGTTTGTGTTTCAAGGCAGGCTTCAGTAAGTTAAATTTAGTTAGATGTTTTGAATATAAAAAGAATTCTATATTCTCCCTGGTCTGCTCTCTTCCACATCACGTTTTGCTCTTTTTTTAAAAATCGTTTAAGAAAAGGCAGTGAAGCTGCATCCTTGTGGAAAGTGTAGTAACATATTGGTAATATTATATAATTGTATCTGTTTTGCCTATGCGGGCAGGTGAGGGGAAAATCTTTCTCAGTAAAATGCCTTTAACTCATTGAAGAAGTCAATTGTGGCCAGCACTAGTAGTAGTTGCAGCAACGATGTGTTTCCTATCTGCTAAGAAAGAGGCTGTCCAGTCAGAGTTGGTGAGGGGCAGGAAACGAGAGGTTCATAGCTCTTGGCCTGGAAAAACAAAGGCATCCTATTTCTCTTGCTTTCTGTCTTTGATGCTTTTTGCCTGGAA